>JARYZH020000003.1:4335202-5015896 GCA_030021035.2 Notholithocarpus densiflorus
TGTCTACCATCATTCGAAACACTCATCAATCTCCTTCATTGCCCTCACTAATTTTTTTTTTCCGTTTATGTCACCCTCATTAGCATCATAACTATCTCATTAGGGATGATAAAATTTGAATGTCTTGTTCTGTTTCTGTGTAGGTTTTTCTAACATAATGAAAGGATGGAGGAGCAATAGGACATCCATAATCTAACCGCACCTCACCTTGTTGCCAACCCTAAAAATTAAACCAAGTGATTGTGAGTTCAAACTTCAAAGATTTTGGAGAACCAGTAGAATTGTATTATAAGGGAAAATATATGACATGTTTGTTATTTATTTATTGACATGCAATGAATTAGACATGTCATTATTGTATTTAACACATTTTAAAGATTTTGCCAAGAGTTTTCTAATGCTAGGTTATACATGTGAGTGAAATCTCACATAAAATAACACCAATAGTGAGTAGTTTTTTTTTTTTTTTTTTTTGAGAGATAATTACAGTATGCTGCTAACCCTCTAGCTCGAACATTTTCATCCCTAGACCTCCAAGCACTTTATGCATGAAGAGGTGTCAATTCAACTACAAAGTCTTTGACTAATAGTGAGTAGTTAATATAATATAATTGACACTAAACTTATAAACTTAAACTTTTAGGTTAAGTGGTGTCTATGTATGTTGTAACATAGTAAATGAAGCAAATGTTAAGGAATAAGCATATAGGCAAGGAGGAGCTAGAAAAACTTGTATGTGACTCATAAAGAGGTCACATGCCACAAAAAAGTTATAGTTCACACATGAGGGGACTATCAATATTTTTTTCTAAAGCATTTTAAAGTTCTCATTGACCATATAATTGCTCCATGTTTGGAAACTTATGGTTGTTTCCTTTCCTCTGCAAATAAAGATGTGAATAAGCAATAATCAATCTTTTTGATTAATTTCTTATTATTTCTTTGTTGCACTCCATATGTTATTAATTTGTCCGCACAAAATGGCACTCGGAAAATGGAGAAAATTATTAGGTATACTTACACGTTAAGATCCACTAACATATAAAGCGTATCAACCTCATTTGTTAATAGACACGCCATATTTTGAGGGTGAAAAGATTTTCAGAAAAGAAACAAGAGAGAAGGTAAAAATTTTAAACACAAGTGGCTAAAACAGGGCCTAAGTAGTGCGGAGTTTGTTCTTTCCACAACCAACAAAACATCGTGAATCTGTGACACGCACACGTAAAAGCTAGAAGAAAAAAAAAACATACAAGATGGTTTTATAGCAAATACAAATGACATTCTTGATTCTTCAATCTTCATTACTCACCCTAAAAAAAAAAAATAATAATGAAATAAAAACATTCTACATTGCAAATATTCATTACGGAACTTATTCCATACGCTTGCCATATTATATACGTCAACTAATTGGACATTACCCATTTTTTTGTTTTAACTTTTGGAACCAGGACATTACCCACTTTGATGTTTGATTAATTAGCTTTTTCTTTTTTATGATTTTTTTAAGAAGTGCTATGTTTATAACATTTTTACAATATTTAAACAACAAATTATAAGTGTTAAGTTGTTATTAGTTCTAATTTGAATCTACCACTAAAATTACTTTTTTGCCCACCAATAATAACCTATAACAACTTGTCATTTAAGATTTATTGTAAAAATGTTGTGAACATTGCATTTTTTTGTGTGTGGATAAATATGATATAATTTTTATGTATGACGTTCATTATATAGTAATTACTCTTATCATCAGACCAAGACATCAATCGATTTTTGGTATAAATAAGTTTGAACTCTATCTGTTATTCAAGAATAATAAACTTTACCAGTTGAGTAACTTAAGCTAACTGGAAGCTACTTTTGTTACATAATTTAATTAGCCTAAAATTCGAAGAAAATTATTGGTTATTGACTTTTTCTTTGTAATAATAATATGATTTAAAAAAAAAATTCAAATGATGCACTTTAGGCTTTAGCATCCAAGACATAACTCCCTTTTCCGACGGGACCCTTACGCACTGAAAAGGCAGAAAAGCAAATAAGATGCAATTTCACTTCAATAATGTCACTTTCGATGGAGTTTTCCTGGATGCTTCAGTGAATATGTGGTACACAAACACAAACACAACACAACGCAACGCAACAAACTTTTCTTTTGTTTTCTTTTTTTTCTTTCTTCTTTTGTTGTTTTATTCACGTGTTCTCCAATCAGCAGGCAGAGAGTTTTCTTTTTTGAATTTTGATACCAAATTGCCTTTGCATCTTCATCTTAAACCAAGCTATACGTAACATACATATATATAGTCACATAGTTAATTTGTTGTATATACATATGGTCAATGATAAAGACTATGATTTACATGTGCAGGACCGCTTGATACCTTTAAGCGAGACAAGTTTTTTTTGGGCTAGATTTTTATTTAAATTGTTTGTAATATTTTATAAAGTATTAATAAATAAAAAAAATTTGACAATAGAATCAGTTAATACCGAGGATATGGGTACACTTAAAAGCAAATTAATAATATAATATTACTTTTCATAACAATTATATATAAAAAACATAATATATATAAAAATAAAAAATAAAAAGAAATAAGCTTATCTTTTCTTTTTCTTTTTTCTTTTTTTGAGAATGAGCTTATCTTCTAAAATGTCCATGCAAATAAATTTAAGGGCAAGAGAAAAAAAGAAAAAAGAAAAAGGAATGGTTTGATAATGAATTGTGTTGACCGTGTAAATGTAGACCACTTACTCAAATAAAAAATTAATGGGTGTGAATCTATTTGGATTGTTATATAAGTATAGTACCATATATACTATAATACTACAATTATGGGGCTTATACAATTTCCTAATTTGTTAAAAGGAAGAGTCAGTCTTATTTTTGATAGATAAACACACACAGGGATAGAGTAAAGGAAAGTTTTGAAGGACTTACAACATGGCACACATTCAAAAGGGTCTAAGTTCTAACTCTTGAATGTGTACGTAGCCCAAGACTCTTGGCAACGACAATCATTTTTCTTTTTCAAAAAATATACATGGTAACTCATAAGTAAAACACTTCTTAACAATACATTTTTCATTTTTTTGAAGTTCATGTCTTCCTCCAATTGAAGTCTTTTTCCAAGAGCCTAATGTTCCCTAATTAGCATTATTCATTGTTTCGAATGGAGATGTTAAGGTTCAAATTCTTTCTCTTCATTCTTATATATATATGGGTTTTACTAATGTATGTCTTTAGGGCATATATTAATAAACTATTTTAAGAAACTTTTTATAGAAAAATGAAAAAACAATTTACTATTTTGATAACTTTTTCAATCTTTCATAAAAACTTTTTTCATTAACAGGACCTTTTATATATACACGCGTTTTCTTGTTAGTTGTTACTTGTTAATGATTATCTTGATTTGATTTGACTGGTAATGCATGGTTAATTTGAACTTGACTCAAGTTGATCAAATGGGTTTTCCCCCGTAAAAGAAATAATTCCAAATAAAGAAGTCCGTTTCTTCAACCACTATGTTTCATCTTTTGAAACTCAAAAGTCTTGCTTTGATTTTTCTTTTTCTTTTTCTTTTTGGTAAACTACTTTGATTAGTCATTATGTTTATACACTTCCCAAAACATCATTTTATTTTTAAGTGCTTTTTTACTTGCCTCAAGAGTCTATGCTCATGTCATGTGAACATGTATGTGAGTTAAATTCTCTGCCCTCCATTTGTTATTTAGTTATTTACTGGCCCTCTAACGAGAAAGAATAAATTCTACACACTATTTTAGTGACATTGTCACATTTTATCTTTGTTTTTATTGTCAAAAGTCATTTCTAAGCCGCGGTTACCGGAGAGAAGAAGAAATCGAGTTACAGCGACATATTTTATTCAATCTTTCTGCTATGGACCACAGAGTAATGAAAGTTGTAGGATTAAATTATGAGTAATATCAGGGATACAACATCTTTTTATAATTATTGATATAATATATTCTGAATTTATGATTGAAATGATATTACTTTTATTTGGATTTGCCACAAACACAAATTTTATTAAATACTAATCACGACAAATTATGTCAATAGTTGTGAAAAAAGTATAATTTTAATGGTTTAAAATAAACCCCTACCTCGCTCCAAAAGAAAAAAAAAAGTTTGTCTTATGCTTATGTTATGATTTATTTTTGCAAGGGTCTATCTAGTTTGCAAGACGCACAACCAATGACTGTAACATATTCCCCCTCAAAAAAAAAAAAAAAAAAAAGACTGTAACATGTAATTTGAGGACAAAAAAAAAAGCTGCATCTGAAATCAGGTTGTGCAAAACAATAACCATCCATTTGGATAAGTATCCAGAACCAGATTTGTGCAGCACTAGCTATGCTTATGCATGTAAGTATTATTTTTTATTTGTAAAAAGTAACTTCAAAAGCAAATGCTTTGATTGTGGGTATTAAAAAAATTTGGCTAGTTGAAAACAAAGTGGAGACAAAACCTATGAATTTACTTATGAGTAATATTAGGTATACAATTGCTAAAGTAGTAAGTTGTAATTTGAGAAACGTCATTTTTCCGTAAGTTTATTACTAACGCTATTTTTAAAATTTAGCTTACTTCCAATACTTTTTTAATTACAATCTCCTTTTGTTTTAATGAGAAGCTGCCAGATCACCCACTAACTAAATAAAATGTGACAATTAAGCCTACTGCTACTTGCTATTATGTATTTAAAACAAAAGAATATCTCCAGTTAAAAAAATACTGAAAGTAAGCCAAATTCTTATTTTTACTAGTACCAATTAAAAATGTTACTTCTTGAGTTGTGAAAAAAATTATAAAAAATTTGACCCTATACTCTATTGCTCTGAAAATAGATGTTATCCAGAGTTGGCTGACTTCCCACATATAGCAACACATTTTTCCACCGCTCTTTATAAACAGAATTTTTTTTCTTTTTTGTTGCTTGCATACTCTTTTAAGGAGAATTAAATTTGTTTACCAAAAAAAAAAAAAAAAGGAGAATTAAATTTGATTCCCTGGGATAACTATGACAAATCTTCATCATAGATCCTGACTATTGAAGACGACATTAACTATATAGTATTTTTTTTTTTTTACTAAAATTTTATTATATTTTTTCTCAAGCCAGTAGATTTTATATTTTATTTTCAGTTCCTTCTAAGGGGTAACTGCCAATTTCAGTACAATTTATCTCCTTATATCCAATTAAATTTGAAATTTTGAATACTTTTTTTTTTTTTAGTGTGATTAGAAAATATCATGTACTACATCTAATGTACCATATTTAAAATTTGCCCTAACTAATTTTCACAAGCAAGTACAGCCATTATAGGCTGTCACAATGCCATATTTTATTAAGTGCACTTGCTAGTTGCTACCATATTATCAAGAACCATATTAAGAAAATGAACGGTTAAAAAAAGATAAAAGTTTAGTTTTAAATTGATTTGGAGCTATTTCCTCCGATTCATCATATGACGATATATGAAACTATCCATGTGTATTATATTTATACAAGTCACATGACTCTTAAAAAAAGTTATGTGATTAAAACTACACAGACAAAATCTTTTCGAGTATCACATAATAGGTTGGAGGAAAATAACTTCAAACCGGTTTGGGTTTAAACTTTTTATGTAAAAAAATTTAAGTTTTTTTTTTTTTTTTTTTTTTTTA
This sequence comes from Notholithocarpus densiflorus, assembly GCA_030021035.2. Lineage (NCBI taxonomy): Eukaryota > Viridiplantae > Streptophyta > Magnoliopsida > Fagales > Fagaceae > Notholithocarpus > Notholithocarpus densiflorus. The sequence goes on from JARYZH020000003.1 coordinate 4,340,907, forward strand.
GGGTAAAAAGGATACATGCATGCTAAAGGATAAGATTATTAGGTGCAAATGCAATGTATAACGTGGAACGTCCATTTAAGAACAAAATCGAGAAGAAGACATTGGATTCTCCTTTGTCCAATATAACTCTTCGTTTTTAGGCCAATTACTTTGAATTATTGGTTGGTCACCCATAGTTGGATAAGGTTGAAGTGGAACATCTCTTTGCAGGTTCTATCTTACCGGCCCGATTCTAATGGTAAAAAGTGGAGGGTGGAGTTTTATTGATCACTTTGGGCAAAGATAAGTAGATAGAGTAAAAAGAGCAACAAATGTGATAGTTGGGTCACGATCAGACCCCACAAATGGGGACTGAAAGCCACTGGATAAGATAGTCCTTGTTGCAACAATTTTTTGTCACAATACCTTGCATGTGTATTCCGATCTCAACCATTCTTTCACCCACTGATTTGCTTTTCATTTAAAAGAAGTGGAACACTTCATTTCAAAGGTATATACTATAATTGTTGTTGCTGTTGTCAGAGTTGTGGGTTCTATTATTTCCTGGCACTACGCTTGAATGAGCGTTCAAGGGACTTGAGAAAAGAATTTTGTTGACATTATTGCCAGTAAAAATGTAGAGATGATGAACGATGACTTGTGTACGTGTGTCCATGAGGGCACTGTTATTACTGTTGTTAGCAATTGGATAGGGACGAGATCACCATTATTGAAGTAGGAAAAATGCAAAAGATACAAACTTTTTTTACAAGTTGAATAGGGACGAGATGACCATTATTGAAGTAGGGAAAATGCTAAAGATACCAACTTTTTTACAAAAAAATAAAAAAAATTTACAAACGGCTAATATGATAAGTGATCATCGTCTTATTGATAAATAAAAGAATAATGTTAGTATTGGGCTCCGATGAAAATTAGTAAGAAGTGGTCTTAACAATAATTTGTAATAATGATGTAAAATAGTTTGTGACTGTAGCATTACTTATAAAGTAGAAAGATTGTCTAACAGTTAACTTTTGTGTTATTAATTAAAGAATAATGCTAGGACCACAACTTGCTCAATGTAACAAGTTGTGAATGGTGGAGTAAAAGTGGTGAGTCCACAACTCCATTCATGACTTGCCACGTGAGCAAGTTGTGGTCTTAGCATTTTCCTTAATTAAAATGAGCAAAAATAAAGTTGCAGCCGTAGACTTTATTTGTTATGAATTAATATAATATATTTTTTCTATTGTTAAAAGTTGATAAAAGATTAGGATGAAATATGAAATGAGTATATTATAAAGAAATAGAATATAATGGAATCAGTACAAGGAGTGGAATGGTAATTAAGCTATCTTGTCTGATTGTTTTAAAATAAAATGATTGAAAATGATTGAAAAAGAATGAAATGTAAATAATTTTGTTTAGAATACAATGAGAAGGAATGGAAACGAATAAATTTTTTTAACTTGTAAACATTTGCTATTTGTTATATTATTTCTATATATTAAGAGAATTTATGAGTTAGTTATCAATTCAGAAATTTTCAAAAATATCCATATTCTAATTGGATAGTTCTTTATGCCTAAAAAAAAAAAAAAAGTGGGAAAAGCCATAATTTAACAATATTTAAAAACAAAAAACTACCGAATAAATCTCCCAATAACTTCCCACTAGAGTCTAAGACAAAGACAAACTTCTCACATGTTTCTAAAAAGAAAAAAACCTCCAATCCCACGTAAATTCAACAAAATTAAAATAAAAAAATAAAATAAAAACTACCTAATAAATCTCCTTATAACTTCCCACTAGAGTTCTAGAGAGATACAAACCTCTTTCTAAAAATTCTAATAACATTAAATCTCTCAAACTACAAACCCACAATTGTTTTATATATTAAATTATTCTCAATGGCCAGACGTTTTCTTGTTAAAATTGGTAAGTCTTTGAACATAATTTATATACTACTTTCTCAAGTGAATTATATTGTGTATCGTACTTTCTCAACTACATATATTGTGAATTGGTAACTCTATAACTTTCTGTGATGCACGAACTATATAAAGTGTGTTATAGAAAATTTGGTTATGAATTGAAAATTTAGCGTGTGTGACGAGGCTAGTTACTATATTATTGTTGTTGTTAATAATGAGGTATAATAAACTAATCAAGTAAAGTGAGGCACTTTCTCAAAAAAAAAAAAAGTAAAGTGAGGCAATTAATAGGAAAATGGTATTATAGGGAATTTTTAAGATAGAGGGCATTATGGGCATCTCGGTCAAAATGTCATTAAACTACATTACATTTCCTCTAATTTCTCTCAATTTTGAAGAAAATGAAAATGTAAAATTTTTAGGTGAGGAATATATTATATATGTTCAATTCTACTTATAAACTTCCAAATTTTCCATTCCCCTTTGCTAAAACTCCAAAGTCCAAACAAAGAGAATGGAAATAATATTTTGAAAAATTCATTTTAATTCCATTCTTTTCCTCCATTTCCCCTGCCCAAACAGTTGTAACCAATACCATAAAGTTAACTAGACAAAAGTTAAATTAATTCACTCAAGCAACGAGATTGTTTTGATGGAATAGGAATATCATACACTATATAATAAAAATTGAACCTTACAAGTGATAGTTGTGTCAAATGACTCAAATATCTATCTTTTTTATGTGGCAAATGGTTAAACTATTTTTGTATCAAGAGGATGTCCTTTTATAAAAAAATTGAACTTACACTATGCTCTGTTTGTTTTGACATTGACATTTTTTGAAAATGAATCATTTTCTAAAAAGTATTTTTTTTTAAACTATCTCGTTTTCTTATATTTGGTAGAAACCTTAAAATAAGTTGGAAAACTATATTTTAACTTCCCTTATTTAGTTTTGCATAAAATAGAGTTATTTTCCTTATTTAACTTTGAGTGAGATAGATATGTTTTCTTAAAAATTTTAGTGAAAAACAACTCTATTTCCTGCTAAGTTAAATATGAGAAGTTAAGAGATAATTTTCTTTTGACCCATTTTTTATATACTAACAAACACAAAAAAAAAAAAAAATGCAAAAAACTATCTTCACATAAGATTTTCCATTGAAACAAACAGAGTACATGCATTTGTTATGTAACTTAAAATATATATTCTTTCATTTACCTATCTATCCTAATATTTAAATTTAGGGTTCACATTATAAATATTTTTAATTTACATATAATATTTGATTAGGAAGTGCAAAGGACATAATACCAATAAACATCAAAATGTGCAAGTCTTTCCTTGAAACTTGACATAAACGAGGAGGGAAAGAAAAGGGTAGACAAGACAACGCCAAAAAAATTCTGCTTTGACAGTCCATTTGCCTAGAGAGTGAACACCCTTATTAGTAGATCTATGCGTTCAAACAAAAGAGCAGCTTGCAAAAGACTTGACTTTTAGAGCTCTAAGAACATTTACCAAGACCTCCAAGTCCCATGAAGGACTGTCTTGGTCATTGACAGACTCTTAAGAGTCACCCTCAATAATGATCTTATAGGAAGCCCCTCTGACTTAAAAACTTGGAGACCCATAAAATAGCCAATTAGCCATTGCTTTAGCCACTGTGATGGACTGCAAATTGGAATTTTCTTGGTCCATCCTGTTAACATTCTTCCATTCCAATCACTAATGGTTTTGGAACTGGTATATTGTGGATTTTGAGTGAGATTGTGAGATCTCTGACAGACAAACAGTGCCATTCTTGAGGAAAATCTTGATTCTCAATTGCCATATATAATCTATGATGACTGCTGCAAGAATTAGAGCAAACTAATCCCTTCCCATACATAATTTTTTTTTTTTAATAGTTACAATAGGCGAGAGGCAATTTGAACTCTGAATGTTTTTATTAGAAACACCAAAATGTGCCAACAACAGTTGATTTACAAGGCTATTGACTTGCCAAATACAATCTTAAGCTGCCTTTTATTAGTTCCAACCCTGACCAGCTGATTAGGCTGAGGTTCCACTAGAAGGAATTTTCAAATTGTCATTGATGGATTTGCAATTAGTATTTAGTACGTGACTTCAATGTATGATCTTTGCTAATAAGTCTGTACATTACTTTCAACGCCTTAACGCTTTTTCAGTTTTTTTTTTTTTTTGAAGGAGACTAAAACTTAACACTTGATTACCCGTTTGATATAAAATTTCTTTTTGATTTCATATAACTTTTTAAAATCTAAAAGTTATATAAAAAAAAAAAAAAAAGATTTTTAGAAGAATAAGATAAAAATAAAAATAAAAATGCAGATGAATATGCTATTTGCACTTGGTTGTCCAATCTATAATTACTTAAAAGGATTGGATAAAATTATTTTAGCTAAATAATTAACTAATTAACTAAAGAATCATGGTATAAATGAAGGAAAGTTTTAGTGAAGAGAGGAGTGTAGCTTGAAGTAGGAGAAAGAAAACTGAAAAAGCTAGTGAATATTTTACACTTCCAAAAATCCACATGACATGAAATATGAAGTTGCCTTGATATAGGATCTTAGCAGTGATATATCCCTTGTGTTTGATGCCATAACCTAGATAAATAGCACAAATGAGAGCGCGAATTCTAACTTATTGTTTGTGCTCATGGGGTTGGAGAAAGACAAAAGAGACATCCATTTACTCTGAGGAAGGCATAATCATGAGGGCTTCCATAAAGAAATTCGAAAGGAGATTTATTGAGTGAAAAAATCTAATACCACAAATTATTACACAATTTTCTTGTCACAACTGTGATGTGGTGGAGTGTGAGTGATGAAGAAAAAAAATGGTGGATTTATGTGTAAATAATAGATAACCACTCATAATTTACCATGTCAAAATTGTGGTAAAAGTTGTAAAATAATTTAAGATACCATTTTGTTGCAAGATTTCAAAATAATTGAACTCTTCAACAATACAAGAAACTTTGAGTGTGAACTATGTCATAAAAGTCTTGATAAGCTAATACATATATAAACTTTGTGAAAATCCAACCTATGTTGTAATGTCCATGGGACCATGTGTAATGAGAAAAGTCAACAACAAATATAATGAAGTAGCAAGTAGCGCCCATAGTGGTAGGTAGGTGCAGGCCCTCAAATAACAAAGTGTACAAGATTAAAAGGAGCCATGGAAATAAAGTCACCATTACTTAATGGTAAAGTGGTTTGTTTGCCAAATTGGAATTGGCAATGAATAAAATCAAAAGACTCTAATTTGAACTGCCTTAATTGACCACTAGAGGCTAAATGATGAACCCATTTAGAAGAAGCATGACCTAGACCCGAATGTCAGAGGCTCAAGGAGAAGGTAGAAACAACTAGGCTAATTGAAATATGAAGAGAGGAAAGCTCAGATATGGTCTCGACAGGTATGCTTTCACTCGAACCATTCTCAGAAGATCAAGGTCGGTCGGCGGTCCAAATTTATGATCTATCCTAAGCTGACTTGTCTGCAGATTTTGCACAATACAACATTTATTTAAAAAAAAAAAAAAAAAAAAATCTATTAAACGCTAGAAGATTTTTTTTTTTTTTTTTTTTCAAGTTCCTAAAAAAAAGAGTGATGATAATGCTGAGTCCAAATGAGAACTAGTAAAAATTTGTCATAATAACAATTTGAAAAAATATTATAAAATAGTTTAACTGTAGCATTACTCATTGACCACTAACCATTGACCATGTCATCGATGACAGTTGAGCATGCCACCATGCCCTACTAGTAATTGTGATACAATAGAATCATTTTTTTTTCCCTTCCAAATTTTTTTTCACACAAGTTGTTAGCTCGAGCAGATTCAATGTTGTTGGCTCAGACAGATTTTGCTCCCTTAAAGCAGGTGGGTCAGGCGTAATTGCATTCTGGATACATTTAGATTGCCTATTAAAACTGGTGTCGTGTGTCATTTTCTTCCTCACAACTGATGATTTGGATTGTGCATGCCGTTCAAAATGTCTCTCTTTCACCTGCAAGGGCTTATAAGCTTTCAATTTCAAGCAACACTGATGTTATCCAAAATGCACTTATGCCCAAAACCTTGACATTTAGCGATTAGCATACCTGAGCAAAAACTGATAATGTTGTAAGAAAAGACCAAAGTAAATTTTGAGTGTATCCCATCTAGGAACAGATTAAAAAGTGAAACTACAGAAAAGTATACCTAATAAAATAAGCACACACAAGTTTAGTGTTGATTCTGTTGAAGAAATTGAAAGGATGTGATTCCTGTAAAAAAAAAAAAAAAAAAAACCACTTGAATATTACTTAAAAATGATTAACTTTACAATTTTCAACAAGCTTAAAGTTTGGGAAAATGGTAAATTATCAAAGAGCATTTATAAGAACACAACAAAAAGGAGTGAACGCTACAATTTTCACATCTCTGGCAGCTTTCAGGCACTGAAACCTCTTTTTGAAAAAAAAAAAAGAGAGCAGTGGAACCCTAAAGTTCCATACTATACTTTCTAATCCTTTTATTTTTGGGCTGGCCAAAAATCTTCATTCTGGTGATCTTAAACAGCCTCCTGGGAGAAGGAACCTATAGTTATCTGCATTCTCTATCAAGTAAGCAGGAAGATGAACAGCAGAACATGAACTAGGGATTGGCCCCATCTTTTTAAACAACTCCTGAAAGGTGTATTCTTCAGGTAGCATATCAAAGAGATCTTCTCCCTGGCAAATGAGGTTCTGGATTCTTGAATGGTCTAAAAAATCCCTCCGCTTCACACGATCTGCATGGCTATAAGCAGTCATCTTAAACACAAACTCCTGAATATGCCGAAAACAAAAGCTACAATGCCATCCTGCATCAGACAATATTAGATCAGTTTGGCGTGAATGCCGGTAAAGGGTGCGTGGGTGAAAGACGTGGGCTGTGGCACGCCAGCTGCTGTAGTCCACGGGGAACTCGAATGAGTACATGTAGTGCCTGAACTCAAGATGCATTACTGGTGGAATCCCATCACACCATTGCAGTAGTTTCACAGTATGTGAGCTTGGTATCTCATCGGTGTCTGACATGACGAGAATGTCACCATTGGATATCCCTGCAAGCCGAAGTAATCTATTCATAGCAGCACGTTGCTTAGACTCAAGTGCAAATGGGTCTTCACGTGATCCATGAGCTGCAATTCGGCCAGAGAATACATCATGGACAATCTTCCCCTCAGCAAAAGCAAACCGGGTCTGATTTGAAGCAAAGAAGAGAGGTTTGGGGATGCCGGTGAAAGTGGTATTGGACTCAAGGATGACAAATTTTGTGACTAAGGAATGAAGCTCACGCCACCTGATCTCCAGTATGTCCAGCTCATTGCTGAAGATGATGGCATCATAAACTCGGCGGGGTTCAGAGCGTACAGACCAGCCATGGAGGCGGCAAAGGTGGTCCATTGATACATTTTCAGCATAATAGTGTGAAAGGCGTTTGAAGGGTGGTGGAGGATTGTCCCAAAGTGGTCGGAAAAAATACGATATTTTCTGGCCGTAAGTGAAAATTCCAACCATACAAACAGGAATAAGTATCAGGAGTATGATGAAAAGGAACCTAGGAGGTGGTCGTCGGTAGGTGAGGCGGAGAGGTCGTGGTGCCATGCTTTGAAGGGGAATAATTTGGAAAAGAAGTACTCAACTAAAAGAAAAATCAAGGCTCTTCCAATCTTGGTCACCTGTATAAAAACAACATCTATGTTAGAGAGTTTATAATCAGCATTAGGAATGTGAATAAAGAGGAAAATGCCTACAGAATGAACTTTTTAGCTCAATCATGTTCAATCATCTAAGCAGAAGTAATCCCTTCCCCAAGATGGACCAAATATTTTCATCAAATTGATATTCCTGCATCCTAGACAGCCAAATGATTAAGATCCTGCATAAAGCTTACTGGCCATTGTGTGTTTCATTTGAAATTGGTATACAGAATAATAATCGATTAATACATTGCTTAAAATGCCTCTCATCTTTTCATTAAAATGAGACCTGTGTCTACAAGGAAGACCATTTTTTCTCGTTTATTAGTAATAGGCAATCCAGAAATCTGTAAACCACTGACCAATATTTAGATGCATCACTCCCTACCCAGTGGTCCTCTGGTATCTCTGCATGCATTTTCTGTTTTTTTGCATGAGCATGCATGTTTGTTTGGCATAACATACAACTTGATATGCATAGTTATTTTGTTGGTAGGTTTGGAACCTGAAATCAAGTCCATCCCCAGCCTATTTCCATATCCCCAGAGCCAAGGCAAGGGTTCCAAATTTTGGGTTTATATGGGTTTAACATATATGAAATAACTGTAAAAGGGAGAAAATATAATAGCAGACATTCTAAGAGCAAAGCTGAACAGGAACCTCTACGAAATGGTAGAACATTTTGGTTATTCTTTATAGTATATATGCTTAAACAAGTATGGTGATATGAAGCTTTAGCTTCATCTAATGATAGATATCGTTCATTTTTGGGGAATCTAGATTGATCCTAAATCTCTTTGCCCATGAGAAGATGAATAAACAATTTTGCCACCAGAAGCGAATGACTGTTTCATTTTTGATGACCTGAGGTCTATTAATTTATTAGTGATATTCATTATATTGATTCTTCCCTTTCCCAAGGAGAACAGATAATGTAATTCTTATTTTAACTTTAGAAAGTTCCTGTTTGACTTTATTGATTGCAAAAATAATACACCAACCTGAATGCACACGGTTCTGCAAGCTAGAACTATCTATTCAAAGAAAATCCTTCTCAACCTTGCACTCCTTATGAATTATTGATAGTGTTCCAAAGTTTCTCTTGGCAAGCCTCCTATAATGTTAAGAACATTTTGAGATTAGTGTAGAAGGTAGTGTTAAGCGTGTGGTTGTGTATAGAAATGGCTGATTTGAGGTAGCCAGGCCTCCTAAGAATTAGAGAGAAGGATTAGAGAGTCTAGAGAAAAAGAAGAAGGAAACTTGATTATCATTTTTTTACGAGTTCTTTGTACACTGAGGAGATTCTATTAAAGCAAGGCTGCTTGAGTATAACTGTCATAACTTACAGTTTGCTACTAACACCCCCTAACTGTCTACTAACTAATATATATATATATATATATATATATATATATATAAACCTGTCTATTAACTAATCACAAGTCTATTCTAATCAGTAACAATTGAGCACATGGCTGACTTATTGGATGCTGAGATCATGGAGCAATCTCATCCTGACTACCTGATCTGCCAGATAAACAAAGCAACCTAGGAAAATCTTAACTTCTAACTGACCTAACACCTTACAACAGCACTCAATACATCAAGGCACAGCCTTGAACAATACAATAGAAGGTGGTGTTGGTGTTATGACTTTAACATATTATTCTAGATGGGCAATGATATAATTATGTACCAACTGAAAGTCTGTGCAATTACAAACTGCAAATTAGGGTAAACACAAAATGCTCATTTTTACTAGTTTTTTTTTTTTTTTTTTTTGCATCTAAATCTAGTCTCTACCCTATTTCCTGTAACTAACTGCATTAGATAACAAACAAAATCTTTTCCATGTCACTGGTTTAAATTATCCTCAACTTGCATCCAAGTATGCAAAGTCTTAAATCTTTCTTTACCTAGGCTATTCATGATTTTTTTCATTAATAGTCAAAATATATTAATCTTGACAAATTTCAGTCATACTTTCCTACTAGCCTATGCACTTAATATTATGATTACTTTTATAAAAGTTTATGATTATGTCAGCACCCTTTGTTCTCAAATTAGATTTGTAGCATGTTGTATCTCTCAATTGTTAATAGGATAATTTTTCAGAATTAGATGATTGCATATACCATTGGAAACATGACTTACACTAAACATCACTGCCGATAGATGTAAAAACAATAAAGGTAATCATAACAAATGAAGAGATTATTAATGAGACAAACCAAAATACAATAAAAATCAAAAGACGTCATTGATAAAATCAAAAGAGATTATACACATCCCACTCAAGAAAGTCTCTAAAATTCATAATAGTTGATTCATTCATAGTGACTAAACATTACGGACAAAACTTAAGTACAATTCCTTAGATGCAGATTCCCCTCTTAAGATTTAGCCATATGGCTACTTAATTAAAAAATACACTTCCATTTTATAAAAAAAAATCCACATGGCAGAATCTTAAAAGGGGAACCTAAGGAACAGCATCTAAGTACTGTACCTAAGTCTTGCCCAAACATTATGGTAGCCCTCAACCTATCACAACCCTCCTCCTTCCGGGCTTGGGACCAGCAGTGAACAAAATACATGACACTAAGTACAGACACAGGCGGAGTTAAGGGAATCTCTAACATCATGATCCAAATTATCAAAAGTGACGATTGCACAATTGGCATTATCAGAACCATCCCTTTTTTAGATTAATTGAATAAAAATACTCATAAAGACCAAACTTCCAATCTCCTTCTCACAACTGCAAAGTTAAGTGCTGTATTAAAGATTAATATGAGGTATTATTCCCAACCAACCTGAACCATATGATTGACTCATGGTGACCAAGCTACTTGATCCGCTTATTACCAGTGAGGAATAATCTCCATAAGAGATAAAAAGTTACCCCTGAAACACAAGCAGCAATCCTATCAGATTATACATGACTACATCGAAGTTCAATCATGAATACAACAAAGTATTTTATGCAAGTTGATTAATCCTGAAACCAAAAAGAAGAGTAAAAGGAAGACAATCCTTCAATAGCCATACATCAACTCAAAATTTCTATGCGGATGTGATTCTTAGCGAACCAAGTAATGAGAAAGAAGCAGAAAGAGCTGTATAAAAGGAAATATTTGACTTGACATGGTTAATAAAGATTTGGAAGGTTTTTTTTTTTTTTTTTTTCAAAGCATCAAAACATTTCTAGAAACTGAAGACCTCATATCATTATGGATTATCTCTCTCTCTCTCTCTCTCTCTCTCAAAGAAATATTTTGCTGTCTATTATATTAACAAAGAATCCTTCGAAGTTGATCCCCATCTTTATGTTTGGGTACAGAGGATTGCACATATGTGGCCATGCACCCCTTATAGGACACTCAAGTAGAGTGCTACATAAGAGAAAAGACAAATCCTACCAAATCCTTACCCATTCCTTTATAAGAAAACATGGCTTAAATTATAAAAAATACCATTGTTGGCTAGGAAAGAAACAATTTTCAAATACAAACAAATGTAATAACAAAGTGTTTAAACCCCAGATAAAATTGTGAATGGTTATTATAATTAACAATATTATCCTTTAAAATAAAAGAATAGGCAAGCTCTTCTTATGGGAAATGTTAAACTTGCTTAAAGAGTTTAAAATGAAACATAAGAGCCTTTAGCTTACAGTCATATACATTTCCATATAATATATATTGAATTTTTTTGTTCATAGTAGTTATATAACTTCAGAAGTACTGGGGTTTACAAGAACTTTATTGAATACAACAATGTATTTTATGCAAGTTGATTAATCCAGAAACCAAAAAGAAGAGGAAAAGGAGAAGACACTCCTTCGATAGTCATGCTCACTGAGTGTATTAAATAGATTTACATGAACTTTAATATCAACTCAAACTTTCCATGCAGAGGTGATTCTTAGCGACCCAACCAATATTGGCTTCAAAATTAGAAGTACCAAGGATGCCTTCCGCCGCTATCAACTCATTCATTAATTCAGACAATGTATAAATCTTTTTGTACATATTATAGTTAAGTTTGAATTCCTTGAATGATTTTGGTAGTGACTGGAGTATCATATCCACTTGGGATTCTCCATCAATATCAACACCTAAAACTTCCAATGTATTCAGATTAGAGATCATTGTAAGACAATGCTCCCTTACTGAACCACCTTCAGCCATTTTGGTATTATAAATTTGCCTCATGGTCTCTTGCCTTGCAGAACAGCCTTGCTCACCAAACATCTCCTTCAGACTTAGCATAAAGTCTAAAACTAGTTCTACATCCTGCATTTGATGCTGTAGAACATTTGAGATAGATGCTAGGATGTAGTACTTGGCCATCTCATTAGATTTCTACCAACGATCATATCGTTGTTTTTCCTCAAGAGGAGCATCTAATGAAGGAAGGCTAGGACATGGTTTAGTAAGCACATATTTGTGCTCTTCAGCAGTGAGAACTATGTCCAAATTTCTTTTCCAATCAACATAGTTGGATTCAGTCAGTTTGTTTTGATTAAGAATGGTTACAAGTGGGCTAAATGATGTCATGTTCAAATTTGAAAATAATAAACATGAATATAATAAGTAAACTGGACATTATCAATTTAGCATATAAACATATAGTATGGAACCTTAATGAAACTATAAAATAATATATGCAACGACAACCCAATCCATGTCTATAATTCCTTAGTAGCAAGTTTATTATAAACACATTAATTGATTGAGAATTATTCTCATTATTAGTGCTATCATGATAACTCTTATCAAATACTAATAATATGCCGTATTACCTTTGGCCTCTAAGTAATAATGATATAACTCCTTTGGGAGGTTAACATTATACTTAGTCTAGTGTACACCATTATCTAGAATCATGTGTAGCCACATTTCATCTCCTTTATAGTGTTTAAAGTTGTAGTACCATGGAACAAAACGCCCTCCTTTGAGATCGCGAGGCATATACGCCAAAACGAGGTGCGTGTCCACACTACTTTAAACGTGTAAGTTCAATCTTGTAACACTATGAAGTAAACACCCTCCATTGGGATCGCGAGGTATATACACCAAGACAAGGTACTTACCCACACTACTATGAACCGATAATGGAGGCCGTGAAATCCAACCCTGTATCTCTCTCCCATTAGATGTTTTAAAGGAAAGGTTTTTAATTTTAAAACATGCATAATCTAATTACACATAGTCTTACTCTTCTTACATGTGAAAACACTTGAAAAAATTCTGATTTTCTTTCTTTCGATTGATCGAATGTGCCCTTCGATCGATCAAAAAAATTAAGAAATTCGAACTTGACCATCTGACTTCTTCGATTGATCGAAATTGCCTCTCGATCGATCGAAAAACAAATTCGATCGATCGACTAGCAATCGAAAATCAATCTATTTAAGAAAGTCTGATCACTATTTCACTCGATCGATCGAAAGTGATTTTCGATCGATCGAAAGTGATTTTCGATCGATCGAAACTCGTGAAACTCAAATTTCCAGAATTTCTCTAAGGCAGTTTTCTACGGTTTTTCTTGAACAAACAACTAACATACGAACATGATAGTTAGATAATGATATCAAAACTGAAATTCATTGATGCTATAGCCTTAAAGATCAATTTAACATACTTAAATTCAAATTTAAACAACATCATAACATCAATATCAGTTTTTATAAAATCATAGTTTCAATAACCATGCAGAAAATTAAATGCAAAATCTTCAAACAATATGAAACTATAATCTCTAATTCCAAAACTCATAAAACATGTTATACAATTCGAAATTGAAGACCGCTCTGATACCATTTGATGGAAATATACATATATGCAGCGGAAAATTAACGGATCTACTTCATTCGATTGACAACATGCACTAGGTAAATTTCAGAATACAAGAACAAGAGAGTGTATCTTGGTGTGGTGAATTTCAAAACAAAGATTGTAAGCACTTGGGAGTACTTTTAATTTTCACTCCAATTCCACTAACGCCCAAGATGTGTGGTCTCTCAATAAGTTATATGAAATGTTCAAGAGAGAATTCAAGAGTGTCCAACACTCACATACACCATTTCATGTAAGTTGTTCTATTTAAAATTCTGTATGTTTCTCTCTTTATAACTGATTATATAATTGGGCTAGCCTTTTGGGCCTTTCCAATTGAGCTCTAGTATGTAGCTTGGAGTGGGACCAAAAGGGACCAATAAGACACTAGCTCCAATGGGTTTTGGGCTTTTCTGTCAACTCTTGACAAGTTCAAAGTTACCATTAACTATATTTAATACCACTATATAAATATAGTTGCACTCTAGGCCTTATCTATAAATTATATCCCAAGACTTTATTGTACATGCAACCATTTCATAAAATATTCATGCAGAGGTGATTCTTAGCGACCCAAGTAATGATACATGACAGGAGCAAAAGGAGCTGTATAAATTTCCATAACATGTTGCCTAATATCCAAAACCAGAATGCATCCGAAGCAACAACCAATTAAATGCCACTAATTAAAAAGGGAAATATTTGACTTAACATGATTACTAAAGCTTTGGAGGATTTTTCTTTTGAAAAAAAAAAAGCATCACAACACTTCTAGAAACTGAAGACCTTATATCATTATGGATAAAACTCTCTCTTTAGCAATAGTTTTCTCTGTCCTTGAGATTAAACAAAGTTCTTCCTTTAGAGTGCTGCACTGCTGCATAAGTGAAAAGACAATCCAGCCAAATCCTAACACATGCAATAATAGGACAACATGGTTTGAAGTCTTAAAAGTACCATTGTTGGCTAGGAAAATAACAATTTTCAAGAACAAAAAAAAAAATGGTAATAACAATGTGTTTAAACCCCAGAAAAAATTGTGAATGGTTCTTAACTTCTTATGATTATCAAAATTATCTTTTAAAATAAAAGAATATGCAAGCTCTTCCTTTGGGAAATGTTAAATTAACTCAGAATCTAACCTTGCATAAAGAGTTTAGGAAGAAACATAAAAGCCTTTAGCTTATAGTATTATATATTTCCATATAATCTAATTATAGAATTTTTTTTGTTCATAGTAATTATAAAACTCCAACAGTATCGGTCCCTGGAATTCATATAAACTGGGGTTTAATTCAATAAACACCCCCCCCCCCCCCGGTAACACACACACACAAAAAAAAGAACCACTCTGATTTGGATAACCAATATGACAAGCTGGAATTGGTTCTATTCAAAAGTGTGTCAAGCAATTTCAACGTAAAATTGAACATATGGATCTCAAATTTGTTACAAATTGCTTAATGCATGGTTTTTTTTTTTTTTTTTTATAGGCTTAAAGTATGATAATTAAGCTCAAAGTGCAAGGCATATGCATCCAATTTCTAAAATTAAAAAAAGAAAAAGAAATAAATTTAATATCTTTGGAAGGTATCCAAACATTGATCAAGATGTATTTAATGCCTAATAATTAAAAAAAAAATCATTATTAACAATTATTACAACATGTAATCCCCCAAATGGAAACTGGGGGTAGGAACAAACAAGAAATGAATTTGAAACTTGAAAACACAAAATCAAAACGTAAAATTGTTCAACCATAAATGCAAGCCATACTTCAATAAATACCAAAAGGGTACCGAAAATTTCGCAGTGAAAATGGTTTTGTTTTGTTTTTATATATATACCTTTTTGAAGCTGCAGAGGCCTAGTGATTGGCCCTGAATGCATTCCCGCCAGCTCCACACAAACACAGAGATACACAAACAGATATAGACAGAGAGAGAGAGTTAAACTTAGTATAAGATAAAGAGAGAGAAAGAGATAAACAGAGATGAGAGAAATTCGGGGGGAGAGAGAAGTGTAGAGTGAACAACGGAGTTGATATGAATCGGTGGAGAAACACTAAGTTTCTCCGCAGTTGCGCTGCTAAGGTTTTTGCAATTCAAACCAATGAAGATCAAACAGGCGTCAAGCGTGGATGATTACAATGTTGTTATTGTTGTTTTTCTTTTTTTTGTCGTGTTGAGAGTGACGTGTTTGTCATTAATTGGGTTATGTTTCGTGGTACCTTAGTTTACTGTAGAGAGGCGATATGACTAGGAAAGGTTTTAAGTTTTAACTTTAGTGAGCTTTAATTAATTAATAAAAGAGATCATCGTATATTCGAGTTCGTGTTCGTGTCCGGCCAGCGTGCTAGTTGACCTTGTTTCTTTTTCGTACACATCACATATTCACATGGCCCCCTCATCGCCAATGTTTTTATAATAATCAAGTGGGTTATATGAATAATTAATATTATCTTTGAAGTCCTAGTTTTTTTCTCAGCAAAAATAATTATTATGTTTGAAGTCCAATGTTTTTATTATGAATTTATGATAACCTATACTCCTCTTAATTCCTGAGAGTAAGTTTAGTACCACAATTATTTTTACAATTTTGTCATAACTTGTCTATGTAACAATTTGTGAGTGGTGAAATTGTGGACTCACGTGGACCTACTATTTTTGTTTTACTACTTACAACTCGCCATGAAGATAAATTGTGAAAAAAGTTATAAAAATAATTATGGTAATAAACTTATGGTCTGTTTGGATACCGCTTATTTACTGAAAACTAAAAACTTATTATTGAAAACACTGTAGCAAAATAATTTTTAAATGTGTGAATAGTATTGTGAGACCCAAATTTATATTGAAATTTGTGTTTGGATGACTTTTGTGGGTCCGTGAACAGTGCCGTAGGACCCACATTTTTTCAACAAAACGCATAAACGCAAACACGTAACGCTTCCCAAATGCACACTTACTCTCAGACTAGGAGGGTCATTAAGGGCACGTTTAGTAGACTGTAATAGACACTATAATGTAATAGTTAATCCTATAATTTAGTTATACGGTTGTTTGGTAAAGTTTTTATTACAAGGAATAATTATTTCTTAAGAATAACTATTCCTTAAAATGAGAAATAGTAATTCCTTGTTAAAAGGTCTGAATTCCTATTCCTTCACACTCATTCACTTAATAACATCACATTCATTCACTTAATAACACATTCAATTAAAAAAATTTCCAAAATATCCCCTCTTACTCGCTTCTCCAAAATTTTCTATCTCCCTCCCTTTTGAAATATTTTATGTCCCTTCTCTCAAAACTTTTAATCTCCTACTACTTGAGGTCCTTTTGGGTAGTGCGGCTGCGTCCGCGTTTTGGGCCTTTTTTTTTTTAGTCCAGAGAGTTATGCACTGTTCATTGGCCATGAACAATGATTTTAGGCCAATGAACAGTGCTGAACAGTAATAAACAGTAAAAAAACTTATTTTTTTTTTATTGTTTTCAGTTTTCAACAAAATAAGCTGTATCCAAACGCACACTATATATTTCCTATTTCTACAGGTACGGCCTTTCTTTCCTCTCAGTGGCTGCTCTCCCTTCTTAAGAATTTTTTTTCTCGCCTACTAGATGTCTGCAATTCCACAGGTACTGCCCCCCTTTTTCTCTCTCTCTCTACTATTTTTTGCGTTTTCAAAAACTTGTTGGTGTCCTTTATGCGTTTTCAAAAACAAGCTTAGAAGGACAGAACAAACAAGAAACTTTATTTGCAATTCAATAGGCTGTTCTGAAATTATATATTTTTTGTTCTGAAACTTTTGTTTTATATTTACGATTTCAAAAACAATAAAATAGGATTTTTATAAGTGTTAACCAACCTGTCGTGTATGGATTACACAAGCAAATTAAAAAATAAAGGAGGTGATAAGATAGAGTTTTAAAGACAGCCACAAGCAGATAAAGAGGATAGAGTTGGAAACAATTCAAAGTCTGCCAAGAAGATAAACACCAGAAGATAGATAATAGATGATATGTATAAGATTCAAACTTGTATTTAAATATGCCTATTTATCACTTGTAAATTGGTTCCCGTAAAATATTTTCCGGAAAATATTTATTTTCCGGAAATGCTATTTTCGGGAAAGGAAAATATTTTCAAGTGTTTGGTGCATTATGAAAATTATTGTAGAAAATATTTTCATGTGTTTGGTTCTATTCTGAAAATGCTATTTTTCTACAAATTTTTCACATTTTCTTAGCTATTTTCTCAGCATCCAAACAAATTTTATTACTGAAAATTTCAGTCCCAAGTCCCAAATCCGAAATTTATACCGGCGAGATCGAAACAAATCCCAAATCCGAAACAAAACCCAGAAAAAAACAAAACCCAGAAAAAAAAATTCATCAAAGGCGAGATCGAAGGCGAGATCGGCGATCAAAGAGAGCAAGCGGATTGGCGACGAGATCGACCCAGAGCAAGCAGATCGGCGATTCGGCGGGACGATCTCGGGTTTGACGAATGGGTTTGACGAATGGTGCGACGATCTCGGCGGGACGATCTGAGGTTTGACGATTTCTGGGTTTGACGATCGGTGACGACGGCGCGATCTCTCTCTCTCTGGGTTTGCTCGACGGCGCGATCTCTCTCTCTCTCTTTCTGGGTTTTCTGGGCGCGAGCTCTCTCTCTCTCTTCTTCCTCTCTCTCTTTCTCTGCGCGCGAGCTCTCTC
Organism: Notholithocarpus densiflorus; assembly: GCA_030021035.2. NCBI lineage: Eukaryota > Viridiplantae > Streptophyta > Magnoliopsida > Fagales > Fagaceae > Notholithocarpus > Notholithocarpus densiflorus. Next base: position 4,359,150 of record JARYZH020000003.1, read on the forward strand.
TCTCTCTCTGTTTTCCGGAAAATGTTATTTGAAGGTAAAATAAAAACGGAAAAGAATTTCACCCAAAACAAGTTAAAATGGAAAAGAATTTCCGGAAATTGTATTTTCCATGCGCAACCAAACACCCGCATTTACAGAAAAGCATTTCCGGAAATTATTTTCACCCAAAACAAACACAGCCTAAATGAAAATCACTCAAATATTTTCATATAGCTTGTTTATGCGTTGCTTTTCATTCTTCTCTCTTTGGGGAAAAATTGAGATTCTTATCGTTCATATTGGGGAAAAATTGAGATTGGGAAAAAATAAAATCATCCCAATTCTTATTGTTAATGTTTATTCTTTCTTTAAATTATCATTTTGTTCAATTATTAAAATTGTGTCTAAGCTTTTGCATATTATTTACATTTTATTTATCAACTTCCAATTTTCTTTGCTAGTATTTTAGCTACATTATGATTTGTCTTGTCTTTTTAGATATGGGATCAAATACACTTAATTCTCAAGGTCCTTCTAAATGAAAGTGGACTCGTGTTGAAGATTTGAAATTAGTGGAGGCTTTGGTAGAATATCATCACCATGAAAGGGAAGGTAACCCTGAGAATAAGTTCAAGCCCGTATATTTGAAAGTCTTGGAAGGAAATATTTCTACCAAATTACCTAATGCTGGGTTAAGAGCAAAACCAGATATTGAATCAAGATTGAGGACTTTGAAAAAATTGAGTATTTTACCATTGTTCAAGTAAGATTGAAGTTTGTTGGTCAAATTTTACAACTGTGGGACACTTGATTGAAGACCCACAAGAATTTTTGAAAGACCAATTGATTACTTATGTAGCTACTTCTATACAATGAAATGAAAGCAATTTTATTTACAAAAAAGAAGAAGAGAGATTGGGTTTGTTGGGGGTCCTCTGTTCAAGATTGGGTTCGTTAAACTAATTCTTATCAAGTGTATTTGTAATTTTATAATAAGGGTATTTTAGACAATTTAATTTAAAATGTTTTTATTCTATTGTCTTCAGGGTTTTGTCACCAAACAAATGAATAGTAATAAGTATTGTCTTGTATTCCTTGTAATTTCTATTCCTATTTCTATGTAATCACCATTACAGTCTACCAAACGTGTCTTAACTCTTTGTTTTTCAATAGAAGAAAGTCAAGAAACTCATTCAAGGATTACGCTAAAATTCGGTTTGAGTTATGGGTTAACTTCTTTTTTCTCGCTGGTAGTCAATTGATGACCTTATGAATGACTTATGAGTCATTTGCTTTGAACATTTTTAAAGACTTCAAACATAAGACAATTTACAATTACTCCTACTTAATACCCTATTAATAATTAATTAACAAACATATTACAATCATGAAATTTTTATTGATTCTTGGATCATCATCAGTTTATGGAAGGTCTTACCTTAGTATGATCATAATTCTACTTGTGGAATAAGCCTTTGTCTTTTTTCCCAAAATAAATAAACCAAATTTAATTGAACAAAATAGTAACTTCAGCATTGAATGCTGTGAAGTTTTAACTTTTAACATTGAATATTGTAGTAAAGGGTCTTACCATGCTTAGCTGGTACTTCCTAGTGTTTTCAATAGAAACGGTCACGATTCAAGTCCATCTAAGTTCTACCTCCAACTATCGAATTAAAAAAAAAAAGAAAAAAAAAGGATACTGGATATTGTAATCATCTAGAATGCGTTTGGCTTTTGCTTAAAACTTTTTTTGCTTTTTACCTTTTATTTCAACTTTTTCGAAAATAATATAACTTTTAACTTTTTTATATTCATAAACTAGTGTTTAGCTTTTTGTCACACATTTAACATAAAAGTTACCAAAAATTATAGTATCTTTTAATATACACTACGCAAATAAGCGAAAGCTAAACATAGTACTAATTGTATTTTGCTATATAATTTAGCCCATGATCTATGTTGTTGAAGCACTTTACTACGTCTGATTTTATTTGTCTATCAACCAGACCCTAACTCTAGACTTCAAGAAAGAAAGTAATTGGCCCCTACCCTTTCTAAAACCGTGAGAGTTAGTTAGAAATATGTCCTCAAAAGCTCAAATGCTATATTCAATAAATGAGAAAGCACATCTATTACGAGAATATCTGGTTTGTTGGGCTTAGTAATGGCTCGCAGTTCCCCAAGATTTTTTGGTTTGGGAACCCATGAGTGAAACATTGAGGAAAACTTAAAAGTACGGTGCAACGGTGCCTTTTTCACTTCTTGTGATTCCTTTTCGGGCCGTACACCACAATCTTACATTATTGCCTCGTAAATTTTTACACAATTCTTTTAAAAAAAAAAATCTAAAATCCTAATTAGAATTAGTGGTCAAAAGATGTTGTTTTCTTTGGCATAAGTTTGTGTTTAGAATGATTTGTTCTTTGGCCTATGAACAATATTGACGTATATAAGATTAGGTAATAAATCAATATACTAGAATTCAGAAGAAGAAAAAAAAATTAATATTAGAAAGTGGTTAGTTTTCTTTCTCCTAATAAAATCAAAATTATAATAGTACTAAATAAAAATAGACGTACCAATAATAGTATCCTTAGAGCATTCACAACAAAGGTTGTAAGTGCTATAAATGCTATTTTTTAGCATCTAAAACCACAAAATGCTCCTCCATCAAACATCTTATATCTTAAAATTTTTGCAATCTTGCTACAGTGCGCTCTCAAAAATGAGTGCGCATTGTAGCTCAAATCTTATAAAAAAAACAATTTTTTATTGCTCTCTCATCCCTCTTCCTGTACTCTTCTTTCTTTTTCTCTCACTGGTGTCTTCTTCTCTCATTTCTTCTTTCCTTCTCTCACTGGTCTCACTTCTTTTCTCTTTTCTTCTTTCTTTCTATTTTCTTCATTCACCGGCATCCACAACTAAAAACCATGGTGGTAGTGGTTCGGCGAAACCGTGAAGAAGATGAGGTCGAGTTTGTGGTTTATGGGTCTCTGTTGTTGACTGGGGTGGCTGGGTTGCGGTGGTTCGGCGAGCATAGCTGGGTTTCGACAAGTGTGGCTTGGTTTGGGTGGGTTTTGTGATTTGATTTTGGGTGAGAAATTTCAAAAATATGCTCTTTCTAATTTTGGGTCTATGATTTCTAACATGGGTTTGTGGTTTGTGGTGGTACTGGATTTGATTGGTGGTTTTGATGTTAGTTTATTGAGTTTTTGATTTGGTTTTGGGTGATGGGAATCCCGATTTGTAGAGGTTGTGGGTGCCGCCAGTGATGGTGGCTATGGCTGTGTTGTGGTGGTTTGTGGTTGGGTTTGTGTGGTGGGTTTGTGGGTGATGGGTTTGTGGTGGTTGTTGGTTGCTGGGTGAGGTGGCTATTGGCTGTTGGGTGTGGTGGCTGTTGGGTTTTGTTATACCAGTGGTGGTGGTGGTGAGTGGATGTGGTAGTATGGCGCCGACGGTGCTGTGAGAAAGAGAGAGACAGAAGAGAGAGGAAAAATAAAAAATTATTGAAAAATAATAAAGAAACAATATTTAAATGAAATGGTAAAAAAAATAGAAGTTTTGATATAGGTTGTATTGTAAAGTGGTGTGTTATATGTAATAAACATAGGTTTTGAGAGGATAAATGCTAAATTTTTTAGAAGTCTTGATAAGGATGCTCTAAGTGGTGGCCATGTTTGTAACTCTAACCCACTCAAAGAAAAAAAAAAGTAATATAAGTATATAACTCTAACAATTCACATAACAATATAATAGCTCTTACTAAAATCATAACCTTCCCTTCTTTTTACCCAAAAAATAAAAATAGTGAAAGTTTATGAGGCCTGTTTGGGAGAGAATTTAAATACAATTTTTTGTTTTAAAAACTAGAAAATGGTGGGTCTCACATTTAAATCTATTATTTGGTTGATGTTTTCTAAATACCGTTTTTAGAAAATTGTTTTCTATTTTTCTGGATGATGTTTTCAAGATACATATTGGTAGGATGATTTTTGTTTTTGTTTTCAAAACAATATAAAAACAATTTTCAAAAAATTGAACTTGAAACTAGTTTTCGGATAATAATTTTTATATTTTACGTGTTTGGCTCCTACTTTTAAAAACAATTTTCAAAATACTAAAAACTAAAAATAATTGTTTGGGAGACAATTTCTATTTTTGAGATTTAAAAAAAAAAAATTTACAAAAAGTAACTTGTAGAATCTGTAGATTACCTTTTTTTTTTTTTTTTTTTTTTTGTGTGGATAATAATAAGGGAATAGAGCTCATCATGTTTTTTTATTTATTTTTTTTATTTTATATATATTATATAATGATAAGTTTCAAATTTGAAGGGTAGGAAATTCTTTTTGTGATAAAGATAAGCTCCTTAATTTAAGAGATAAAAGAGTTTGGACAAATATGTGAGGTACAATGTTTTCAATTTATTTACAACTATGTCATTAAAAATATTTTTTGTATCCTGAAAACACCCCCTTAGCCGTTTTCAAAATCCTGTTCTAAACCAGGAAAATAGGATACAGTTTTTTGAAAACTGTATTTAGAAAATATTAGTCAAACAATAAATTCAAGTGTGGGACCCACTATTTTATGGATTGTAAAACAAAAAACTATGTTTAAATACTCTTACCAAACAGGCCCTAAAATGTTTTTAATAGCATAGTTGTAAATAAATTGAAAACGATAAACTCCACAGATTTGCCCAAACTCTTCTATCTCTTAAATTAAGAAGCTTATCTTTATCAAAAAAAATTCTCACGCTTCAAATTTGAAACTTATCCGTTATCATTATAAAAAATTAGCCTCTAAGTATGCACATTGCGCATGCTTAGAGGCTCTTCTATTTTTATTTTTTGGTAAAGGATAAATTTTAAAGATAAGCACTAACTATATTTTCTTTTTTGAACGTGTGGTTAAAAGTGGTGTAGTGATATAGAAAAAAGTTTGGGTAGGAAAAATAAGATGAACATGAGGAGAAAAAAGACTAAATTTTAGGAGTTGTCTTAATTTTTTATTTTTTAAATTGGGCTGTTTTACTCTTTTTGGATAAAAAAGGAATAAAAAATGCTAAATTTTAGGGAATAAAAAATGAACCTGAAAGAGAAAAAAAATCCTAAATTTTAGGAGTTCTCTTTTTGAATTCCAAAATGAAATTTGTTATTTGACATTTATGACCCTATTTCTCAAAAAAGTTTCCCTTCATTAATGATGATATTTTTGAACTACATAAAAGTCCAGTTCAAAAAAAGGAATCATTTTATAGATATATAGATATAGATAAATAGATAAATGAAGCATATCATTATTAAAAATAAAAAAAATAATAAAAAAAATCAAAAGTATAAATAGTCTCCCAAACACCATATATATATTTCTCAATATTTTGAAAATTATTCTTAAAAGTGGGAGGCATACACATATAATGTAAAAATTACTGTAATATTTGAACACTAATTTCAAATTTAATTTTTAAAAATTATTTTCATACTATTTTAAAAACAAAAACAAAAATCCTACAACCAACCTGACCATGAATTTGCGAAATATCAATCACCACTAACCGGTGTCTTTCTTTTCTTTTAGCCTAATTGGTCAGCAGAGTCAAGGTTGGTTCTAAAGTCTTCGTACATAAGCACCAGAACCCAGCCAAAGGCCTTATATCTGAATTGGCACATTCCCATGTATAAAGTGCTTGGGGGTCTAGGGGGGAAGGGGTTTGAACTACAGAATTAGCAGCATATTGTAATTATTTTTCCAAAAAAAAAAAAAAAAAAAAGCACCAGAGCCCAGAAGTCTTTCTTCGAATCAGGCCCATGTAGTCATTTATTACCCAGTTCAATTAAGGAAAAGACCCAAGTCCCAAAAAGTCCAAAAAGGGGTTACTTACTCGGGCCTATTGAGGAGCACATGCTGAGTAAACAGTACTGAAAATTTATTTTTTCTGGTCATATATAAAAGAAATTTATTTTTCTAAGAATCTATTTTTACCTTTGTGGTGCTTTGGGTTAAGCAGTCAGCAGCACCATGAAATTTTCTTCAATTTACTAGGGAACCTCAACATATTTATGAGAATTGAGATATTGGCTAAACATAAATTAGGTACTAATTTTTTACCCAAAAAACAGAATGAAAAGAATCATTACAATTTTATTTGCAATTATTAACTTAAATATGAACTTCTTAAAAAAAAAAAATCGATAATTACAATGGGATGAGAGATTTGAACCTTAGACGTCTCATTTGTTAAAAAAATGAAGACGTGCTAGTTGAATTTAAATATAAACTTGATGTGCCAAGAATTAGTGATTTCTTTATGACATATTGGAAAAAAAATGTACAAGAGTATTTCTATTTCAATATGAACTCAGTCATAATAAAATTGAATCTATTTTGAAGTTTGGGATAAATTTTTAGAGTCCGTTTGGTTGGACGGGTGGAAAAGTGAGAGGATAGAAAATGGTGGGAGGATAGAAAAGTGGGGGATATAATTTTTTTTTAATTTCTCTCCTTTTTGTTTGGTTGGGAGTGAAAAAGTGGAGGAATGATAAAAGTGAGTTTGTATAAATTTACTCATGTACCTTTGTTAAAAATGATGCCCAATTGAAATAAAAAAAGTGACAAACAACCAAAAAAATACAATCATCCAAATTTATTAAAAAATAAAAATCATGTCCAGAAAAAAAATATCACATCTAAAAAAAAAAAAAAAAAAAAACCAAAACAATCACTGTCACATTCGTGGCCCAGGGGAAAAAGAAGAAGAAGAAGGAAGAGGCAACATCCAAGAAAGCAAAAGAAAAAAATAAATTATAACAAAAAACAAACACTTATTAAAACTGGAATTGAAAAAAATAAAAATAAAGCAACGTACTGAAGCCCTAGTGCAAGTTGCACACGGGCATTTTTGTCATTTAGCCATCAGATTTTTCCCCACCAAGTTTTCTTCTCATTTTGGAGAGAAAAATTTTTGGTGGGTCCGGGAAGAAAACATCCGGGCCCCACCATCATTTTCTTCTCTCTCTCTTCCAACCAAACACCTTCCAAAAAGTTTTCCCTCCTCTTTTTTTTTTTTTTTTTTTGGTTTGTAAAATTCACTCTACCAAACACACCCTTCACTTTAAGTAGGATGGAAAATGGAACTAGGGATGGAGCCATGTACTGGCCTAAGGCCCCCCAAGGTTTAAAAAAATAATAATAATGTATATATATTTAAGATTGATTGAGAGTTTGGGCATTAGAAAATTAAACTTAGCCCCCCAAACATAATTCTTAGCCCATTGAACCATAAAATGTCCAATAACAATAAAACTTTTTAACTGAAATAATAACAAAAAGGCGTAAATGCACTTTTGGTTATTACATTTTGGGGTCATTTTTATTTTGGTCCCTACATTTTTATTTTACTACTTTTAGTCCCTAAAATGAAAAACGCGATCTATTTTGGTCCCTACCGTTACTCACTTGACTAAAGAATCCTATGTGGAAAACAGAGTAGAGTGCTGACACATTTTTTAAATATTATTTTAAAGGACACATCAGCATTTACTGTACTAACAATACACTCTGTTTGCCACGTAGGATATTTTCGTTAAGTGAGTGACGGTCAGGACTAAAATAGAACTCGTTTTTCATTTTAGGGACTAAAAATGGTAAAATAGAAATGTAGCGACCAAAATAGAAATAACCCTAAAATGTAGGGACCAAAAGTGGATTCACGCCTAACAAAAATAGCCCAAAAAACAATAAAACTGGCCCAAAAATTACATAAACAAATCTATCAAGAAGTCCATTTTTTAACCTTTTAAAAACAAATAAATAAATAAAAAGCAAAATAAGATTGATAGGGGTTCATGAAATTTTAATGAATTAGTGTATTTTATGATTTTTTTTTTCATACTTCAGCCCCACTCAATCAATATTCTAGCTCTGTACCTAGAGAGATATTATCGTGAGACCCACATGTCAGTGAGACAATGAACACTTGCGCCCGTCTTACCCAAGATTTTTTTCGTACCTGAATGGAACAAGACATAAGTATGAGATGTTAACCGGAGAGAAGGGCCAGCCCAAGCTCTTGGTATTCAAATCCCCGGACTGTCAGTCTCTACTTTTTAGGCACCAAATATTGTGGTTACAGCTTTAACATGCCCGGCTCATAAAGTTGCAAATGAAAATGAAGGGTTTGTTTGGGTGCTGGGTTTAATGACATTTTAAAAAAACTAAAATTAATAAAAATAGAAAAATGGTTTGAAAGCTGCTTTTAGAAAATCTATGAAACCAGCCAATCAGTGGCATTTGAAATTTCTTCACTTTGGATAACAGATGGTTGGTTGGATTACGTTTAGTTCAGTATATTTAAACTCAATAACAGTGGTTCCACCAATAGAAACTTGAACAGGCTGCTCAGATTGATTCGCAATTTTGAAGTCAAATGAATAAAGGGATTAAGGATTCATGAGAAATGTAGGAGTAACCTCTAGTATAGTAACCGAACAATGGGCCATAAGAGGCAGATTGGCCTTAACTTATGATCTTGGCATCTTCAACCTCATAATGGAAGTGGATGGCCAACCTATATTCACTTTGATCAAGGATGGTTCTAAACAAACTAAAGATTTAGTTTAATGATCTCTTATTAGCAGTTTCTAATAACTAATAAACTAGGATGCACGGACACTTCATTTGGGGTGTCGTATATGTGTTGTATTTGTGTCATAACAGTGTTATATCTACCATATTATGTTATAATTTTTAAAAAATTTCTCATGTTATTGTATCATCTAGAAAGCATGGGTGTGGCTCTAGAGTCGCCGCACCTGCACCCGACGCGGTGTATGGTGCGCGACACCGCTGACCGCGCGCGTTTGTGCCACATCGTTTTTTTTGTTTTTTTTTTTTGTTTTTTTGTTTTCGAATTCGCGCCAACTCGCGTCGATTCATGTCGAACTGGGCCGATTCTTATTGTATTGGCCGAAGGTTGAAACTGGCAGAAATAGGCTGAAAAGGGCCGAATCAGGCTGAAATTCTAGTAAAAAAATTTATGCAAAACTCACCGTTTTGAACTTTGAAGCTCTCTGCCTATTGCCTCTCTCGTTATCTCACTCTCCATCTCCCCTCTCTCACTCATTAACCCACAACCACTCACTCAGAAGTCAGAATCTCTCCTTTGCCTCACTGCCTAAGCTCACTCTTCATCTCTCGGTCTTAATCTCTCCATCATGGAATGTTTTAGTTTCAAACTTGTGGGTTGTAATCTAATTTATGAATATCATGTTTTAGTTATTATCTACTATTACTCTTAAATTGGTATACGTTTATATAATGTAAAAAAGTATGCTTAGCAATATATAGAAAATATAAATATAAATATTTTTAATCGCTGCACCTTGCACCCTACTTTTTCAAAAATTGCCGAGTCCCACCCCGTGCTTCATAGCGTATCATACTCGTACCAGTACCCGTGTCCGAGCATTCTAGCTAAATAAGTAAGTTTAGCTCGTGCAACCTCATACACTCTCACAAAAAATACAACCATTATTACTTGTTAACAAAGAAATCTGTGTATGTACGTTGGATGTTTCCTTTATGTTATGTACTTATGTTTTGAATCTCCCTCCTCCGTTGTAAGCCAATATATTGCTGGGATACTAGAGGTATTGTAGTCTATGTCATTCTACTTTGTACTTGATTTTTCTTAATTTCATGCACCCTTTTACCAAAAGAAAAGAAGAAAATTATTTGTGAAAACGGTATGTTTTTAGAGATTGTTGAAATGGTGTTGAAACTTGAAACCAGTAGAAAACTTTTTGTGATTCGCTTATTTTGCTGAAATTGAAAACTTTTTGCTGAAAGTACTGTAGATAAATGTAAAAGTTAGCTGAAATAGTATAGTAGGATCCATGAATAGTACAAAAAAATGCAGTGAGGCTCATGAATAGTAGCAAAAATAAGTTGAATAGTAAAATAAGCTAGCTTTTTAATTTTTTCCAAATGGACACTATAGCTGGGTTTGGATACACGTTTGTGTTTAACGTTTGCATTTTTTTTTTTTTTTTTTTTTTTCAGCGTATGAACAGTAACATCACATGGATGTACTGTGCAGAAGACAATTATCACTGTAGCAACATTGTTCACGCATTTAAAAATATTAAAAATGGTTTCACGGTACTATTTACACATAGATGCACTGTGCAGAAGACAATTATCACTGTAGCAGCATTATTCACGCATTTAAAAATATTAAAAATAGGTTCCACGGTACTATTCACACATTTAAAAATTATTTTGCTACAGTGTTTTCAGTTTCAGCAAAAATAAGTTGTATCCAAACGGACCTTATATGTTTATAAACTTACTCTTCTATTCTCTCCTAAGGAATTGTTTTCCGAAAACACATACAAACACTCCCCAAACTTGCACAATATTATGCCACTATTTGTTGACATTTCAAAGGAAAACACTTCTATGCAACGTTAAATAATAATTGGTCCGAAAGAAAAAAAAAAAGAAAAAATTCCGAATAAATCTATCTATAATATTTTTTTTTCTCACTGGGGGGTAAACGGTTTTCCATACGTTATACTTTTTTTTTTTTTTAGTCGAATATCCATAAGGTTATACAGCTAGTTAGGATGTTATATATGTTTCTAAAGAAACTATATTCACATTCTTCCAAAATTCATAAAATAGAGACTATATGAGTCTACTATGGTAGATAGAGCAAAGAAAAAAAAACAAAAAATGTAGATAGAACTAAAACACGTAAGAATGGCCGAGTAGGATAACCACGGTTGAATCAACCACTGCTCTTCAGCAATTTGAGACGCTGCACAGACCGGATGAAAGTCCTGCCAACCCAAAATTTCCTGGAGTTAATAAAAAGTACATGCCAGGAACAATAAATAAACTATGATTAATTGTGTTCTTCCAGTTTGATGACAACAGTAAGAAAAGGGTCATTATTATCCACCAGTCTTTGTCTCTTTATTTATTTATAATTTATGTAATAACTTTAATTCGAAATTACTATACAATGACAACTGCTGAGAATTTTAAGTACGTTCGTAGTATTAATTACAATTTATGAATTTATTTGCCATTCAAATTAAAGGCTACAGAACTAATAAATTTTTTTATATACACCCCCCTAAGATTTGGGTTAATTGCAAAAACACCCTCAAAGTTTTAATTCTTCCTTTTAACTTCGTAAGGTTTTTATATCAACTAAATTGATCTTTGAGATTAACTTCCATTAACTCCTATGGATGGTAAAATCACGTAATAAGTGATACAAATTAGTTCTTGAGTCTTCTTGCTGTAGTTACGCCATTTTTTCATCTATAAGAGTTAACAAAAACTAGTTTCTGTGGTCGATTTGACAGGATGGAAACCTTAAGGAATTATACAGGAGAATTGAAATCCCTATTTTTGTGACTGACCCAAACTCTAGGAGATATTTTTGTATTTTGGCCTTAATTTAAAGTAGAATTTTAAAATTGAAACAAATTATATCATATCAAGAGGGTTAATACACAAGCTAGCAACATCATTAAGCAAAAAGGAAAAGAACATTTTGAGGTCCTCCCCCCCCCCCCCCCCCCCATGGAGGAGTTTCTAGGGTATGAAAGGGTCATAGGTTCAAGTCTTCTAGTGATTCATGAGATTGGTTCAAGTTTTTTAGCTAATACCTTGAACCCACTCTCCAGAGATTTTTCCATATAAGTACTAGGTATGTGTGGAATAGATGAATTACAATTACCTGAGGATTAGTAAAGTATTTTAAGAATTGTGTACACTGTACACTCAGGAAAAAAGGGTGGTCATCCTCTCCTCTACTAGTGAGCATCGAGTACAAAATTTTAACATTGGAACATTCTTATAAGTAGTCATATGTTACTTATTTTGGTTGACTTGTTTATACAATCAATTCAACACTAACCTACCTATAAAAAAATCAACACTAATATTCTGTAACTATTAATTAAAAATCAGCAAGTCTAAGTCCACATCTTACTTCCAATTTTTGCTTAAAAAAATATTGGATTAACTAATGTAAAAAACAGTGTCTGATACCCAATTAAAAGAAAAATTGAATTCATTTAACAAAAATGACTTCTCTCGAGGCCAATTCGAGTCTTTTTAAAATCTATGCTAACATATATACAGATTGTGGATTCAAACACTAACCTCCAAGGTACATCTTGAGCAAATAGCCAATCTCCTTCCCTATCTTGATAAATGAGCTTATAATTGTTTGAATTTTTCTCACAAGCTTCCGACCCTAGAACAAAACCCAAAAAAATAACAAACTTGTCAATTTGATGCCTCACTCATTGCTCCTCGTTTTCAACGCACATAACTTTTTTTTTTTTTACATACAAACTTACATTTCCTAAACATGTCCATTAAGGTGTCGGTGAGTGTTTCAAAAGAATGATGCTGACTTAAGTCAACTTTTCTTGCAATTACAACTCCTTCCATCTTCACCTTCACGTACATGGAGTTTGATGCTCTTCTGCCTCCACAAACATAGCCATTCTCAACCATTTGATTATTATTCCATGCTCTAACAACTTGGTTCTCATGGCAAAGCCTCTTCCTCCATGACTTAATTGGTGGCCATCCCACAACACCATCTCCATCCCCAACATTCCTACAATATTTTTAAAGTTAAATCAAACCAAAACAGAAAAAACAAGAAGTACCCAATATACAATTATATACATACTTGTTAGCAGCGAATAAAGAGTGATTCTCGAGGTCTTTAGGGTCGTCTTCCTCGTTTGGATGGTTGTTGTTCCAAAGCAACAAAGGAAGCGTTCGAGGCACAACTCTATCTCTAGTACTATTCTCAAAGGCTTGGCCAAAACTGCGTTTGTTGTTGTTGTTGTTGTCGATGTTGATGATGTCATTAATATCTTCATAGCTAGGAGTATAGCATGGACCAATAACATGATCTACCTCCTTATTATTAGCCTCAAAACCATAGTAATTTAAATCAAACGCCTTGGAAGTAGGATTGCTGGGAAGAGCGAGACCCAGTTGAAGTTCCATGTAGTTCCAACAATAAGAAAACAGAAAGTACCCAATAAAAAATACACACAGATAACAAAGATGTGTGAAAGCAAAGACTATAAGACTATTTGGGTTTTTAAGGGGATCTGGGTTTGATTATAGGAAGGGAGTTTTAATATATATAGTACATATGAAAGAGTAGTGAGTGAGAGAAAGAGAAAGAGAGACAAGGAATAGAGAATAGGAAGGTGGGCTGGGCGAGTGTGGGACATAGTGTTGGAAAGAAATGCAAAGAGTCCGTATCAGTGTTCCACTTTTGGCCGACCCAATTGCCTGCTTGTTGGCTTTGCTCATTGTTTTCTGAACCCCCAACAATATCCTATTTAAACCTACTCACGCGCATTCAACCCACGTACTGTGCACACTCACTATTTTATTCTTCATACTTGTGCTTCACTATTTTACTCCTCCACTGGGGGAGGATGGACCCTACAGGTTTTCACTTTATAGGTGCTTTTGTTCTGAGTTATAGTTGCCCCTTTATTCACTATAATCGTGTTTTGTTTAAATTGGAGTGTTTTTTTGTCATTTGTCATTAATTTATGTTAGGATTTCTTCTTATATTCCTCTCTAAGTTTATATTCCATTTTCCAATTTTATGTTGAACGGCTTAAAAAAATATTCTCTACTTATGCATCATGTATTTCTAGTTCCCTCTGCTTTGAGTTGTTGGTTGTAAACTTTAAATGATTTTTTTTTTAAAGAAAGCTTTGTTAAAACTCAAAAGGAAAATGCTTTCAATAAATTTAATGTTGGAATTTTGTTTGTGAGAATTAGATATTAACATCGTGAGACATATATTTATAAAAAATTTTATTTTTTATTTTATTTTTTTGGAAACCAATCTTTGTAAAAACTTCATATAACATGTTAGGAATCACAATACTAAACTCAAAAGTTTAACTCTATCAATTTTGGTTCAATTATTTATAGTATTAATCATTCACTTTTATCAATATTGAAATTTTACTACTTCTTAGACATGAATTTCTAAAATACACTTTTACAAAATCTCATTAAATGGGAGTCAAATAGTAAATTTATTTAAAAGTTAACCCCGCAGTTCGAATCTTTTCCCTTCAAACACTTTATGCATGGAAATGTGTTAATTAAGCTACAAGGCCTTTGGTTTTTTTTTTTTTTTTAATAGTTCAATAGTTAGGGAAGGGAGATTTTGACAAAGCATTTCTTTTCCAAACTAAGTAATATGAGTAATATTTAAAACAAAAACAAAAATCTCAATATTCTATAACGACCAACTTATATATATTCTTCAGAAAAAAAAAAAAAATAGAATGACTTGAAAATTAAATAAATTTTTTTAGCTTAAAATGCAATTTATTTTCAATGACCAACTTATATATAATTTTTCAAAGGCCCCTTTTTCATGTAATTTTACACAAATTTATTTTTAAAATAAATTCAATTAAATGAAAATAAGCAACTAATTACACAATCAACATTTTTTTTTTTGAGAGTGAATTACACAATCAACATAAAAGCCTTAACTTAAAAAAAAAAAAAAAAAAAAAAATCAGAGCCTTAAATTTAGGACAAGAAAACAAAACTTCAAAAAGAAGGGGAAAAAAAAAAGTTTTAGCGTTCTCTTCACGCTCCCAATGTAAGAGCGAAACTGCACTGTCATTTCTTTCTGTGTCTCTCTAAGGGCCCACCAAATTAATTGAAGACATCTAGATTGTACAGCAGATTTCCCCAATATAGCTACTGCCTTGATAGTCAAACCCAATGGAGCCGGGTGGGTCCGACCCACTTAACATGGTTTGTATCCAAAGTCTTGGACATGCCTTACTCTAGTGATTGGGTTAAAGACTTTCTCTCCTAGGTTGATGAGGCGTGACTTTTCGACTCCTATTTGCATATTGTAATCAACAGGAGATTAATGGCATGATTGACATTCAAATTAGACTACATGCCCAATGGTTTTATACCTAAAAAAAAAAATTCTTTTTGGTAGGTGGTATTTTTTATCAAAGACTTTTGATTAGATTTATATGTCTAATGATTTACAAAATCTGACCGGTAGTTAAAAATTGTTAATAACCTCTTAAGAGCTAGTTTAATAGTTCTTAGGATCTCATGAAGATATTTTTTTTGAGAAAAATCTTATGAAGATATTGTGTTCAAAAACTTCCAATTAGTATTTTTGGACTCACCGACTCACATATAATGGATTTTTCTCTTTATAATTGTCTTGTGTATAACATGGGAAAACTAGACAAACTCAGAAAAATAATTAGATGAATCTTACGTGTATGAAATAGAAAAATTAAACAAAATTAGAAGAATAATTAGGTGTTTGAAGAGTTCTGGACAACCACTTTTCCGACTTACCTCCAATGGATTTCTCTCTATATAATTATTTTGTGTATAAAATGGGAAAAGTAGACAAACCCATAAGAATAATTAGGTGTATCTCATGTGTATGAAATGAGAAAATTAGACAAAACTAGAAGAATAATTAGGTGTTTGAAGAATTTTGGACAACTACGTTCCCAACTCACCTCCAATGGATTTCTCTCTCTCTCTTTCTCTAGATATTTTGTGAGTATAAAATGAGAAAAGTAGATAAACTAAGAAGAATAATTAGGTGTTTGAAGAGTTTTGGATAACCACGTTAAAAAAGAAGAAATGTTTAAAAATGACTCATATTATGACGAAGTTATTAACATGTTCATTGCGGACTAGTACACATAGACAAGGACTTACAAAAGCAATTAAAAACCAATTGTTTACGAGACCGTATCTTTGGTAATGGTTTTAAAAATGTATTGCTTGTGCGTGAGAAGAGAAAGGGAGAATCTAAACAATGCAACCAACAACAAATGTGTTCCTATGTCTACCCCAGAGAGATTATAATTTATATATTAATGTTACAAAAACTAACAAACACATGTTCCCTATGTGATTTGTTTGGGTTATGTTTGATACTTTCATTATAATAAAAAAAATACAAATACAATATAGTTTTTATAAGGTCCAACTTTTGCCTACGCGAATGACACAATTCCAAAAAATTCAACTTAGAAACTTTGCCCCCCATAAACCAAATCACATACGCAGTTTCTGTCAATAGTTTGAGAGTGATTGGAAGAAAATAACGGGGATTTCACGTGATCCACAGCAAGCCCACGAGTCCCCTGGACCGCTTAATTTTAGGACACGAGTCAAGAATATGGTGCCCATGGCCACCCGCATTCTTACAAGCATTTCGTAATCAATACGATTAGTCACATTTAATCTTTACCTTTAGTGACCTCTTATGTCAATTGGTCCAGCCCTCTATAAGAAAGGACCACATTTCACATGGTACATGGACCAAAAAAATTTCCAGACTCATGTATGATTCTTGATCAGTTTACCATTTGATGCAAGTTTGAATTACAGTGATTGTTTGGCCATTTCAATGGAGAGGAATTTGACATAGAAGAAATTTCGTCCACTCACATTGTGCAATGTTTTGTAGTGGTTCCAGTTGGTTTCAACAAGTCTAAAATTTTAGCGGAGGCTCTACTGAATAGGCTATTTCAAAGTTCAAATCAGCTTTCAATTAGGTCCCCTACTTGGGTCCACCAAATTAATTTTTCAAATGCAAGCTTTAGCTAAACAAAAAAATCTTGTCCTTGGAGTGATAAAGGATTAAAAGCAATTATTCCGCGACATAACCAAGGGAATCAGACAACTCAAATAAGGAGGAATTATTAGGTCCATCACCGGAGGACTTTTGAAATGATCATCTTTAGTCTTTCCAACCAATAAAACGCTACCATTTATGAAAATGTGATATCACTTGATATTTTTTATTTTTTTATTTTTTGTGCTGATTAGGAAGTTGAATCACACATTTGCATAGATGACATTGTTTCATTTATTGGGAGGATCGCTTTAGCAATCTTCTTGATGGACCTGATAATTTTTCGAACTCAAAGAAGGATCAAATGGAGAATATGAATAGGTCATTTTATCGAACTGTTTTGTTCTAATTTAGCTAACATTAGTTATCCATTAAGAAAACAATTTCATTTTGATTTGTTTTTGAGTGATATGAAAAGGTTTTGAAGATAATGTGGAGGAAAGTGTTAAGCAACTCTTCTAGATTCATACCCCAAAAAAATACAGTGTCCCATTCAATTTGTTAAAACTGATAGTGATGAGCCATTGAGCGCCCTCACTGATTTTATCCGGATTCTCTCCAAACCCTCTATTGTTTGGTTTTTTTTGGATTGCAGCACACGTGGGTGCGTGGGCTCCAAAGTCCAAACAGAATGGGCATTGTGTCATTTGCGTCTTTGGTAGGGTCATCACTCATCACAAGGCTAATGATCTTAATTTTTGTTCCCAAAATTTTCACAAATTTTCCCATAAGTTTAGATTTACATCGAATCATAAAAAAAAAAATCATGAATTTTCTTAATGAAAATTGCTAGAGATACCATAATTTCAATAAAAAATTTCACTCCACTCTCACATTTGTATTGTAATAGAGCCAGGTAATGTGAAAGCTCGTGACAGTGGAGTGAAAAATTCGATGGAATTTTTCAATGCCCCTACTAAAATTTTATACCTATAGATTTATCGTTGCCATTAATTATGTCACTTGTGCGGTTTTTTATTTTTAATATTGGTTTACTATTTGTTTTATACATCAATAATTGGAGTATAATGATTTAAATCTTGGATGTCTTTATTAGAAACATTATAAGGTATCAATTGAATTACAAAACTTTTAAACTCTGTTTGGTTAAGGTGATTTTAGGAGAGGTGGAAAAGGAAGAGAGAAAAGTTGGGAGAAAATGACATTTTTGTGTGCTTGAATAGGGAAGAAAATGCGAGAGAAAATTGATAGTGCCAACTGGCCAAGTGTTTTCTTCCTGAACTCACAAAAATAAAATCTCCTTAAAATAGGGAGAAAAGAAAACCAAAGAGAAATCTTGAGGAACAAAAAGTTCCCCATCTTGGACAAAATAGGCCCCCTATGAAGCGTGATGTTTTTTTTTTTTTTTTGGCTTTGTTATTTCTTTCAATTTGATCTTTTTCTTCTATTACTTCTCAACAATTTTCTGTTCTCATTCTCATTTTTTTTCATCTATTTTGGGTTTTTATTTATTTATTTTATATATCCTCTTTCCCCACTCATTTATTTTGGGTTCTTTTATATATATAAAAAGAAGTGGTCATTTATACACAAGTTTAAATAATAATAAAATAATGTTTTACTTTCTTATTCTTTTATCTAATAATTAAGATTGAAGTAAAAGAATAAATTTATATAATTTACATTTTTTATATTTGTATTTTTCTTCTCAACTAAATAAAGGAGTTTTCTATTTTTCCACCCCAACCAAACAAAGTAAGAGAGTGGGTTCCAGTTACCTCAACTGGTAAAATCTCTGATGGTTGTATAAGAGATCTAGGGTTTAATCCCCGTTTACATCAAAAACTGATTGGTGTCTTGGTCTAATGATAAAGAGCTATTATCAGGAGCGAACGCCATAAGTTGAAATTCTTTCAAAAAAAAAAAAAAAAAAAGTAAGAGAAAACTAAATTTTTTTATATCCTCCCACTTTTCTATTCTCTCAACCAAATAGACCCTTAGCATTAATTGGTTTACTAACAATTCCAATTTTTCCACGTTCACCAACTTGCTCCGCATACCATGTATCTTTTTTTCTTATTTTTGCTTAAACTTGTTCCGTACAAATTGTTAAAGCAACTAAAATCATAATTTGAAGTCATAATTTCTTGACCGCGGCCTGCGTGGTGGAGTTACAATAACTCTCTCTTACACAGATCGGTGGACATGGCCACAATTACAATTGCTCCAGCTCCTTCTCCTCCCACTGCAAATCGTATATATTTTTTTGTTACAATTTCTTCATTTGGGCCTGTCTTGGTTTCTCAGTTGTTAACGTTTTCTGCATTTGGGTTTGTATGACTTGGGTTAATTTTGGATCCACTTGGGTCTGTGGTTTAATCTTGTTTGATGGAGATATTGTTCGATGGTGGACTGGTGGTGGTGTGAGTGGGTCGGTGACTCGGTGGTGTTGCTGTGAAAGTGAAAGGGATTGAGGAAGAGATAAAAAATTATTTTATACATTTATTTTTAGAGAAAATTTTTTTTTTTTGAAATAAGAAAAATAATAATATTTAAATAGAGTAAAAAAATAAATATTAAGTCTAATGTAAAGAATATTTTAGTATTTATAATTAAGTTAGTTAAAAAATCATTTGAGAACAAGTTTGACTAACGGATGAAGGTGATCTGGAAAGAAACTTTTTATACTAGAAGTTGTCAATGGAACCCGAGTTTCAACAGCGAACCCAGTGCTCTGCAGAAGAAGAAGCTGAACTGTTCAGGAGTGTGAAGAAATTTAAAGACAACAGCATTGAGAAACCATTTGTACCACCCCGCCAACAGGTAAGTTATAAAGATCGCTTAATAGGAGACATTCCAGGGGCTTATGCCCAGGCTTTTAGCTTTGATAGAATGGAAGATCATGATGAAGAGTCTGATGATGAAGTTGATGATTTAGTTGAAAGCATGGTTGATGTAAGACTCTCTAAAGAGACAAAGTCCCGTATAAGGGCTCCTTGGGCCAAGGCGTTGATCGTGAAAGTGTATGGTAGAACAGTTGGCTATAACTACCTCACTTTCAAACTCAACACCCTTTGGAAGCCCATAGCTAAGATGGATTGTGTTGATCTTGGAAAGGATTATTTCCTTATCAAGTTTAGTGAGAACTCTGATTATGACAAAGTGCTAAAAGGTGGCCCTTGGTTTATTGGGGAGCACTTCCTTGCGATTAAACCATGGGAACCATACTTCAAAGCTTCGGAAGCTTCGTTCTCAGCTGTGGCAGTCTGGGTTAGACTCCCAGAATTGCCTATTGAGTTCTATGATGCTTCAGTTCTTAGAGAAATTGGGGGAGCCATAGGACCGGTGCTAAGGATAGACTCGTACACAGCATCGGGTACAAGAGGCAGCTATGCACGCCTCTGTCTTCAAATTGATCTTACAAAGCCACTCATTAACACTATCAGAGTGGGTCGACTTAAGCAAAAATTCATGTATGAAGGAATCTCATTATTGTGTTTCAGCTGTGGAAGGATTGGGCACAAAGTTGATTGCTGTCCCCACCTCACCAGGCCTCCCACTATGGTTGGTGATGAAGCTTCGCATTCTAAACCACCTGAGAAGCAAACACCTCACCACAATGATCAGAATGATCAGAACTATGGTGAGTGGATGATAGTTACCCGAAAAAGAAATCCAGTTAGAACTGGACGAAATCGTGGGGCCAATTCCCCAACTAAACACGGAATTCCTAACAATTCCGGAACTAAGGGCAATGATGGAAACCACTTTTCTAACCTGCCTACCTATGATCCCGAATTGACATTTCGCTTTGAAGCTGGTGCTTCTCATCTGCCCGAGAAGACTGTGGGCCTTTTTACCAAACCATCTGACACTAGGGTGATGTACACGCATAGGAAAAATGGGGAAGCCCCAAAATCTTCTGAACATATCTCATTGGGCCCCACGGTAAGTCATAAATCAGATCAGAAGAGTGGATCAATGAGCACTCAGTCTAAGAGTACTAAGCCAAACCGTGATAAAAAATTGTCTAACTCAAAAGGAACTAAAGGTCTTAAGAGACCAAACCCAAGTGTTGAGAACACCCTTCTGCTTCAACGCTCTCCTTCCTCTGAAACGATCCGGCCTTCCTCTCATGACAAACAACCCACAGCCCCCTCTTCTTGCCCAGTCAAGTTGGGCAATATGGCACCAAAACAAGGCCATTTTGGTCCCCGACGAAGTGATTGCCCAAATCAGAGCATCTCCCACGACGCCACTGGGTTGTTTCGAACAAGAACTGGAAGTTGCATGGAAGAATCTCTTTCCGATCACTCCCTCCAGTCTAAGGACGGGAACTTTGGCGTTGGATCATCCGGCGTGGGGATCAACTCCAAACCCATGGTGGCAGTTTCTGACAGACATATCCATGATCACGATGGAGGAGGCGAGAGAGCTGAACAGGCTAAGGAGGCCATTAGTAACACCTCACTTGGACGAATTCGGGTGGCTAGTCCAAGAAAGGAGAGTGATCGACTTCAGGGGTTCAGTAACAACTCATATGGGGAATCTTCCCATGATGAAGTTATACCAGACTCTCAAATTGATTTCGAAATGCAATCTCCTTGTCTGCTGCAAAGAGGAAATTCAGGGAATACTAAAATACCTGGTACTATGGAAGCCGAATTGAGTGGCATCCACGAACCTTCTGAGGAATTTGGGGTGGAGTTTGGTGGAAGCTGCAATGATGGGACCTAATTCCATTGAATTCCCTAACACCAATTGTGCACAGATGAATATTCTGTTGTGGAACTATAGGGGTGCCCTTAATGCGGATTTTACAAGAAGAATTTATGAAATGGCAGTCAACCACTATCCTTCGATCATGGTTCTTACTGAAACAAGGGTGGGTGGCGAGAGAGCTGCTAGGATCATCGAAAAGCTTCCTTTTGATGGCTCATTCACAACTGAAACCATTGGATATGCTGGGGGCTTATGGCTTCTCTGGAAAAAGGAGGAGGTGGAGGTTTGTGTGCTCTCCTCAACGGAGCAAGAAATTCACGCTTCCATTAAGGTCAGTAATTCTAACCTCTCTTGGCTTTTTTCTTCCATTTATGCTAGTCCTCGATTATCTGAAAGAAAAATTTTATGGGCAAATTTAGCTCAAGTTGCACAACTTCACAATCTCCCCTGGCTCATGATGGGGGACTTTAATGAAATTCTTAGTGGTGAGGATAAGCTTGGGGGCAGGCAGATTAACCTTAACAGAGCTCTGGAATTCAAAGGATGTATTGATGCTTGTAATTTCCTTGATTTGGGATTCTCTGGACCTAAGTACACTTGGTCTAATCTTCGGCAAATTTCAAGTCTCATCCTTGAGAGGATTGACAGATGTTTTGCGAACCCCTCATGGAGAATTCTTTTTCCGGAAGCATCTGTGACACACTTGCCGAGGGTTTTTTCAGACCATTGCCCTGTTCTTTTAGAGCTCATGAGGTCTCCCACAGTCACTCCCAATAAACCCTTCAGGTTTCAAACCATGTGGATTCATCACCCTGATTTCCACACAGTTGTTAAAACGGCATGGGATATGGATCCACCTCTTCCTTCTGCCATTGATAGTTTTACTGAAAAGGCTAAGAAATGGAATCGGGAAGTTTTTGGCAACCTTTTTGCTCGCAAGAAAAGGGTCCTTGCCAGATTGTATGGGGTTCAGAAGGCTATGTCAAACAATCCCAATGATTTTCTTATTCAGCTAGAAAAAAGTCTCACCAAGGAGTATTCAGATATTATGCAACAGGAAGAGGAGTTTTGGGCCCTTAAATCTCGCTTAAATTGGGCTGAACTTGGAGATCGCAACACGGCTTTTTTCCACACCACTACTTTGGTGAGGAGACATAGAAATAAAATCAAAAGCATTCAGAATTCCGTGGGTGAGTGGATCACGGATGAAGAGGGGGTCAAAAAGCACATTTTAATGGGTTTCCAGCAACTTTTCCAAACTGAAGCCCAACACTCAACCTTACACTCTGATATTGAATCCTTTTCCTGTAGCTTTCTCTCTGATGGGGACCAAGAAATTATAAGTGGCCAAGTTACTGTGGAAGAAATCACTAAGGGTCTTTGGGGCCTCAAACCTTTTAAAGCTCTTGGGGCTGATGGCCTTCATGCGGGTTTTTTTCAGTATTATTGGACTGATGTTAAAGAATCAGTTTGTAAAGAAGTAACCCAAATTTTTGAATCCAAGAAAATGCCGGAATATTTGAATGAAACCTTGATCTCACTCATACCAAAATGTCAAAGCCCTGCAAGCCTCAATAATTATAGACCCATCAGTCTGTGTAATACCATATATAAGGTGGTGACAAAAATCATTGTGGGAAGGCTCAGGCCTTTTCTTGAAAAGCTTATCTCCCCTATACAGGCAGCCTTTGTTCCAGGAAGGAGAGGGTTGGATAATGTGGTTATTGCTCATGAACTTATACACTCTCTTGATTTGAAGAAAGGGAATAAAGGTTTCATGACAATTAAAATAGACCTTGCCAAGGCATATGATCGCCTGGAATGGAATTTCATTCATAAAGTCCTTAGAGCTTTCCACTTTCTTGATGGGCTGATTGGTCTTATTATGAGCTGTATCTCCTCTTCCAGCATTTCCATTCTTTTCAATGGAGGTAAATTGGATAAATTTCAGCCTACGAGAGGAATTCGTCAAGGGGATCCCCTCTCCCCTTACATTTTCTTGCTTTGCATGGAATTCATTGGCTACCTTATTGATAAGGAATGCATGGAGAAAAATTGGATCCCTATGAAAGCTTCTAGGACTAATGTGGAGATTAGTCACCTCTTTTTTGTGGATGATCTTATGTTGTTTGCCAAGGTTGATAAGAGGAATGCTACTTCCATCAAAAGGGTGCTTGAGCAGTTTTGTGTGGAGTCGGGGCAAGCCATTAGTGTGGACAAATCCCGCATCTATTTTTCTCCCAACACCCCTAACAGCCTCAAGGACAACATTTGTGAGATTTTGGGCATACAAGCCACATCATGCCTTGGAAAATACCTGGGCTTCCCCCTAAGACACAAAGGAGCTGGCCGTAATCAATACAATTTCATTGTGGAGAGGATGATAGCCAAATTGTCTGGCTGGAAAACTAAATTTCTATCTTGTGCGGGAAGATCAGTGTTAGTGAAATCAGTAATGGAAGCGATCCCTAGTTATGTGATGCAAGGGGTTGCCCTCCCAACTCGTGTTTGTGAAAAAATTGATAAAGTTAGCCGTGATTTTATATGGGGATCCACTGAGGATAAAAGAAAACTTCATCTTGTGAGCTGGGGAAAAATTGTTAAATCGAAAGAGGAAGGAGGTTTAGGGCTCCAATCAGCCAGGGCTAAAAACATTGCCCTTCTTGCTAAATTAAATTGGAGGCTTTATCAAGAAAAAGAAGCCTTATGGGCTAGGGTTTTACTTAATAAATACTGCTCCCAAAGCCGCAGAAGGTCTAAGGACCCTGATAAGCTCTTTTGCTCTCCTACCTGGACAGCAATTAAGAAGAGATTTTCAGTTTTTGAAAAAGGCATTGGATGGAATCTGGGTAGTAATTCCAATCTTAGCTTCTGGAATGACAAGTGGGTGAAAGGCCAAACAGCCAGGGAACTTATTCAAGGTCCACTCACGCAAAGGGAGTTCAACCTATTTGTTGCTGAAGCTACCTGTCAAGGTACTTGGGATTGGGGTAAGTTATCCTTTGAGTTACCCTTAGATGTTAAAGACATGATCAAAGCTATCCCTTTACAAATTTATGGGGAGAAACAGGACAATCTGATCTGGAAAGGGTCTTTAGATGGGGATTTTAACTTGGCTTATGCCTATAAGCTGGCTAGACCCGAGCCACTTGATGCCCAAACCTTCCAAGGTAACTGGATTTGGAAGCTTGACACATTGCCAAAGATAAAACACTTTCTTTGGTTATGTTTCCATAACAGCATTCCAGTTAAGAAAGTCCTTGAATCAAGGGGTATTATCCATGATGCTTGCTGCCCCTTATGTAGAAATCATGAGGAATCTATTTTACACACTCTAAGGGACTGCCCGTTTGCTATGAATTTTTGGCAAAAGTTTCGAACTCCCCAAAGCATGTCCAATTTCATGAATCTGAGCTTAACAGATTGGTTGAGCACAAACTGTTTGGACAGCAAGTTGAACCGAATCTATGGAATCCCTTGGTCCATTATTTTCCCTCTGGCTGTGTGGAATTTGTGGAAACATAGAAATTGCATGGTTTTCCAAAACTCTCCTTTAAATCTAAACCTTCATTCCCTTTGTATGAAAACTGCCACTGAATATTTTTATTGTGTGGGAAAAGGGCCGGGTTCCAAAAGGCATTCTGTCATTCCGGTCTGTTGGGATAAGCCACAAGAGGGGTGGTTTAAACTCAATTCAGATGGTGCTTCCTTGGGCAATCCAGGGAAGGCAGGGGGGGGGGGGAGGGCTCATACGTGACTCCTGTGGCAGATGGATTAAAGGATATATGAGATATATTGGTATCAGTACAAGCATTATTGCTGAATTTTGGGCTCTTAGGGATGGTCTCACGCTTGCCTCACAGCTAGGAATCACACACTTGGCCGTGGAGTTGGATGCCAAGGTTGTTGTGGATCTTATTCTCTCAAGGAAAACCCCTAATAGCTCATATACATCACTCCTTAATGACTGCAGGTACTTACTCGGGCAGTTTCAGCGGATCGTGATCAGGCATGTGTTTAGGGAGGCTAACAGAGGAGCAGACAACCTTGCTAAAGGAGCTTGTTCCTTAACTTCTGATTTTGTTGTACTTGATGTTCCCCCTACCCCTGATCTAAATGTAATTGTAAATTCTGATGCAAATGGTTTGTACTCCTTAAGGCTGATAGCCAATACTTCACCTTTTGTGGCTAGCTAATATAATTATATCCACTGTTGACCAAAAAAAAAAAAAAGAAGGTGATCTGAATGCTCTATGGCAAGTCGTTATTGGTGGAATATAGACTAGTGAACAAAAAATTGATATAAGATAGAAATTTTACTCTAACTTAATTTAAATGTATATGTTTGTGAAGCTCTCCCTCTTGGAGACTTGAACCCTAGTCCTCGCCCTCCGCACTTTACAAGCACTTATATTTATGGAGTGACCATCGCACAAAAAATGTGAACGGTGATATAATTTTTTAAATTCCTTAAAATTGATAAGGAATCTTGTTAGATTTGGATTTTTTTTTTTTTTTTTTTTTTTTTTTTTTTTTTTTTTTTTTGAGAATGAGATTTGGACTAATTGATTAGCCATTATTCCACGTTTAATCGAAACAGGAAACTATTCCACTTTTACATAAATCAATACCAACTGTCCGCCACTATTCTCTTTCATTCATTCGAAAATGACAAACAGACCCAGGAATAAAAATTAAGAAGAGCTAGCCAACTTTAGTCATACCGTTCCATTTATTAGGATGCCTATTATTCAATACCAGGGTCTGTGTCTTATTAAACTTTTTTTATTTGTAGAAAAGGATAAAGCTTTTTCTGATTAAAGCAAGTGTATAATAGTATAAACAAGGAGGGGAAGTCTCTCCTCTATTCGTAAAGCAGGGAAGCATCCCAACTTAAAAACTGGCCAGAGAAGAGACTTTCAAAACAGTGGACACACAATAACAACGTCAAATCCAATGAACTAAATGGACTAAATTTTAAAAATTTGACTTAAACAAACAAAAATTAGTAAATAAGCCTAAGTAGAAATATGTATGGTTATATATTACAAATTGGAATGAATAATTTAAGTCTAAAAAAATCAATGAGTTCTAGTTAATTCAACTAGTAAAGATTTTTTATTCTAAAAAAAAAAACTAGTAAAGATTTTTGTCGTCGAATAATTATGCTATTTATTTGTATTATTTTTTTTTAGAAGATGTTTGTATTAAAATTGTTAATTGGTAAATGAAAAGGCGCAGGGGTTTTAAAGGATTATAATTCTCATTAATTTTGAATAAGCTCTATAAATAAGAATATATATATATATATATATATATAGAGAGAGAGAGAGAGAGAGAGAGAGGTTCAAGACTTCAAATTACACCCGGTATAATTTTGCAAGAGTTACACATTTTTTAGACCATTGATTTTTATTAAATCCAATGGTTAAAAACACACTAACAGTCATCTCATTATCTTTCTAAAAATAAGCGATGGAACATTTAACGAGTCTCTCCACCCTCCAAATCTAGCCAATCTTCTTCTTCTTCTTCTCCTCTCGCTCTCTCTCCACCCCTATAATCACGGTTAATAGGCACTCTAAAATTTCAGTAATTAGCTCATTTCAAAATTTTTGTCCATAATCGTTGTAAATTTTGCTGAAAACTAACTTAGTATCATTAGCCTAGATTTGGTCGATTTTTATATCAAATATATATATATATATATATATATATATGTTGGTGCAAAACACAATAATAATGGAAATAACACAATGAGAAACTGAATAGTACTTCTGAATATTATTAATTCAATGAGAAAAATTATACAACACTATTTGGATGAGGCGCGACATTTGCTCTCTTTAAGGAGATTCAAGCTCTTGGTTGGCTAAACTTTGTAACCAGTGCAGACCTTTTCTGACTTGTCTCCCCCAGGATACAATAGCCCAACAAGTGTCGTATGGCTAGAACAACCTCTGCACAAAGTGTTCAAGCCCAAAACTCCACTAGAAAGAACACCCTTCCTCGCCAAAAACCTCTCTATTTTTTTTAGTGTATTTTTTCAGTAACTTGGATTGAGTCTGAATGAGTCTATTTATAGGCTCAATGGGCCTTACGAAATTACTACCCAAATTAATCTGATTAATTAGGTCCATTATTCTGATGTAATGGATGTTACAAGATTAATTGCTGGATATTAATCTGATGGGCTGGAGTTACACAATTAATGGAGATAAGGAGTTTCTGAAGAATGAAAAGGCCCAAACAGATAGTCCATTAAGTGGGTTAATGACTCTTCATTTTCCATAATAAAAATGGAGTATTAATTCAGGCCATTTACTCACTAACGGATATGGTAATTATTTTGAGTGGGCTGTCAAGTAGGAGGATCCAAGAAGCTAATCCATTTCCATTTTTTATACCTCCACCCTTCACCTCCCCCTTGCGCATGTATCTAGCCCAATATCTGAGACAATTCATGTTAACCCATTAATCACCACAATTAAAAAGAATAAAATAGTCTCTCTCCTTTTCAATGTGGGATTAAACATTTTCACTAACTGCTCATCTTCTATATTCACTCTCATATCTTTACATTTATGTTGTAACATTTATTCATTTTAATTATTTAATATTAAAATGCTCCAACAATATATATATATATATATATATATATATATTTATATATATAAAGAAACTTTTTGAGTAAATGTTGAGGATGAGAAAACGTTGAACTTTTCTTTCATTGCTTTTAACAACGGAATAGAAGTCGTGTCCATGTTTCCCTACTAAATTAAACTTCTAACACTTCCCCCATTCATTTTTTTATCAGTGGGCTTCTTCTATTTATTTCTTTTAGATTATTATAACCCATCTAATAGTTTCGTTGTGGGCACAACAGAAAGTTAATATGATTTTTGAAATAATATAGTGTATCTAAAACTCATACCAGCACGCAAAGACTATGCATGTGCTGCTTGTCAGCCATGAAGTAAAGCAAAGTCTCATACAAAAATAACAAAACATAACTCAAATTCAAAATTCATGCTGAAGTTTCTGCCCACCCCAAAACTATATAGTGCTCTTTAATGGCTGGAAAGAAAAAAAATGATATTGTACTCTACGGGTGGAAAGAAAAAGGGAAAAAAAAAAGTCTAGAAAGTAGGGTGTGTATGGGTCGGGTCGGGTTAAGGGGATTTTTTGACCCAACCCACCATGGGGGGTCAAAAAAAAATTCAACCTAACTCAACCCATCACATAAGTCCAACCCAACCCATATGAATTGGATTGGGTCGGGTTGAACCCATGGGTTGGACAAATTTATTATTATTATTGTTATTATTATTAAATTGAGTAGAAAAAAATATAAATATAAATGTATTAAAAAAACCCAAAGATTAGTATCAATGTAACTCCTTAAAGGCAAACAACACTAATGACTAAACAACAATAGTAATTTACTAGAGTTTGTGTGAACTAATTGGTTTTTATATAGGATAGGAAGAGCTATTTATTTTAAAATTTTATTAATTATATAATATATTTTAAATATATATATTAAATATATGGGTGGATCGGGTTGGGTTTGGCGGGTTTGGAATTTTATGACCTAAACCCAACTCGACCTGCCATAAAAAAAAATTTGTAATCCAACCCAACCCACCAAGCCCTAAAAACCAACCCAACCCGGCGGGTTGGGTTGGGTCGGGTCAATAATTAGGTAATGAGAGGAAAAGAAATAACATTTAATGATATATTTTCAACAGAGAGAGAGAGAGAGAGAGAGAGAGAGAGATTGATTGATTTGCACCATTTTCCCGCATATATATCATTAAGTGATTTATAATGATGTATATTTGAGAAGGGTTAAGTAAAGAAAGATGTTTTATTTGGTGGAGGTTTGGGCTAAGTTAATAGTGCATAATTAACTCTTGGAGGGGATAAGTCAAATAGTAATTTTGATGCTCTGTGGAAATTGTCAATTACAAATGGTTTAAATCTCCTTAACAATGGTGAGATTTCTGTGAACCAATCTGACTAGTTTCTTTCTATCTTTTGTTTTGTTTTTGTAATAATTTTATTCTAATATTATCACTTACAGCTTTTAGATAGAACGGTAAATTTTTTTTTTAATGTTTTTAATAAAGACTTTTAGATTTCGAATCACATATATATACTATTAAAAAGGGTACGTATAGTATTATTTTGTTTAGTGGTCGTCCTTGGTTCATTTAATTACAGACAGCGAAGCTTTTGAAATGTTGTAGTTGGCAGAATCACTGTTAGAGATACTCCAAACTAAGCCCATATTTCTTATGGACATGGCAGTGTCTTCTTGAATTGAACCTTGAAAGCAAACAAAAGAAATAGAGAAGAATCAGAAGATGGACCATTTTTCAAATCACTTCAAGGGGTGGCAAAATAAACTCAATACTCATTTGCCTGCCAAACCCATCTACTCTAATTAAATTCAAATTCACCCAGTTATTATTTGGGTTAAACGAACATCAACCCAATTAAACCTAATTATTATTAAGTTTTAACTAAAAACTCGTTAAAGCCCAAAATCAATAAACCCAAAATTCATCCCAACCCTTCCCATAATATATAAAAAAAAAAAAAAAAAAAAAAAAAAAAAACCAGCCCTCACTCGACTCTCTCTCAGTCCTCGGTACTAATCGTTTTAACTAGGGTTTTCAAATTTTTAAATTTTCCTTCATTTTCTCAGCCTCCAATCATGTTTTAATCGGTTTAGTCGGTAAGTTTGCTGTGGTTCTTCGCAGTTTCCTTCATTTTCTCAGCCTCCATTCGATTTTCTCTTGGTCTCCCATCTCTCAGCTGCTGTATTTTGCTCAGGTGAGCACAATCTCTATCTCTCTCTCTCATTTTTTACTTGCACCGGTTGAGATGGTGGTAACCCCAACTGGGTCTAATGTGGATTTTGTTGGGTCTAACTATTCTGGTGAATCCACTGTAGTTATGCACTTGGGGTGTTTGATAAAGAGTCCCAGAGCTTGAAGATTGTTCCTGTTGCCTTTGACAAGGTGGAATTTTCTATTTGATTTGCTTAGAAAGTTTTAAAATTTAGGTTTTTTTGTTTACTGTTTGGTTGCTTTGAAAATGTGGGATAAGTTTGCTTATTTGCTCATTTGGTTATGTGCTGTTTGGTGGCTGATGGGTTGTGGAATGTGTAGTTGTTTACTGTTGGGTTGCTGATGAAATTTTGGAGTTTAACTTGGCTTTTGTTGTGGAAATTTGAGCTTGTTGTCTTTGAGTACTGAAGTAATTTTATTACATACTGAGTAATGGATAGGAGGGAGTTTATGTTTGCGTTTGGTTTGGGAATTTTAATTCGGTTTTCTTTGATTTCCCAAGTAATATTAGTTGTTAATGAAAAATTAGGTGAAGATCTTGCATTGACTTTATAGCTTTTGGAATAGAAATGATTTGGCCTTGAATTAACATGTTTTTTTTTTTTTGGCATGATGGGAGTAAAGGGGTTTTGCCAGTACGGAGATTCTTGCAAATATGTTCATCCCAAGAACAATGATAACTGTTAACAATGATACTATTAGATAACTAACTTTATCAAACATCAGTGACAGGCTTTGTGGATAACAATCAGTCACCAATTATCCCTGGAAATTAGTCGGTTGGAGGCAGTTTTTCAGGTAAGGATACATTGTGTGTTTTCTACATTAATCTGTATTCAATGTGCTAATAAATGCTTTGCTTTCCTTTTTCAGCTATACATGATTTTGAGGAAGAAAGCCTCGTGGAGGATTTTGGCAACTTGTGCCTATCTCAATCTAGTTCATATGTTGATGAGGATTAGGTGAAAGCTTATTTAACTATTGTTCTGCTCATATTTCTTTCAAAAAGTTTCTTAATGATTGCTGTAATTCTTATACATATTAAAGTTTAACAGGTCTATTTATTCATCCAGCGCAGATGGCCATTGCTTCCATTGTTCACCTCTATGTGTTTCCAGCAAAAGCTTATGAGCTAATAGGGGACCACTTCCCTGGAAGTATTTCAGTTCTTGGAGACTATTCTGCTGACTGTCCTTATGAGTTTGATGTGATGTTTAAGTTATTTATTTTTCATAAAGTCAGTGTTTTGCATAGTGGGAGCTTTGTTTATTGAGTATGCAACTTCTGGGTCTGTTCAAGTTTGGATTTTGGCTTGTGGGTTTTGGAGGATAATATGACTAAGATGGTCAGATATCTTGTTGTGACAAGTTTTGTACTTTATTGTATTTCATGAAATGGAACAACATAGGCTAACAAGGGTCACAGGTTTTTTTTTTTTTTTTTGAAAACTGACCAGTTTTGATATAGATACTAATTTATGATTCATAAACCTTTTTGTCTTCAGTCTGCTATCTGTGCTTCAGTGCAATTTAGTTTTCTGGTTTCGTGTATATAGTAACTCGCATTCATGTTGAACACCAAAGCACATTTCTATGCCTATGATTCACATGGCTTAAAAGTTGATTTGTCAATGTCAAATTATCGATCACCAGGTGGGTGTCTAGTTATCTTGATAGGTGTTGTTATGCATTAGGAATTTTGTACCTAATTGGCAGAACCTGCCAATATTTTAGTTTGTACCCCGTCACATTTGAGTGCTTTTGGGGGTATTTTGTCAACGTGGGAAAGAAAAGAGAAATATGATTATATGAAGATATGATGTGCGGAAATGGGCACCGATGTTCAATTTAATAATGTAGTAATCAAAGAAAAAATAGTTAAAGATCACCAAAAGTTAATAATCAATTTATGGATGACCACTATGTTTATATTAATGTTAATAATTCTACAATATATGTTACTAAACTATATAAACCTATTAAATATTTTAAGCTTCTGGTCCAAAATATAAAGCATTACGTTCCAAGTTTTTCTATAGGCCATTGTGGTCCTTACTCAAAGCCTTGCAATTGGATACTAGAGGTTCTTATTGTCTGCCACCGTACACTTGCACTACCAATTGCCACTTGTCAACCATTCAATTTACTAAAGTTGACTAGTTGCTTTTTTCAGTTACCAAATACCTACTCCATCTACCTAAACAACTAAAAATATAACAAAATAAATCAAATAAGAGAAATGTAAATCTTCCATTATAAATTTATAATTGGTTTGGTCATTTTTTGGGTATCAGGGGTATTTTGATCATTTTTTGGGTTTTGAGGATATTTTGGTAATTTTAAGGTTTTGGGGTATTTTGGTAATTTTTGGGGTTTCGAGGGTATTTTGGTCATTTTTTTGGGTTTTTGGGGTATTTTGGTAATTTTAGGGGTATTTTGGTCATTTTTTAGGTTTCCGGGTTATTTTGGTCATTTTTTTGGATTTTAGGGGTATTTTGGTCATTTTTTAGGTTTCGGGGGTATTTTGATCATTTTTTGAGTATGGGTTTTGAGGGTATTTTAGTAATTTTAAGGTTTTGGGGGTACTTTGGTCATTTTTTAGGTTTCGGGGGTATTTTGATTAGGACTGAGCAATGGACCCGGCCCACCCGAAAACCCAATCGACCGACCCGACCCGACAAGTTTTGGGCGAGCCTGAGAATATTCGGGTCGGGTTTCGGGTCTTATTTTCAGGTTCGGGTCAGTGTCGGGTCATTTATATATTCTAGTCTGAACCTGATTTTTTTTTTGTTGAAAAAAACCCTACTCCAACAAAGGTCTCTCTCTGCCTCCCTCAGCTACCTCTCAAGTCTCGATCTCACAAAACATCACAGCCCACCATCAGTGTCGACCTCAGACAACTCACCATAGCCATCATCCATGTACTGTAGAGACAACTTTGCAAAGACAAAACGGAACTGCGATCTACCATCAACGTCGACCCACGTCTTCATTTCAAACAAACCAAAACCCATGAAATAAAATCCATTCAGATCTCCACCGAAGCACCTTCCTTTGATCGCCGCTATCTAGATCATGCCGGAAAGCTTCCTTGACCACCACCGGCATCATAGCTCCCCACCAAGAAGCCCTCCTCCTTACTTTCTTTTTCTGTGCGAGATGGGTAAGAGAGAAGGGAGAGAGAGCCGACAAACCTTAGAGGATGAGTGGCTCGGTGAGCTCAATGGGTCTGGTTTGTAGAAACTGGAAAGTGAGGAATTTAATGAGTTGGAAGTTTGTGAGAAGAAACAAAAAAAAAAAAAAAAAAAAAAAAAGGTGGGTCTGCTCAACAAGCCAAAAAAAAAAAAAAAAGTACAACCCAAGACCCGGAAAACTGACCCAATTACAGACCCGATTTTTTGAGTCGGGTTGGGTTTCAGGTCACAGTAAACCCCACCCGACCCAATATCAGTCCTAATTTTGATCATTTTTTAGATTTCGGAGGTATTTTGGTAATTTTTAGATTTCGGGAGTATTTTGGTCATTTTTTGGGTTTCGAAGGGTATTTTGGTCATTTTTTAGGTTTCCGGGTTATTTTTATAATTTTTAGGTTTTGCGGTATTTTGGTCATTTTTGAAGATTTTAGAGTACTTGGTCATTTTTACTTTAGTGGCATTTTGGTAATTTTGATAATTGGGTAATTGGGTGGGTTGAGATTCAATTAGAGTTTAATTTTGAGCCATATGTCTTATTTAATCTAAGTTTTTTTAATTTTTGTGTCAAGCGAGTTAATTCAGTGTAGAAAACGAGGAGTTTAATATAAATAAATCATAAAAAACCTAATCATATATCTAACTCTATATATAAAACTAGCTTGTAACCCCATGCATATGCATGAATACACTTAAAGATATACAATATGATGCATAATGTAATTCTTATGTATATAATTTAAATACTATTGATAGTCATTTTTATATTTTGTTAACTCTTTAAAAAAATTTGTAAGGATATTATTAGGTATAAAATGTAAATTGTCTATTTTTTTAAAAAAATTATTGTGAAGCATTTTTTTTTTTACGATTCATTTATTCTAAACTCTTTGGTTTTTGTACTTAATAACTTACTTGGATGAATATTTATGATGTGGTCCCACATTTGATTCTAAAATTAAGAAATAAAACTTTTTAAGAATAAATAATTTAGGACACATGGCACAAAATTGAAACTCTAACTTGGAATTCTAATTTTTAGTTTCTCTTTTTATAATTTGTTAACTCTTTAAAAAAATTTGTAAGGATATTATTAGGTATAAAATGTAAATTGTCCATTTTTTTTTTAAAAATTATTGTGAAGCACTTTTTCTTTTTCTTTTTTCTTTTTTTATTTTATTTTTTATTTTTTTATTTTTTTTATACGATTCATTTATTCTAGACACTTTGGTTTTTGTATTTAATAACTCACTTGGATGAATATTTATGATGTGTTCTCACATTTGATTCTAAAATTAAGAGTCTGTTTGGATACTGCTTATTGCTGAAAATTGAAAACTGAAAACACTATAGCAAAATAATTTTTAAATATGTGAATAGTGCCATGGGACCCAGTTTTAAAGAAAAATTTACTGAAATCCATACTTGCAGGTCCTGTGAACAGTGCACGGGACCCACACAAAAAAACGCAAACGCGCAAGTCCCTTGTTTTCAGTGCAATCCAAACATATGCTAAGAAATAAAACTCTCTAAGAATAAATAATTTAGGACACATGGCGCAAAATTGGAATTCTAATTTGGAATTCTAATTTGAGTTTCTCTTAGTTTCACCTATTATTATATATATATTAGAAAAAGAGAGAGTTTGAATGATTTTATATTTATGAGCTATTTTTTTTGTGTAACTAAAAATAATTCAAATTTAGAAATCATTTATATAATATACCATGACTATATATGGTCCATTACTAACTAGGTAATACACACACACACACACACACACACCAATGCTTAGAGAAAATTCAATTAGAATCAAAATTGGATTTTGCTTTTGTTAGCTTTCCATACAAATTAAATTGTTTAGATTTTTTATGTTATTTTTTCTCTGAACTAATGAGCATATATATATTTTTATATTGTTTCTATTCAAATATTTTGTTTGCTAGGATTTTGAATGTAACAAATTGTAATTGAGCGGAACAATCCCATTTACATATCCCCATTCAATTTAGGAGATACTATTGGACTAATTTATTATTTTATTTTGTGTTGCATTTAGTAGAATTTCAAGAACAGTGATTGTGAATTGATATTGTATATGTAATATCCAATAATGATTTTCAAAATTATATACATAATAGTAGTGTAATGAAAATCTTAGCATAACTAATATCATGAAAATTGCAATGAAAAACTATTTTAGTACCTCCAAATGTCTTAATCGAACTAATATCCTATATGTTTTATAACCCAAGCTAACATCAATAGCATCACTACAATTCATCATTCATGTGCGTAAGCATGACTAGTTTTATATGATGTTTTGGTACTTACTCACTTCATATAATTTAAAAGATCATATAATTTAAAAGATCATGAAAAGGTCATATAATTTTAATTTATTAGAGATCGTAATGAAAGCACCGAAATGAAGATGCGAGCTGTGTTGGATAATCTGGTTTTGTATCTCATACAAAACACACAGTGGAAGCAATAAACACGGATCTACTTCATTCATGAAAGATAACATGTAACCTTGAATTCTAGAACAAAGAATAGAGAGCGTACCTTGATGCTGTGAAATTCAAAACCAAGACTTGAGAATACCTCTAATCTTCATCTCAATTCCATATGGGGCCCAAGAAGTGTGGTCTCTAAATTAGTCTTTTTGTACATTGATTCTCAAAGAAAAATCATTCTTTTTCTCCTTGCAGAGAAAAACTATTTTCTTTTCTTTTCATCATACGTACATACTAACTACCTTGGTAGTTACTTTATTTAATAACTCTTATTAAATAAAAACTGATTATCTAATTGGGTTAGCCTTTTGGGCCTACCCAATTGGGCTTTAGTTTGTGGCTTGAGATGAGACCAAAGGGAACAAATAAGACTCTAGCTCCAATGGGCCTTGGGCTTTTCTATCAACTCTTGACAAGTCCAAAGTTACCATTAATTATATTCAATACCACTATAAGAATATAATTGCACTCTAGGCTTTATTAATAAATTATATCCCAAGACTTTATTATACATGCAACCCCTTCATTAAAATATTCGTAATAATATAAAGTCATGAATTTTGACTGCCACTTTGAAAATTACTACATCTTAATCCTTGAGTACCCGGTTTAATTCTTTATGTTATTCATCATATATTTATGAAATCCAATTTCATAAATATATAATTTAGTAACTCCTTACTAAAATGGTTGGGCCCAACACTCTGAATAACCAAACCCATTAAACTTATCTCAAATGAATATTTTATATCTCCGTTAAGAGATTATGAATTTCATCTTGAGAATTTATGTTCCATCAACATTAAATGCGGCTGCCCAACATACTGAGGTTTTGATCGTGTCTTATAGATCTCACTCCTGATATATCAAAGCAACCTACACCTCATGATCAGGTCCATTATTCTCTCAGGATTTAGAGTTGATGTAAATCAAAGTCATGAGATTTATTATTCATTTGACAATCGTTAGGAAAATAATAAATCTCACAGCGGTCTAGTTCAATATGTCTTAACTCTTAAAACATATCAACATATCAACTAGAATTCTCCACTTCCATGATCAAGATAAATCATCTTGTTGATATGTTATAGTCTTTGCAGATGAAATGCCCAATTTCATCACCGACTACGAACTAAAATTTTGAGTTTACAAAGAACTTGTGATTTATATCTTTTGTGACTTTTCACATAAATCACATACTATGCATCTCATGGACTAAGATAATGTCTCATTAGTTCATTTATAAATAATCTCATATAATTAAACTATTTAATTATTTATGACATACCAATAAATTGGATTTTTAGGGCACAAACCCTAACAAGCTGCATGACATTTTTTGGCCAAATCTTAAAGGATGCAAAGTGGGGGTGCTCAAGCACTGGTCTAGGTTTGTGTTGCTCATACAGTCATAGCATATCTTTAGACTGTTAGCCCATGCACTAGCATAAATGGCCCACAACAAAGGAGTTTATGTTTGTTTTAGTTAATGTATCATACAAAAAAGCTCGTGTACTTCTGTTGATTTTCATCAATAAAATCACTATCTTTATTCTCAAAAAAAAAAAAAAAAAAAAAAAAAAAAACTAAATGTTACTCTCAATTAAATCAGGGTTAATATATATATAAATATATATATATTTATATATTCCATTTAATATATAGATTACTTGGTACTCAATTTATATATTTAACTTAATTTTTTCCTTTTAAATTACACATTGTTTGAGTGGTCCAATTTAAATTTTTGGTTTTTGAGAAGATGGTCCAATTTAATTTAATTGTATGTCCATATCATAATTTTTATTAAAAGAAAAAAGAAGAAGCAGATAGAATGGATCTAATTAGCTTGATCTTGTAGCCTCATAATAAATTAAAATCATCTTCTTTTTGGATTTTCTTTGTTATAGAAATCCTCATCCTTTATACTATTTTGTAGGTCCCTTATTATTATTTATATATATTTATATATATATATATAAAATCGAAACCTTTAACTTTTTATTGACCTTTTCAGAGCTTACCACATCATTATCATTTTTTTTAAACAAAATTATTTTTGTTTAGTCCAAACTTAATAAGGAGTGGAACTCTATCTATCTAACAAGTCCAACTTAAACTCAAACTTATCATTATCATTTTTTTAAAACAAAATTTTATTTTGTTTAGTCCAAACTTTACAAGGAGTGAAACTCTATCTCTATAACAAGTCCAACTTAAACTCAAATTCAAACGTTGATAATTTATCTCCAAATTTGCGAGGTTAATCATGAACACTATAAAAGCAGTGCAAACGCCAATTTATTTTTTTAAACCGAGTAGAGGTATGAGCTCTTCTTCTGTTATTTTCTTCTCCTCTACTTTGTTAAAAAAAATAAAAATTATTTTATGGTTTTTCATGTATTTTTTAAAAAGTAATTTTTGTACATGAACCATCAAACTCTCTTTAACCATTTTTTACAAGATAAAAAAGCTTGCAATAATTGAAATTTAAGGTTGCTACTACTGCATATGTTTTTGCTTCACCTCACGATATGGAAGTATGTTAATTTCTTGGACAGAAAACTTATATACGATATATTAAGAGGAGGTATGGCTTTCATTATTTCAACGTGGGCTCCTGCTCAACATGTTTTAGCGTGGGCCACATCCTGATAAGGTTCGTTTAAAGTTTAGATCCGTTAAAATTTAAAACATTAAAATTTAAAACTTATTACTTTATGTGTTCGTGTACTTTTTTCTTTTTCTTATATTTCTCTTTTGAATAGTCATATATTTTTTGAATTGTTTTAATAACTTATTCTTTAATTATATATATATATATATTTTTTGGCATTTCGGAAGTTTTAACATCTGAATTTGTGTAGTCACACACACACACACACACACACACACACATATATATATTTAGTCTATAATTTGTAGGCTCTGAATCTTTTGATTCCTTTCAATAGTTATAGCCATAAATTATTCTTTTGAATGTAACCCATTTTTCTCTTATATTTCTCTATCGTTTAGTCATATATATTTTGTTTTGTTTTAATAATTTCTAAGCACTGAATCATCTAATTTTTTGGTATTTCAGAAGTTTTAATATCTGAATTTTTGAGTTATTTTTTTGCAGTATCTGAAACTGTCTGACAAATTTTTTGTAAGACATTGCAAGTTGAAGTAATGGCTTTATCATCAAATTGTAACACAAATTGAAGTTATACAAAAGCAAACCATGTAATGGTGTAATTTCTTAATC
Organism: Notholithocarpus densiflorus; assembly: GCA_030021035.2. NCBI lineage: Eukaryota > Viridiplantae > Streptophyta > Magnoliopsida > Fagales > Fagaceae > Notholithocarpus > Notholithocarpus densiflorus. The sequence goes on from JARYZH020000003.1 coordinate 4,398,358, forward strand.
AATTTAAGATTTTATAAAATTATTTTAGTCTACCTCACAAATAGGTAGGTTCTTGTGCATAGCACGGATTAGCGACTAGTTATTATTATTATTATTTTTTTGTCGGGTTGACCTATAGCAGCGCTTTCCAAACGCCGCTATAGGCTCTTATAAGACCAGGACCTATAGTAGCATTTGAAAAACTATAGGTCCCTCAAAATGCTATAGTGGTGCTTTCCAAACTTCGCTATAGGCCCTTATAAGACCATGACCTATAGTGGCGTTTGAAAAATGCCGCTATAGGTCTCTCAAATTTTATTTTATTTATTTTTTTGGGGTTGGGCTATAGTGGCCCTTTCCAAACACTACTATAGGTCCCTCAATTTTTTTTTATTTATTTATTTTTGGGTTGGACCTATGGTGACGCTTTCCAAACGCCACTATAGGCCTTTGTAAGACTAGGACCTATAGTGGTGTTTGAAAAACGACGCTATAAGTCCCTCAATTTTTATTTATGGGGTAATTACACATAACCCACCTGTGGTATGTTCCGTTTGTTTTTCGTAACCCATCTCTGTTAAAATCAGGGGTAAATAGGTATTTTTGCTCAAATTTTATGTCTCTCTCCTCCCAAAACAAAAAATAGCACAAAAATGCAAGAGAAACAAGATCAAAATGGAGGGTTTTGTGAAAATTAATATTTGGATGACAAGAATGTGATGATTGCTGTGGCTCAAGGCGTGGTGCCTGTGTTGGTGAAATTGCTTGATTCGAGCTCGTTTGAGATGAAAGAGAAAGCTATGAGTTTGATTTCGAGGATTTCATTGGTGGATTCGAGCAAGCACGTGGTGATTGCTGAGGGTCTTTTGCTTTTGAACCATTTGTTGAGAGTTTTGGACTCCGGGAGTGCTTTTGCTAAAGAAAAAGCATGTGTGGCACTTCAAGTTCTGACCTTTAGCAAAGAAAATGCACGGGCTATTGGTTCTCGAGGTGGGATTTCATCGTTGTTGGAGATTTTTCAAGTGGGTACTCCTGGTTCTCAAGCTTTTGTAACTGGGGTTCTGAGAAATCTTGCTTTGTTTAGTGAAATTAAAGAGAATTTCATTGAGGAAAATGGGGTTGGTGTTCTTTTGGGGGTTGTGAATTCTGGGACTGCTTTGGCTCAAGAAAATGCAATTGGTTGTTTGTGTAATTTGGTTTCTGATGATAAAAGTTTTAAGCTTTTGGTTTTTAGGGAAGATGGGGCTCAATGTTTGATGATGAAAGTGCTCATGTGATTGGGTGACTACATTTTTGGATTTTCCTGTCCCAGCATTTCTGGGCTCTTCATGCTTCCAAACATAAACTTGAGAATCTTCACTTACAGTAACGATATATTTCCCATCTTGACTAAGAAGTTGAAATTTGGCTGCTTGTATTCACCTGCTATATATCCAACCAACAAACCCATTACCATAACCAGAAAAAGGTTAAAACACACCAGCTAAAAGGTAGAGACTTCTGTTCCTATGATTATGAAGATACCTTTGAATTTTTGAGTGACATCAGGACCATCCAAAATTATAATCCGGGAATCAGCTGAAGTAACTAGCACTTGAGATGGATTTCCTGGGGCAAATTGTTCATATACAAAGTTACTTGCCTCTTAGGCACACAGCACCACAAGAAAACAAAAAGGGAACAGAACTTGAAACTGAAAAGTAGAATTACCTGGAACCCAGTAATCTTTTTAGCTTGAGATTTCTTCTTTGTTTGAATATCAATCTGGCATATTTGATCTAATAATAATAACAATAGGGGTCTTGAAGTAGCGGTGGAACTGTTATATTGGTTCTTTTTCATTTTCTGTTTGTGATGGAGTTTGCCAAAGGGTTGAGGGAGGCAATGGGGCTTAGGCTTTTTATTTTTTTGGGTATGTTCTTCATGTTCAAAATTTGTGTGAATGGAGAGAGAGACAAATACCACTTTTTGATCTTGTTTCTCTTGTATTTTTGCTCTATTTTTTGTTTTGGGAGGAGAGAGACATAAAATTTGAGCAAAAATACCTATTTACCCCTGATTTTAACAGAGGTGGGTTACGGAAAACAAACAGAACATACCACAGGTGGGTTAAGTGATACTTTTCAAACCACGGGTAGGCAAAGTGATTTTCGTCCAAACCATAGGTGGGTTAGGTGTAATTACCCCTTTATTTATTTATTTATTTTTGGGGCTAAACCTATGGTGTCGCTTTCCAAATGCCACTATAGGTCTCTCAATTTTTTAAAATATTTTTTTGGGTTGGACCTATGGTGGCATTTTCCAAACGCCACTATTGGACTTATAGTGGTGTTTCTGAAACGCTGCTATAGGCCCTTCTAGACACTACTATAAGCCCAGTGTTTTAAAATGCCATTATAGGCCATTGAAAATGCGGCTATAAAAAACCTATAGCAGCTTTTGTCATAAACGCCACTAAAAAAAATGCCACTGCATGCCCTCTTTTTTGTATGGATTCACAATGTTACCTAGAGAGCTAACATTGTGAATCTATACACAAATAAGCGCAAAGTCATAGAATAGCGAGACTCATAATATTATGTTAGGAAATATAAATCATAATAACAATCTCATACGTTATCACCTATAAAACTTTAAATATTCATGTGAAGTCAAAAAAGCATGTTTAAACATTCATGGGTAGTATATGAATCAATATTTCAATTACACAATCCATAGGTATCCTAGGATGGGAAATAGAAGTTCAAAGAAGGAGAGCTACAATGTCTAAAATCCATTATGTATATACATATAAATCACACAGCATGGACATATTATTTATGGCATGGTCATACTAATTTCACATGCAATCAATATTTAGCCAAACAAGCATGAATATTCAAATTAGAGAGCACATATATTCATAATATACTATGCAAATACATTAGGACTGATGCATGTTATTCACAAAGTTGAAATTAAAATCCTACACAAAAACATGTATGGTGAAAATCAAATTAGCACAATCATATAAGCATAATAACATATATGCAAAGAAATGTGTTATTCAACCATTAAAAGCATATAAAATGGAGAATGTGGAAGAAAGTATTATAAATTATCCTTGAAGACATTAATTTGGAAGAAGGGATGAGGATTCTAAGAAATTCTAAAGCATTTTGGAGTGAGATGATTCTATGGTATTTTTGGTGCTACTGGACGACTAGGACTTTGGGGAGGGATGTTGGATTTAAGGAGTTGGCTGTAACTGTATCATGCGGACTAACTTTGGGCAAACAGCGTCTCCATCATCAGTGGTTAGTCCGGGAGAGGCAATTTTGCCCAGTTATGGCACTTTCCAACAACCTATCTAGCTTTACCTGTTCTAAGGTACTTATTTTAGACACTTGGTTGGAGGTTTTACTGAACTCCAATTTTAATGCTCTTGTTGTTATCAAAAAGCTCTTTCTACATACTATTCAAAGGATCCAACTTTATGTCATTTGGTGCACTATGCAAAAAGTTATTAACCTTGGAAGTTGGCATGTCCAAATGAAATGAGTCCTCAAAATTGAATTTTTACAATCTCGCACAAGCGATATCTTAAGATTCAAATGTGATCTCAAGATGTTGGTAATTCTGGAATATAGATAATCACTTCTACTTTGAGTTAGTACTAACTTTTTGGATCCAATTTTCATGAGAGTTGAGAAATCTTAGTGCGAAGAGAGCAACTCGACTCAATTTTTATGGGTTTAGCATGATTTATCCCATTTTGCGACTTTGCTTTCTGGCCTTTCTAACCTCCATTTGGCTCAAACGAGGTACTGTTGGAAAGATCATGATATCTACTTTCTAAAGTCATCTGCTTTTTGGCTCAAATTTTCATATTTGGTAAGCTAGATGCTTTGGAAAGTAATATCAAAATCAAGTTTTTATTCAAAGGTTCTCACTTTAATATTTTTGTAAATTCTTTTTGTTCACATGGGAAATTTTGTGATCCAAGCTTACCAAATTAAATTCATCGTGAGACTTTTCCAACGACTCATTCTTTGGGCCAATCAGTGGTCATTTGACTATAATTCGATCAAGATTAAACTATAATCAAACTTATGGACACTTATCTTTAAAATTGGCTAAGTGTTTCACACTTTTTCACTATTTCACAATATTTTTCTTATTTTAATTAAGTCTGATTTGGACCCGTGACCTGTCATTTCAAAGGGAGTTTAATTGTGTACAATGTGGACTTCATCTCTATCGATCGATCTGATTTTAGTCAATTATTGGTCAAACTTGAGGAAAATGTTTGAAAATATTGGTTTTGATGTAAATGGATGAAATTTGGTAATCATGTGAAAACTGGACCTTGTTTGACCTTCAGTTAGCTCAATTAAAATTTGATCAACAAAGGGCATTTTGGACATTTTGACAATGGACCTTTAAATTTGGTTAATTCAACATTTGATTAGGACAAATTAAATTACATTTTGATATTCCCATGATTCCAATGCGGGAAAACGCAATTTCTAACATTTTTAAAGAAAAAATTGGAATTTTGCATGTAAAACAAGAGTAAAAAAATACGATATCGGTAGGGTTGGAAGGAAAAGAAATGATAATGTCTAAAACACTTAAATAAATGGCAGTTATATGGATCGTTTAATAAACTCTGATAAGTTCAAAAAATACTGTCTAGAGCCATAATTAATTAACTGCATTTAAAGAAGAATAACAGTCAAAGATCTACAATTAACTACAAGCAATAGTCGAATAGTTGTTGCCACATTTAATGGTCCAGACATTATGTTAACCATTTAAATGTGCGACATTAATCGACAAATGATCAACAACTGGAAGAAACATCTATGAAAGGAAAACAACTTCATAGAGAGAGGAGCGTGCTACATAACACAGAAAAGTACTTTCCAATCTATATCTCAGTCTTACTAGTACTAACAAAATCATTGGAGGATCTTTGGTCGACACCCTACCAGTATTCGAGTCATATATAATCTTTTGATAGCTTTTTGTTGCAAGGTTTGTCTATCTCAAGCCTGGATAGATGAAAGGCTAATTGACAAGATTTCACTCTAGCAAACTCTAAACTTAAGAAAAATTAAGGGCAAAATAAGAATTACATAAAATTCATTAAATCTTAACCTCTTTCCCCTTAAATTATCACAAATTTGAGTAATTTAAAAAGGCGGTTTTGTGAGGGTCCTCTAAAATAATATCCCCTCCCCTTTTAAAAACATGCAAATAAGGGAGAATTAAATCTCACTTCCATTACCCTTTGTAATTCACTTATCCTCTCCCACAATATAAACATAGTATAGGTAGAATATTAACGCATGACAGAATTTTAAATTATGTGGAAAGAAGATTTCAAAATATATATATATATATATATATTTATGTGGAAAGAAAATTTGTTGTTTGGAATCTTTGGATGAACTGAAAAAAAAATTCAAAATTCAAAATTCAAGATTCAAGAGAGAGTTTTAGTGGGATTTGAGCACTAAAAATTCTGCCCATTGAGGCATTATTTCTAAATTTCTTTTAACGAAATTTCTAGCTCCATGCCTAAATAGTGAATCCCAACCAGGAAACCAAATCATCTCCATCTCTACAATGAAGAAAATCACTAATCTAATACTTGAATTTCTTAGAGGTGTTGGAGAGGAGAAACTAAACATTGGAGACAAGCTTAAAAGCCTAATTGGTGAAAGCGATACCGTTTCTCTCGGGTTAATGGAGAAAGTATTATTGATTTGGTACATGAGTAACTTAATATGACTAACTTGTTATCAAAAAACAAAAAAAAAAAACTTAATATGACTAACTTTGGAAATGATCTATGATCTCTGTATTTCAATTCAAACTAACAATAGTAATGATTTCTTTGAGAATTGTGAGTTTATGTAGTAGTTGAATCAAATTTTAAAACGTAATTAATCATCCATATCGGGGTCAATGAAATTTTTTATTGGTATAAATGAATGGAATCTATATTTTTTATTTAAACATTAAAATTAAGGCGTAAATGCACTTTTAGTCCATACATTTTAACTTTTTTTCATTTTAGTTCCTATATTTTAATTTTACCACTTTTAGTCCCTAAATCAATTAACGCGTTTTATTTTGGTCATTTCCGTTAGCCCACCAACGGAAATTGCTTAGGTGGCAAACTGATGCTGACGTGGCCAATTAAAAAATAATTAAAAAAAAATTAATTAGCATTTAAAAAATTGCCATGTCAGCTTTTAAATATAAAAAAATTTATTAATCAATTTTAACGAAATTAAAAAAGAAAAACAAAATTAAAAACAAAAAAATACATCAATTCACATCTAATTCATTTTGAACAAGAACACACAAAAACACAATCACAAAAACCCAGAATTAGAATTCATGCCAACATTCTTGACAAACCCAGATAAAATTTATCCCATCAACACGAACACATTAAATATTTGAACAAGAACACAAACCCAACAAATTTAAAACCCAAAAAATTAAATTTTAACCCAGATTCAAACCTAGATAAAAAAATTTAAATTCAAACCCATATTTCAAACCCCCACACCACCAAAACATCAAACACAAAAATCAAATCCAGATTTTCGACCCCCAAACACTAAATTCAAACCCAGATTTTCGGCTCCCAAACTCAAAACTCAAAACCCAAATTTTCATATACTTTTTGAGATACCAAACACAAACCTCAGATCCAAGTGGCGCGTCGTATAACCTCAGACAGATCTAGTCCTCTAATCCACTCTCCACCAACGCAATCGTACACCAACACAAGCCCTTCTCTCAAAACTCACAAACTCCTCCCACTCCGTCGCAACAAGTTGTTGATACAACCCGTTACTTGAACCAAAACCACTTTGTTCTCTAAATGAGAGCTCCACGGCGTGGTTCGCGAGGACGTAGACATGTCCGGCGGCGGAACATGCTGCGACGACGCAGCCTTCGCCCGGGACGGCTTGGCTTCGGAGCCACGCGCGTGCCTCCACGTAGTATAAATCCATCGAGCTCGCGTACACGTTCGCCGCGGCTCGTGGAGGTTCGGTCCTGACCGCGGTGCCGCCGATTTTGAGTCCACCGATCACGTAGAAAACGCCGTCAATCGAAGTGCCGATGCAACCGTATCTCCTCCTCGGTGTTTTGTGGTGTGGGTTGTTGCTAGGTTGTGGGGGTGGTCTGGTGATGGTGGCGTGGTGGTGGGTCTGCCTTTCTCTCCTCTCTCCAACTCTCTCAACTCTCACCGTGTCTCACCCTCTCTTTTGCTTTGATTTCTGAATCTCAGCTCTATTGGGGTTTGATATTTTGTTGTTTTTGCTAGGGGTTCATATGTTGTTCTATATGCTTACATCCCTGTTAATAGTTCGGGAAAGATTGTTTTGAGCTTGGAATATTGATCTTGTTCTTATTTAATTCCTTGTTCATGTTTATTCTGACGGATCTTATGTTTAATTTTGTGATCTTATTTTTTGAGTTATTTATGATTTTTGGTTTTCAATTTTGAGATCTTAAGTCTGGGTTGGCGTTCTTGTTCAGGATACTTTTAGATCTTAATTCATGTGAATTTTGATTTTTATTTCTGTATTGATGTATTTTATTTTTTTTAATTTCGTTAAAATTGATTAATAAATTTTTTTATATTTAGAAGCTGACATGGCAATTTTTTAAATACTAAATAAATTTTTTTTTTATTTTTTAATTGGCCACGTCAGCATCAGTTTGCCACCTAAGCAATTTCCGTTAGTGGGCTAACGGAAATGACCAAAATAGAACACGTTAATTGATTTAGGGACTAAAAATGGTAAATTTAAAATGTAGAGACTAAAATTAAAAAAAAAAAAAAGCCAAAATATAGGGACTAAAAGTGCATTTACACATAAAATTAATAATTCTTAAGATTCTAAATGATGGAAATGTAAATTTTATCATTTATGAATGTTGTGTAATTATCAATTTCTCCGTCTGAACACTCAGTTAACATGTTTGGGGTATCCCATCTTTTTTTTTTTTCTTTTTTTTATAAAATGTTTGGGCTATGATGTCCACATAATATTCCTCCAACCGAATCAGCGTAGATCCAAACTTTTTTTATAACTACTTCAAACATAATGTTTATGGTTGGTGATATTGGAAGAACATGATAAAATAATGCATACCGTAGAATTTGGATTTCTAATATGCTCACATGATACATGATCAAAATTACTCTAATTTTTCAATCCAAATTCTCAATCCAATTTTCAGATAATAACATATTGCTTTCTTATTTATGACATGATTGTGACCACCATGCTCTAAAAGACCGATTTATCAAATGAGATAGGTGTCCAATACTTTCCCACTCCGTAACTTAGCCTTCAATCTTAGATCAATGATTCTAGATTGTAGACACCGCATTTTGTACTCCTTATGACTCGGGCCCCTGTTCCCCAATGATGCTCAAACTCTAAGGCCTAAGTCTAGTTTAGAACCCAATCAAATATCAAATTGACTTGAGAAGTGTCAAAATGGAAAATATAACTTTTTAAATGAGTAAAAATTTATTTTTGGAAATAAATGACCAAAGTGGCCCTCGGCCCACGTACGTGAGCCAAAACATACGTACGCAAGCACATTCCTGCGTACGCAGCTAGGGTTTCAGAAGTATGGAAAAGACAAGTTTTTTGCAATAATGGCTGAGGTTTGAAATGAATCCCATATTGTCTAAGAGCCGTTCCAAACCCCATTTTTTCCACTATAAAAAACCTTACATGGTATTTTTTAAAAAAACACACAGAAATCTCACCGGAAAAACCTAAGATTCACTAGAAAATAGTGAATAAAAATGGAGTTTTTCACAAAACACCCTCAAGTAAATTTTATTTGATTGGGACCTTTTTTGGCCCCAATCCTTTGAGTTTAAGATTACTGATCATGTGCTTATTAACTGTGATAGATTTGATTGAAGGGAACGGTCAAAATCAAAGCTTGGGAACTCCTTTTGAGGTATCAAGCTTCAACCCTTTCTTTTCATTTTTCTGTTTTTCTTTTTGTGTTTTGATCTTATTTCTTGCTTTGTTTATGTTATAACATGTTTTCTTAGGTTAGTTTTATAGTTCTTTTTATGTTCCGAGCATGTTTGGTTGTTAGAATTAGGTCTTTTGTTCATGCTCTGTTTTCTGCTTCATGTTTCTGGTTAGGGTTCTTGAACAAGTCCCACGCATGCATGTCATAAACATGTGTACATAGGTTAAATCCTGCGTACGCAGGCCTCTGGCCGCGTACGCAGGTGCTTGCCTAGAAACCCTAGATTACTTATGTTTGTTTGGTTTGCTTGTCTCACATGTTTTACCTCTATTTAAGCCTTTTTCACATGTTTATACATACCTGAGCCTCTGATTTGCATGCTTGTTTGTCTTTAACATGCTTAGACTAGGGTTTTATGTTTGATGCCATGAACATGCATTCACATGCGCATTCATGATGCCATAAGTGTTGTGTTGTTGAAAGGTAAGTGAAGGTAAGCCATGCATAGGTATGAACATGCATTTGATGGTGTGTATTGTTGAATGCCTTGCTTTGTGTCTTTCAAATGCCAATTATATGCTTTACATGATCTTATGATTGATGATATGCTTGCTGCCATGTTTGGGGATGCTGCCTTGTTTAGATGTATGATAGAGTTTTCATATATTAGATAAATGTTAGGGTTTCTTATGTGTCTGGCTCACTTTTGCTTTGTGGATAGATATGTTATTTTGGGATAAAAGATGCCATGTTGTGTGTTAGATGCATGTTAGTGTGTGTGTGAGTTTAGAATACAAGTGTTGAATTGTTTTTAATAGGGTTAAGACATAAGACACGACGATGGGAGGTCAACCTTATGGTTGGGCGATCTTGGGTGCCTAACACCTTCCCAAGAGCGTACCTAAACTTCAAACCCATACTCTGGTAATAAGATCAAAAGTCCTTCCTCGAAAAGGATACTATATATATGGTTCCTAAACCATTGCAAAAACTAGGTGGCGACTCCCCCCTTGTGTCCACATAGACTAGGTCTTATCGATGTAATTTCCCATTTTTTAAAATGTAGTTAGGAAATTAAAGCCATGTTATTTCCCTATTTTATTATATCATGTGTAAATATTCAATTAAATGAATAAAATGATGTATTCTTATTATAGTTTCCATATTTTTTTTCCAATTTTAATAAGATAAGTAGAGATTTCATGTAAAAACCTTGATTTAATAAATGGGTGTTAGGGTACTTTTTTTACACCTTACTTTATTTGAGTACCACCTATTTATTTTCAAATACCACTAATAAGTTATTGGGTTTTCCCAAATATTTTTTACTCCATTATTATGTTAATCACAAATATTTCATATTTCATTATCTAAATTGGGTCATGATATAAACTATCACAAAAAGCCCAAAAACTCATATTTTATCCAATTCTATTATTATTATTTAGCTAAGCCCAAAACCGGCACTATGAACCCAATACACACATCCTATTCTATTTAAAGCCCAAGAATACTTATGCTTGTCAATATTTGAAAAGCCCATGATTCAAATAAATGGCAAAACAATTTTATCAATGGAATTCAAATCCATAATCAAAGCCCATGGTTTAAACCCATGGAAAATTATTTATCCAAAAGCTCAATTCTCATTGGCAATATAAAAGCCCAATTTACGTTGGCACTATTAAAAGCCCAAGCTAACTACTTGACACTATTTTATCAAAAGCCCAAGGTTATTAATACTTGGCAAAATACTATATCATAGTTATTTCACTTAAAAGTCCAATAATGAACAATACTTTAGATTCTTAAACCTATTACTATAATATTACAAGCTCATGGAATTTATGAATTATCTATTTTCAAAACCCATGGCAATCATCTTATAAAAGCCCATGGAAAGTTATGATTATTAGACCCATGACATTTATTTATTTCATATTATAAACTCATGTTCACTATCTATCTTACATCACAACATTCATAATATTTATTACCAAAACTCATGGTAATTATTCATCCTACATGTCCATTATGATTATCTATAGGGAAACTCATGAGAACATCACATTATTCCATTATAGTGGTTGTTACCATATTTATTTAAAATCCATGGTAAATATTATTCTCAAGAAAAATATTGGAGGTCATTATTTAAAAAGCCCCAAAGAAAATATCATTTACAAAGTAATCCATAGCAAAAATTAGGAGAACTATACAAGTTGTTATTTAAAGCCCATGGAAATTAATACCCAAAATCTATCATAAATATTTATTAAAGCTCATGGATTCATTTTATTTCTACTAACAACTAAAGCCCATGTGGAATAAAAATCCATGGCAATATATGGTAGCTTTGTCCATTTTGTAGGGCTCACAATGAGAAAGCAAAATGATAGGCCCAAGTGGAGAGAACCACCAAGTCAGAGGCCCACCAAAATACTTAGCCCTCATGGCCAAGCCCAACATAAAATCTCAACCAAAACAGCCCATGTGTGCAAACTGACCCCGCTGGAGAACTCTATTCAGTTCTGCCTTCCGCTGGAGGTCACCTCAAGAAGCAACCAAGCTCCCAAACCAAATTAGGAGCTGGCCACCTGTCCCACTGCCAACTATGACGTGAACAGTACCAGAGGCTAACACCTAAAGGCTAATGGGCAATAAATACCCTTCTTCCCCAAGTTTTGGTCACAACTCAAGGAAGCCATAACCAAGACCTCCAAGCTCATGAAATCCTCAACCAAATAGTTTATTTTATTACTAAAAATGTATGTAATTGGTTCATGAACCAAGCCCATGAATCCTAAAGGGAAAAATTTGGGAACATGTGGTTTGGAGAGCATAAAGAGATCTCTAGCGGAACCCTCTGAAGTGGACTTAAACTTTGACACCTGGCTTGGGGTGTTAAATCCTACTTCCTAGGGTCCAAATCTCAGTTGTAGCACTAGGATTCTTCCTTAATACTTGCCTTAATCCCATTGGCTGAACATAATCTCAGCAAGCTTAGCGTTTAATGCAAGATTACTCCAAATACTACCCATGTGTGACATTGCCCAAAGAAGCAAAACAGCCCCAAAAGCAAATCTCTCATTTTTAGGCCAAATCCAGGTTATTAATTCAGTTGTCCTGCTCCCCTGAATCAGACCTATGTTTTTTTGGATTTTAGCTAATTAATGCTTGCTCTAATCCTCTCTATAAAGGCAAACCACTCCAACCCCAAGAGGGGGGGGGGGAGCCTCTCTAAAATATTTCTGTCATTGACTACATTCTGCAGAAATTCAGTCCCTCTTAAGCTTTCTTTAAGCTTCCCCAAGCTCTCTTAAGCTCACTCACAACCTTTCTCAACCTATAGTCACCATAACACCAACATTCCCCACCTTGCTTACACCCCCCTCTACACAATTACAGCTCATAAATGTCTTCCAATTAGTCACAGACAGCCCACCACTCACTAAAGCCTTAACCTCAGTATTAATCCTATCTCACTCACTCAAAACAGCCCACATTACCCCATTCATGCCTTGTGCACACATACTCACCAAAATCTTAGTTTAATACTTGCTGCACTGAGCTGGGATCTCTCTCTTCCTTCATACCATGCCAAATAACTCCTTTTTCATCACTATGCAACCACTAATATTTACTTATTGTTTTACTATGGGAGGCTATAATGTATTTGAGACTTTTTGGAATTTTTTATTCATATTAATGTAATGATGGCTGAGAGTACTGTGGACCCTATTGAACAAAATACACAAGAATTTCCTAAAGTTAATGCTTTATTAAATTTATTTAATAATTGAATATAGTTTATCCTACTGCTGGAGGATTGATTTGAACTATGATGCTGTAAGAGGACTAATAATATAACAAACTAACAACAGTAACGTGTTTATTGGGCTTTATTATTGTCTTCTTGTCAGGGTGCAGCCTCTATCTCTTGCTTAAGCGGGCTTACACGACACCGAAAGCCTTTGGGTTTTATTTCAAGGGCCCATCGTCGAGTTTCGGCTTGGCTACCCCATATTCTATTTGGGAACATCAAAATTTTCCCCTCAACAATGGGTTAAATGTTATTAGTTGAATTGCAGATTTAGAGATACAAGTACCACGAGTCCTCACCCATTAACGTGGGCCTTATTTTCAACCCCAAGGTCACTTTTTCTCATATAAATATATATATATAGGTAAAATTTAGAGAAACTTCAATTAAATTCTACAATTGAAGTCTAATTTTGCGCCATGTGTCCTAAATTATTTATTTTTGAAGAGAGTTTTATTTCTTAATTTTGAAGTCAAATGTTGGACCACATCATAAATATCCATCCAAGTGAGTTATTGCGTACAAAAACTAAAGAATCTAGAATTAATGAACATAATTTTTTTTTAAATGGACAATTTATATTTTCCACCTAATAATATTCTTACAAGACTTTTAAAGAGTTAAAAATAAAAAAATAAAAATGACTATCAATAATATTTAAATTATATATGTAAGAATTATACTATGCATCTTAATGTATATCTTTTAAGTATATCCATGCATATGCATGGGGTTACAAGCTAATACTTCTTAATTTTATGTGCAAGTATATATCACTCATTGCAACAATGGGTTACATGTGACACCACTTTCAATAAGAACTATTTCTTTTTTAAATAAAATAATTCTATAGCATATGGAGATTTTAGTTTTAATTTTTTTTAAGAATATTATCATTTGAAAGAGAGAATATTATTTTGAATTCGAATTGAGTAAGATAATTCAAAAATAAAATATTTATAAAATTATAATTTAAAAATTAACTTAAATCATAATTTATTGCATCACAATAACAAAAATTAAGTTAAGAAGTAAAATAAATTTTTTTCCTAGAATAAAATACAAAAGCATGCAAAATTTGTATTTTCTACTGAAGAATATTCTTGCAAAACTTTTTTAAAAGTTGAAAAAAATATAATAATGACCATATTTAGCTTATGTATGAATTATAAAATGCATCTAATTTCATATTTCAAATTTTATTTATGTATATGCATGAGATTACAAGCAATTTTTATATAAATTATATGTAATTTACTGTTCAATTAAAAAAATTAGTACTTAAAAAAATGATAAAAACTTAAATTTGAACCATTTATATATAATATTATTTTTTATTCCTAATGATCTTCAAATTTGATGAGTATGATGTATGCGTGGTCACATTGTGTTTGGTGAAATACTTAGTTTAATATATATATATATATATATATATATATAAGATGGTGAAATATTTCTATTTTCATAATGATTGATTAAAAATAATTAATATTAATATTAATATTTTATATTTTGGTAACTAAAATTATTCCGATTATTTTTTATGACAAAGAATTGATTAGAAATCATTTCAAAAAGAGAGAATTTTTTAAATATTTTAAGCAGTGAAAAAAATGTACAAAAAAACAAAAGACCCTTTAGATGACATCCATAAAATAATCTCCCTTACAACCTTGTCAGTATTGATTATACAAAGTAACACAAAGACATCCATACTTTTTCTTTTCTTATTTTCAAAAAATTATATATATATATTGAAAAAATATCCATTAAAAGTAATGTACACTATTTTGTTCAAGTTTTCTTAAGGTGGGACTGCGCAAGAAGCAAAGAAGAATTATATAAGCAAAGACTCTCGTGCTGTCAGGTTGGCCGAGACACGGTTTGGATGAAGGAGCAGGTGGGGTTTTAAGATAGAATGATTGAAGGTGTTGCTTTCACTTTATACTTTACAGAACGAAGATTCATGTGATTTGCAGGTTAAAAAAATAGGTGGGAATATCATTGTGGAAACAATGGAAAAGTAAAGGAATCGAAATCTAAAGCCACTAATACATGCCAGCTTAAAAGTGACTAAAAATGTACACTTCGTAATGCGTGCATGCATGACTGTGTAACATCAACTTTTTATCCATGCGAATTAAAAATGATAGAATTAATTTAAGTAACTAGTAATTAATAAGGTAAAGAAAATGACATCCATTTTGGTTTTTTCTCACACTACCGTTCCTTATCTTATATAAAAATGTGATTAATAGTATATTGTGTGACATCTCACTCTCATCACATGATTTGTATGATAAACTAAAAGATTAGAAATAACAGCCTCATAAGCTAATTGCTAAACTTAACCCGTCGTTTTCCTACTTCTAATTTTTTTTTTTGTTTTACCTACAAAGTTTTAGCTCTAATGCTAGATTCATACAAATGGATTTTGTCTTTCCTAAAGACAGAATTTCTTTATTGGCAAGGTTAAATTGTCCTTTACCCAAGATGGAGAATTCAAGATGAGAGTCTTGTACGTATACAATTTTTGTACTACAATTTTTGTCACAATTTTGATTTGTGCAACTGTTAGCAATGAAAAAAAAATGATAGAGTTCGTATAAAAATTATGGTTCACCAAACACAATTATGCATATCATCAAATTATGATAAATGATATGATTCTAAAAGTCCGTGGTAAATATCTTATACAATTTAAGACAATATTATATACAACATTTGTCACAATCTTAACATGTGTGATTGTTAGTGGTGAGGAAAATGTGGTAGGTTTATATAAAAATGATGGTTCACCAATTACAATTGTAAATATCATCAAATTATGACAAATGGTGAGATTCTAAATGCTTGATGCAATTTAGAAGAATTTCACTATAATGTTACTATGGTTGGCCATATTGATTGGATTTTGTTTACAGTTCTTTTTGCCGTCCAAATTCAATTCATCAGGAGCTCCAGCATTAGAGTGGAAGATATTTGTAATAAAAATTGACCTGCACTTTTTTCTAATACAAAATTTAACATCAAGTGGCAAGTACTTCCCCCACTCACTAGCACAACATCTTTGACACCAATAACTTTGATTCAAAACGAATAATTTGGTACATTTCATTTGAAGATTAAAGAATGAACTTTTTCAAGGATTAAAATGAAATATATAACAAATTTTTTAGTCCAATTGTAGAATTTTTGCAACAAAAAGAAAAAGGCCACATCTACACTTCATTAGTCACATAAGCAATCAATATGACAAAAATGGAACATGAAAAAAAAAAAATTTAACTTGGAATTTTTTAAAAAAAAATCCCAACTAAAAATCAATTTTCTTTTTAAGTTTTAAAGAGTAAAATAAAACTCCTCAACAAATCTCAAAATAAAAATTATACATCATATTACTTTATAAAATAATTTTTTTTTAGGCATCGCACAAATGTAACGATTATTATAGATAGTACCTAGGGTTAAGGTGCATAAGGAAAAGAATTCCAAAAAAAAAGCAGGTACTTAATTAAAAAACAAAACCAAAACAATAGGTTTTTTATTTTTATTTTTATTTTTTATGGGAACAAAAATAGAGTTGGTATATATATAGTAGTAATCAATAATCATAGTACTCCAACTCAAAGCCGGCTAACATAACATAAAATACTAGTACCACCCAAGTTCACTCTTATGGGTTTGGAAGGTGGAGATTCTAAGTTCGAATTTTGCAATGAAAAATGCCTGGAAAAAAACTTCATTCTCTCGGTTTATGGTCATTAGTGTCTCATCGACGAGGCTGGGTGCACAACTATAACTCATTTAGATCTCTTGAATATGATACTACTATGATTACGCTCAAATGGAAGACGTCAACTCAAGTCACCCCTTACTTATTTTTTATTCCAAAAAAAAAAAAAAAAAGAAGCAGCTTAAACTCGGTCAAAAATGTTGACCATATCTTATATAGACACACATGTCTGATATCTCTTCTAAAGAAAACCCATCATATAGAGTAATTAACCTAAAAGTATCGATTGCGTCCACACAGCACAAATTTGTCATTTTCTTCCCCCTCAATCTAAGCTTCTTTATTATTTTGTTGTAGTGAGGCAGTAAAGTGATATGAGCTGAGTGGAGAACTTTATAAGGCGATAATGGGGCTGGAAAAGCAAAGAGATAGTACAAGAGAATAATTTTAGCAGTAGTCCTGCCAAATTTCTAGGACCAAATTCCAACATTCAAGTGGGTATTACTTGTTATCTTTTCTTGTAAAAACATGATTAAACTGAATGGTTCTTGTTAAATGGTTTGTCTGGACTGTAGTTGCCTAGTTGGCAAGGTTACCATTTCCTTCTACTAATTCTGTAGTACCCTCCGACCCTTCTTTTTCCTTCTTTTCTTGTACCCCACAGAGAAGCCTAAGCATATTATATCATCCATGGATCATTAATTTTTGCAACTAATGTACAATAGTTATTGATAATGCAAACTTATGATGACTATCGAAAGAGTTTGTAAATTTATGACTGCTTTTTGGGAATCAAGTGAAAGAAGAGTAAGCCGAAAACTTTGGAAACATAATAATCGATCAATGAAGGGTCATGATTTTTTTTATTTTTTTTTGTCAGACAAATATATAGTAGCAAGCATGAATGATTCTCACTTCTGTTTATGGGAATTGGGGTAGCATGGCATTCACATGCAAATCACTGCTTTAAAGTACGTAGATTTTGGTTTAAAAACTGAGCCCCATTACTAATTGCCCCCCACAATGATAACGAAGATGATTTGTTTGTTTGTTTGGTCAGGATTCAGGGACAAATTGCTGACTGCAAGATCCTGAAAAGAGAGAAATTATAGCTTCATCAAATTAAAGCAATATCTGTGTATTGAAGTGACAGGGAAAGAGAGATATGCAATTTTGAGCTTGTATTTTTCTGTGTCCTTGGCTCCTGGCTTTGTTAAACTTCAAAATTTATGCGTGCAGACGTGTCATTAATTCCCCCCAAATCTATGACCCAAAGAAGACATGAAATCAATGATTTTTAAACCCGTCGGCAATCCAGTACTAACAAAAGTAAGGAAAATCATCCACCAGTTATATGCATTGCATGTGGTGGGGCTTACAAATTAATAAAGCTGCATTTCTCATATAATGGTGCCCTTTGATCACTTCATGTATGAATAAATATAAAAAAGCAAGCAGCCATCTCGGCCCTACTAATTAAAAGTTAGCCTCACTATTATGATTTTGTGTCATTTATTTCCTATCATTACTGTTTTGTTACAATGAATGCTCTAGCCTCTAGTGCTTCTAAACAGGCCGAAGATTATGACTGAGGTTAAGATTTTTTAGTATTCTCCTAGCTAGATTTTTTTTTTTTTTTTAAATACAAAATAGAAATTCTACTCTATCCTAATTTAAGTGTATATATGTGTGAAAACTCCCTCCTGGAGACTTGAATCCCGGCCCTGAACCCCCAAACCCCACAAGTACTTATACTTGAAAAGCGACCATCGCACCAAGAGTGTGTAGTGGTATTCTCCTAGCTAGTTAACTTGCTATATACTTTGTCATCCTACTTTAATTTCCATGCTCATATATATATATATAGTAACACATTGTGACGTAAACTTGAGATGTTGTATATGTACTTATAGCCAACCTACCTGAGCTAAAAAATTGTGGAGGATTTTTAGAGCCTATTAAAATCTCTATCCTGAAGTTGGTTAGTCTGGATTAGAATATTATGATGATGAGGTTAACACAGGCGACCTTATGCTAGTTAGTATATGCACATGTTTTATATGACTTAATGTATCTACTATACCTTAGTCATAATCCCTTATTATGCTATGAATTAAAGCATATCAATTATCATTGATTCAGGCGTAATCAATGGTCCGTATAGGTCAATTTTTGTGTGTATATATAACCCTACTCATATTGGGTTCTTGCAATACTCAATTCAGATTAGAAAATGTAGTTATTAAGGATTTTATGTTGTGGATATTATAGGTCGAACAACATAAACCATTGCTTATGCTCTGTGTCCTTTCTGTAAATTGTGAATTTTCTCCCTTCTATTTTAATAACAAAACTTTATTTATTAAAAAAAAAGATTTTAACCCCTTCTTTTTTGACATAACTTTTTCGTAACATCGTGTCCACCAAAAAGTTTACTTGAGTACAAGACTAGTAGTATACTAGCAATTGACACGAAAAGAGCGAGTGAAGGAATGCTTTGTGACCATCTACAACACTAGCTGCATGCATCCATTCCGAAATATCTTTAACCTTTTACTTTACACTCTAGACTGTAGCAAAGACGAGAAACACGTGATAAAGCTTAGACCCACCGCCTAAAGCTTCTATAAGTGGTCACATTCGTGCGTCTACAAAAGGAAATGAAAATTTTTAAGACAACAACTCATTTTACAACCATTTTTACAACTATTTGACTTGGCTGGCTTTGAATAATGAAAAAAAAAAAAAAAAAAAAAAAAACAATGGTTAGTCTATGTGAAAGTGATAAGCATTTAAAGACAATTTGTCACATATATAAAATAGTTGTGAAAATTGGTGTGAAATTTGTTGTAGTCATATAATAACTCAAATGGAGCACCTGATAAATGCCAAGTCTAACATCCTGTGTAAGTGAATAGTAATACTGATAGTGCTTTAGTCCAAAAATATGTGCTGATAGTGATATGCACGAGGTGTAACTTTTCTTTTCTTTTCTTTTTTCTTTTTATTTTTTTATTATTTTTTGTAATTCTATAATTATAATTAGGAAGAGAGAATTTGAATTATGAATATTTCTGTTAGAAATATCATGAGATGTACTTTTCACTGTTGCATTACATTTTGTGCCTTGGATCATGGAACTTTTTTAAATTCACAATTAATAAATATAGAGAGACACAATTTATTTCACAATTGTTGTCATAATATTTTATAATTAGTGTATAATAAAAGTGATATCAATAATGAATCTAAGTTCCTTCTCAAAAAAAATAATAATAATAATAATGAATCTAAGTGAAAGTGATGTTGCTAAGAGTTTTGTAGCTTAATTAGCACATCCCCAAAAATTATTTCCCTTTATATCAAAATCATAAAAAAGGACAGAGAAAAAAGGAAAGAAAAATGTAAAAGTTCTAATTCAAGAGAAAAGGAATGTAAAAATATTGTTACCTTTCAATACGACTTTAAATTGTTTATGCAGTAACTTATTTTTTTTCATAAAATTGTGTATAAGTTCCATTCAGAAAAATATGTGTATGAGCAATAAAAATTGAAAATAATTATATAATAAAATTCATAAATTGATTTTTTTTTCCAGGTTAAACCCTAAAATTTTAGATGCACAAAATGGTTACTACATAGTTTAAATTGTTATAATTTAATTGTTTATGAGTTTAGCAAAAGTTGATACAAGTTGTACTTGAGATTTATCTAATTTCTAAAATTACTATATGAGAATTTTTACTATGAAAAATTAACACAATTTATTTAATTAGATTTTTTAAAAAAAGTTAACAAATGGATACAATATAGTGAATATAATATCTTTTTATGAGAAATCTAATATTAAATTACTGCTTAATATTCATGTGGGTGGTATGTGAGTATACATATTGGTCTTAAGTATTAAATATACTAGTTATGAGAAAAAATATGGATTGAATGGGAAAAAGAATAGCAAATTTATAGAAAAGAAGATGGTGAGAAGAAGAGTCAAGAAAAGGATATGAAAATTTGGAAGAAGAGTACGATAAGGTAGGGAATAATGGAGGAGAAAAATAGGCATACAAGAAGGAGAAATGTTTTATTTTTTTTGAGAAGGAAGAAGGAGAAATGTTAGAAAGAGAGTGTAACAATAATATGAAATAATAGGAAGAAAAGCTAAAAAAGTGTAGAGATATTTGAAAAAAAAAAAAAAAAAAAGGTGGCTGACGTTACATAATAAGAATTAACAAAATTAATTGCAAAGCTTTGATGAATATTATATATTGTATAGATAATATGTGTGCATTGTGCTTGTCCATAATAATGTATATAAAACGATCAGGTGAGGTTGAATTGGGATTGAGATCCGGTATATCAAGCAATTACAGTTATTTATTT
This sequence comes from Notholithocarpus densiflorus, assembly GCA_030021035.2. Classification (NCBI taxonomy): domain Eukaryota; kingdom Viridiplantae; phylum Streptophyta; class Magnoliopsida; order Fagales; family Fagaceae; genus Notholithocarpus; species Notholithocarpus densiflorus. Next base: position 4,419,297 of record JARYZH020000003.1, read on the forward strand.
ATTTTTTTTAAGGAAAAAAGCAATTACAGCTTGTAATTATTTTTAACCTTTTTATCATTTTTTTTTTAAATTTTTTTTACTACCTTAACTTTTACATCTCACGTGGTAATTACATAATATAATAGCTCAAAATCCAATAAATTGTACTTTCTTATATCAATTTTAGAATTAGAAGATTTACATTAAAATAGACATAAATAGCAGGGGTTCTAAGGATTTTCATTCAAATTTCAAAAGAAAATGTGAAAGTTTAATTGTACCATTAATTAACGGAATTGTGGGTCTTGTTGCTTCAAATGAGATATCTCAAAAGAACTTGCTCAATGATGTGGACTTTTTCATGAGAACCTCATGTGGTCATGTGCAAATTTTTAAAAAAATTTGTAACTTTATTTTTCCTTTATGCTATGTTTGGATGTTGAGGGAAGGAGGGGGAGTAGAGTAGAGGGAGGGAGAGTAATTTAATTACATTGTTTGGATGCTTTTTAAGGAAGGAGGGAGAAGGATTTTGAGGGGTTTGAACTCCTTCTAACCCTTCATTTTTAATTCCCCAAAATTGGAGAGATTTGGAGGGAGTGTGGAGCATTAAAATGTTTGACCAAGTAAATTATCAAATTTACCCTTACCATATTAACAAAATTACAAATGAAAAGACTAATTATTTCCCTCCCCTTACTTAATTTTAAAAACATCCAAATAAAGTGGAAGATAACCATTCCCCTCTACTCTACTCTCCACTACTCTCATTCCTTCTACTCCCCTCTACTCTCCTCTCTCTCAAAACTTCCAAACATAGCATTAAGAAGGGTTGGATTTTAGCTCACCTAGTTGAACTTGAAGGTTGAAGCACAGAGAGTGAGGGTGGGTCAGGGACTTGCGGGTTGGGTTTGGCAGAGGTATATACAAAAGTAAGATGCCACTTTGGGAGAATTTACCAAACAAGAGAGATGCAAACATATATATGCACAAAGATAAGTTAAACAAGAGGACAAGGTCCTTGTGATGTGGGGACATAGGTTTGAGTTTTGTATTTGGATCCAAAACAACCTTTCTCTTCACTGTCCACCCTTTTTAACCAAGAAATTATTCACCTCTAAATGGTGTGTCCCCTCTCTTTTCTTCTTTCCTTTTCTTTCGTCACTTTTTGATTCTTTTATGCTCTTTGTGAAAACCGTCCTTGTCTTCACATGTTCTTTAATCTCTACTTGGAAATGGGCCCTTAGATTAGGAAACGCCCTTCTTTCTTAAGCCAGCACCATGAAATATCCTCACCACTAGTATTATTCATTATATTATCTTTGATAAATGTCTAACTAAGTACATACCAGAACTTAATTCATGTGTCACGATTTCGAGTTTAAAAACCAGTCTTTCTAAGATTAAAATTACTTACAAACCAACTTAAAAAAAAAAAAAAAAAAAAAATTTATTGCACTCACTAACCACATATTTCAAATCCTACAAAAAAGAGAACCTTTACCTTTGTTTGGAAAAGTGTATATTAAGTTAGGAAAATACTAAAAGAGTAAAAGTATTACAAGTTTTATTACAAAATGTTTACAAATTGATATGACATTAACTGTGATTGGTTCTATTTTAATTAGATAATAAATTAATGTTTAAATTACTTGTGATCAGTGACACATCATTTTGTAAGACCTATGTAGTAAAATTGTAGTAAAATTATAGTATCATTATACCACCTAGCTAAATTACTAGGTATCACTTTTTCAAATTTTGCATTTGTATACAATTCGGCCAGCCTATTGAGTATGGTGGCAACTGGCAAGAAGCCAAGAATCAAAAAATGACATTCATCCAAAGTTTTTTGGGATTTTTTTTTTCCGACAAACCTTGAATTTTAATCTTGCCACTTTTGATTAAGATCTTATAGAATTTTTAAGAAAATTTTACTGTAAAGTTCCCGAAATCATATTCATTGCATTGGATTTGTATTGGGTTTGGGCCTTTGGGAGTATGAGCTCATGGGTTTTGATCAGTAAAGATGCCAATGGTTTTTGATTTGATGGGTTTGAGGTTTGGGCTTCTATTCCAGTGTGTTTGATCCGCTTTCCATCAGGGCCTTGAAGGAACTCCAGATTCAGTCTATTCTTTATTTTATTATTAATATATAGTTAACGTTTAAGTAACAGTGTTACACCAGTTTTGACACCAGAGTTTATACATTTCAGAAGTTTGGGGTTTATTTTGATATTTTCAAATTATAGGGTTTAATTTAGACTACTCCAAACTTAATAGGGTTTGAAATGAATTCCCCTAGAATTTATGATGTCATATATTGTATAAGTTTACTTGAACCTAATCCAGTTAAAAGACCAACTTAACCCAACCCGAGATAGCGAGCTTGCCAGAGCCCAAAACATTAAAAACAAGCTGGGCTTGAGCTGATTTGTTTGGTTTAAGGTTGGGTTAGGGCCTGAGGTTGAAAAGCTTAGGTTGAGTCTGGTTTTAGCCCCCAACCCAAGTTGTGTTGTAGCCTTATGATATTCCTCATTCATTCTTCTATGAAGTCCATAATTGAGAAGCTGCAACTCAGTTGGCTTGCACTATGTCAAACCAAGCTTGTAAACTATGGAAATAGAATATGTAATAATTTTTCTTTGCACTTATAATCACAGTTTTCTTAAGACAGTAGAATATGAATATAAAAAACAGAAGGGAAATGGAGAAAGAAATGAGAGAGGAAAGAGCTTTCACAGCTTAAACAAGCTATAAGTTTTAGGCTAATAAGAGCAAAGACGATTGATATACATGTCTTTGTTCTTTGTTATGTTGCTTACATGTATCACCATCTTAATAATTTCAAGAGAAATTAATTTTGACTAGTTAAAGCTGGCTACCCGAATTCCTTAGTGCCTTTCATACAGTTCACTTCTTTCACATTATTTTCGGAAGATTTGCCTTTCAACACAAAGTCTCATATATGTTGAAGTCTTTCTTTATGTATTCATTTTACTCCTTGTTGGTATCATTGTTTTTAACTTAGTTGAGCTCATCTCACTAAAATTAGACGCTCTTTATCATAAAGCATAGACTACTATCAGAGTGTAGACAGTAATGAGCACAAGGAAGTAGCAAGAGCAGAGCAATAAGAGCAGTAGAGCTTGATCAGAAGAACAACACTGCATAAACGACACAAGATAGTTATATATTGTAGATACGGCTTGTAGTTTAGTAGCTGAATTAATTCCTTTAAGTGATGGCACATGAGAATGTTAGTTATTACTGTAGACACACGTGTAAAGTTAGTTTTTCTGTTCTGTTAGTAGCAGTTAATTGGTTAGCTTGCTTTACTCATTGTATATAAGGTTTTGTAATCTTTCTTTGCTAATTAATGAAAGCATAGACTTCTTCCATTCATTTTGTGATATGGTATCAGAGCAAATTCTCAAATCTTTCTAGGATTTTGCATTTTCTTCAGTTTCTTTTTCAATTTTCTCGAGAAAAACACTCTGTTTTTGAGAAAATTTTCTTCTTGAGAGAGAGAGAGAGAGAGAGAGAGAGAGAGAGAGAGAGAATTTGTCCGTGTGTTAAAAGTGGAACACATATTTGCTTTTACAAGGGGAAAATTCCAAGGAAAGCAAAAGGGGAAGCAAAACGGGGCCCTCGGGTTCAATCCTCCTTTATTAACTCCATAATGGTGTAATCTAATCCATGCACGAATGCTTACAATAAGCTTCCATCGATCCCCACCACTTATATATAAGTTTATAAATTATAACCTATTCTCACTGACTCACTCCATTATATCACAATCATAACTCAGTAAATTAAAAAGAAAGAGTCATGGAAAGTAAAAGAGTGAAGCCACAGCTGAAGAAAAATTTGTGGAAGCCAGAGGAGGACTTGATTCTGAAAAACTATGTGGAAACTCACGGTGAAGGCAACTGGGCTACTGTCTCTGAGAGATCAGGTACTCTCTACTATCACTTCCTCTTGTAATGTAGATGAGGATTAATGTGCATGAGTATATATATGTCTCTTATCTCTCTCTCTCTCTCTCTCTCTCTCTCTCTCTCAGGTTTGATGAGGGGCGGGAAGAGTTGCAGGCTAAGATGGAAGAACTATCTGAGACCTAACATCAAACGTGGTGAGATGTCCAAAGAGGAAGAAGACCTTATCATACGAATGCATAAGCTTCTCGGCAACAGGTAGGTCATTTTACTTTCACAATATTTTTACAATAATTTCAAAACAAATCTTAAGTTACAAATTACTATAAGTAGGTAAAAAAGTAATATATGTTATAAACTTAAATTAAAACCAATAATACCTTGTTACATAAAACTTGTTGTGAAAATATTTTGGATATACGTACCATAATTCTTACCATCATTGTTAGCAAGTTACTATAGAGAACAAATTAAAGTAGGATGTTATCAATGGAAAAATAGTTAGGAATTTGGTTAGCTTATTTACTGAGCTTATTTGCTCACTTTTTTTTACTCACCTTTAAGCAAATAAACTATGAGTAATAAGCTAGCCAAACACTTACAGCCTAACAGTTAATAGACTCACTGCTGCACTACAATTCCATCCAAGAAATTGGGAAATTACATTTTATCCTACATTCACTTAAAATAAAGAATTCATTTCATGATTAAGATTTTATTTTCAGTATCTAATAATATATCATTTCATGTCATTTAAATTTTTAAACAACATAACATTGAATGCACGGTTAAATTTATAATATTTAATTTGAATTATGCAATTTATTTGAATCGAATAATGAAGATATTATCACTTCCATTGGTTTGGGTTTCGGTTGATCTCGAAGTAGAAACCATAACTATAAAAGATGTTTCCATTGTCACAAAACGTTCTTATATATGTTTACTGAAATTCCTCAGTTTGAGTAAAACTTATTCCTGCAGCTAGTAATTTCATTGAAAAGAGCTTCACAAATCATTACTCCATATCAACCTAGCTAGATCTCTTTCATGTAGGTGGTCACTGATTGCTGGCCGGCTTCCTGGCCGAACGGATAATGAAGTGAAGAACTACTGGAATACCCATTTGAACAAGAAATGCCTTCTAGCCAAAAGAAAAGCGACAAACTCAAACAACCATGAAGAGGAAGACAACGATGAGAACATGAACAAGAAGAATAAATTGGGTCCACCATTTCATTCAGAGCCCAATGGAAGCTCACTTATAAGTTTGACAAGCACCACAAAATTGGGTTTGGAAAAGGGAAGCAGGAAAGAAGAGAGCACAGTGACAGAGGGTAATTGGATGGATTATGACACAAGTAGCTTCAACTGTGACATAATGGATTATCCAATAATGCCTGAAGCAGCAGCAGGAGGAGCAGGGAACAGTACAAGTTTCGTCTTTGACGATGAGCCTCTTATAGCCTACATGGATTCTTTTATCTTGCTTGAAGCATTTGGATGTGGTGGAGAGGAGTTGTAGGCACATGTCACAGACTCACGGTCACAGATGCAGTACTACTCTGGCGTAGGAATGAACCCCACACACACACTCTGTACAGTGCCGCTGCATGACCCCGCATCTGACAAAACAGCACTTCCAAGATATATGAGTGAGTGAGTCCCAGGAGTCTAGCACTAGTATGAGTGTTTGCAATGCCACGTGCTTTTCCCTTTATCGCTGAGAGTGCACGTTGCACTATGATATATAATATTGTATGCATGTAATTGGCCATATATATCTATGTACTTTTCCAAACAGTTCTCTCTCTCTCTCTCTCTCAAAAGAGAACAGCATTATAGACTCACTTCCAAAGTAAGGATAAAACAGCTGCCAAGTTCAATCATAATATTCCTCATAACTACGCGGTAAAAGTAAAAGAATAAGGTACTTTTCACAACAAAAAGTTTTAATGAACACATGACAATTTTGGTGACATTGCATAAGAATGCAGTACAAACTTTCAGTGTAGAACTGTAGATCCTTCATGGGGAATGGAACAGTTGACAAATCGATCCGACATGTATTTGAAACTCAAGTACTATCAGAAGACAAATCTACAGTATTTCAATGGAGGAAAGAAAAATTGGAAAGAGATTAAAGAATCATCGATGATATGATAATGAAGAGCAGCTTGATTACAGGAAGGTTAGCAGCACAAAAAAAAATTCGCAATATGTTTTCATTAGAATAATATCATTTTCAACTTTAACTACTGATTACCACTTTTAAATAAAAAAATTTGATGACTTGATATATCACGTTTATGGGTTTTGTTAACTTTAGAGTAATTATTAACAAATCATTTTTAAAAAGTTTTGATACTTATTTTATGAAAAATAAAAAAAAAAGGTCAAAACATTAATTACTTTTTTTTTTTTCATAAAAATTTTACTAAAATAATTCACTAACAAATACCCTTAGTGTATCCATTAATATATTCCTATATTTATTAATAACAATTATCGAAATGTTACCACTAGCCACTATTGTAAAAAATTTTGAATCTTAGTGTTTTTTTTTTTTTTTTTTTTGGGGCTAAACTTCAATCTTATTTATCAAGAAAAAAACAAACAACAATCAATCTTATGAGAAAGTGTGGAGTCTACCTCATATTATAAGAGATCCGATTAATGTGTGCCCTTAAGCCACTTATATTTAAAAATAGTTTCTCGAAAATTGAAAAACTTGTCAATACTTTTTCAATTTTCAAAAAAATATTTTCAAAAATAAATAGTTTAATGTGTTTTCTTTAGAGCACTCATATATTATAAGAGGAGGACTCATGTATTTAAAATATGATGCGTTTTTCCCTACTTTACGCACAGAAACAATAACACTGGTACATTGTGAATATTGAAATAGAAAAGACTGACAAGACCTAATGGAGAGTTATCGCCTTTACATTCAAAGGAGGTGACGCAATGGCCAATGGGTGTCAGAAGCGGGCTTGGGGCTTGCTTAAGTCCAAACTCAGAACAGATCCCGAAATCAGTAAATAGCATCAAACTCCGAACAGATCCCGAAATCAGTAAATAGCATATTGCATGATGACAAGCACCGACCGAAAATATATACAATTTTTATTTTTTAGAAGAAAAAAGGTCAATAATTGTTCAGTTTTTTGGGAAAAAAGAGCAAGAGACTCGAAGTGAAAAACAATTCCTTCCTACCCAAACAAACAACTCTCTCTCAAACCAAGATAATAATAAAAAAATAAAGTAACATAAAGGAGATCTATATTGCAGCAGAAAATAATTCCCACCGCCCAAGAGATTTTGGTTGCATTTGATAGCAAGATATGGCAAACTGATTTGATTGATCCAATAACTCGGCTTTGAAAAACCAGCAATTACAAAGCACAACAGCTGTAAGTATCTTCCTATAGATTTGAGAACAAATACATCATATCCGGAATCGGGACCACATTTACAAGACATCATCTTGTTGAGTGTACAATAATAAACCATCAACAGGCAATGAAGGTGGGGTTCCAGGAGGGATGCAAGCAGCACCATTCTCACCAGCACATATGCACAGAGCCTCTGCATCCCTGAGGATTGAATCAAGGTCAATGCGACCACTCAGTTCATTGATGAACTTCAAGAGCGGGTCAAAGTCCATCTGCTCTCCCATAATCTTATTACGATATCGCTTCAAGATTGCAACACATACGTACAGGTGGAGGTGCTCAGACAAATAATGTGTCCACAGTACCTCCCACAAACGCATTGTTTTCTCATATTCAAATTCCCTAAAAAAAGTGAAGATATTATATCAGGCAAGCCAATGTCAAATACAGTGACAGATACCATGTTTAAGTATATTTTAGAGATGTATCAACAAAAATTGAAAAGATAAATGTAATTGAAATGGAAATTTTTGAAATTCCAGATGATTGTGGTTGACTAAATGTAAATGGCTACAATGTTGGATGTGAAAATATAGTTTACAAAAAAGGTATTTTGCCTCAATGATACTCAGGAATGATGAGAGTCTAAAAAATTCAAAACATTTTAATCCTTAGAAAGGAACCCCCCAGGAAATTTAATCTAGGACACAATACCACTCTGCTTGGTTGTATAGATGACAGGTAGAAAAGAGAACTCAAATGTCATAAAAACACAACACCACCAAATCGTTCCATAATATTAAGTTCCCTTTCCTGCTCCTGTCTCTTTCCACCATCATAAATAAAAAAAACCCCCAAAATTTAGTTAAACTTCGTCCATTCAACAAAAGTGGAATATCAAATAGGCTGTGCATGTGTGTATGCACACTGTATCTGTCTCATTTCCCAACATATGCCTTAGCATGTTTTCACTGTCATTTTGCACAACAGTATAAATAAATCTTGTAGAAAATATTGACAACATGCTTAAATGATCATGTATCCCAAATTAACAGAAATATGGAACAAAGAATAAATAAATCAATGAGTAAATTAAAGAGCTTACCTCTTGAATTGTATTAGAATCCAGCGAAAGCAAAAGAAATAATTCAAGCAATCGTTTTGCTTAAAATAGTTATGCAATGGGCTGTCTAACAATTCCACCAACTGCCACAAGGATAGTGAGAATTCATTAGGACAGAAAATCAAAACCAACTGTTCTGCTAGCAAAACAATTTTCTAGCTTACAACTGAGGCACCAAATGTTCATCATACGTCCAGAAACTGATTTAACTTTTTGAAATATAGTATTTGAAGTTTGACTCCAAATTATTGCACATGTAACTCTCACAAGCTTGCTATGCTGTTTCATATTCAATGACATGAATACTGATTTAGACAAAAAGCACACCAACCAGAACAATGCCTTGCATATAAAATATAAGCATGCAATTACTGACAAAGAAAATTGACTTTCTCTGACCATCATATTCAATGACATGAGATAAAGATTCCATTTCTTTAAGTTCATAATGGGGACGCTAAAGACACTCATCAGAATAAATGCTTCATAATGTGCCATCCAGCAGTCAAAAAACCATCTAGGAACCTCATCAGACCACACAAATATATTAATAAAGAAGAAATTGAAATGCAAGCAAGAGGTAACGGACCAAAAGATCAAAATAGATTAAACACCAAATTCAATTAAATCTATCAAAGTAATAGCCTTTTACTGTAAAGTTCATCGGCAATTAAAAGATCAGATTATCAATTATACTTTGTGAATGATGCCAGACAAATGGAGTCTGCTAAGGCTGTACCACAATCCTTTATTCCCAAAAACAACAAAACTGCAACATATAATGGATTTCTTTCTTCATTTTTTTTTTTTTCAGTTTTTTCCAAGATCAATTTTTATAGATGAAATGACTAAAATAGTTACTCATGAAATAATACCATTAAGTAAAAATCCTTAATCACTTGGCATGATGCATGAGAAAAAAGCCTAATACAACTCATGGCTCATGCAAAATTTCATGCTATTAAGATTAATGCAAGTATCATCTGTTCCACTCTAAATGTTGAAACAAGCAAGCTCCAAATAGAAAAATACAATAAAATAAAATAAAGGGGGAAAAATGCCAATTGCAACCAACAGCTCCAAACTATTTAATAGATACAATCGACAACAACCCCCCCCCCCGGCGCGTGAATATATATAAAAATTAAAAAAGGATATGTTTAAATCTGGAGAGAGAGAGAGAGAGAGACCTTGCACAATGCAAAAAGTTGAGAGTGCATGCCATTTTGATCACGGTTGAAATTGGGCCCAAGGCGTTCCATCAGTGCAACAAAACACCAAAATGATTCTGACTCATCCTCCATTACAAACAATATTGGGGACAGGAGATCACTCATACCCTGAAAGACAGCACAAAAATGTGTATAATATGCAAATTAAGGACCATACACAAACAAGGAGAAGAAAACTTCTGTCTATGCACTCGAATATATGAAGCAATGCAGGACCTAAAAGAAAGGTTCATAGACCAAGAATCCAATAACATCAGTTCAGCAATTAGATAACTAACCTTAAACATTCATAAACTTTACAAGTACCAGTAAGAGTCAATAAACTATAATCTTGAGAACAACAATTGTTATCTAGAAGAAGATTTATTAATTCTAAGTAAAAAAGAACAATGATCAATGCTGGCAATACATATTATTCGGGAGTCAAAAATGCATGTGAACTTCGAAACATCAAACAAACAAGTTAGACTCTGATACCATATTGAATAATCAATAGCCCAAAAGCTTAAGCTGAGAGGAAACAGACCCAACAAATATCAAGCTCACATGCAAACACATAAAGCAAATAGCCAAATGCACCTTCATAGCATAACTGCAACAAAATTTCTATTTGCATTGAGAATTTGAAATCCAACCTTTCTTGAATGCAAGCTATAATAAGAATTAAAGCAACAAGTTTCTATGTGCATTCAACACACAAAGTATAAAGCCAAATGCAGCTTCATAGTATCATTGCAACAAAATTTACTATTTGCATTGAGAATTTAAAAATACATCTTTTCTTAAATGAAACCCGTTAACAACAGTTAAAGAAAAAAGTTTCTTTTTGCAGTCAACACACATGCATACATATACTGAGCCTCTTAGCTCAAGGGTACCCTCAGCCCTTCCCCTTAGGAAAGGGTCCGGATTTGAATCCCCAAGGTGTATACCCTACTTATTGTATCCACCACATGCATACATATAGTAAACCGAATGCAGCGCTATAGTGCATTGAACTGTTATATGTAAAGAAGTATTTCAAATCTTTGCATTTAAATGAACTGTTTTATTCTAACATGCAAGTCATTACAAGCAAAAAGCATATAAATAGAAAGTGTGCTTTCCAAGATATGCCAACTAAAACAATCACTGAAGGATATTGCATAACTAATATCAGACAACATACTGAAAGTACAGCAGAATCTACGTTTCATGAAAAATAATTACCTGACAGTAACCGAGATCAAAGTTGTAGAACGAGTAAGTTAACAGAATATCACGTAATAGATTCACATTTGCATTATCATCCCCATCATAGAAAGAAAACGATCTGTCCGTCCTTACCTTAAAAACAGATAAAAAAATACATTTGGTAACTAAACTTGCATTATTATATTTATTTAATGAATTCAATTTATAAGTTCAGAAACAACTAGAATACTGATAGTTTTATGCATACCACGTCCTTCTCAATAAGGCCTTTTCTCTCCCTAAATTTTGTAAATCTTTTTGCCTGTTCTGGGGAGATGCTCTGCAGAGGAAAATATGTATACATATATCAATTCTCAGACATAATCATAATCAGGAGAGATATAAAAAAATGTTTCAGTGTAATAACAGTAGCTTAATTTGAAGAGAGGCAAGGGCAATCTTCATCTGTATGCAGAATGCAGTGGAAACCACAAGCTAAGAGCAAAAAGTAAATATATGATATTATACTTTTGGTCTTGCTGTCACAATCTGTGTAAACAGTGACATGCATAGTTCATATCAGTATGCTACTCATAGGCTCCATACCAGGTGTTGTGAACCAATTTACACAAATTTAGATGAAACTGACACTGTTTAGCCTAACAAAATAAAGGAACAAAATAATGATTTCCAAGCATCTATACCTCACTTTGCAATAATAGAAAAAATGCTCAAACTGACAGAATGAACAAACCAAAAAATTCCATGTCAGAATCCATTTCCTTCAACACAATTCTTTAAGAGAATTTGCCCATTGATGCCCATTAACCCCAGGCTCCTTGAGCTCAATCCATGAAGCCAGGTCAGACTTGTCTCCATTGCATGTCTCACTTGGGCCCCAGACAATAAAACTCACATTTGCCATACATGTTAAGCGTTCCTACTGGCCGACATCATTTATTTTTAACTCAAATAATTGAAGTGCTTTACAAACAAAGACTAGTTAATACATCTCCAAGGGTAATAAAATCAACTTAACCCCTACAGCTACATTCCATTCTCGCATATCTCATTCAATTGGTCATTGATATATTACCAATTATCCCAAAAGCTTAAGTTATTAGGAAATAATGAATTTAATCATTTAACCATTATTCCAACACTCCCTCTCACATGTGGGCCCAAACTCCCACTTAATAAGTGAGGCCCAAAACTTGAGATTTTTAGGGCCTGTTTGGTATCCCTTCTCAAACTCACATTTTCACATTTTAAACAACATTACACACATTTCCACACACTTTTTCACCCACACGTATTTCAAAAAACTACAAAAATCACATTTCAAACTACTCTACCAAACACCCCCTTAATTTTTTAAAATGGGAGGTAAAACAAAGACTGAGTTTGAACTGAGGACCACTTGTGCTGATACCATGATAACTTACCAGTTATCCCAATAGCTTAAGCTATAAGGAATGGTGAATTTCATTTAACCATTATTCTATCAGTTATCATCTCGACCAAGTCTTGTCTCTTATATAGGACTTCATTATTATAGAGCTTCAATCTCCCCATTAAGTAATTAGCTTGGCTTGCTAACCTGAACCACCATCTAAGAAGAAAAAATAAGAGTGCCAATTATATGCAAGTTATCTAGAAATACAACGTTCATTCCTTCCACAGAAAGTTATCTAGAGATACAATAGATAAACAAAAGACTACCGTTAATGAAGGGCTTAAGGTTATTCCATTGCATCATGAGAGGCTTAGTTTAGTAGTTTTATTAGAATCTACTTGAGAACCATCATGGCAGAGAAAAAATAAGGTACTACTTTATTTTAATTTTTTCCTGTTGTAATCACAATAAAATTAGCATTAGCAGATTCTCAAAGATTGAGGCAAAATTACTAAAACTGGCAATGCATTAAACAGGGTCAGTTCTACCTCCAATTATATGTGGCAAAAGAACAGGTACAATTTTAGATACACCAAACTGGCACATGCCATAAAAGCAATTAAATGAAGGATTTGGTGGGGGGCAGAAAAATCAAAATGAAAAATATCCAAACTTAACATTGATGCAAGGGATAATACATGTGTGCTATGTGCATGCGCACACATGCAAATATATGCAAATTAAACTCCAAGGCAAGAAGGATGGCAAAAGTAAAAGAGAACACACTAGACTTCAATACAAACCTGCCACTGGATCTTTATGGTCTCGTACTCTGACTTTTTAATGGACCTAAGATATTCTCTCTCTGCATATGTTGAATCATACGAATGGTATCCCAGCAACAATGCCCACACCTAAGTTCAATGTTGAGATTTGTGAGAACATGCATATTCTACTGAGAATAAAATTACACACCTTACATACTATAACATACATACCTCTTTCCGTAATCCATGCTCGACTCCCCCATAAAAAACTCTCTTTCTTAAAGCTTTAGAATCCACAATTCTTCCTTCAGAATCCAAGAAGGTAACCCACTGCAAAAACAATTAAAATTTAATTGAGCAACAAGATTACACTCCATGTCTAGTAGTACTTTTATTCAAAAGAACAGAAACCATATACAGAGCCACTCAAAAAAATTTCTTAGATTGAAAGGTTCAGTTCAGCTATGATACAAATGTGTTAAGTGCTTTGGTAAATAAGTGCAATTATTTTTTGGATAGAAATTCACAATTTACAACATGACAGGGATGTGCTTGATAGAAATGTCATTGCAATTTTCAAGGAGAACTTAGCTTTAATACAGCCCAGCTCTTACCTCTTCAGACCCCAAAGGTGGCTGTCGTGGTTTTCCCCATACCAGTGTCAATTTATCAACCTGCCAAAAAAAATTATTTGAGAAGCCAAAATGGAAATTTTGTGCCATCAAGGTAAAAATTGCATCGTAAAGTTTGTTTTATCTGCTAGATCTTAACAAGAAGAATGTATCTAGATTAAATATCTCACAATCACATGTTCTCTTGTATTTCCACCATTATGCTAATTAGCACTAGGTGTAGCACAAAGGTGAACATGTAGGATTCATGTATAGGCACTCATGGTAGGGGGTTTTCTTCTATAGGTAAAATCGTAGTGAACTCATAACCTTGTGAACATTTAAATTACAATCTTCTGTATCATTTCAATTACTTTATGAATATGGAAATATTGAATTGCAAGAATGCAAAATATGCTCAAACAAGTCACCTAGGGTTTGCATCAGAAAAGGCAATAACTAGGCACACCAAACCTTATGGTTTGCCTCTTCCTCTAGAATTTAATATTTGAGTCCATCTATGGTTCCTTATTAATGGGCGATTCCTTATTAATGGGTGAAGGAAATCCAGAAACTCATGAAACATATCAGGTTATTGTACAAGGGAAAAAAATGGATAAAACAGAAGTCGGAAGTGTCAATGATTAATAACACAAATTGTATTCAAATTCAAAATGAAATGTAATGGAAACTGAAGATAGAATTAACTCAGGAGACATCTACATGTGACAGAATTCTGCAATTAAAACAATCAACAAATTTCAGCTCCTAATCACCAGCGTTTATATAGTTAGCAGAGGTCATTACCAAACTATACATGATCTATTTACCACACACTAACAAAACCATATTTTTATTGGCTTGTGTGATTGATTTAAAGTTTGGACACAGGAAGCCTTCAACTCAAGGGCTGTATACAAGTTGAGATGAACCAAGTATTAAAAGTTTTAGATTGTTCATTTTATTTTATTTCAAACACAAACCAAGCTAAAATTTATCGCCAAACTAGATTACATATTCAACCATGGTTCATTTTCTTGTTGAACAAGCTCTAGCTAGTCCACAATCTACTTGATTAACTTATTCATTTCCCGTAAATAGTAAACACGACTAAAATTTTTTACCACTTCACAAAGCTATACTAATAATAAATAACTAAATTATAGATGAAATTATGTTATTTGAGTTAGTTTGATAGAATGATTTCCGCTTATGAACTTATAAAAATTAGATTTATCAACCTTGTATTATAAAACTAATATATAATTTTTACTACAAAATGAACTATTTATATTATCAATAATCTACAAGTAATAATCTGATATCTTAACTTATTTACAAATTTACAGAATATAATCTCAGATCGATACAAGTATACATGCATACATATAATATTATATATACTTAAATCAAGTCTCATACTCACAAACTTGTTCACAAATACATCATTTTGTTTGAGCTTGACTTGCTTAATAATAGAGCCCAAACATAGTTTTAAGCTTGTCTAATTTGCTAAATAAAGGAACACTAACAAGCATTTTTACTGAGCCAAACCAAGCTATTCATAAATAACTGGGTTCATTACAGCCTTGGCTCCGATATTCAGCAATGGGTTTGGAATTTGTTAGCATTCCAAAATTCTAAGAATAAGTAAACATGTCAATACAAAGTAGCCTAGTAGAAATACATCCCAGGACCATCACGAATAACCAATTCAGAGTAACAATTTAATGCTTTACACACCAACTTGAGAAATCTTTCCAGCATATGTGGATGTTCCAACTTGACAGATAAAGAATCAAGGGTCATATTTGGTCTGATTAGTTGTCATATATGATATGGCACTGTGTGTCAAAACCAAAAAAAAAAAACAAAACAAAATTCACACCAAAAACAACTGCAGGATAACCAAAGGCTTACAAAAGCATCTGTCTGAAACAAACTAGAAATCCTTGTGAACAAAGGACCATACTTGAAAAGGGGAGAGAATACAGAAAGGAAAAGAAAACCCAGAAACTAAATTAAACAGAAGGCTCCTTTCAATACCTCCTTACAACTGATTAGCTCAAAAGTTCCCAAATTGGTGGCAGCTTCTTCAACATGATTGTGTTTCAAACAAGAAATTTTCTGTTTAACAAGGATAGATGCTTGAATGAGAAGGTCCTGGAATAGATGTTCACTTCTTCCAACTAAATAACACAAAGGCTTTAAGCAGAACCATGAGAATAAAGCTCCGATTTGAACCATATATTTATGAAAACAGAATTTCCTAATGCTTAATAACAAATGTGTCAAAAGTTATCTTCTTTTTTTTATCAGTAAATGTGCCAAAGGTTATTTGGTAGCTTAACGCGTACATCTCAAGTGCAATTCCCCTTTTCCTGCTTCCCTTGTCCGACAGTTGGTTCCATGCATGTTATACCTCATAGAAAGCAGAGAAATGCCAAGCATTCTAATATGCCCAAAACAACTGATAAATATCACATACAGTAATTTATGAAACATAGACTAAGCAGACCCAGATTGACTACCTTGTCTAAAAATTTGCCAAACAATTTCTAGCTAATATAAGAGGGCTGCTTAACCAAAGACTAACTTGATCCCAAAAGCTAAAGGGACTACCGACATATTTCAGTTTTCCCAACAGGAGGAGAAAAAGGACAAAGAAAACAGTCAAATAACAGATAAGTAGAAAAAAATGCCACAAGCCATTATTAAAATTATAATACAATGGAAAATAAAACAGATATGAGAGGATAAAGCAAGATGATGCACCTAAATTCCACTTCAAAGAAGAATACTGATCTGATGTTAATGATGTTATACATATTACAAGAATTGGAGAATGAAAATATCACATCTTCACATTTTACAATAGAATTTATCAACATCTAAATGTAGGATATACTAAGATATAATATTTCATTGAATTCATCAAAAAAAAAATCATTGAGCTCATCCAAAAACTCACAACATTCATGCATCAATCTTTTGAAACTGCCTTTTATCTCTATCTTAGTAGATGAAAAGGTAACGAAAACGATACCTCCAAAGGATCTGAGGGTACAGGGATTTCATCAGGAACGTTTTCTTTAACACTGGATACCCTCTCAGGGTAATCAAAGGAAGACTGGTCATGGTTCCTCCTCTCAATCGCACCATATCCATTACCATGACTTTCACGGAACAGTTGTGAAGTTGTCTCCCGGGCAAATTTGGTCACAAGAGAGAATTTTTCCAAGACTTGAATTGAAAGATCTCGAGGATCATGAACCTTTTGTCTTTGCTTCGCATTGTATTGAGATATACTAGAACTTTCATTGTGAAAGCCCCCATCAATTCTCTGCTGGTTTTCATTTGAAGGGGACTCACCAACTGAAAAGGAAGTAGATGGCTCAATAGCAACGGAAACAGCCCTCGGCAGCTCCAAAGAAGACAAAGTTCTCTGTGTAAAAGAAAAATATGATAAATTGCAGCAATTTGCTGTTTGACAGTCCATCATTAAGGAATCAACATATCAAGACAAAGTCACACACAAAACAATAGAAACCTTATATACAAGGTCAGACTTCAAAAAACATACATCAATTAGGGAATTAAGCCCTAAGAGACAAACTTTCAAAATTCAACCATGTTATGTTGACCAAAATACATGTTCATGTAAAATGAGTGAACAAAGCGAACATTTATGTATTTCTCCATTCGAGTCTAAAGCAAGCGTTAGAAGTATATGGTTAAATGATTAAATATACCATATTCCAATAACTTAAGCTTTTGGGACAATAGGTAATTTAACATGGTATCAAAGCAAGAGATCCTGAGTTTGATTCTTGTCTCCTCCACTCTACCTCCCATTTAAATTCCCACGTGTTGGGCCTCACATATTATAAGGTAGTTTCAGCCCACACGTGAGGAGCAATGTTAGAAGTATATGGTTAAATGATTAAATATACCATATCCCAATAGCTTAAGCTTTTGAGACAATAGGCAATTTAATAGCAAGATATGTTGCACCAAACAAAAACCCTTTTTTTTCTCCTATGTAAAATTTTTACATACTCATGTGCCAGCATACTTGACAGAGAGGAATGCTATGCATCAATTAAAGAAGAAAAATAGTTGTAATTATACCAACCAACAAAACAAGTCGATAGTATATGCGAACCTGGAGAGGATTTTGAAAATCATTTACAAGGAATGCATTTGCATCTTCAGAAGACCTGGGTAGTGATGAAAGAAACTTAGAAATCACAAATATACTGACATTTGTAACACACCAGAAGCACAAAATGATGATAATAAAAAAATATGAACATAGTACGATTCCATCATTTATATTGACAAAAGCCCCCTCTTCAAGTTGTACATTTTATTCCTCCTCATTGTTTTTTTTTAAGGCTTCAAAGAAAAACCTGGAAGATTCTTCAAACTTTGCAAGTATTTTTGGACCACATTTGTTCCAAGATTTTATTCTCAAAAATGAATTTCCATGCATAGCATGAAACCAAGTAATCATATACTATAAAAACTAAAAATAATAGAAGCAACACATATAAACCAACCTCACAATAAAAACATGTTGCTTTATTGTAGCAAGGAACTCTTTGACTCCTCCATTGTAGAAGTAAAGAGGAGGAAAAGCAAGTCCTGCAAAAGAATTTTATTTACACATTATAGAAATACATGACAGTCACAGCATAGAAGTGCATGGTGACGCTGAATTACAAAAGGACAAACCAGCCAAATAGAGGAACCTAAGAGTAAATCATTACTTTACTTAGTGGCAAAATTCAACCAAAAAAAAAAGACATGAAAATTGAAGCTAACATAATTGTCACAAGAACTCGTGACATTAAAACATAGAACTATTAAAAAGTAAAAAATAAAAACAGACCCAACAATAAAAAAAGAAAAAAGAAAAATCCATTTGAAACATTTTTCTATATGCTAAGAAGAGTAATGAAATGTGAAGCAATTGAATGCTTCATCGTCTACATCAAAAAAACCAATATGCATATTTTGTTGGAGATTTCTTGACATCAAAGATCTTAAGATTTCTTTTGTCCGGGTTAAAAATTTGAAATTCATTAGCATATTTTGTTACTTTCTCGACAATATAAATTGTACTGATTTTTGCAATGTGGCTATGTTTGTACAGCACACTTTGTAAGTATGTGATCACCGAAACAAGAAAATAAGCCATCATCCATCATTAAACTAAAACCATTTCAAACTTGCAAGTTTCTACTTGAGGAATATTTTCAATGCATTGATTGTGTACAAAGTGAGTCGGAAGAGTCTTTCCCTAGTGCACGACACATTGATTGTGTACAACAAATATCTGCTCATAATTACATATCCACTCTCCTCTACTATCAAACTAGACCATTTATTATCGAGCCATGTCCATACTAAGAATAGATAAATTGTCTAATATAAGCATAAGTTATATGGTTAACACTTAACACAAATGGCAAAACTTCAAAAACATTGGTAGTCTGCATTAATAAATGCTTAACCGAATAAAATCTAGCCGGTTGTTTTACCTGACGACAAAACAACGATAATGTACTGCCAGCCAAGCGCCGGGGTGTGGCGACGAATGGACCGCACTTCCGTAAAAGGAACTGCCCTTATGGTATAAAGATTCCTATCTACATAACATAACAAACCACACAACAATGAATTCAATTCTGCAAATTATATCTCACAAAAAAAGAAAAACTTATTAAATTACAAATCTAAAGCTAAAAACCTTTCTCAGAGACCCTCGCATTGGAGCTTTGGCCTTTGTACGGAATCCAAGACTACAAATTACACGCAATGAAAAAAAAAGAAGCTCCAAAATCAATGAAACTTGAGGGGATTGAACTAAAAACAACAGAAATTGAAACTGAAATTACCATAAAGAGAGAAGAGCCTTGCTTAATCAACTTCAATCGGCCACCGATCCTCTCGGACGCGAACTGAGTCGGGTGAATTGTAACGTTATCCTTCGAATAAACGATTTCAGAGCCGTCGGAATCGCTCGACGAGCTCTGTTTGCTAATACTATCGCTTCGCATCATGCTCGCTGATCCCTGAAAAAAAAAAACTCACGGAATTGAAAATTGGAAAATGAAAATCCCTGATTCTGAGATTGAGAAATGGTTTTTTTTTTTTTTTTTTTTTTTTTTTGGTTACTTGTAGCTGTGAGGCGGCGTAATCGGCGTCGTCCGATAAATCGTGTAGCTCAGTTTCTTGCATGGCTTAGGGATTTTGCACACAGAAATAGAGAGAGAGAGAGAGAGAGGGATTTTTCTTTTTTTCTTCGTTGCGAAGGCAAAAACAAAAGGCGGGTTGAAAGAGAGGGGGGTGGTGGGACCGAGAAGGAAAATGTGAGAGGGTAGTTTCGGGTTGTTTTGGTTTACGATATCTTGTAGAGAGAGAAATATTCGGATGGTTTTTTTTTTTTTTTTAAGGGATCTGAACCGTTAAATATTTTGGAATCGACATATGTCGACGGCTGAGATTTATGCGGTACTTTTTTTTTTCTTTTTGATAACATATGCGGTACTTTTTGATATAATAGAAGTGTTACAAATTTCAGGTGATTTGATAGTTGGGATCTATCCAATTATCGTCCTTGGGTAATCTACTTTGCTACGTTCTACAGTTCTACATTACTACTACAAGCCCGTTTTATCAACAACAACGACAACAACCAAAAAAAAAACTACAGTACCCACGTTATCTTTTCTTGCCTTTTCTCTTTTTACCCTTTTCCCTTATTTAAATCACTCTATTTTTTATATTGAATTAATAAAGTCTATTATCATTTATGATTTTTTATTAAAAAAAAATCACTCTATTTTTCTGAGGATTAAATCAACTCTATTTAATAGTTTTTTTTTTATAAAATATATAGTATAGTTTTCTTAAATATTTTAATAAATCATATAATTTAATACATGTAAATGATTTTATAAATTGTCATATAATGAATTGGAACATGGAATAATATCCTCCATTGAGCAAAAATAATAATAATAATAGAATAATATGCCCCAACCTAATTTGGAGGAAAATTCATTCAAAGTACAATGTGATAACTCAAAATATTATTCGCGCATTCTTTTAGTCATGTATCTTGTTTATATAATTTGATGAATAGTGTGTTTTAATTCACGTGGGTGGTTTTATGTATCGCAACGCAATAAGGCAAGGTAAAGTCAAATTATTTTTGTCACATTTCCCCTTTGGAGTGGGGAAAGCCCATGCAAAGCAGAAGTGAACTATATTAGGGATGGGTGAAAGCATTTTATCATCCCTAATTAAGTGATGGATCCAGTTAATGTATGCCTTTAGGGTATACATTAATCATCAATTTTTTGAAACATTTTATTGGAAATTGAAAAAACTAACAAAAAAGTTAGTAACTTTTTCATTTTTCCATAAAAATTTCCTAAAATAGTTTACTAACGTATGCCCTAAAGGCACACATTAGTAAACCATTTTAAGAAACATTTTTTGGGAAATTAAAAAATTTGTCAAACTTTTTGACGAATTTTTTTCCATAAAAATTTTCCAAAATTGATAATTAATGTATGGCCTAAGGACATACATTAACCAGACCCACATAATCACCATTATAATGTACCAAACATGACCTTTCCCTTGCAGTAATAGTCATTCTATTTTAATTTATTCTATTATTTGTAATTGTGCGTACCCAAAATATATGGCTATTGGGCCTAACCTCTACTTGGGCTCACAATCTATTTGTTTGATGGGCTTTTGGATTTCCTACTGTGGGTGGTTCTATGCTCGGTAAACCCAAATATGCTCTTATCTCCCCAAGTCTTTCCCTTTTTCTCACAGAATTGCTCTTTTGCTCTCTTTGAGTGTTTCCTCTCTTCTCTTAGTATTCTTTCCAGAATTACCAACCGTAAATACTCCATCATCCGAGGATCTTTGGCCTCAAAGGTTCCTTGTACCTGATTGACAACCAGCCAAGAATCCGAATAGACCTCCACCTCCTTAGCACCCAGATCTAAGACAACTCTCAACCCGGCCAGCAAGGCCTCATACTCGGCTTCATTATTGGAGGCCTTAAAGCCTAACCTAAAGGAATGTTCCAACTTTAGTCCTTCTGGGGTGATAACTACGATCCCAGCCCTGGCTCCTAATGCGCTGGATGCGCCGTCCACGAATATACCTTCCACGGGATCATCTCTACAGGGCAGACCATCTCCTTCCCCCCTCTTAGGGAAAACTCTGCAACAAACTCAGCTAGGACGTGGCCTTTCACCGAGCTTCTCGGCCTGTACCTGATATCAAAAGAACCCAGCCGGGTTCCCCACTTTGCTATTCTTCCCGTGAAATTGGATCTTTTCAACAATGACTACAGGGGGTATTTGGTCAACACGTAGATAGTGTGAGTTTGGAAATAATGGGGTAGCTTCCGCGTAGCGTGTACAAGCGCTAGCACCAACTTTTCCAATGGCAAATATCTTGTTTCGGCATCAACTAGGGTTTTCCTGATGTAATAAACTGGTTGTTGTACTCCTTGATCTCTTAAAAGTACGACACTAACGGCGTGCTCGGACACTGAGAGATACATGAATAAGTCCTCCCCGGGCTCTGGGGCTGTCAACATTGGTGCCCGCACCAGAAATTCTTTCAACTCCTGAAAGGCTCTCTCACACTCTTCACTCCATTGGAATCCCTTCCACTTCTTTAAAAGTTGGTAAAATGGTCGGCAGCAGTCGGCAAACTTGGAAATGAACCGATTAAGAGCAGCCAACATGCCGGTCAGTATTTGAACTTCCTTTGGATTGCTCGGCAGTTTAAGGCGTTTCACTGCTTCAATCTGGTCGGGGTTGACCTTTATTCCTCGGTTAGTGATCAAATACCCCAGGAACCTGCCAGCCCCTACTTCGAAAGCACATTTCTCGGCATTGAGTCGCAGCTTGTGCCGTCGAAGTACTTCGAACACTTCTTTGAGGTCGTCAATATGTTGCATCTTCTGCTTGCTCTTTACCACTATATCATCGATGTAAACCTCGACGGTGCGCCCAATCTTATCTCTGAACATTCTCGTCATCATCCGTTGATATGTGGCACCAGCATTCTTCAACCTGAATGGCATCACGATATAATGGTAATTAGCATCAGGTGAGATAAACGCAGTCTTCTCCTGGTCCTCGGCAGCCAAGGCGATCTGATGATAACCCTGGAAAGTGTCAAGAAAGCTTATCCTCAAGTGCCCATAAGTGGCATCTACCGACTGATCAATCTTTGGCATAGGAAACGGGTCCTTCGGACATGCTCGATTTAGGTCGATGAAATCAACACAAACCCTTCATTTGTCGTTCTTCTTTCTCACCACTACGATGTTCAAAGCCATTCTGGGAAAAAGACCTCCTTTATAGCCCCAATTTCCTTCAACCTCTTGACCTCCTGTCTGACAGCATCCACATGCTCCTTAGCCGATCTTCTCGGCTTCTGCTTCTTTGGAGGATGCAAGAGATCCACGTTGAGCTTGTGAACTATGAACTCGGGGTCCACCCCGGGCACCTCATACGAACTCCAAGCGAACACGTCCACATTCTGCA
This sequence comes from Notholithocarpus densiflorus, assembly GCA_030021035.2. Classification (NCBI taxonomy): domain Eukaryota; kingdom Viridiplantae; phylum Streptophyta; class Magnoliopsida; order Fagales; family Fagaceae; genus Notholithocarpus; species Notholithocarpus densiflorus. The sequence continues at coordinate 4,442,504 of JARYZH020000003.1, forward strand.
CAAGGAACAGCAACATCTCTACCATCTCTTCATCCTTCACACTTACTCCAATCAAAAAACTCCTATTCTCATCCGGTAGTATCCTCACTCTCACTAAATCCTTGGCACAGTTGGCCCCCGCTACCTCTTGGGGTCCCTGTAATTACTATAAAGGAGTCTCTTCAATTAGCTCCTTTTGCCTGACTCCTCGGTCAACTGCGGCTACTAAGCACTGTCTGGCCACTTGTTGACTCCCCCATACTAAGGCGATTCCCTGTTCAGTGTGGAACTTGACCTTTACGTGCAGTGTGGACGGCACAGCCCCCATTGCATGGATCCACGGCCTCCCAAGGATTGCTGTGTACGGGGAGAAAGAAGCGACCACTATAAACGTTACCATCACTTCCCTACCTTCCATATTCAAGGGAAGCAAGATTTGTCCTTCTAGGATTTCCATATGGCCATCGAACCCCATTAGGGGCGTATCATATTTGGTGAGATCTTCATTCTTCAGGCCGAGCCCTTTGAATAGGTCGGGATACATCACCTCGGCACCACTCCCCTGATCTATCAGCATTCTCTTTACTATGAAGCCGTTTATTCGGGCTGCAACCACTAAGGCATCATCATGCGGCTGAATCGTTCCCTCTAAATCGTCATCATCGAAGGCAATGGGCTCTCGAGTATAATTCAATTTTTTCTCTGAGGGTTGATCACCCGTGCTGCCCTCCGACGATACCACAGACAGCACCCCATTCTTCTTGGGTACCCGAGAGCCCCTTGGGGCGGCATGGATGACCTCTATTACTCCTAGAAGAGGCGGGAGAGGATTCCCGCGCGGTCGAGCACCCTGCCCGGCTTCTTGATTCTTGTTGTCCATCACAAACTCTTTCAAATATCCAGCCTTTACTAACTGCTCCAAGTGATCCTTTAACACCTTGCATTGTTCGGTGGTATGCCCTTTATCCCTATGGTAAGTACAGTACAAGTTCTGATTCCTCCTTGAAGGGTCACCCCCCATCTTGTTCGGCCACCAGAAGTACGGCTCATTCTTGATTCGATCCATGATCATGTGAACCAGCTCCTTGAAAGCTACATTCACTTCCCTCATCTGTGGACCCGACTCTTGAATCCTCAAATCATTCCTAAGTCTGAACTAGAAACTGCTCTACCGAGGATGATTTATGACCGTGGCCTTACCTTTACTCTGTAACCGATCATCCTCCAGCTGCTTGTATTCTTCAATACGCCTCATCAGCTGCCTCATATCCTTGGGAAGCCTTTTTGTCAAAGAATCTCGTAGTTCGAAAACCTCGGGCAACCCCATCCGAAAAGTACTTGCCGCGATTTTTTCATTACCTCTACCAATCTCATTGTACAGCTCCCAATACCGGCTCGCATAGCTGCGAAGGGTTTCCCCAGCCCCCATTTTCATCGACAACAACGCATTCACTGGCTAAGGAACCCGGCTGCAAGTCATGAACCGGATACCAAACTCCTAAATTAACTCAGAAAAACTGTAAATCAAGCCTTTCCTCAACCCGTTAAACCACCTTAGTGCAGTGGGGCCGAGGCTCGAAGGAAATACCTTAAAAATCAATGCATCGTTATGAGTGTGCAAAGACATCATTTGAATATAATGACTCACATGCTCTATCGGGTTTGTCTTTCCATCGTAAGAATTAAACGACGGCCGTGTAAATCTGCTCGACATAGGTGCTCCTTCAATGTCCCGTGAGAATGGTGATCGGGCAGCTTGGCGCATTGCACGGCCCATTTGCTGCATTACGAGGTCGCCTCTCCTCCGGGGAAATCGAATCCCGGTCTGCATATTCCCGTGAGTGGTCCCGATGCCGATGAGATCCGGATTGATGGGACCCTGCTCCACGGTGATCCTCCACACTAGCCGATCTTTCTCTTCGGTCCTCGTTATCCCTTCTCTGACGCCTACCCCTTGCTTACAACTCCAAATCCCTCACCAACCTACGAAGACGTTCGAGTTCCTCATCCCTCTGCTCAAGCTCTTCATCCCTTTTGTTGAAGCGATTGCGCCCTGAAGCACCGGACATTGTTCGGTACGTCTGAAACGACCCTTCGCTAAGGCCGGATTGCCCTTCCTCATACTCCCTATCTTCGCGTCGCTTTTGCCTTCTTTCCCGCTAGGTGGATCCCCGAGAAAATCCCCCAGAGCCACTTTCAGCATAACTCCTTGAACATCTTTCAAACATTTTTCAGGCGCGAGTCTCTGTCGAACCACAGCTTTGTAGGAGCTCCCCACAGACGGCGCCAATTGTGCATACTCAAAATATATGGCTATTGGGCCTAACCTCTACTTGAGCTCGCAATCTATTTGTTTGGTGGGCTTTTGGATTTCCTACTGTGAGTGGTTCTATGCTCGGTAGACCCAAATATGCTCTTATCTCCCCAAGTCTTTCCCTCTTTCTCACAGAATCGCTCTTTTGCTCTCTCTCAGTGTTTCCTCTCTTCTCTTAGTATTCTTTCCAGAATTGCCAACACCCAATTCCTCATTCCCATATCTTATTTATAGCTTAAAATTAGTGGAAGGATCATGATTATCCAGGTTATTAGTGGGATTGGGGGTCCAATTCCATTGTTTCAAAGTGGGTGTTTAGGTGGGAGTGGGAGAAGTGGCATCGGAACTGCTTCCTATCTCAGATCTGCTCAGCGATGATACTCCCCAAGGTAATGCCAGGCAGCCGAGATGCGGTACCCCCGAGCAGTTGCCCTCTTGTCCGGGATATAGTTAACTGGGCCAGGCCTAGATGAAGAAGCATGATGTGTTTGGACTCAGATTATCCATCCAATGGGCTCTAGGCAGGCATGAGGCCTGGGCCCATGGCCCTGGTGGGCCTAGGGCCCGGGCTTGGACAAAGGGGCTGGGGTCATGGGCTGCACAATTGGGCCGAGGATCAGGGCCCAAGTAACCCTGAGGACCCTTATGCCGTACAACACTAAAAGATTTAAATTATCACGATGAGCCTTTTTATTGGCTGATCATATATAAAAGAAAATTGTTTCTTAAAAAAATAATAAAAGAAAATTGACATGTGAAAAGAAAAGAATACAAGAAATAGAGGGGCACGGTATTTGACGGTTATAAATAGTTGAATGGTATTTACCGCAAAGATTATGAGTAATAGCCTCTATTATAATTAGTTTAGAATGGTATTTGACGGTTATAATTAGTTTTGGGTAAAATTTAATGATTTGCATCAATTATAATTTGGGATTATTACATTTTCTAATCACAAAAAATAAAAAAAAAACCTAGGAGTTTGATCAGTATTATGCATTTGTGATGAGTATTATGCATTTATAATAACAAATGCAATACTCATCACACTCCTAGGTTTCTCTTTTGTGATTAGAAAATGTAATAATCTCAAATTATAATTGATACAAATCATTAAATTTTACCCAAAAAATAGAAGAGCCTCTGAGCACGCGCGTGTAAGTGGATAAAGCAATTTGAAAATCAATAGAAGAGTGACCATATTTTTTAGGCAATGTTTTAGTAGGAGTTAGAGTTGTATTTTTACCGGATTATCTTTTAGTTTTGTCTCTACTTAAACATAGAGGTGTAGGGCCATTTTTGAACAAAAAAAAAATGAGGATTCCAAACAGGGGAAGCCTCTTAAATAGTAGTATAGATATATACAAAACGACGATGGATGCAACATGTGTAATAGTTAAAACGATATCATTTTGGGCACCTAAAGATTATAATAAATACAATTATTGAAGCAATTTAAGGGTGGGTTTATTTAGGAACTATGTACATAAACAACAAAAACAAAAATAGCGACAGCAGCAAGTCTTAATTTCAAAATGTTGGAGTTGGTTATAGATTCTCGACAAATTTGTTAGGGTTAAAAAAAAAAAAAATCTAAACTTCTTAAATAGGAAATAACAATATTTAAGTTAAGGAATAGTCTAAATGCTTCTTTCATTTATGAATAATTCAGTAAGGTTCAAGTAAATGCTTTGATGCATGAAAAGAGTGATCATACAACAATTGTGGACTTAATGTAGGAATTATGCAAAATTACTGACATTTGGTAATTTGATAGCCAATAAAGGCTACATATGTATAAAATATATTGCCCCATGTCAAGTGATGGAAGCTCCAAACATAACAAATGGCATAACCTTCAAATAATCTTCTGCTAACCCTTTGCATTATTTCTTTTTTGGTTGAAAGAACCAATAAAGTTGACATGTGTATAAAATATTTTGCCACAATTCAAGCTTTAAAAGTTAAGGGAGTCAATTTCAAACTGGAAGTCATTTTGGTTTGACTAGGGGAACAGAATAATTCAGGACTGATTAATACAGGTGTACAGTTTTGGGATTATCAATATATATATATATATGAATTTATTAATTTTTTGTCAACATAAAATTTAAAATTCACATATTTTATAAGCCTAAATATTAGCCTAACTACACTAACCAATACATTAGCTTAAATTACATGTTTTTTCTTTAAAAAAAAAAAATTTTAACATTAATTTTTTTATTGTACCGGCCGAAACACCCGAAATATGATTGGTACAATCAATACAGGCCGGTACAATTTGGTACTTTTTTCGGTATATTTTAGAGAAATACCGATACCAATTTAATGCCCGGTACAATATATTTCCCTAGTGTGGTATTGACTGCCCTATTAAAAACTCAAAACATGATAAATGGTGGAGGCCTAACATAAGCTTTTGCATTACTTCTATATATACAAGAAAGTTTAGTAAAATATGATATTTTTCTTATTTATTTTTTGTTTAAATATAAATTTGATGTCAAGAGCCTTATAACTCAACTAGTTGGCAGTTGACATCTAGGGTTTAAATCCTCTCTCTCTTGTGTATTATCAAAAAAATATTAAATTTAATAATTATAACAGTTATTAATAAGTATTTATTATGAAATAAATGATATTCTACTATTTAAAGATTTTATTAAAATATGAAATTTGATAATTATGATAGTCATAAATAAATATTTATTATGAATTTATTATGACAGCTATTAATAAGTATTTATTATGAAATAAATGATATTCTATCATTTAAATTTTTTATTAAAATATGAAATTTGATAATTATGAGTCATAAATAAACATTTATTATGAATTTTGATATTTTACTATTTAAATAAAATATGATTTGACAAGATTCTGATGGAAGGTCTGAATATAGAATAGATTTAAACTCAATTAAAAACTATATCCCACAAAGAGCCTTGTAACTTAATGGGTGGGTACCTCCCTGTGTTTCCAGAGGAGACATCCAAGGTTTAAAATCTCTCCTCCCACGTTGTAACTATCAAAATATAAAAATTTTAAATTAAATATATATTCCAGAAGAGATTAAATTCTATAAAGATGTAGTGTAAAACCTAAGTTTTACCTCTCCAATCCCAACATACCACATCATCATATTACATATTGAAAAATAGACACAATTACACTCAATCAATTCTAATACCCGTTTGAAAATCCAACTTAACTGTGAGTTTATTGAAATGTTATTATGTGTGGTAGGATGTATTGAGTTTTAAGTAAAAAGCTGATGTGACAATCTCTTATTGGATAGTGTAAAATATGAGTTTTACACCCCATACTTACCAAATTCAGACTCATTCTAGAATAATGATTTGTATAAGAGATTAAATTCTATAAGGACGCAATGTAAAACTCATGTTTTACCCTTTCAATCCCAACATGCCACATCATCTTGATGTCGCGGAAGCCTAAAGAAAGTACACACGATGCTCTCTTGATGGAATAGGAACTAAACTGTTAGTTCCTGGTAGTAAACCTCAAATCCATGAAGAGTTTCCCCGAATCCATGAGGGGTTTCCCTGAATCCACAAGGAGAATAAAATTGGAATCCATCAGAAGAAAATTTGACAAAACGTCTGTGTTTATTGATAATAGTCTCCTAATTGAATTGCCTTTGGAGGCTACAATGCGTTTAAATAGTAAAAACAAAACCTAGGGCAACTAGAAACCCTAAGGCGGCTACGAAAGCATATAAAACCTTAATTTGACTAAACAACATTAAAAACACCTAAAAACAAGGAAATAAATGTCCTAAACCTAAAATAATGAAAATTACATAAAAATACCAAATATAAAAGATTACAGAAATTAATTAGAATATACTGTCCTACATCAGACCCCTCCACTTGAAATAAACTCGTCCTCGAGTTCATTTTTGAAATCTGAAATCTTCCACTCCAAATAAACAAATACTTTGAATGTTTTAATAACTTGATCCGGTTCTGAAACTTGAATATGTCATAAAGTGTAGCATAAAATTTATTCTCATCTATTTTCAATTTATTTGCAACATCAATCAACAAAGGGTTGATAGTAAAATTAAAATTTTCTACTCCAAGAAAATCAACATATTGTGTAGTCATCTTCAACAAATCAACTGAGACCTGAGGATTGTGAGTTGTGGACTCATCCTCATATTTGACCTCAATTGAATCTTCTACAATGTTCTCAATAATGGCCATATCTTCATTCCTGTCATCGTCCACAACCAACTCAACCTTCGTTTTTTTGACCTCTTCATCAAATTTTTGACAAGTGGTATCTTCAATCTTCAATTCAATAACTTGTTGCAAGTCTTGATCTCTTTTAACCACTTCAAATTTTTCTTTAGTAATAGGCTGCTTCTTCTCAACCCTTAAACTCTTCCTTTACTTGATACATGGACTTGGCTGTGATAATTTTGGTTTTGACCTTTCATGTCATGAACATATTGATTTTCATATGAATATACAGATTTATAATCAACACTTGTATAATCTAGTATATCATAATAGTCATTAGGAAATCATAAATCAATTAATACTTTTTTCATTCTTTGCCAAGAGTAGATTGGATGCTTACCTCGCCGCTTTCTATTGATTTGAATCTCTTCCCACCATTCCTCTGCTTCATCATCCAATTTATTAGATGCAAGCCGCACTTTTTCTTTATCACAAATCTTCCAAAAATTAAAATACTCTTCCAAATCAAGAAGCCAGTCGATAAAATCTAACTTACACATATCTCCATCAAATAATGGAATTTTTTTGTAGTTAGGAGTGCGTCTTTGAATATATTGGTCATTGTCATTGTGAGATGAATTCCTAGCAAGAAGAGTAGCAATCTTTTGCTTGATTTCACCTATAATTTGTTGACTTTTTTTACAAAATTGGTGATTCTCATCACGAAAATTAAGGAACTCAGCCCTAGTGAGGACTGGGTTGTTGACGTCGTCACCGTCGTCATTGTTGTGGTGGTCATCGTCTCGCCGGTTAGCCATCAGACTAGGGTAAGTCAAGGCTCTGATACCAACTGATGTTGCGGATGCCTGAAGAGAACACACACGATGCTCTCTTGATGGAACAGAAACTAAACTGTTAGTTCTTGGTAGTAATCCTCGAATCCACGAGGGGTTTCCTTGAATCCACAAGGAGAATAAAACTGAAATCCACCAGAAGAAAATTTGACAAAACGTCTGTGTTTATTAATAATAGTCTCCTAATTGAATTGCCTTTGGAGGCTACAATGTGTTTAAATAGTAAAAACAAAACCTAGGGCAACTAGAAACCTTAAGGCGGCTACGAAAGCATATAAAACCCTAATTTGACTAAACAACATTAAAAACACCTAAAAACAAGGAAATAAATGCCCTAAACCTAAAATAACGAAAATTACATAAAAATACCAAATATAAAAGATTACATAAATTAATTATAATATATTGTCCTACATCACATCTTATCACATATTTAAGAATAAACACAATCACACTCAATCAATTCTAATACCCATATATAAATCCAACCAAATTGGGAATTTATTGAGATGTTATTAGATGTGGTAGAATGTATTGAATTTTAAGTAAAATACTGATGTGGTAATCACTTATTGGATGGTGTAAATCATGAGTTTTACACTCCATCCTTATAGAATTTAATATCTTTGTATAATTGTGAGACCTCAAAAAACTAAAGAGACGCAATATATGAGGTCAACAAAATATTAAATATCTTTAGTTATATATATATTTATTTTTTTTATTTTTTATATATAAATGGGTTCTAGAGGATCTCATGCCAGTATCCACAGGATTTCATGCCATATAAGGAAGATATCAATTGATGAATAAAACATGACTATGGATAACATAAAATTTCATGCTATGTAATTTATAAAGAAGAAAGTTTATAAATAACCAAGTGAATATGAAAAAAAAAAAATTCATAAAAAAAAGTGAATATGAAAAAAAATAAAATTAACACATTTAATGATGATTCTAATTATTCAATAATATACTTAATAAGGATTGAAGTGATACTTTAATAATAATAGAACCTTTTATAGTGTATTTTGTTGTTTGAATGCCACTCTAATAACCCGCACTTTAAAAAAATAAATAAAAACCTGCATTAATATATATTTTTCAATATTTTTGTCATGTTAATAATTGGTAAAGTTTATGAACCATAAAAGTTAAACAAACAAAACTTTTTTTTCCCTATAAATAGTAGAACCGTAACAAAGTGGTGCCGTTTGGATGATTTTTTTTTTTTTTTTTTTTTCTGAATTAAAGCACAACATTACCTAAAAGAAGAAGACTTAAAAAAAATATATATATATAAATAAATAAGTTAATTTCTTTTAGACAATTAAATAATTTTTTTTTTTTTTTTTGAGAAAGAACAATTAAATAAGTTAAAAAGTTAAAAGAAAAAGTTGGTGAGAAATGCTGACCACCAGTGAGTCGAAATTATAAAAAGTGTAGTACTTGCTGCCATATTTGGAAGATAAAAATAGTAAAAAAATAATAATGAAAAAACTTTGTTTTTTCCATAAATGTATAAATAGCTCCACCATCTTTTCATAAAGAAAAGCAGAGAGAATATAAAAGAAAAGCTTGAGTCCAGTCAGTGCGGTGCCGGTACTCCAGACTCCAGTACTTGCATTCTTAAATATTTTTTATTACTTTGAAGTTTAGCGAGGCCAAGGACAATCCATGGATTCTACTCTGAAATTTAAAGTCACAGATGCACAGAGTCACAGAGACAAAGAACTGGTTGGAGTTGGTGCCTTGGCTATGGCTTCTGAGAAGAACCAGAAACTGCCGGTATCCGATCCCTTGCTCAGTGATGAGACTCACAAGAAAGCCTCTGCCATAACCACAAAAGGAGCTCAAGCTGCTATCTCTTACATGCTCACTGCAGGTTTTTTGGTTTTTCTTTCCTCTCTGTTTTCACTTTCTGCATTATTTTTGTTATGGATATTTTCAATGTTTCTCATTTTTTGTTTGGTGAATTATCTGTTCCTTAATTTGATAGTTATGAGTGAAGCTTTGGGAAAATGATTGAGTGAGGATTAAACGTTGATTAAGATTACTAGAATTTTGTTGTTTGTATTTCCTCACAAAATGGTTTAGATTGAGAAAAAAAAATGAGGAGCTTATTAGAAGGACAAAATTTGGCTACAACTTGGTTCTTGCTTGTAGCTATTGGTTACAACTCCCACTAAAAAAAAATTAATATGAATATATATTTTGAAAATCTAACTGTCGGATTGCATGTTGTTTATGTTCTTAACATGCATGTCAAAATTTATACCAAATAGATGTTATTTACTATTTGATTTATAAACTTATTTTTTATGCATAATTTTATAATACAAAAACTTGAAATTTAGATATTTGATTGATAACATAGATATTGATCTTAAGTGAATTTATCAAGGTATTAGAGTAGGTAGTCTTGAGTGAGTTTGATCCAATCTTTACCCGTGTTAAAAAATAAAAAATTCCACATGTTGGGTCTCACTCGTTGAAGCACGGACAAGGACATGAGGACACGTTAAGTCTTGAAAAATTACGACACAACATGGTGCGGGAATACCGCAATTAATTAATTAATACTTTTAGGTATATTTTATTTATTTAAAGGCATATTTTATATTTATTTATATGTTTTCAAGATAATAATAACTATCAAACACTTTAAAAACATATCTAAAATTAAAGGAATTCTTTTTCAATAAAAAAAAAAACAGATTTTTTTCTCCCAACATAATGAGGACATGCATGCAGAAGTGTTCATGGCATGTCTGACATTGAAATGCGTTGGACATGGACACACGGGAGTTTTGAAGTGTCTGTGCTTCTTAGGTCTCACTAATTGAGAAGAGTTTGGACCCACACGTGATTAGGAGTGTTAGAATAATAGTACCATTTCGTAATAAGTTTAACTTTTGGGACTGGTGAATCTAGTGAGTTATCAAAGACAGTATGGTAAATGGTGAGAAATAACTTAATACCAGTAGTAGATACATTGGTGCAATTAAGGACACAAAATAATTGACAGTGCAAATTAACGAGAGGAGTGACAACCAATGTTTCAAAATGAGTATGATATGAATAGAATATATGAAACTGAAATTTTACTAGGACTAGAGACAGGGAATGGTGATAATTAAAGGCCCAGAAAACACTGAGTTGGTCATCACTGTTTTATTCAAGCAACAATTGATAAGGAGTATGGGATGATATTCATAGATTAGGATGAAATGGAGAAGTGTCTTTGGAGACCTATAGAATAAATCAACATTGTAGCTGTAAAAATGCTAGGCTGCATAAAGAACCCAGTTAAAGTTGTAGTCCTTAATAAATTGTACTGTGGAAAGGTATTTCGATCAATGAAACAGGAATCTTGATATTGAATAGTGTTAGTAGTTTTGGTTGTTTGCAATTTGGATGGCATTGATAACCTGTTATCAGAACAGGTAGTTTTCTTAACAAGTCCCTTGTATGGGTTTTACTTTCAATTTCAGTTTTAGAATATATACATATATGTGTGTGTATCTGCATGTAAATACAAACGCAAATATGCCTGGACTAAAGATTATTCAGTGTGTTAGTAGTAAGGACTTTTTAATTAATAAGGATACAAAAAAAGGGAGGAAACAAAATTAATGCATTTATAATTTATATCTAATTACTGTAAAGCTCATTATTTTTATCTTTTTGTACTTCGTCATCACCAATGGGGTTTCCATTATTGCTGTTTAAGTGACTATGATCATGCTTTGTCCTCCATCCTGCAGTTCTCTTGGTATTGTTCAACAAAGCAGCCCTTTCGTCGTACAATTTCCCATGTGTAAATGTCATCACTCTTTTTCAGGTAGTTCATTTGCTAAGTTCGTCTCACCAACTATGCAATATATACTTGAATTGTAATCATTTAGTTGTTTTTGCTAACAATATTCTGCAATTCTACTGAAATACTTAGCACTAACTTTTAAATTATTATCATAGTTGAATTCAAGTTCAACAATTGTCGTCCTTTTTTTGTAGTTGCAATTATATACGTGTCCTTGTGCAACACAAATGTGTCATTAAAGTTTCATTATGTTAATTCATGCTGGCCTGACATATTGATGCTTATTCAGAAACTATTGGTTGAAAGTTCCTTTTGATTTTTACTAACCTAATTGGGGCATTTTGTATCTCATGGTTGTGTTAGACGCTATGTTCGTGTTCGTTTCTCTATGCAATGAAATTATGGAAGATCATTTCTTTCACAACGGATGAACCGCAAAACACTACTAAAAACCCAGCAACCCTTGTACCGTTTAGGACATTGGTTCACACCCTTCCTCTTGCATTATCGTATTTGCTTTACATGGTATGTATACAATGGCATATTATAGTTAAACATTTCTTTCCCTGGGTAGAAAATGTAATATTCTAAAGAATGCCCATCTCTCTCTTTTGGTAAAAGTTGGTCTCAATGGAATCTGTTCGGGGCATAAGTGTTCCGATGTACACCACCCTCAGGCGGACTACTGTGGCTTTTACAATGATTGTGGAGTATGTTTTGACTGGGAAGAAGCATTCATCTTCTATTGTTGCCTGGTATGCAACCCTTTGGTATAATTACTTTCATTGAATGACTGTCATTGATATTATTTGAAGTAGGAAAATGGTTGAATCTGTTTCAAACTTAATACATGTATACATGGGTGCATGTGCATGCAGGCTAGGTATTAACGTGCAATTGGGTTCAAGTAAAGTGTTTATAACCAAGAGTGCCTGCCAAATGAATGAATATGACTATAAACATTATAATATATTGAGAAAATGAAAGTAATTGGGCAAAAATATTAAGATATAATTAATTTTTTTTTAAGAAAAAAATATTGGATAGCTACACAGCTGTTGGGTTTTGAATCCATGACCTCACTTTCCACCTTGCTCTTACAAGGGAATGAGCTATTGAGTAGGGAGATGGAGGGAGAGGAGAGGGGAAGGTAGCCATAATATACTAAAAGACCAAATATTCGTTTGAATAATGGGGCTTTTGAGTTAAACTGAATCGTTGGGTGTTCCCAAGTGATTTATCTTTCATATCATATTGAATTGTTGTTAAAATTTTGACTTTGGCTGATCTTCGGTCTGAGCTGTATGAATCAGAAACTCATCTTGGAGGCCAAACCCCAGTTCAGCAGTTTTGGCTCTCCTCATGGTGAGTAAATAGTATTGATCGGTCTTGATCTTTATATTTGCATTAGCCATATGTTGGACTTCTTAACTTGGTTGTGACATGATTTCCCAGAGGTGGATTTTGCACTGGATAAATATGTAGGAAGCTTCTGAACTTTTATTTAGTTGTAAATACCTTTTTACATTCCAAAACAAACAAGATTTTGTATGTTCTTGTTATTGATACTTCTAGGTTTGTTTCGGTAATGTTGTTAGGCACGTTTGAATTATTTTAGGTCTTGGAAAAAATGAAGTTGATTTTGTAAATCATGGAAAAAAGGGTATCATTTTCTATACAAGGTTACGAGTGATAACCAAATGACAAAATATATTATATATGTTAGTATTATCATGCAATTCATGTTGGTTATACCTGTTTTAATTGAATAAATCCAAGGATTTCATCAGTGTGGGGATAATTTTACTTGGTGCCTTTGTTGCTGGAGCTCGGGACTTGTCATTTGATGCCTATGCTTATGCTGTTGTTTTCATAGCAAACATCTGTACAGCAGTATATCTTGCTTCTATAGCTCATATTGGTAATATATTCAATCTTACGTCTTCTCATTGCTCATTTATGTTGTGGTTGGGCATTTCCTTTTATAATTCACTTTATCCTTAATCTTTCAGGTAAATCCAGTGGCCTGAATACCTTTGGTCTTATGTGGTGTAATGGTATGATAAGGGGTTTAACACACTTGCATGACCTTTAGCTCCATTTGTTGTAAATAATAAATTGAGCTTCTCAGAACTCAGTATGAAAATTTAGTTGCTTGATTTCTGTAGGAATAATATGTGCACCAATCTTGCTGTTCTGGACATCAATCAGAGGGGACCTACAATTGACACTGAACTTTCCTTATTTATTCTTCCCTGGTTTTCAGGTGCTTGTTGTTCACTTAAATAGTTGTTATGCACTTATACTTTAAAAGTTTCCTAGTGAATGCTTGATGGAATTATTATGGTAAAATGCCATTACTTTGTTTGCTACTGGCTGGAGTTCCCTCCCTCACTTTCTTTGCTTGTTCTGTCGGTTGTTATGATTTTCCTTTCTTAATAATGTTGCTTTTCTTTACTTATGTCATTTAGCCGGCAACTGCTTTTTTTCTTAATTATTCTTACTCTCAAGTCTTCTGTCCTACCTATTTTGCTTCCTGAGATTTAGTTATTCAGCAACAAAAGTATTGTTATAACAACTGCTAACCTGAGTGTTAATTCTGCCAATTGGTTTTAGCAATGACAACAGTACTCCATCTGTTTGTGTGTTACTAGCTTATCTACTATTAAAGTATAGTCTTGTAAATACCCCCTAGTGGCCTATGCAGGGGATTTTGTTATTATCTGTCTGTTTTGGATTTCTACTACCATTGATTAGCCTTCAACTTCCACCAAATCAATGCACTTGTCGTTACTTTTTAATTTCTCAGCAGTATTGTCAGAACAATCCCCAAGGGCATCTACATATATTTGCTTCTCTGTTTATGAATAGATTAATGTAGTGCAAAAATAGTCTATGTTTATTTTTCATTTGAAGCATGGCATTTGAATAATTTTGATATCCTCATCTTGAATAAATATTCTTAGTAGTCTATACATTAATAACTTAATCAAGATCTTGACTTTGATGAGGTCTTACTTTAAGTGCTGGTATGATATCACCCCCATACTCTAGATTGACATTTCTCAGATGACACTGTTCTGATGTTAATTGCATCCCCTTGAACTCCTTTCTGGGAAAGAACACATCAATGTCTAGTCAGATAGCATTATGTAGTTCCTCTTAACTATCTAGACTATAACTTGAGTGCACAAAGTCATATTGGTTCCATGAAGACCTAATTTCTTATTTTTATATATGCTCTATCTGCTTCTTTCACGCTTTAGTCAGATACCAATGCAGACTTTATTAACCCCAGAGCACTATACGAGTGCCATAGCATCAATGAATGATTTTTGGTCTGATTTCAAAATTTCTGCATTGGAATTTTGTAGGTTGTGATTCTTCTTTCCTGTATTTTGGCTTTCTTGATAAACTATTGTGTATTTTTGAATACAACTCTCAATTCAGCTCTCACTCAGACAATTTGTGGTAATTTGAAGGTATGTAATGTCTGTTTCCAACTTCATGTTACCCTTCAAACAAGCAGACATGAAGCTCTCTTAATCTTGATGTTATTATGTTAACATTACTGTTCTTTTCTTGGAAATTGGTGCATTACTATTGATTTTTGACCAAGTCTTTGGCTTCCTTGTGATTGTTTCATTTTAAACATGAAGTCAACTGCTCAGATAATTATAACTGTTTGATCGATAAACCTCTTTGACATCTTGTCATTCTTAATCTAAATTTATTTAGCAAATTCTGAGTTGAAGTATATAATTGTCTAGACTTTAAATTAGTATCATGAATATCTAATTTATGTTCGCCAGCCATATGCTCTTGGTCAATAAAGTACATGCCCTCATGGGTCCCAAATGCCACAGACTAGATGAGCCTGACTCTGTCAGTTGGACCATCTGATACAACGAATTGCTTAGGGTGGCCCAACACATATGGCACACATTAGATCAGATGTGTATTTTAGGCCCTATTTTGGTTTCCAGAACATTCAATAGCTTCATGGAAACAAATCACAAGCATTTTGGTTGATGTGCTCCTGTAGCTGTTGGTTCAATTTGTTGCTTTAGAACCCATAATGACTCAGTAATATTGATAGTATTATTAAGTTTTTATTTTATTTTAATATAATAGCAAAATATTTCTGCAAACTAAATTTCTGGTTTTATGAATTACATTAATGGTTATAGCCTATAGGGTCATTATTGTCCTTGGCTTGCAAACCTCTGGGGCATATCCTAAATATTTGTCAATTTTTGTGCCCTTGCCACAGCTCTTCGTGATGCTTATTTTGTTGACTCTAATTCTGCTGTTACGTGTTATAGGATCTTCTTACTATTGGGCTTGGCTGGGTACTGTTTGGTGGGCTTCCATTTGATTTTGTGAGCATAAACTTCCAACTATTTTTTTTTTGGTCTCACTGTGCCCTTAACATATGCCATTCTCAATCTTATTTTCTCATGTTGAATTTGTCACTTTTGCTTCCAGTTCAATGTTCTTGGCCAGTCACTTGGTTTTCTTGGATCCTGTTTATATGCGTATTATAAACTCCAAGGAAAATAAGTATATTAAGCTGCTGCATGAAAGTTTTCCATTTTAATGGAGGTAAATTGCTCAATGGCTCAGTGTTTCTGCTCAGCTGCAAATTTTGATATAATAATAAAAAGGTTCCTATAGAGCATGATGAAACATATAAAAATTTCATTTGCATTAATGGGTTCCTGTTTGAATTTTCAAGAGAAACAACAGGGGCCTTTTTTTGGTGTTATCTCCTTACAGGGGACTGGTAGATTAAAATGGCATTTGAATTCATTTTCCATTTTCTGATTTGATTAATTGAGATTCAGAGAAAACTTTAAAAATATTGGAAGTGGCAAAGCTTTCAGGTTCTATTCATTTTAGAAATCAGTTCTAGATGGCAATTCTTGATCTTACTGAAATTTGAAATTCTATTTTCCATTCTGCAAACTTGATCTCATTTGTGATTAACCTGTTCAGCCCAACGTTTTGATAGTTTTTTTCTAGTACTGAGTTAAACCCCTGAGCCACCCCTCCTATTTAAAATTAAATGTACACTGCCTCCCATTCAAATATGCATGTGCACTGCTATATTACAAATAATTTTGGTGAGTTTACTTTGACTCTGTGATTTTTGTTTGTAACTGATACTTGTTTCGAATTTCACATACTAGATTTCTCCCTCCCAATGAGAGTCAAATGAAGCAACTATCTTATTTGACAAAATTATCAACTAGATTGGACTTGTTGGAAGATTTTGGAGTCATATTTCAAGGCGCAATCTACATTTTAGATTAAAGAAAAGAGGGTAGGATTAGGTTGATATGAACAAAACTTCCCAACTTGTCTTTATTAGTGAAATGAAATTGAAAAATCCAGCCCTTTCCTTTCTTCTTTTTAATTATTATTGTTGAAAATTATGGTCCTCCCTCTGTAATGTGTAGGAATTTTGTAAGTATTTTACTCCAGGTATTGTGCCCTTTACCCACATGGCTGGGAAAGTGTCGGCTGAAAATAAAATCTGAAGATTTTAGCACATAAATGATTTAGACAAGACGAGAACTTTGAGAGGGTGAGAATGTGATTATGGCAATGGTAATCATAATGTATAATTATTTGATGGGATAAAAAGATCTATGGGGGAAAAAAATAAGAGGACACTGGCAGTATGATTGTGGACATGCTTGTAATGGGTCGTGTGAAATGAATGAGATCTGAAATGCGCGATATGACATGAATGAATATGCATAATTAGGCTATTGTCTTGCATTACAGCTTTGAGCAAGAATTCACTCAGCTTTATTATAAGTCATTTTCCTTTACACCAAATGTCGGTAATGGGTGTTTTTGAAGCTGTTATTTTTTTTTTTTAGTAAAAAGGAAGCTTCATTAAAAGAAACTAAACAGAAGAGATACAAGTTCTTTTACTTTATGGTTTGTTGTGGTATATTAGCACACGCTGCCTAAAGCTCCAGACATTATGATGTTATTCTACACAGGGAAGTGTACTGGAATGTGATCTTTCAGTTAAGGTAGGTTCTGCCAAGTGACAGAGGACAGTTCAGGGGAAGTTTGTGTCCCCCTTTAGCCCATAAGGTTTTACGTATAGTAATTGGTGAACCTATGTACCACTAACACCTGTGGCCTGTGGCCTTGCGGATTTAATTTTTTGGTCTGGCATTATTTGTTTCAACCTGTCAAAAAGTGAAAAGCTTCTTCCATTTCACTCGTTGCTGAGAAAATATATTGGGAGTTACTAGGAGGCAAGCCTACCTGCATGTGTGAGCAGAGAAGTCTCACACATACAACCACAGGGCATAATAGTAATGACAGAGAAAGAAAGAGAGAGAGACTGGAGTTTGTGAAGAGTGTCTTTCTTGTCTCCACAAGCAGACAAGTGAGTTTGGCCTAAATGCCATGCATGGTTGAAACATACCTTCACCCCTAAAAAAAAAGTTTCAAATATCTTACATTTTCTTCACCCTCATTTCATGGCAAAATGTGTGTGAGAAAAGAGAGATTGCAACCCCACCAACCCAAATTTCCAAGATGGTGTCTATTATTTGTCGAACAATGAGGGGGAAAAAAAAAGTTAACAAAAATAAAATTTCAAGTTCCGGACAGCAATAACAACATTCAATCTAATTAAACAAAGGAGGAACATAAGGGCCAAAGAAGAAACAAAAAAAATAAAGGAGGAAGTCAATTAATAAAGTGATTCAAATATTCCCCTGAATTAGAGTAACACTTAAGAAAGTGTGTTCACTTTTTAAATTAAAGAAAAGGCCAATATGGCCCGCAAAAGTTTTTTTTTTGACTGTGCGCAAAAGTTTTCTTAAAATCTCAGTTATGAGTAGAAACATGGGTGTCTTTTTGTCCACTTCTTTAATCAAGTCTCTCAAAGACCAAGCCAGCAGCAACCGGGCCTTGGAACTCATATATTTACACAATGCAAATTTCTACTGCAACAACACACATGGGATGGAGGGACAATGTTATAATTAGAGGTAAAGCAAGCAAAGCAGGTACCACAAGAGAAAGGCAAAGAAGTATAGTATAGAGCTATCTAGCTATAGCTTTAGCTTAGCTTTTGACCTCTTCTCAGTCTATTAGTCTAAATTGGGAGAAAAAAAATCCTAGGATCTGGTGTGTAAAGAAGAATAAGAAGTGCAATGGTTTAAGGCGTGAAGGAATCTGTTTATTTGGGTAGTGGCACGCGAACTTATCGCCTCAAATCATGAGTGAGAGAGAGAAAGAAATAGACTCAGCAGATTAATTTTTTTAAGCCCTTTTATTAAAAGGTTCTTTTGCACTTCCCAAAATCTCCAAAGAGAATAATAAGTGGGTGGCTTTTATTTTATTTTATTTTATATTAAAAAAAGAAAGAAATGAAAGAAAGAATAGAGAGTGAAGGGAAAAGGGTAAGCAAAACCCAAGGAAAGTGTCTCCTAATGCAGGCCCAAGGCAGAACTCCTTTAGCGCCGGTGTCCCCGCTTTGGGTTGTTGGCTATTTTGCCTATTTGCTTAGTGCTAAAATGTGTGTGTGTGTCTTAAAGCTATCAACTTTGTACGTACCCTTCTTCCATTCCCAAACTTCTTTCTAGACAAAATCCCCTTCGCTGACATTCTGCACTCATGTTCCCAAGATTCTTCTCCCTCTCTCTCTCTCTCTCTCTCTCTCTCTCACACACACACACACAAACACATACTATTTGACTATCTTTAATTTGCTTCTAGACTTTTAGTCTTCTAGTACTATACGTATTGATTGTTAAATGTTACTAATATCTACAACTTGTTTGGGCAGCATGGAAAAATAAGAACAAATTTAGGTTAACAACATATACACGGCGTGGAGGGTGTATTACGCTCTCAAAAACCTACTATTTTGTCCTACACTAGAAGGCATATTCTTGATGCTTTAGTTTAGACTAGGATAATTATTTTGTGTACCATGCAAGCAAAGATTGAAAATCAACGACTTTGTTTACCTAAATAGCATACTTTCAAGTGTTATATAAATTATGGTTTCATTTTAGATACGATATTATAAAAGCGTGGATGGCAATTTGTTTGACAAGCGTGTTGATACAAGGCACACATATAAGCCAACTATGTTATTCTCTGTAGCATAGATTTAATGAGATGCAAGGCATGATATAATTAAAAAGGTGAGAGGATGGGTTAAAATAACAATAGAAAAAGGCTAGAGGTACAATCAAAAGGAGTTGTTTGGGGTTTTTTTGGTGGAGAATATTTCAGGTGCATGCGCAAGAAGGTGGAGTTTGATTTTATTGAGTACAAACTAAGCATGACAAACCCTAAAGTAAGTGATGCTCCCTCTTGACATCATTCCACTCACCACCTTCACCTTCCCATCCCGAGGCACAACCTAGCTCACCAGTATACATTCTCTGCCTCTCCACCCTTCCTCTCCACACTCCACACTCCACTCTTACTTTTCCTCTCTCTCTCTCTCAATGTATTTCTTCATAACCATGACTCCATGATCACTCTTAGCTACACTTTTTCTATCAAAATATAGTTGTTTGTTTAGTTTAACATGCATGTATTGATCATGGTCATTCTATTTTTGCTTATATATCATACATTTAAGCTCTGTTTTTTTTAAACCCTAACTTCTAGGTTCCTAGTTGAAACACTTCATTTCAATCAATATCATTAGTACTGTTGTAGAAACATTCAGTGATTCATGACTAGTATTACAACTATTCTTTAAATAGTTCGCCCTGGATTTAGTTTAAAAAAATAAATATAAAAATCTAAGTGGTTTTTTAGTCTTACCATTGTTTCATATTTTTAGTAGCTTCAACCTACATGTAACGCATATGTGCGTCAAATCATCTTCCTTACGCGTTTTTCATCTTCCTATCCCTCGCTTGATTTATGGAAATACAAATACGATAGTAAGACCCCACTTGGGATATAGTATTATATTATAGAACTATAAAACTTTATCTGTTAAATTTTCCTCTAATTTTCTATTTTTAGCATATATGTTAATTATAGCTAAAAAAATTTACAAATGCAATAAAAATGCATTGATAATGACTGGATTCGCAAAATATAGATCATGATTTGCAGATCCCACTTCACCAATAATTACATATACCATCTACAACCACTATCTCCACCTGTTCCACCAGGTAGCCTCTTTTCCCCTACAATGGGTACCCAAAATTATCATATTATTTCCTTTGGTGGAAAATGGGACCATAACTGTTATTATTTAGTCAAGTACCTTTTTTCCTTTCTGGTTGGTAATCGGTACCAGGCCCTGCAAGATATTGAAAGCCAAAAAGGTCACTGTACACTCTTCAGTCCTCCACATGTGCAGGCTTGAGTTTCGTCATCTGTTTCCTGTAGCATTCATATATTGTGGAGGAACTTTTGCTTTTTTATATATGCTTTTCTTTATAGTATATAAGAGGGGAAGTTGATGGTTGATTGGGAAGCAAGGAAAGCGATGTTGGTGAGGTTCAATCCGATGACGGATTTACGTGTGGAAGTGTCGTAAAAGACGATCTCAGATTGAGCCGCGCCAATATCACTTTCTGTATGAGTTTTTTTCATTTGCTTTCCCACTCAACAACTCAGTTTCTCTTGAACACATGTTTTAACTGATATCCAGTTTTTTACTTTTTGCATGATGTTGCATGTTTTGTCTTTATAATCAGACCAAAATATTTATGCTTCTAGTTTTATCCCTTATATATATATATATATATATATATATATATATATATATATATATATATGCCACAATTTTATGTATGTCAATTGCATTAATATATGTAATATCTTTCTTCTTAAAGTATTTGTTTTTTTCTAGAGTATTCAGGTTTGAGGGTATCCCACAATATAGTGAACGTGGTTGATATAACATTGAGTTGAACTCTTCATCTTCTTCTTCTTCTTCTTCTTTTTCTTTTTATTTTTTATTTTTTTTTTATTTTAAATTTTGCTAGGTAAATAGGGGGAGGGTGCTGAATGCTGATGATGAGGTTCGAAACCTAGTGCCCAAACATCACTAAAGGTACTGGAATCAGTGGTGTATTCTTGAACTCTAACTTACATATATATTGGTTTAAGATTTTTAAATAAGATGGGATCCTACTATGTGTATCTAGTTCTTTAGCAAAAAAGTTCTTTCCTAAAGAACTTTCTAAACTTTTTCACTCCCTAACTTCCTTTTCCCATTTATCCCTATAGCATATATTGCCTTTTCTACTTTAGAGACACATGTATGGGACACACTCCGAATGAGTTTCTAAAAGTAGAAAATCTCATCTCTCTCTCTCTCTCTCTCTAAAGCATGGCTTTAAAATTCTTAAATGTGGTTGGAATTTTTTAGTATGCATGAGTCTTAAACTAATTTAACTCTTATTCTTTTGAGTGAATGTACTTTTTGTACAATATCAATTCAATAAGAGACTATTTAAATTATATATCTACATAAGTAAAATCACATAACATTTGAAGGTGTGGAATAAGGTCATCATATATAAGCGCCTCCCCCCCCCCCCCCCCCCCCCCAAAAAAAAGTAGGATTGTCATTTGGATGTTTTTAATCTTTTACAAATAATTCGTAGTAGTTCCATTCCTCACCATGACTTGTACTAAGACATCCAGCAATCCACTAAGCATTACGCTTTTATGCTGACCAAAGGATTTCTGTGGGAATGAGTAGGGATTGTATTGTAGCTTTAGTGTAGTTGACTAATTCTATGATAAGGTTTGAATGTAATTGTTGAACCATTTTGAATTGTATTTATTAGGTGTACTTGAGGTTAAAGATAGAAGTTTGTTGTTCATTGGGTAAGTTTTCAGAATTTGGTCAAGCGAAATTTATGATTAGTCAAGTAAAAATAATAATTTCGGATATAAACTTTTGCTTGACATTCGCACTAGTGAATCCGTTAAGGAAAGCACCAACTGGGTTTACACGACTGTTTTTGTGGCCAATCTTACTTCATAACCTACACCTATAAGCATGGAATTAAATTTAACGCTAATATTCAAAGAAGGATGACATCAGTATAAAACCTAAAAAACACAATTTGAAGCCTTCTAGCTAGTTATTCCTGCCTTTTACATTGCCAATGCTTGAGAGATTTTACACTACCAAAAGATCACCTACTATGTTGTTGGAATGCTATTTGAAACCACAAAGACTATTACAAATCTTAAAGAAGTCTTGAAGTAATAAACAAATTGGCTTGGCAGTCGGCGAATTGATTCTCAGCATCAGGTGATTGTAAAGGATCAAAGCAAGAGTTTATAGTTGCTAGTAGAAGTGGGGAGCTGGGGTACGATGTCTATCTACTTGTTCGAAAAGTCTAGTGAGTGTCTGTACCCACAACAACCTTCATAGTGGATTTGATGAGCTAGGTTTTGTTCTGAAGTGTTTTTAACTATTCGGTTTTCACTCTGTGAACAAATCTTATCTCTATATGTATGAGTTGTGTTTTTTTTTTTTTGATAAACTGTATCAGTTGTTCATGTGATGTTATTATATGCTTGACTATTCATGATACATTGCATATATGGAATTAATTAATTATTTACCTAGACTTAATAATTGAACAAATAATTAATGAGAATTGATATATAGTAAGCCGTATTATAGGATAGGAATGTGAACACGTTTTTCAATAACTATAAAAAATACAACCGAGAAGGACTATTCCATCTAATTCCATTTCTAGGTGTTGATTTTTATAGAGAAAATGTTTGGTACTAAACATGTTTGGAGCTTTAAACTTCAACCCGTAATAAGAAGATGACATGTGTTCATGTCATGTGAAAAATACATAACTCACTTGGTTAGTTTGATTAAGTATAATTAAGTGCTTCATGTACATTGCACATGGCAAAAACACTTATAGTCTTTTTATATTGTAAGTTGAAACTTAAGATTCTAAACTTGTTTGGAACCAAACTAATTTATCTGTCTTATAGACACCTTAAGTGATCATGTGTGTGGATCTTACAACTACCTACAAATTGAAAAGACAAAATTTCATGGATATGGGCCTGAGATTTCACCCTGGACTATGGAGTCTTTTTTTTTTTTTTCTTTCCTTATCTTCTTTCTTTCTTCCACTTAACAAAAGCCTTAACCCAATAGAAGAGGACTAGGTGAGGAGTGCTAATTTCCCATCTAACCGATCTCTAACTACACATATTTGTTCTTTTTCTCTCTTAAAAAAAAACTTGTGTCTTTTCTCCTTTTTTTAAGGCAATTATACCTGGCAATGGCATGTAGCTAGCTTGCGTCAAAATAACCAACTTGTTATTTTTGATGAATTCTTATCTTGTCCTATTAAGAAAAAGAAGGTCAAAGAATATGTACACATCAAAGGTACAGAAATCGTGTGTATATATATATATATATATATATATATATATATATATATATATATACACATATTAACTTTTTTCTTTCCCTTTTTTTAAGGCAGTGTGGCCTGGCATGTATTTTTTTTAGTGTAGCCTTACGTATTGTTATTTTGATGAATTTTTATCTTGTCCCATTAATTAAAGGAAAAAAAAGAGAGGGTCTAGGGAATATATATTGTGCACATCAAAAGTATATGAATAGTACATATATATAATAACAATAATAATTTCACTAATTAAAAAATATTCTGTCCGTCATATGATAGCTATATATATATAATCATTTGTGTTTAAGAAATTAAATAAAGAAGATATACCTAAACTACGTCGTTAATTTAGTCCTTTGTTGAACATAATTAAATAACTGTCTCCGTCTTCAAAGCCTAACCGACCAACTAAGAAAGAATGTATCTCTAACACTTTGACCTCTTCTGGGTTTTACTTTAACCCCATATATAGAACCTGTGCAGAATCTACATAATTATCAAAAGGCCCTAACCTTAAACCCATTTAGGGTAGGGGTTAGAGGCTTATTATTTGGCAATACATATACATATGGGATCAGCTACAGGTCCTCATGATGATGACTACTTGCCCAGAACATCACAAAAAGACTACTCACCCAAAGCTCGTCGTGGTCAATTGCTAAACGCGTGGAAAAGTACATTAACATACCAAAGGTTACCTCAAGAGCCTCTCAACCTCTCAATTCTCAAATTGGATGGCTCATGCTTTGGTATATACACTTTCTCCTATTCAATACTGTTAAGTATATATATATATATGTGCATGAATTGTGTAATATTGCATGCATGCATGCAGGCAGGTACGTACATGTATATAGAAATGCATGCGTATATATTAATTGTTGTTAATGTACAAAATATATATATTTATATGCATAAGTTTGTTAATTTGGATGTGATTACAAATCGGAAAATTTTAATTAATGTCAAGCAGGGGTGCAAGTTGGGAGGAAGGCAACAATAGCGGAACTGAAAGAGGCGGTGGAAGAGGTTTTTACTGGTCAGTTTACGCCGGATGGAGAAATTTCATGGTAAGTATTGAATTGTCAGCTATATATTAGACCTTTTTTTTTAATAAATTTTTTGGGAACCAAAATAGGATGAAGCAATTAAGCATTAAAAAAAAAAAAATTGCTATGCATATGGATATATATGGTAAATGTCACTAGTATATTTTTGTGGAAATTATTCTATTGAGCTTTATACTAATTAAACCAAACTATATGACAAAACCTTGACTAAATTCCTTTTTCCTTTTCGGTTTCTTTTCTAATTTCTTCAATATTCCAGGCATAAACTGTATGATTAAGGGTTTTCTTTTGAAAGCAAGCAGGAACTTTTATTAGAACATAGTATCAAACTCAGTTACAGAAGTCATAGTCCAAAGGCATATTAGTATACAATCACAGTTGTGGATACAAAGAAAAAAAATACATCAACTAATAAGAACACAGCTACAGCTACAATAATTCAATCAGCTTTAACCCAATAACAGCATAAAGCCTAAAACAGAATGAATGAACCTTTCTTTAGCAGCTACATGCGTTTTTAGTTTAGACTTGATGGACTAGACAATACTTATTTTAGACTTGACTTGTTCACCAAAGACAATTTTGTTTCTTTAAATCCAAATATGCATGGTAGGCTGTAGCTCCCCCATGAGAGCTTACTAATAACAGCTTGTAGATTACTCCCTTTCCATTTGTTAATATTCTAATCCACCACATTTTCCCATTCAATTGGTAGGTTAGAGTTCAAACAAATATCCATGGTCTTTTTCCAAACTCTCTTTGTGAAACCACACTCAAAGAACAAATAATCTCTGCCGTCAATATTCTCAGGCCATATTTAGTATATAAAATCCCATTCGGGTGCCACCAAATTTGTGTGCAGGTCTCATGTATGGGGTCATTTTTGCTTAAGCTACCAAGGCCAGAAACTAGTTGATGACAAAGCATATATCCGGCTATTTGGAATCAAGGATGGGGTTCAGGTTTGCTATATATTCCATCTTCTTGTTTAAAGTTTGAGAATGTATATATACTAGTCATATGAATGGATTCTCGTACGTAGTTTGGTGGTAGCACGACGTTTTCAAGCTCAATTAGTCAGATTCTATTCATTTTTCCTTTCTAATCAAGTTGAACTGTTTAGATCAGGATCTTCATATAAAATAAATTTTGAGACAATGGAACATTTTACAATGATTGATTTGTAGAAAGTAATTTTGTAATATGTATTTAGCCTAAAAATGCTTCACTGATGACAGAAAAGTTACTCACTTGGTAAAATATTGCGTTAGACAACGATGATACCCTTTCGAGAGTGGAGAGCAGTATTTCGCATACATACATGTCATTATGTCAATGTTAAAATAAGAAGCAAAAAACAAAAGATTTAGGGAGAGAATGAAAGAGCAAAAACAAGAGTTTACTTGGTTTGGCCTATTGAACTATGTTCATGACAAAAAGTTTTTAGTAACTACATTTTTACTATTTTATACAGCATATTATAATAACACAATGTAAGGTACATATATAGACAATGGTTGACCTATAAGGGTCATTGATTATTTTTGAATCAATGATAATTGATATGTCTTAATTTAGGGTATAATAAGAGACCAACAATAAGGTACGTGAATAGTAAAACATAAAAGTTAGATATATTAAGCCATATAAAACGTGTGCATATACTAACAACCCCTCAAACTCAAGGTAATTTTGAGTTTGGAATTTTAATCTTGTGAAGAAAACCATAACCATGAATGATTTGATTGGATGTAAAATGGATTTGGCAATTTGGAATGAATCGTGCCAAAAATTGACTCTGGCAACAAATAGTGACAATCAATTAGTATTTGGAGAATGATTGTACCAATGACCAAAGAATGGCTACTATGGCCGGAGGATAGCTACACTGTTAACCTAAGGAATATCAACATATATAGGCCGACGTTTTGGTGAAGAATATGAATGAGTTGATGGATTTCACATAGATTAAATCCAAAAAAAAATCAGTAATGCACAAATTAAGGTGACTTAAGAGTCTCAAATGTGAAAACAAGCCTTAAAATCAGAATCTACTCAAAATATGAATTAGGAAAGTGCCCTACCTAGAGAGAAGTAGTTATGAAGGATGTTGGGGTACGTAGTGGTTGATTATGATTGGTTAGAATGATAGTCGGTAGTGCTAGTCCAAACAATGATTAGTAGTAAGCCGAGTGATGGTCAACGATGAGCTACTTGAATCTCATGGAAGGCCACATAAAAGTGACTCTGATATCATGTTTAAATAAAAATAAAGAAAAAAAAAATTTATATAAAGAAAGAGAAATTGGCAGTAAGAGTTTACGTGATTTAGCATGATGATTTATGTCCACAAAGAAAAATCCTTAGATTTTTATATTCTAAATTGGACATCACAAGAAGCCAATATAGGGCGTATATACACATAATGATTGAATTATATGAGTCTAATTTGATATGCCTTGATCTATGGCATAGGCAATGTCTAAGATACATACATAACAAATATAGAGAGAAAATACATCAAGTCATATAAAACATGTGTATATACTAGCAGTCAAAAACCAAAAGTATTGTAAGACCTGAAAGCAAATCACATGTGTATGGCTTAGTATATCGAGACCGCTAACTTAGATAAATCTTCTCTAGATCTCATGACAATATTGTTGTTGGACAATGGTAGGATTTCGTAAGTTAAAGGCTATTCAAGGGACCCTTTTTTTTTTTTGACAAAATGCCTGGAACTTTTTGGATCACCACTTCTCACCTTTTTGAAGTGGAAGATCTAGAACAAATCCCGATTGTTTTCAAGTTTTTTTTTTTTTTTTTTGTACAGAAAGGTGATATGTTAACCATTTAGGCAGTAATTAAGGACTAAATATGAGGTGAAGTTCCTTGCTTGAGGCTTGGTCATCTTTTTAATGTCTATTCCTATAAGAGAGGAAAACATCTCTAGCTACTTTTTAGTGTCAAAGACCACAAGGGAGGTTACTCTATCCTTTAAGTAAAGGGAATATTTTACGAGTCATTATATTTGATGGAGAGATTCCTTTGCTGAGAAGTATGTATAGACAGTATAATTCTATTGGATTTTGGTATTCACTAGAATGAGAAAGAAAAATCAATTTGAAATTAGTCTCCTGCAGATTTTCCCGCAATATGTTTCAAGTTTTTAAGAATGTTGATCTATATTAAATTTTCTCTCTGTACGCATGTGTATAACTAAAGGATCATGGTTCAATTAACAGCTGCTTAGGTGATTTGGCTAATAATTCTTATTTTTTTGAAAAATACAGCTTTGTTTTTGCCCGGTATCTTTCAATTAACCGTGGCCAAGACAAGAGACCAATAAAGCATAGAACTGCTGCTTATCAACATTCAACAGCTTGTGGAGTTGTGGTTGAAATGATTAACACATTAATGCTAGAAGGCTTGTTGATGGATCTTGCTGAATCCTTTACCTAGGGCTACCGACGATGATGGACTGAAAGCAATCACTTCGTCTGTTAGTGTTGGCGCATATGTGTTTGGATTAACTTTTTGTTGAAAAGCTTATTCGCTGAAAATTGATAAAAGTACAGTTGTATATAAAAAAGTAAGGTTTCGAAAAAAATGTATGCAAATAAATAAGCTCAAGAGAAAAAGAAAAAAAAGGCTAATCCAAATGCATTACTGAAGGATGCTGATCAATGAAGATATATACTACCTCAGAGTGCCAATGTTATGAAATCGATGACAGGAATTTTGATGTGGAATTCATGTTGGCACACTTCTTGAAGGGCGATTTTCTTGCTCCAAATTGTTGTGTGAGGGGAAATTGAGTAGTAGAGGGAATAGGTATAAAAATAATAAATAAATAAAAACCCTACACTGGCCCTTAATATTTTCTGGGAATTGTTTAGGAGGCATACTACACTAATGGTATTCTCAGCTGAGTCTATGAAAATGACTGGGACAAAGAGGAACTGCACTGTTCCATTTTCAGAGCATATAGCGCTTACTTAGCATATTGAGCTTTCTTGAGGTGCCTGAAAACTTTTTGGTTTTTTTCTTTATGCAAAAGAGAAAGGGAAAAATAATTTCCATTTTGTTGGAGTGAACCTGATAATAAGTTGGCCTTAGCCTAGACAGTTTTCTTCCTTTCAGAATGGCAGATTTTGATCTCTAAGTCAGGTTTACTTCAAGGACAAAGTTTAGCTACAAAATTTAATTATAACTTAAGGCTACAACCTTACTCAATATCTTTTTTTTAGAGATGAGTTTTGACAAATCCATCATTGGATTACATGTTCTTTTCTTATTCTCCATGCTTGCAAAATTTCTAAAAAATTAAAGATCAATAGCTATGTCATTAATAAATAGTTTAAATTGCAAGTTTTTATAGCTTAAAATTATGCATAAAATATAAGCTTATAGATCATATAGTAAATAATATCCGATTGACACAAAATTTGACATGTGTAAAGAACATGCAATTCAACGATTAAATTTACAAAATATGTAGTAATGTTTATTTTATTGAGTAAGATTGTAGTCTTAGACTACAACCAATTTTGTAGTTAAATTTTATCCTCAATGTACATGTACTTTTGGCTTAGTCTATCTATCCATTGATGGCTTGTCTTCTTTTGCTTTAATTCTTCATGATGTGTTTGAACATGTTGCAATTGAAAGTAAAATAATGATGAGAGAGTGTCTGAACTCCTGATGGGGTCTGGATTCCAAACTTCATCGTTGTAAGTTTAATATAGCATGGATTGCATGCATCACAACTTGCTATTGTAGGGTAACTGGGAGTTTTTATTATAGTCATTGTCCACAAGATTAAGGTACATCAATCAAACAAGCATACTGAAAATATGGAAAAAAAATTAGGGTGAGAGTATTGCACATTTGAAATTCTTTTTTATATGAATATACATCTAAAATACTTGAAAATATCCGAGAAGGAGACCCTCATGATTCGAACTGTAGAATTTTTAGACAGATGAACCAATCACTCAAAAAACTCAAAGCTAATTTAGGAAGACCATTAATACATATAAGTTGGCATATATAACACGTCCATTAATTTGCTGGCTCTAAACATGAAGGTGAAATAGTTTTCTCATCCATGCAGATTAACAGAAACCAAGAGAAGAATCACAACATCCAGACAAGACATTACAATGGTGGTAAACTGGTAAACCAAAGAAAGTCGTGAATGGATGACTACTCAGTGCATGTTCCACTTTGATTTTGTATAGATGGTACAGGAAACAATCACTGGGACACTCCAAAATATTACCTTACCAGAAGGGCCTGATATTACATATTCATAGTCTCATTTAAAGTTGGGAGATTCTATTATGGGTATAAACCCAAGTCAACTTAGCTTGAATATATAGGCACTCTGACTAGAGCTCGGTGGTAATTTATGAAACTATTTAGTGAAAGTTCTCATTTTTATATAAGGATACTTAAGATCTGATCAACTTTAGAGGGACCATTGTTTTTATAATACCCAAATTAAAATTTCTGGTGGTGAACTAGGTGGGCTCTAAACATATTTATTATTTAGACTGCTTTTAAAAGTGATCAAGTTTGGTTGTAATTTCCTCTAAGCTGTTATTGTAGCACAGATTTCCAGAATGAAATATTGGAAACTAGTTTGTTTTGGGAGATTATTTGAGATCACCGACTGATAGTTATTCTTGGAAGGATGTCTGCAATGGTTACATTGTGACAGAGCTTGGTAAGTACTGCCATTAAAAGTCAAGAATTATTATAGACAACACTCAAAAATTTGAAAATAAAAAAAAGGGAGGAGAAAGGTAAAGAAGACTCAATGTAACAATCATCCACAGAGAAGAAAAGTTCACTTTAGTTTAGAAACACTTTGCATCTGCTCCCTAAATCACTCAAGTTTACAATACTCGAGTTTTCTTTATTTTCAAGACAAAAAGGCATTTGTCAATCATTTTTCCAGGGCATAGTCACCTATAAAATGGCATGTATAGGGTTCTTTCTATAAAGAAGGTGCAATTGACAGGATATTGAGGATATTCCTAGCTTTAGTTCCTACAGATGTAAAAACCATGAAATGCTTTTTTTCTTTTGGGAGAGGTAAGGAGACCCTTTGTTGCTTCCTTGCACAATAACATTACAAAGACAGGGACACTCTAATGTCAGGAACTGGACTGGTATAGTTCATGTTGTTTGCCAGCTGACAGCTATAAAGGAAGCTAAAAGTGATATGTCCATCAAAAGTAATCCCGGCTAGCTTTAAAGTAACATATAAAAAAATTTCAGGTTGGTATAGTTATGGCTGTAATGACTGTTGAACTTGAACCTATCAAAAGAAGAAAATAGCTTCTTATTTGGGAAGACAGAAAGCTACAAAGGGTCAGAGTACTCTCATACAGGTAAAAGATAGAAGTGCTGCTGGTGGCATCGTCATTTTCCTCTTTGTTGGCAAGGCTACTTTAGAGAGTTATTGCTGCTTGAGTCCTTTTGAGATTAGGTGGTTAACACTCTTTAGTGCAACTAGAAATATGTCCTTTCTAGCTAGAAATGAGACATGGAAAAAAGATCCTAGTCTTATGTGACATCAAAAACATGTGAAGGCAAAATGAATGTCATAGATATTTATGCTTTGCATATAGACATATATATGCTTTGTATCTTTCTAGGCAGTATATGCTTTGATTTTTTGCTGGAAAGCTTGTTTGCCCGGAACATGACATGGATATATGCTGGGGTTTGATGGTCCAGCTCCAACGATTCTCTGCCCACATAGACTTCTGTACTGATTGAGCCCAGATAAATCTTGGTATTTAGCTAATATATAAAGTTCCTAGTTGAAGCAAACTCTAAATGATTGGCAAAAAGTTGGTCAAATTCTAGGAGTAAATTTCTGTAGAATGAATTGAAGCATAATACCTTGACTACATTAAATAGAATAATGAAATTACCACAACTCAAAGCAGTTGGAAAAATCAGGCAGTTGCAAATAACAATCTTGGAAATGACAGGTTTTATCTAATTACAGGAGATAGCTCAATTACAACACAGGCAAATTGTGAGGAATGTTCCAAATTGATGGTTAGCTTTTTAACGTAAGGGTTTAAGAAAAGGAAACTGATGTACCTTTCCTAATCCATTGTCCCTGATGCTCTGGCAAAATTCAAACACCCAAAAATTATATAAGCTTGAAATATAGTCTTCAGACATCCCAGTTGAAACAGGTGGCATCCAAACTTTTGTTTCATCAAATAGTTGAGCTGATAAAAGGGATGCGATTGCTCATCATCTATAATGCTGCTTGCCAGTATTCAGTGGAGAGTCTCTGATGCTCTTGCAATGGGTGTATGTGATCTGTGGAGTTCCATCTGACTTCTTCTTGCGTCTCCCTTGTTGAGATAATCGAGAATGGTGAGATAAGATGGCAAGGTCATTAAGATCTTGCAATGGAGTCAGAACCTTAACAACTTCATCCATGGTGGGGCGCGATTTCGAGTCCCTACTAAGGCAGTTGTAAGCTAACTGAGAGACTTTCTGCACTCCTCTAAGAGAGTAATTCAGTTCCAAGCGGGGATCCACCAGTTGATAAGGCGGCTTTCGCTTGTTGTCAGCTAGATATGGCCGAGCCCATGTAACAAGATTTTGTTCCCCACTAGGACGTTTCTTGTCCATTGATCTTCTGCCCGTTAAAATTTCAAGAAGCACAACTCCAAAGCTGTAAACGTCACTTTTAGATGTCAAGTGTCCTGGGGAAAGAAGAGCCAAAATTGTAAAATTGGTTAGATCTCAAACTTCTTACGGTACAAGAAATATATGACATGACTTGCTTGTGAGCCAAAGACCTGAAGCATCTGAACTGCACAGAACTTAAGTATTTGGGGTTGCAGGACCAACTAATTAGATAGTCAATGCTAAATGCAACATCGTTATCAGATTGATATGAACTATCTCATTTGATGAACTTAATTGGATTCTCTTCAAGTAAATCTTTCACTGTCTAATCTGACATCATAAAATCAGTATTTCAAGATCAATTTAGTTATCCTACAATTAGCCATGTGAAGGTAAAAGAAGTTTCTATTGAATCCTCATATTTGTCATGCAAGTAGAAGTACAAAACACAGGGTTTAAAGGTCCAAATACTCAAAATTTGAAAATTTTTCTGAACCATGTGCCTGTGTGTCCATGCACTGATGCAAGCACATTCAACAAAAACTCATGATTTTTGTAGCTTTTAAGTGAGTGTATACTTGACACTAGAAATCAGGTCATTTAGGTTCTGATGAAGTCAGTCATGATCATAAATGAACACATTGGTGATTTTAGAGATGACACAATGTCTTATCACCAACTTCAGTGTGTAGTCAATCACCTTATCTGCTATCTGAATGCCTCACTAAATCTTGCTATGAAGTCTTCTGACCATTAATTATTAACTATATTAAAGCCAGAATCTATATTTTTGAACTTGTCCTTAAGCATCCAGATTTTTTTATGGTCCAAGATTGAATACAAATGCCTACTTGTACAAATGGTATCCAAGCTTGTAAAGCTTTCTGCTCTTGTATATAGATATTCAACCTTGTTATAGCTTGTAGGATTTCCTCTGATACCAAACAGAAGGCTTGTACGGTACATGAGAGTTTGAAAACTTTCAATAAGTTCAAAATTTCTTCTGGCACCTTCTTACCTGTCATTACATATTCTGGAGCAGCATACCCATAAGTTCCAACAACCCTGGTAGAGACATGCGTTTTGTCTCCTCGTGGCCCGGCTTTGGCTAGACCAAAATCTGAAAGCTTTGCATTATACTCCTATAGAAGACAATCCCTATATAGTATTAACAACTAAGTGTAACAAAAAATCTAAAATTCATCATTCACTAATATGATTATTTACGTACCGAATCAAGCAATATGTTGGATGTCTTGAAGTCTCTATATATGACTGGTTCTGGACCATTATGGAGGAAGGCCAATCCTTTTGCTGCGCCAAGTGCAATCTTAATCCTATTGGACCACGGAAGAGGTATGGTCCCTTCAAAATTTTTGACAATATCAGCATTGTTTTAATACAACATTGTGAAGTTGCATGATCATGTGAAAAATACAAGATTATACAAAATTTAAATAATAATAAAAATAAAAAAAAAAAAAAAAAAAAGGCAAGAGAAAAGAAAAGAAAAAGTTAAATTGAAGGCATTATCTTAATTTAAGCATCCATCAATCTTTGATCTAGAAGAATTGTTGTAAAAACATAGAACATATCTATAGGCTTATACTCCTAAAGAAAAATCAAACTTCAACATGGAAGGGATTTTAGGATTCAATGATTGCATGACATATCGGAGAGAAACTGGAGAAAAAAGGGGGAAATTAAATATTGGAGTAAGATGAACAAATATTCCATGTTTCATAAGAAACTAAAATTTATTGTAACAATATCACTTATGTTTCAGAAGACAAATTCTTTTAATTAAAATTTAGAAAATAGTAATGCCAAGCAACTTTCTCATTGCAGTTTTCCAGAATAAACACCACAATATAAAAGTTAAGCAAGATGAGTTGCAATAAAAATTTGAAGTAGGAAGGTTAAACCATAGCTACACTCACTTCTAAAAAGATGGTTCTCAAGACTTCCACGGGTCATAAATTCATAAACAAGCAGCCGTTGATCATCTTCAATGCAGTACCCAATAAGCTTAACGAGATTGGGATGGTGAAGCTGTCCAAGAAAGTCAACCTCAGCCTGCATTAAGTAAGTGACAGTTACACTCCCAATTTCCAGCATCTCACTAACAATTTACTTTTGACATCAATCTACTAACCCAAAGCAGATATTCTACTAACCACCCATTCTCTATGGCCCTGCAGACCATCCGGCTTCAAGCTTTTGACCGCAACTGTAATTCCTGACCCGGGCTTTGCTGGTGCTGTCCCATTTTCCTCAATCCATCCTTTGAACACATATCCAAATCCACCCTCCCCAAGAATACTATCGGGTCTGAAATTTCCGGTAGCAGCTTTTAGTTCCTGAAAAGAAAATTGGAGCAGCTGGCATGGAGTTTTGCTTTCTGATGTTGGTGGATTAGGCTTATCCGATGATAGCTGAGCTTCATTGGGAGCACAGAGTTCTCTGTTGCTAGCATTTAGATATCGTGTTTCAGTCGCTGCATTGGCAGAATGATTGTCAAAAGTTCTGATTTAATCATAACCCCTCTCATACAAAAAATACATGATAGAGGTCAAATTAGCTTGCTTTGAGCTACAAAGGCTTCACAAAGAACATCAACAAACTCTGCAGAAATCAACTATTACAGTCAACATCTAGATTAGACACATGAGAACTCATATTTTGCAAAACTTGGGAATTCAGTGAGATGTCAAGGTGGCATGAAAAATTGTGCAGCTTTATCTGATAAAGCTTGACTACTTTCCATATGAAGTACCAAGGCCTTAGATGATCCAAAGAACAGAATTATCAATTATGCAGCTATTAGAAGAAAAACCAGTTAACTCTCAATTGTCATAATATTCTTCTCACACAGAACAAGAAAATTTGTATTTTGTAGCTAAAACTAAAGAAAATGATGATATTAGAATCACTAGCAGAGACCCAGTTTGGGATCTGTTGTCTACTTCACAACTACATCATGATCTCACAATATACAGGAGTCCTTATCAAAAACTCAAAATTTAAATGGTTTGTTGAAAACAGGGGAATTGAGTAAATTACCTTTCAAATCCAAGTTCCACAGAAAATTAGTTGAATTATTTTAGAATTTGAGAGAGAGAGAGAGAGAGAGAGAGAGAGAGAGAGTCTCACAGAACGTAAAAACAGAGGAGACCCATATGAAGGCAGAAATGGAGCATTTTCTGAGATAAGTTATATCAATCTTGCAGATTTAAAAGTAGCAGAAAGTACTAAAATTGAGTACCAAAAATAGAGTAACACACATATTTGTATGTTTGTGAGAGAGAGTGTGTGTATATATATATATATATAAAAGAAATACCTGCGTCATAAACTAGACTAGTACGAGGGATAGTGTTGGCAGAGTCTTTAGAAGCAGAGGACTTGCAGGAACCTCTAACGCCGCGTTTCAACACAGCCCAGCACCCACACTTCTTCTCCATAACTCTCTCTTCTGCTTCTTCTTTTGGCTGATTCTCTTAACTTTGATAGGTTCCCATTATAATAATTGGATGAGAGCGGTGAGAAAAGAAGGAATCAGCCATGGTTGTGAGGGAAGAGAACAGAGGAGAAGAAGGGAAAGAGGCAAGTAGAGAGAGACAGAGAGAGTACAAAAGATAGAGAGAGAGTGAGAAAGTGTTATGGTTGTTGTTGCTGCTGCTGTTGGAGATTGCAGGCATCATCATCGCCATCATCGCAGTGTGTACAAAAAGAACTTTTTTCCCACCACCTTTTGTGTGGGGGATGGGATCATGGGAATTCCTCTCTCTCTCTCTCTCTCTCTCTAACATGACAAAATTACCAAAAACATTTTGTGTCTTTTATCTTTGTTCTAAATGTGACAAATATTTATATTACTCACAAATAATAATAATGCCATGGACACTCCATAAAAAAAAATGCCATAGACACAATTTTTTTCTCATCAAATTTCACACTCAATTGAAGTGATTAACTCTAAGAGGTGGATCTATGAGTGTTAATTGAGGTCTACTATTTACTGTTTTAACAATTAGAAATTTTTTTGTAAAAAAAATTGTATCTATATCTTTATTATACCCACAAAACATTACATCAAAAAAAGTTTTATTTGGCGATTATGGAAACCTATCAATCACTTTGCAAGGATATTTTTTTTTTGTTTTCTTCTACAAAATTAAGAAAATGCAAGAGGATTTCTTCCTAAGATATTGATTGATGCCTCCCTTTATGACCATTAACGTTTTATGGAAAATATTAAGATATTATTTTTAAAATTTCTATTTCATGCCGTATTCCTTTTGATGAAAATTATTAGTTAAATTGCATACTTAGTTCTCGACAAGTCTTTAACGTCATCTAATTAATGGAAAATGCTAATGTAATTCAATAAATTGAAGTTAGTTTGATGACGTGGAACCTATGATGTAACATGAAATCCTTTTGATACATCATCATTTTCCATAAATTCAATAACAATAAGAATATTTTTGAAACAATTTAATAATTATAGGATTAAATTGAAACATTTTAAAGTATAAGAGTTATTTTGAAAGAAAAAAATGTCAACCTTTTTTTTTTTTTTTGAGAAACAAAAAATGTCAAACTTTGTGGACTAAACCATGCAATTTTGTTGAAACTATACTATCGTGTAAACTCCAATAATAAATGGTATATCTTGCACCATCGAGGGTGGTGGTCTACTGATGTTGGGCTTACCCCCCCCCCCCCCCGCCCCAAAAGGTCTTGTGGGTGGTAGTTCCTAATGTCAAATCTAAAATAGGAAGCACTTGAAATTATTTCCATGTCATTAGTCCAATGTTCACTAGTACCTTTGGTGGAATACAAATTCTTTGTACCATTTTTTGTATTCTACTTTATGTTCCACCAGTTACAACTTATCATGTATTTGTTTAACTTTCCTTATAAAATAGCCAAAGTTAAAAAAAAAAAAAAAAAAA
This sequence comes from Notholithocarpus densiflorus, assembly GCA_030021035.2. Taxonomy (NCBI): domain Eukaryota; kingdom Viridiplantae; phylum Streptophyta; class Magnoliopsida; order Fagales; family Fagaceae; genus Notholithocarpus; species Notholithocarpus densiflorus. The sequence continues at coordinate 4,479,818 of JARYZH020000003.1, forward strand.
AAACACATGACAAGTTGTGATTGGTGGAATATAAAATGAAACACAAAATGTGATACAGAAGATTTATATTCCCTTTGGTGAGGTTGGGTCAGTCTATGGCTTAATCAATTCACTTTTTGCAGGCTTAACCCCAATTGATAAGATGCTACTATAGTTATGCCTAAGTAGAATGCTACATTTGGTGGCCTCGTCCTACCATTTTTCTTTTTCTTTTTTGTTTTAATAAAAAAAACATTGGTATACCTTGCTTTATGGGAGTCAATTCCATAAATCGTGTATGTATGCTTAATAAGCCTCTAATAAAAAAATAAAAGTAAACTTTATGCTTTATTTAGCTAACATTGTTTGGGGAGAGATATAAGTGTTTGATTGAGACCTTGTAGCAGTTTAGGGAAATGGACTATATGGATGCCTCTATTTCATGTGGCCAACCTCCTAAGTTTAGTCCTACTTGCTTATATATGGTAAAATATTGCCTATAAACTGCTTGACAATTGACTTGAAGTTAGTTTGAGTTCCATATTTGGTGAAGAAGATAATAACAACTAGCCTCCTTGCACTATAGGCTTTTTTTTTTTTTGAATTTGATTTATCCCTCAATCTTTTATAGAAGACAATAGTCAAGAGTGGTTTTTTTCTTTTCTTTTTTTAACCAATGGTTGTATGAACAATTTTATTTTAATTTATTTTTAAGGTTAGGTTAAATATATAACAATTAGGTTAAATAGAAAAGCAATAATTTCAAAGATGGGAGGAGAGTACGGACGTAATATCCCCACCGAATAAAGGAGGAAAATAGAAACTATACCCAAGATCTTTGAAAACTGACATTAAAGCTTTTGAATCAAAAAAGAAACAATAAATAAATAGGAGATAAAAATAGAATAATATTCTTGGCTGAAACTAGGATCTTGGCATTAAAAAAATATATGAAGAATATGAACCAATAAAGTTTTAGTGGATTTGCTTCAGTTTCTAGAAGGTTTCCACACACTGCCAATCAGTAATTTGCCTTGAAATTAAGCAACTAAGATTAACGTTCATACTATTTAACGTACGCAAGCATTTTGATTTCCAAAAAGACAAAAAAGAACAACAAGGATGGCATATTTTTAGAGGTAGCATGATGTGCACCACTATGTTATTCTCCATTATTAGGAAATGGGACTTTGCTTTGGTCCTGAGGTTTTCTTTCACTTTTGGATTTCACTTTCTTGACTTAGATCTCTCTCTCTCTCTCTGGGTTTAGATTTGGGTTACTGTCAATTCTGGCACCTACTGAGCTTAAAGATCTTTCCATAGAAGTAGTTTGTAAATTTGCTAGATTTTATCTCCAAAAGCTTTCCTTAATCAAATAAGTTTTGCTATGAGTTAAAAAAAACAAAAATCTTGGTCATATTATCGATCGATTGGTCAAAACTAATAGAAAGATAGTCAAGAGCATATTTGAGTGCAATCCAATCAGTCTCCCTCTAGACAATAAAAGTGTAGATATATATATATATATATATATATTCCTATATCGAATTAGCAGGTTTATCATAGCTAGGTGGGTTTTTCTCTTGAAAGTCTATATATTTATTTAATAAAGAGAGAAGAAGAGAGGGAGAGTGGGGTTAGGGTATGGAGGGAGGTGCTTGGTGAGAGGTCATTTCATCAACCAACCATAAAACAACATAAAATTGTATTCTATGATGCTTTGGGTGAAGAAAAGCAATGTGAGAGAGAGAGAGAGATCCTATTCTTTTTTCTACACTGTGCATGCAACTTGGACAAGGTCTTGTTGGAAAGGGTTTTTAGTACCCATTGCCCCCACTAAGTGGGTGGGTCCTACCTTTATAGGCCCTCACCATTTCGGAGAGAGAGTTTGGAAGTTGGAACACTGACCAGTGAAGCCCACTCAGTGTCATCATATGCAAACAAGATATCCTATTTTTGGAGGTATAAAGTTACCAACCCATATAATTGGTGTAGGAGAAAGCTCTAGAGGTTTTTGATTTTTTTAGAGAGAGAGAGAGTGTGTGTGTTTGATCAACAAAATATACTATGCCCTTACTGAATTGGACCAACTGAATAGTATCCCTAGGGCCCAAAGAAATCAAGCTGTATATATAGATAATCATAATCATGATCTGATATGATCCATGAACCATCCAAATTATCCAATGTACCTAGCTGGTTCAAAATGAAAATTGGTTTTGGGCATGCAAAATTTTCAGGTTGACTAAACCAAAAACACAGTGAACCACTTGTGCATGTCAGGTATCTTAATCATGGTTGCTACTATTTATGTTTATGAGATGCCATTGGTGGCTTGGCAGAAAGAATGATATATATCCTAAAGAATATGTGATTGATGTGAAGATGCTTCTTGACTAGTTTCCACCATAGTGTGTGTGAAAGCCAACAACTAAACTGAGTGATTGCAGTTAACCCAATTATCAATTCAACTCAGTGGACAGCATGGGTAGCATCTTTTGGATATGGTCTCTATATAATGTTATTGCTTGTACTTTTGGCCCTTCACATGAAAAATATAATTAGAGCCACAAGCCGAAAGCATATTTTGTGAAGCACAATGAATTTAACACTCAACCCATTTACATATATGGATAAGGACTCGCAAAAATGGGTGAAGTGGAACGAACAAAATAATACGACCAAAGATTTAGAAAGACACAATATATATTCGAACTTTAAAACGAGTTCTTCATCATAATTTTCTTTTCTTTTCTATCAAAAAAAAGGAAAGGGGGAAATTTTCTTTAGAATTTTGTTAAAACGAACTTACCAAAATATGCATATATTCTTTTCCATGATTTAGTTATTTACCCTATCAAGATCTATTCCTAGATGTGACGTATTCATTATTGGATTTGGATCTAGAGATGCTTGACAATATGGATGGGAAAAAATACCCTATCTTGTCTGATTGGTCCAGATCTACTCCACTGGTAAGAAATGATGTGTGGGGATGAGTTTTGCTCACTAATGTAAATGTGTACATAACGACGTCGAATGTTATAAAAGATTTGAGTATATTTTTTTTATTATTAATTTGTTTTGAGATGAGTTACACAACTCACAATCTGACTGAAGGCGCAAAATTTATTTTCTCCTCCATGAAAGCATAAAATAGAGTATTATTTTTAAGGTGGGTTTGGGACTAACAACTATAAGCCTCATCACTAATATCTTTCACATAGTTTTAAAAATCGGACCGGACCGGCCTGTCCGACCGTTTCAACCGAGAACCGAGAGCCATCCGGTCCGGTTAAAACTCCTAAAACCGATCAACAACCGGTCAAAAATCGAAAAATCGGGGTTGAACCGAAAATTAAAAAAAAAAACGATTCGATGCTCGGTTTGGTTTTTAAAACCATGATCTTTCATCAGTTAATAGGAATCACTAACACACTTTGAAAGGATATGAAACTAGGGTCATATTCCTTAGACCGACTCTTGCATGAATAAATATATCATCTTTTTTGGTTTAATTCCTGGGCATGGGTAAGATACTCTCTTATTTAGGGCCCTTTGGAAATGAGTTGTTTGAAATGTTAGGATTAGTGCCCTTAAATCCTATTGTATGATGCTATGTATGATATTATATATGATATTATGTATGATTTAATGTTGTAATTAATAAAGTTATTTTATTATTATTTAAAATAATGGTAACATTGAATATTTGGACATTATCATATATTCCATGAGATGCATAGTATGTGATTAAGGTGATTTAGTCACAAAAGATATAAGTCACAAGTTCTTTGTAAACTCAGAATTTTAGTTCGTAGTCAGTGATGAAATTGGGCATTTCATCTGTGAAGACTATAACATATCAACTAAGATGATTTGTCTTGATCATGGAAGTGGAGACTTCTAGTTGATATGTTGATATGTTTTAAGAGTTAAGACATATTGAACTGGACCGCTGTGAGATTTATTATTCTCTTAACGACTGTCAAATGAATAATAAATCTCACGACTTCTATTTACATCAATTCTTAATCCTGAGAGAATAATGGACCTGATTATGAAGTGTATGTTGCTTTGATATATCGGTTGCTTTGATATATCAGGAATGAAATCTAAAGTTACGATCAAAACCTCAATATGTTGGGCAGCCACATTTAGTGTTGATGGAACATATATTCTCAAGATGGAATTCATAATTTCTTAACGGAGATATAAAATATTCTCTTGAAATAAGTTTAATGAGTTTGGTTAGTCAGAGTGTTAGGCCTAACCACTTTAGTAAGAAGTTACTAAAGTATATATTTATGAAATTGAATTTCATAAATATATGATTAATAATTTAAAGGATTAAACCGGGTACTCAAGGATTAAGATGTAGTAATTTTCAAAGTGGCAGTATACATTTATGACTTTGTATTACTACGAATATTTTATGAATGATTTGTATGTATAATAAAGTCTTGGGATATAATTTATTAATAAGACCTAGAGTGCAATTATATTTACATAGTGATATTAAATATAATTAATGATAACTTTGGACTTGTCAAGAGTTGACAGAAAAACCTAAGGTCCATTGGAGCTAGTGTCTTATTTGTTCTTTTTTGGTTCTACTCCAAGTCACATACTAAAGCCCAATCGGAATGGCCCAATAGGCTAGCCCAATTAGATAATCAGTTATAAGGAGAGAAACATACAGAATTTTGTATGAGAATGAAACGGTTTGTATGTGAGTGTTGGACATTCTCTTATTCTCCTTTGAACAAATACATATAAATTGATTGAGAGACCACACTTCTTGGGCACAAGTGGAATTAGAGTGAAGATTAAAAGTGTTCCCAAGTACTTCTAATCTTTAGTTTTGAATTTTACCACACTAAGGTACACTCTCTTGTTCTTATATTCTGAAATTTATATAGTACATGTTATCAATTACGAATGAAGTAGATCCGTTAATTTTTCGCTGCGTATGTTTTGTATGCGATACAAACGTGTATTTTTTCAACATGAAAACTATACCTAGAAAAAAAGTAGAATTTTAAAGGCTATACTTTTTTTTTTTTTTTTTTAAAATTTGAAAAAAAAATTGTAGTTTAATCTGCCCTCCTAAACAAACATGCCACAATTTCATTATTAAAAAAAAAAAAAAAAATGCCACAAAGTAGAAAACTCCTTGGACGAATCTACACTTATAGTTGGACCTGGGGGCAATTTGTTGGGCCTGTTTATTTAAGGTCTATATTAGACCGGTTCTATCAAATGTATTTTGTTGCCCTGATGGGCCATTTCAAGACCTCCCACCCCACCTTTTCACCACATACAAAAGACAAAAAAATGTGAAGAGCTCTGAACCCAAAAGAATGTAAAGTTGGGTTGGGCCTTGATGTACCTTTTTCATTTCCTGCTTGATCTGCCAGTTTGTCCGTCTCAAGCCTCTCTCAAGTCTCAAGTCTCAAGTTATAAGTTGCTATCTATCTTTACGAGAGAGAAAGAGACAAGTACAACACAAACTCAAAAGACAAAAAAGAGATAAAGATTGCTATAGAACCCACGAGAGGCATTTAACATTATAATCGGACGGTTCTAGAGAGAGAAGTGAAAAGAGTGCATTTTCAACCCTCTTTTTCACTTCTCTATTTTTCTCCGCCACCCTTTCCCATTCACCAAAGAAGTTTCAACAAACCCAAGTGCGTGTCGACTTTCATGTTCAACGACTATTGATAGGGATTAAATAAAATAAATTCCACAACAACTAGAAATTATTAATTAAATACAAACACGACAAGAAAAACAAAAAACAAAAATCTCAAAGGTATCAACTATCATGTCTCAAAAGACAAGATTCTCAAAAAATAAAAAAATAAACAAAAAGCCCACTATAGATGTATATTCCTATCCCAAACCAAACTGAATGAAACACGTCTCTGAAGTGAAAGTCTCACGCCTAAAGTTTCTTTCCCACTCACGAATCTTAGCTACGTGTCAGCTCCTGATTGGTCATCCATTTCCCCGACCCCACGCGTGGTTGGACGGTTGCGCTTTCTCTTCACTTTGTTCAACCAAGAATGACACAGAGACAGAGCCTTAGCCTACCCTAATTTATTTACTATCTATATTTTCATCCAAAAAAGAAAAAGCTCTCTCTAATCTCAAAACTATAATTAAGTTAATATTATTACCATTTCTTTAACTTTTTCCAAGCTCTTCTTGTGTTTGTTTGTATATTGGGGGAAATAGAATTGTACAGTAGTATATTTGGGGGGTTGAGGTGAAAAAAGAAAAGACTCGGTGAATGAGAGAGAAGGGGTGGGAGATAGAGAAGAGGGAAAGAGAGTAGAGGAGGAGGGAACGAAACATGTCTGCCATAGTGTGCGGGAAGAGATCCTCCATTTTCGAAGATAATCTCAGCCCACCTGTTTCCAAGAGAATTCGTTGCTCTTCTTCTTCACCTGTTCGCTTCTCTCCGCCCACCACAGCAACTGCCACTCTCTCTTCTTCCTCCTCCTTCGATTTGATCCACCACCTCACGGCTATTTTTCCTCACATGGACCACAAGGTATTGGATCGGTGTGTTTTGATTTACTTCTTCTTCTTTTTTTTATTTATCATGTGGGGTTTTGGATGAGAAATGAGAAATACGAATTGGGTATTTTCAGTTTGGTTCAAATTTGTTACCTTTTCTTTGTTTGCTAATATTTTTTGATTGATGGTCATTGTTTTGGGGTTTTCTTATTAGGGTTTGATTCGATTTGGTATTCTGTTTTATAAATTATGTTACTTGTTATTGAATTTTGACATTTCATGGAAATTATTTTACTCTTTGTTTGTTTTTAATAATAAGAAATAGTGTTTGGGGAATGGGAATTTCAGTGGATTGAAATTCCTTGCCTCTTTTTTACTTTTTTAATATGCGCCAATTAGCTCTAGCTCAAATGACATTTCCTTCAATTATATTATAATGAAATGGTGCCAATAGTTGATTCTGTAAATCTTTACTTTATTTTGCTTCTAATATGTTGGTTTTAATTTTGGATAGATGGACATTTATTTTGCTGAATAATCCACAAATTTTTCACCAAGCTTAGGCAAATGCTATGCCTCGATAATTTATGATAAAAATGTGGTAATTCATGTATTAAGGTAGCCAATAAAAGATTTTAGGATAGTCTTGAGAATGCAGTTAGCTCATTAAATGTGCTTTTGAAATTTGGAGGATGTGCATTACAATTTACAACTCTTGATGTAATATGGTGGTAGTTACTAACATTTGTGGAGAACTATGATCATTATAGCTTCTTGAGAGAGCGCTTGAAGAATGTGGTGATGATCTTGATTCCGCTATCAGAAGTTTGAATGAGCTTCGTTTAGGATCTACTGGTGATAACTTGGGTTCTGCTGCACCCAAATCTGATGCAATACCAGAAGCAAATGTTCAATCACAAGGTATGCTTACGAAATATTTTGAATCAGTTCTTTGAACTCAATCTTGATGTTTCTGGCTGTTTCTAACTTGCATTGGTTTGACAGATTTACTTGTTTCTTCTTTATGTGTGTGTTTGTGGATTTTTATTGTTTATGAATTATTTGCATGTGAAGGTTTGCTCTCTGTATGTTCAGTAATGCAAGGTCTAATAGTTTTCCTTTTCTGTAACTTCTTATAAACTGTATGAACATATATTGCCATTGATAATATATTAAACTGAATCATGAAAGAATGTTCAGAACCATTTTTTAAATATGTATTTTCTATTCGTCAAACACCACCACTATGACCTATATGACCATAAGAGGGTTATCCTTTATTGGATTGTCTGATCATTGCCTGAGTTTGAGTACCTTATGTTTGTCTCTCTCTCTCTCTCTCTCTTCCCCATTTTGTACCTTAGAATTCTGATATATGGCAATAATTCTCATGTGATCTTAATTATTGATTCTGATTTGATGATCCCTTAAGAATTTTAATTCAATCTTTAGCCGTTCATTTTTTTCCCCATTTCTGTGTTCTCTGTCTCCCCTTTTATCTAATGACACATATTGGCACATGGGCTTCTCACATGCCTTTTTTGTTGATGATGTGATTACTCATGGCAGATTAAACTGGAATATAGGTGTATTAAATCTCTAGGAGAGTTTAGCAGTCCTGTAACTTTGGTTGGTCGGTCAATATGAAGACATTTTCTCCTCCATTGTATTGATGAGCCACTTTCTTCATTCAAATTTACAAATAGTCCACCTGGGTTTAGGCATTAGACTACATTTGACTTCTCTTTATAGTTTTTAATGTAAACGTTGCTTTGGACCTTGAAACATTGCTTGAATGCTTTTTTGGAGGAAGAAAATGAGTATGTTTGTTGACTGCTAACAAATAGAGATCAATTTAGAGATTTATCAAAAAGAGAGTTGGTGCTTGAGACATAGCCAAGGCTACTATTTAAGAGAGAGAGAAAGAGTCCATAACATTGCCATCAGCTGCCACATCCCGGTTCAGGAATTTTAATCCAATTCAGAGTTCAAACCTTGACTTTGATCAAAATTTCAGTTCCATAAAAAGTAAAATTTTAGGCTAAAACATTAGGTAATTTAACGGCACATGATGGTAATGGTAAGATGTGTTTATCTGCACTGACAATGGAAACCATCTTTTCATCTCTACAAGTTGCAAAGCTACTTCTTGACTTTGACTTGATCCATTAGCATGTGGAAAGGAATCATCTGAAGGGAATCCATTAACAATACTGAATCAACTTGGTGCCAATAACATGTCAAGGGAATTGGTATGTTAGATGCTAATGGATCAAGCACCTTTTGACCCCCTGACTGAATCTTATTGGCAATTACTCATTGCTTAAAAGCAGCTTTTGACCCCAACTTGATTCTTCTTACGTAAGGGAATCAACATAGCAAAAGGGTTATGAACACTGATTTTTTGAAAGGATATCCTCACCCATCATGCTTTTGAAAATTTGAACCAAACTCAGAAGAAACGAGTTTCTTTGAAAATGGATGGTGCTTTTATGAAGTGCCAGATGTTGCAGGTGAGGAGAATAATTCATGCTATTGTTTCAGATTTTATCTGAGATTTTGTAAACTAATAGAGAACGAGTTCAAGCAATTTATGACTGAAAAGGTGAATGTGAAGTCAGGGGGTATTGCTTACATAATTGTTATGTCTCTTTTTGCTTTGCAACTATTCCTTTTAAAATTTAACAGAATTTAGTGCAACTTGTTTAATGTGCTTCATTGCTGAGTAAATTTTTTAAAGAATACAAGACGATTGTCATAATTATTGGTGTCAACTATATGCCCCCCCACCCCCGAACCTTTGATTTTCTAAGTTTTGGGCCCTTGCGACCATTTCTAATTGGTGGTGGACTACTTCATGGGATGGGTGCGATATTTTGTTTCAGGTGTAGTGACAGATAATGGAGAGGTCACACCTGGTGAGGAGCAATCAGCTCCACAGAACCCTCCCATGGATGGTAATGACTGGGTGGAGCTCTTTGTTAGAGAAATGATGAGTTCCTCCAATGTAGATGATGCTAGAGCTCGTGCTTCAAGAGTGCTTGAGGTTTTGGAGAGATCCATCTGTGCACGTGCAAGCACTGAGGCCACCCAAAGCTTTCACCAGGTTGTTTATTTTACTGTCATTTCTGTTACTGTTATTATGGTTACTACAATTATGCAGAATGTAATCATAAATTCCCATATTGTTCTTTCCTTTTTATTTTTATTTTCTTTGGTGGATGGGAGAAATGGGGAGAGAAGTGCAGGGGGTGCCAGGGCAGTTTCAGGTGGGGTTAGGGTTTGGACAATTTAATCTAATAATATCATGTTTCCTTTTAAGGCTTTGTTTACTTATTGTGGGTTGCTCTATTGTAGGAAAACATGATGCTGAAGGAACAAGTAGAATCACTTATTCAGGAAAATTCAATTCTCAAGCGAGCAGTGTCTATCCAACATGAACGTCAGAAAGAGTCTGAAGAAAGGAACCAGGAGTTGCAACATCTGAAGCAACTGGTATCCCAGTACCAGGATCAGCTGAGAACATTAGAGGTTTGACTCACAGACCCCATAATTTCTTGACTCTGTATATGATCTCATGTTCCATGTCAGCGGCAGAGTGTTCTGAGGCTATGCTGTTTGGCATTTGAAAGAAAATGTTAATAAAAATTGTGCATTTAGTCTTCTTGGCATAGTCATTTTGATTGGATCTTTGCTTCTTTACAGTCATTGCATGATTGAACTATATTCCTACTGTTGTTTTCTATATTTTCTTTAGTCTGATGATTATTGTTTGATTTGTGATGCACTACCAGGTGAACAATTATGCATTGACAGTGCATCTAAAACAGGCTCAGCAAAGCAACTCCATCCCAGGGCGTTTCCACCCTGACGTCTTCTAGTGGTTCTTGGATATGTTAATTTGACCTGGTGGGTGGTTACTATTTGAGTGTGCTTTCAACTGCTGTGAAAAAGGTAGTGCTATTTATCTGTAGGCACTACAAATGGTATCTGATGTCCCAATTGCTTTGTGGGGGGTTTGCCCTCTTATAGTCAAATGGTAGGCAGTGATGAAAGACACATTTACTTTCATTTGAATACATCATTAAGGGTCACTTCTCTTTATTGTTTGTGTCCTCGATTTGAATTGAAATCGTTACACATCATAGATGTTTGTAGGTATATGCGTTAAGAGATCAAATAAATATATTGTAGCACTATACCTTGATAAAAAGATTAGTGGTGCTTAAATTATCTCTAATATTTTTCTCTCTGGTTCACACTTCTGGTTCGTCTGTTGATAAAGTAATGCTATTGTGAGAAGCTTTTTCCGCATAGAACGTTCTCAAACCCTTTCTCCAACCTTGATTTTGAATACAGATTAATTATATAACAAATGTTATACGGAATTGGTTTTTTTAATATGAAAGTGTAAAAATACCCGCTAGTTGATACAAAATACGATAATACATGACTTTAAACACTCATCTTTAAAATGTGACTTCAAGTAATAAAATCCCATCTTGAAGATGGGATGTCATGTTGGCAATTTCACATGGCGGTGTCACACAGCGGTGTTTGTCCATTAAGGCAAGGTGAAATCACACCTTAAAAGATACTATTTAAAAATAATAATAATAATAATAAAAGTTTTGTTTTGTTTTATTGTGTGTTGGATACATCAATAGTTAAGGTGAGAGATTTGAACATTGGAAATACGAGAATATGCTAATTAATTGAGTTAGAGCACCCACAGTAGATGTGGGATATGTGCCAAATGCTAAATATTTGGCACATATCCCACACCAAACACAAAAAATAGTCCTCTAGTAGATGTTGTATATGTTGCATATGTTTACCACATATACCATTTTGTGTCCGTACCATTGCAAATTTGCAATGGTACGGACAGATGTGGTAAACCAAATATTTGTATTTGAATGTATTTGAATGTATTTTAATGTGTAGTAAATATTATTTTAATGTATTTTAATGTGTAGTAAATATTATTTTAATGTATAAAATTGAATTATAAAACATCTGATAAATGAGATGTTGTAAAATGATGTGGTAAAATAATAAAGTAGGCATTTGGTGTGGCAAAATGGCATAATTTTTGCACGATCTGCTACGGATGCTCTTACAAGACTCTTAGTCTATTGCAAATATTTAAAAGAAGAAGAAGGTGAGATTTCTTTTATTCTTTTATTTTTTTTTTTTTGAATTCAAAACGATAAGATTTCTTTTATTCAATACTAAATAGTTGTATTCTTAGAAGCGTCAAAGTTGTGGGAGTTCAAAGACCTGCATTTTCAAAATGCAATTTTAAGTAATATGAGTTTGTGTTGTCAAGAATTTTTTAGCTAAACTGGTAACTCATGGTGTTTCCAATTGAAATGTTCATAGTTCAAATGTTCTATTCCTTATTATAACTATCGAATTATTAAATTGAAAAAAAAATAATATGAGTTCATGCAATTTTTAACTGTTGAAAAGTGAACATCATAAAACCGCAAGTTAAAAACGCGGTGAAAATTCATCTTGAACATAAACCAAAAGAGGAGTTAGAAACTTAGAATCACTGGGTAACCCTCGAATCCACGTTCATTTTAATAAATTGTGAAATACAGATAGAATTGACTGCATACACTGGAGTACATAATCATCGTGATGAGGGATTCTAAACACAAGGCCCCATTATTCCAATTAAGCTAAAGGTTTCGGTTCTTTTCTTTTGGGATCTAGTTCACCCCCAAAGAACACGCCTGCCAATTCTGTAATTGACACTGTCAGGAATTCTCTTTACGCACATGCAAGGTTCTCCTTTGCACTTTTCTCTGATTACTTCCTCAAGGAGGGAATGGCTTTAGGATGGATAGCATAATTTAGCTATGCTTGGATATAGAAACAGATAATTCTGCTTGGTGCAATGAATCAAATTATTCATGTCTTCATGAATAATCATGGTTCTTTGCACCATATGGATTAATGATTGGATTGACTTAAAAAGATTAGCAAGGTTTGGGCATGCAGGGACCCAATTTATGGACAAAAGCAAAAGGTTATGTTTATTTGGAATTGAATCAATTGATACTTTTGCTTGCATTTCTTTTCATATCCTTTTGACATGGTTTTTTACATGACTGTTGTATTTATTTATTTTATTGAAATCAGTGAATATTTATAAAATGTTTATTTAGTTAACTACTAATCTATAAGTATATTTACATAGAATATTATGCTTTTTAAAATAAATTATTTTTCTTATTTTTTCTAAAATAAAATCCATAAAAATTAATATTCACCACAAAAGGGAGATCTCATTAATTTCCAAACAAATTGAAGTTAAGAGCATCTTTACATGTTTGTTCGTGCCCATATACATATTTTTTAATTGGTCATCAATGTAACAAGTCAAAAGACAAAACCTTGCCAATGGGTTGTTTAGTTTCGGGTTATACTTGGACAATAAGTATAGATGCACACCAAAATTAGAATAATTTTCACACTTATCTAAGTTGATAAATTGTTATCTAAGCTAGCAAGTTGTTAATAATAAATATTAAAGTAACGTTAATAATGAGCTCATATGAAAATCAATAATAACATGTCAACTTAGCAAATATGAAATTTGTTGTGTAGGTATCATTACTCATACTTTGAATGAAAAATGTTATTACATAATATTAATTCACACGCTCTTATACACGCATAAAAAATGAATTGAAATCATGACTAAGCACTAACTTTGAATACTCTAAACATTGATTTCAGATATTTTTGTGGGTGGTAAGAGTGGGTGAAATGTGAATTAGTGAGCATATAATAAACACCGCGGTATTGAGTCTATTGACCAAACAGCTTACGAAGGGTCAAATATCATATGCACATAGGACAAACAAGGGCCACAGATCCGGACTAGTCCTTAAAAACCAAACAAAAGGGAAAAAAGAAATTACATACTCGAAGCTCTAATTCTAAATAGTAAATACACAGACCTTCTTTTCCATTTGAAGTTGATCGATTAACTTCTTATACAGAAATTGTTCGAAGGATGAAATGAAACACCTAGCTACTTCGTTGTAATACCAATAATATATGCTTTCAGTCTGTTGCTGGAGGAGGAGTCTTGTTAGAGATTTGAAGCATAGAATAAAATATATATGTAGTGATGAACACTGTTCCATTGTTGTTTTTACGCTTTCTGCTAATTATATTTATGTGTGTGCATGTGTAATTAGAGAGATCGAGAGCTTACATAGAGAGAATTAGGTGCCAAAGAGAAGGGTTCCTCCCCCTTTCATCATGCTCTTAAACTCAACAAAATTAACCATACCATCCCCATCCATATCCACTTTCCTTATCATCTCGTTGCAATCCTCAATCTTCTTTCCTTCCTTTAACCCCAAAGAGCACAAAACCGAGCCCAACTCCTCCACACTAATTAACCCATCTCTATCTTTATCAAACACATCAAAAGCCTCCTTCAAATCCTCCTCTTCACCTTCCTTTCCTACACCTTCTTTCCCATCTCCTTCGCTCGCTCCCTCTTGACCAACCATGGCTTCACACAACACACAAAACTCATCAAACTCAATCAACCCGTTTCCATTAGCATCCACTTTCAAAACCATTTCTTCAACCTCTTTCTCTGTCACAAATATCCTGATGTTCTTCAATGACTCTCTCAGCTCTTGCTTTGTTATGAACCCATCACCGTTCTTGTCAAAGGTGGCAAAGACTTTCTTGAGCTCAGTCTTATTGTGGGAAGTCTTCTCTCTGTGAGAAACTTGTTGGGGTGTGTGAGAAATAGCTGAAGAAGAAGAAGAAGAAGAAGAAGATTTGTTGGGTGAAAAATACTGTTGCACCCATGCAAGAAACTTCTTGCTAGGAAAATGAAAGAATATATTTAAGAAGCCAGCAAGAAATAGAACTGCTAATAACAGCACTGTAATTAGCACCATTTCTGTTCCCAAATACAATCAAAAGAAGAAATTCAGAAAAGGTTAAGGACGAAGGGGAAGACTGGCAAAGATCATAGAGAGAAGTTTGTTTGTTTGTTTGTCTATGACTTTGTTCTATTGTGTTGAAAAAGCTTGGTTGAGTATTGAAGCGAAGACGCGGTATTTGGTGGTACCTTCTGATCCCCACAAACCGCGTGAACCGTAATAACTGTAAAGCTAACACATATATAAATATGTTTTTGTGACACATGGTGGCATTGATGGAATGTCGTACCGTTGGATTAAACAAAGGCAATTGGCAATTCTATATATACAACAGTACACAGAATACTCCACTCTAATCAATTAGTATGGAATACAAAATGGAAGGTCCATAATTAAATAATGAGTTTGGCTAAATTCATTTGCTTAAAGGTAGATAAAAGTGGCTTTAAGCTCATTTTTTTTGTTAGCTAATATTTTTATTTAAAATTATTTTTATCTCACAATTAAAATAAAAAAAAAAAAAAAAAAGCTAGCCAAACACTTGTTTGGATTTATTTTTTGACTGTAGTTTATTATTTTATTTATTTATGTACACTTTTTTAAAACTTTATTTTTCTTCAAATAAAACTATAATTTTATCTATTTTCAATAGGTCAATAAAAAATTAATATAAATATGCATTTTTTTTAATAATAAAAGCGGCAGTAATCCAAATACACTAAAGTTGATTTTTGCCTTAATTTAATCAAGATGCTCCAAAATGTATTTATCACAAATTTATCACAAAAATCACTGGCAACTATTAGAAAAATGATACTATTAATGAATATCTTAAAAGCACATGTTAAAAATTAATAAATACTTAATTATGAGACATAATACATATTTATAAATAGAAAAAAAAAACTTGTTAATGATTCATTGGCTAGTACATACGAATTTACTGTAGTTATGTGTGGTTTTTTTAGATATTTGCGTACAATTTCACTTTATTTTTTAAAAAAAATGTATAAAAATATTATTTAATATAAGCCATCCATTAACAAAAGCCATAGAAAAAAATATTTTGAATTAATAAAAAACATAAAGTTCCCTATTTTATTTTATTTTTTTCTGTAAAAGTGCCCTATTGGAAACCTTACATATATATGAAAGGGAAATGTTAATGAATGCTGTAAGGACCAGATTTGAGTCCCTAGCCCAAAAGGTGGATGGACTTAGGCCAAAAAAGCCTAAAACAATGAATTTGTAGAGAGTGGGTTCGAAAACTGGGCTTAGATGAATCAGACTATCACTAAAGTGGATTCAGATGACAAGAGAATAAAGATAGACAAGTTTACACTAAAGAAAATCGTCATCAGCACAGTTTGAAAAGATTAGTTCTTGGGGGTCCTAGGGGCTGACTTTCAATCCTCTCTTCCCAAAACTTCTAGATGCTCCTTTTTAGACCCACTCTTTGGTTGCTTCACCTTTTGTCATTTTCTCTAAATGGGTAGATTCCTCTTTGTCAAGTTGAAAGATCCTCAGCCTCTTTCCTTCATGGTTCACCCTTCTGCGTTCCCCGAGGTACCAGGCTTCTTTTTCATCAAGTGCTGATTCCTAAGTCATCAGCCTTTTTTCTGAGCCATAGGCGACTGATGGGACATGCCTATCTTTGTTCATTCTGTTCATGAGCATGCTCCCTTGAGTTGTCCAAATCCCAACTGATCCATTCCTGCATTTCTCGAGGATCCCATGGTTTTGGCAATCCCAAGGTATCCTGGTCCAGTTCCTTTCTGGACTCCCCTGGAAAGTCTCATTGCAAAGGCTGGGCTGAGCTTCCTTTTTCTTTTTCCTTCCTTTTCCAAGGCCCTAAAGCTCGCCCATCCATGGGTTTGGGCTTCTTCTTACTCATTTTAAGTGGCTCTTAGTTGGCGGATTGGGCTTTGCCTACTTTTGAGGGCCGCTTTAGTTTTAGATTTTAGTACTCGTGATATTTTGGACCTCAACAAAAACCAAACAAAAAACCCAAGGGAAAACCGATTCAGAATCATCACTAATTTCCTTAAACAAAATCAAAATCACCACCATTTGGAACCAACACCTTTTTTCTTAGCACTATCTAAGTCTTCTTGTTGCCTCTTGCCGCATTCCTAGCCAATTTGAACACCTAGAGAATTCACTGCATAAACTTTAGATCAATAACCAGAAGTAAATTTAAAGAAATATAAGAGAAAGAGAGATTTGATTTTCAAGTGCTTATCAATGGAGGGTTGGGTAGAGAGATCTGATTTTCAGATTTGAGATTTTTCAAATTTGAGAGAGAGAGTGTCTGTTCAGAGAGAGAGAGAGAGAGAGAGAGAGAGTTCTGACGTGTAGGGAAAGAATAAAAGCATTATAAAAAAATTATTATTTAAAGGAAATAGAGCGTATAATAGATGATTTAGATATAAGTGTTTTTGTAATGTGACCATGCAAAATAAAAAAAATAGTATTTTATTGTAAAATAGAAAGAAAATTATAGTAGGACCGATGCTATTACTCTAAAGTGTAATTTCCTTTTTTTTATTTTTTATTTTATTTTTTCATTTCAAGAAACTTTCTTTCTTAGACATTTGAGTTTTTTTTTTTTTTTTTTTTTTTTTTTTTTTTTTGAGACTCGGGATAATACAGAAGACAAATCTAGTGGTATATAACAAAAGCAGTTATGTTGTTTAAAAAAGAAAAGAAAAGCAGATATGTCAGCCATCTTTATGAGCAGTGACGTCTAAAATCTAAATCAAAGCCAACAATGTACTATTGGTAGTAACGTCAATGTTGGCTTCTGGTCTTTGCTTTATTGAGAGAGAGAGAGAGAGGGAGAGATATTTTGACTAAAAACGTTTTATTTTTTAAAATAATAATCATAATCATTTGCCAAAATTGTAGTGATCATATATACAATGCATGTGGTATATATATATTCATTTTCATGTTCTACATATAATTTGTGGGAGAACTATTATCTGATTATAAATATAACAAGTTAGGGGCTAAAAGATTTTTAATAGTATTTGTTGTAATTTTGTGAAAATATACACATAAAAAAGTGTATAAAAATACATAATATAGGACTTAAACAATGAATTACCAAACGGCAACTTAACAACTACGGTTATGTTTTTTCCTCTAAGAAGGAAAAACTCAAAAGTTAATGAATCTTAACCCGCCACACCTGACATCACGTGCAATCAACGTCAAAATAAGCTATTATTAATCAATCACGTTCTTCTTCTTCATTCAGCTATCCAACCAACCTTGGATTCCATTGCAGTGCCTTGCCTTGCGCTTACATGACCAGCAATGAGAAGAAGCTTCACATAGCCATGTTCCCATGGCTAGCCTTTGGGCATATGATCCCCTACCTAGAGCTCGCCAAGCTCAGCTCAAAAGGGTCACCGCATCTCCTTCATATCCACCCCTCGAAACATTGATCGCCTCCCCAAACTCCCGCCCAATTTGGCTTCCCTCATAGATTTGGTGAAGCTTCCATTACCCCACGTGGACAACCTCCCAGAAGATGCCGAGGCCACCATTGATGTCCCTTCAGACAAGGTTCCGTACCTCTCAAAGGCATACGATGCTCTCCAAGACTCTGTGGCTCTGTTCCTAAAAGACTCACAGCCAGATTGGCTTCTTTACGACTTTGCTCCTTATTGGTTACCAAGAATAGCTCGTGAACTAGGAGAAAGTATATGATGTTTCAGGAACTCCACATCAGCACATAGTTGGTGTTTCTAAGCCCAATAAGAAGTTGACACCTGTTTAAATATAACATGTCGGCACACCTTACCTTATACACCTGAAAAGACAAATATGCCCCTGAAAAATTTCAAACCCCCGCCTAAACACCATTTTTCCCTAGCAAAATCAAAACTCTCTTTCTCCTTCTCTGCTCTCTCTCACCGAAACACCATCTGCTCTCTTTCTTTCTCTCAAGTCCAAAGCTCCACAGCCACTGCTTAGCATCACCGCCGGAAAAATTTTCAAACACTCGCCCTCTCTTGCTTTTCCCCTTTTTGCAAAATCAAAATTTTCATCTCTCTCCCTCCGTTTCTCTCTACACCACCACAGCACACCAGCACCTCCATGGCTCCATCTTTTCTCTCTCAACTCCAAACCTTGACAGCTGCTGCCTAGCATCGCCGTCGGAGATAGAGATACACTACCGATCATCACCAATTTCGACGAGACCGACCTTTGTCTCGTCGGAAAATGCCTAAAACTGTCTCTTTCTCGGTGTTTCCAACCACCAACACCGGAAGTTTTCTCACCACTTCTAACACCAGACGTTGTAGGAAGGTTTTATTCTCTCTCTTTTTGAATTTATTTTCTGAAATTTTATGTTTACATGTGTCTTGTTTTGTTTTGTTTTTTATTTATGTTTTATAAATTGACATATACATTCATATCTAGAAAGGAAACTTCTACTGTTTGATAAAATGCTTCAGTGAGAATATTGATTAGATAATGCATTTATATATTATAGCGCAATTACTAGTAGTATTTGGAGTTGAAGCACTTACGAAAAAAAAAAAAAAAAACCCAAAGAATGGTGATTAGATGATGCATAGGAATCGAAATAGCCAAAGTCTGGGAGACTAGCAATTTCGGATTAGCTAAGTTTAAGTTGTTTCTGGATTATTAAAAACCATTTGTGATCAGTGTCTATCCATACCAATTTTATATGTACATTTCACAATCTATCTATCCACACATACACTCACATTTCACTAACAATACAAATATGTCCTACAAGAATTCATAATTCTTATATTAGAAATTGTTATCAACAAGATTTTGGTGTGCATCCTGCATGCATACTGTTAGACCAATTAATTCAGTCACTACTTTCCAGGAAAGATACCTAATCTGACTTGAGTAATAAGCTCACCCAACTGGTGCAGTGACTTGCATTATTTGCTTTTTCATATTTGGAATTTTCACAATTTGTTTCATTCTTTGTAATAATATTTTTTCATGGTGTATGGATGGATGTGATGCTTTTGTTCCATTGTTTTTCTGAAGGAATTGATTTTGATAAATAGCTTCTTCCTAAGAGTGTATTCAATCTATCTTTTTGTCCCTTTCTTAGTTTAAGTCTTTGGTTGAGTTATTATGAAAAATTATGATGTTTTGATAATTGGTGTAAAGCTCACTTGAGTGTGTGTTTGTTTATGGCTGAAAAACAGCGGGTGGCTGGTAGCAATTTTTTTTTTTATGACTTTATGGTGGTTAATGTAATGTTGTTCATTCAATATTTTTTTTTCATAATTAGGTTCGACTAGTCATGGACTTTTCAAAAAATGTTTTTGTTGCAATTGGGGACAATGATAAAAGGGAAAATTTTGAAAATGTAACTTTGGGTGAATGTGATGAATTTAAAATTGGAATGCAAGTGAGGTCTGAAGAAGAAGCATATAACCCTTTTAAATTGTATGCTTTAAAAAGGGGATTTAGCATTCGAAAAGTGGTTAAACGAGAGTATAATGGTGTTATTAGGCAACGAGAATTTGTGTGTTCAAACAAGGTTATAAAGTATCATAATTTAGATGTAAGAATGGGTTGTTGTGCTAGGATTCGGTTTGATATAAAAAAATGATATTTGGAGTGTTTCACACTTTAATGACACACAATCATGAATTTGCAACTCCGGAAGAAAGATGTGACTTGAGATCGGGAAGGAAGGTGCTACCTGCTCATGGGAATATAATTAGCATAGTGGTTAGCTCAAGTATAAAAGCAACAAAGTCTTACTTTTTATCAAAAGAACTTGGTGGTGCAAATAATGTTGGGTTCTCATTTTTCCCACCCTAATATTGCATGTTCTCTCTTTTTTGTAGGGCCCTGCAAAAAATTCTGGACAGAAAGCTCTTTTGGATAGTATTTTGGACATTATACTGCACAGCTAATGGACAACATTTTTGGACAGCATTTTCAACATTATTGCACAGTGCAGGAACATCTTAGATAGTATTTTTGACTTGCCAATTTTTTAGATAGTGTAGCTGAAAATTTGGACAAGTGATTGCATAGCCAAACACTAATTATTGTTGTCATTTTGGAAAACTTTTGTAACTAATGAAGTTACTCAAACATGATAGATTTTGTGTATGTTTGAGTAGACTAATTATATGCAAATGCTGAAAGTTTTTAATGCAAAAGTACATTTTATTCTTTTATATTAGTTTCAAATTGGTGGTGGAATTGCAATACTAGATTGTTGCAGGTGCTATATTGGGATGAATGATAGCACTCATGAAGAGTTCCAGTTAAGGGGATGATATAGTACTGAATGACAATATTTTCATGCTAGAATATTTCTTTTTTGTTATTTTGATGATATAGTGAATGGTAGGTGCTAGACCTTTTTTTTTTTTTTTGGTTTTCTTACAAGTGGTGAAGGGGATTTGTTTTTTTTTTCAAGGGAGAATTGTACAATGCTACAAGCTGCTCATTTTTTACTCAAGTCTTACAATAGTTGAGTTCACAAGTGAGAATGATTGCCCCATTATCATCAAGCCAAGGAAAAAATGAATTACAACTATTCATTTCTACTTTTTTTTTTTAATCAATGTCTGTGTGTTCTCTTTTTTCTTTCTTAAAGTTGCAGAAAGATATCTTGGGCATGTGACCAAATCACCCATCATATATATAATTTTTTTTTTACAATAAACCAATCTTTATTAAAAATAACAAAATTGAAATTGTACAACCTAGAGCATCCTTCATGATCACATATATCATACGATCAAGTAAGGCCACAATTTACAAAACCATTCCAATTGTTAACAAAGCCCCACTTAGCAAGCTCATGAGCTACTTGATTTACATCTCTCCTAACCCAAATGAAACTTGGTCAATCTCATTTAATAAGTCCAGCACGTCTTCAAGTATAGTCCTTAGGCTATTGCTTATGTGTGGTTGCTCCAGTACTGCTATATGCTACTGAAATTTATTTTCTATGACAGCCATTATAAACAAGCAATCTTAGACGATCTGCAAAAACAATTCAAGGTTGGTTAGTTGGTCGCTTTACTCTAATACTAAAGCAAATTAAAGTAAAATTTAATGGAAAAGAACACCCACAAACAATAGACAATATTGAATCTAGTTACTAGTTGACAGATTTTTGCTTTGAAAATTTCAGATTTTGATTTCAAACAAAGTAACCAAATTAAAGTAAGCTAGTCTTCATTTGTTAATGCATTCCAATGCTGCTCACAAGCAACTAGAGACCACCCCTTAAAAAGAGGACATAGCATATACAAAAAGGATCCTATCAAAATGCATAATTAGCAAGAGCACATCTAATTTGATTATTTCCCAACATTCAATAAATCCATTCTAATGATTGTGGTACAAAGTTACACGAAAACATAAAAATTATTGACAGACTATTGCTTCAATTGTATCATCACCAAGGCATGTGCACAAAGTAAGAATCAAAATGCTAAATCAAGTAATTATGCATGAGTTCCTGTGAATTGATAAAAGCAATAAAGTGCAGCAGCTGGACAAAAACAAGAAATCAAGCTGTTCAAAATAGTTCAAAACATACCTAGCAGCAGTAAAACATCAATACAACTATAGCATCTATAAAACTTACAACACCAAAACAATTACAAGGGTCTACAACTTACCCACAAAAAAAAAAAAAAAACTAGGGTCTATACAAAAGGAGCTCAGGTCTGATAGATAACCACAAAGAGTACAATAGACCAACACCTTTCTTTGTTAGTATACAAAGTGTAATGAGTCTTACCATTTGGACCAACAAAGGCGGACTTCCCTCTTTAAGAATAATCATGCCAAAGGCACACAGTCATGGTAGCAAATAAAAAAATTTCAAACCTTTTTCCTGTCCCTTCTTGTGTTCATTATATAAATTTCAATTCATACACTGATCAACAGAAACTATGTATTTGACATGAGGACAACAGATACAATTATATACGTTTAAATGTAAACCAAAGAAGTGCAACAGACCTGAAGAGAAGACTGAGTGAATCTCGTAGAGGTCTAACGTTAGAGACAGAGTGTTCGAGAGGCAGCTCACACAATATGATTTAGTTACTAAAATAAGCAACATACTAAATAAAATCAGCAAGGTTCCATAGCAGAAACTAGTGTCATAATGCAAACTAAAAGAAACAGGGTATATAAAGCCAATGATAAACATGCCTGATGTTGATATAATCCAAAGGTATCTAATGAAATATACCAAATTCCTCTTTATTTATTAGTAAGGCAATATAGACCATGTGTAAGTAACAAAGTACACTGCTAACAATATATACACATTACCTGCAGGGAACTATCAATATTAATCTAGGCAGTTCAATCCCAAGTAAGTTTATAGACATTGATAATAAAATAGGGATACAAACTAAACCAAAATACCAAACCACATCAGACCTGTCTCTTCACTAAACAAAACACCCATATCTTACACCATAACACCAAACCCCATCAGACCCATCTCTTTCCTAAACAAAAACACTCAAATCTCACACCACAACATATCTTACAAGGGTCTATCTTTCAATTGAGTCTTGGTTATAAAAAGTAGGCCCCTTGTAAGGTGAGATTATGAAGCCAAATCAATCGTCATAAAAAGATTGACCCTTGTAATTTCGAGAAGAAGAAAAAACATACAAATAAGATGTGAAAAATACAAAAAATAAACAGAAAAGGAGAGACAAGAAAACCTTCTTGCGACTTTAGGTGTTGGAAGTGGGGAAAAAGCCTCCGTCGTCGGGGTTGGAAGCAACGAGAAGGAGATACGATTTTGGGGTTTTTCGAAGAGACAAAGGTCGGTCTCGTTGGAATTGGTGACATTTGGCAGCGTAGCTCCGACGGTGATGCTAGGTAGTGGTTGTGGAGCTTTGGAGTTGAGAGAAAGAAAGAACGAGAGAGCAGATGGAGGTGCGGTAAGAGAGAGCAGCAGGGATGGAGAGAGACTTTTGATTTTACTGAAGGGGAAAAAGGTGTTTAGGCGGGGTTTGAAAATTTTCAGGGGCATATTTGTCTTTTCAGGTGTATAAGGTAGGGTATGCTGACATGTTATTTGTAAACAGGTGTCATTTTCTTATTGGACTTAGAAACACCAACTAAATGCTGATGTGGAGTTCCTGAAACATCATATACATTCTCGTGAAGTAGGCATCCCAAACGCTTTCTTCAGTATATTCATCGCTGCCTTACTGAGCTTCATGGGGTCGAAAGCCCTTTTCGGCGACCGCAAGAACCCAGAGGATTTTACAGTGCCGCCCAAGTGGGTCCCATTCCCAACCACGGTGGCGTATCGGTTCTTCGAGAGTATGAAAATCTTCGAGTGCACAGAGGCCGACGAGTCAAAATTGTCTGTTTTTTCCCGTTTCGTGGAAGTACTTGATGGTTGCGACATAGTGGTTGTGAGAAGCTGCATGGAGCTCGAGCCAGAGTGGCTATGTCTTCTTGAGGATCTTCACAGGAAACCGATTCTCCCAATTGGTCAACTTCCCACTATAGTGCTCAACAGCAAGGACGAAACCGACACATGGTTGTGGATGAAAGAGTGGCTGGACAAGCAAGCCAAAGGTTCAGTAGTGTACGTAGCATTTGGGAGCGAGGCAAAGCCTAGTCAAGAGGAACTCACTGAGATAGCTCTTGGTTTGGAACAGTCCAAGTTACCCTTCTTCTTTGTACTAAGAACTCGACGTGGGACAGCTGATACTGGGTTGATCGAGTTACCAGAGGGGTTCGAGGAGCGAACCAAAGGACAAGGGGTGGTTTGTACGAATTGGGTACCTCAGCTCAAGATTTTAGCTCATGACTCCGTTGGTGGATTTTTCACTCACTCTGGGTGGACCTCAGTGGTGGAAGCACTTCAGTTTGGGAGAGCTCTCATATTGTTGACTTTCTATTCAGACCAAGGGATTAATGCCAAGGTTTTGGAAGAGAAACATATTGGGTATTTGATACCAAGGAACGAGCAGGATGGTTCGTTTACAAGGGACTCGGTAGCTAAGTCACTAAGGCTGGTGATGGTAGAGGAAGAAGGCAAGCTGTACAGGGACAAGGCTAAGGAGATGAAGGGTCTGTTTGGAGACAGGCAGAGTCAGGATCTATACTTGGAAAGTTTCCTTGATTACCTGAAAACCCATCAACGTCTCTCCAAATTGCCATCTGAAAACATTTGTAGTTGAATAAATCCTAGCTATATCCCAGTAGCCAACAACATTTGGAAATCGTTAGTACTTCTCTTTGCTTCTTTTTTTTTTTCTCAGCACTTTGCTTCATTAATGGTGGGTTTGTTAAGGTACGGCTTCCAGGGATTATGGTTAAGCTTTCTTGTAGCTTATTGCGTTTCTGTTTAAATGAAGTTGTCTTCGTTTATTTAAAATTTTTTTTTAAAAATAAATTGTGGATCATGTGAAAAATTTGTGTTTGGTTTCAAAAATTACTTTGAAAAATATAAGAAATCCAGGCATTTTATATGTTCTAATAATCATGCACGTTAGTTTTGGTTCATTGTTCAAAAAAATGAAACCAATTCATAACATATTTTTCCACTTCAACCAATCATACATTTTTTCCATACCATTTCAAGGGAGAAAGGCATATTACAAAAGTGTAGAAACAACTGGAGAAAAACAACAATGGTGCATTGGCACACGGGTTGCCACTTTAGCTACAGATCACAGTTCTTTTACAACCACATGAGGTACCAAGAACACAACACAGTGAAAGCCATTTTGAATCAAAAAACAAAGATCAGCTAGTCTAGTATTATCTAGCCAATCAGAGGCTCTTTTCATCTTGAATGTCTGCAGAAGACTCTTGCTGCACAACATGCTCTGCATTTATAATTTTAGCTATTTAGCACCATCAAAACTTACTTTATCTATTTTACCTATACATATATTACAGCAGTGGATCTATTTTAGCTTTCAACACAATAAAATAATATAACCACTACAATAAAATAATATATCCCATTACCTAAAAAAAAATTCCCAGCACCAACCACAACCACCTCTACCATCAGCCACAGCCACAACCACACGTACCCAGCAAGGTAGCAACCACCACCACCACCCCACCATCACACACCCCACCAAGGCAGAAACCACCAACAAAACAGGGAAAAAAAAAAAAAACCCCACCGATCACCAACAAACACCAAACCAAGCACAACACCGATTGGAGAAACTACCAACAAATACCGATTGCAGAAACCACCGATTGCAGAAACCACCAACAAACCAGTAATCCACAGCCCATCCCATGCTCACCAAACACCAAAACCACTAATCCGACCACTCAATCACCATACCAACACCGATTCGGCCACCTAAACACCAACCCACAGCCCATCCCATGCCCACCAAGATCCACCAAAACCCACAGCCCATCCGACCCACAATCCCCACGCCGCCACCATTGCATCGCCCACAACCACCAGAAACCCACAGATCTCGTCTGGGCTGGTGACGTTGGTGATCGGTGGCTTGGGTCTGCTTGGACCGGTGACGTTGAGGCCGGCGGAGCGTGGGTTGGAGACGTTGAGACAGAGAGGTGAGAGTGATTGAGAGAGAGAGAGAGAGAGAGAGAGGCACGGAGTGACTGAGAGTTTGAGAGAGAGAGTCTTTTTGTTATTTTAATCAATGGCAGAATATTTTTTTTTTTTTTTTTTGCTCTCAGCTACAGTGCACATCTATTTATAGATGTG
Source organism: Notholithocarpus densiflorus (assembly GCA_030021035.2). NCBI lineage: Eukaryota > Viridiplantae > Streptophyta > Magnoliopsida > Fagales > Fagaceae > Notholithocarpus > Notholithocarpus densiflorus. Next base: position 4,505,984 of record JARYZH020000003.1, read on the forward strand.
CACTGTAGCAAATCAGCTAAAAAATATAACTATAGCTCCATTGCTGGAGCTTGTTTTTGTGTGTGAGGAGCAAAAATATACCAATATAGTTTTTTAGCACCACTGCTGTGAGTGCTCTTAGAAACAAAACATGCTAAAAACATTGATCTTTAGCTGCCAGTACAGCTTCAATCACAGCCTCCAGCAATGCCCCAGTTGATGTTCTAGCATTGCTACTAACCGCTCCAAAAAACACCTTATCCCCCTGAACCGTTAATGCTTCATAAGCAGTGCCATTTCTATATGGTCTCCTGCTCCTAACTCTTGCAAGCTTGATGCTTAGTTGCCAGTCCCCTGCTGCGGACTAATTCTCTGGTCTGGTGCAGTTGTCATCTCTGCCCCCTGGAGTGCTATAATTTGAGAGGGTGTCCTTGTACCTGCAAGATAGGTTTTGAGCAATTAGAATCACTTCCATTGGATTTGGGGTAATTCCTTGATGAACCACTCTGTTCTTATAGGTCTAGACAGTCTAAAGAGTGGTAAAAATATCCTGCAAATAGCACATAGAATCCAAATCACTCAGATTATGTCTTGAGAGGAGTTGTTTTAACCAATGTTGAATAGAAATTCTGGTGTAATCTGATCTGTGAACGGATAGGGTAGAACCATGCCAGCAAGCTCTTGCAAAGGGGCAGTGAAGGAAAAGGTGAGTATGGCTTTCTTCCTCCTCATTACACATTGGGCACAACCTTGTTGTTGAGATGCCCCTAACATGTAGATTGAGGAGGGTAGGAAGACAATTATGCAAAAGTTTCCAAATGAAGATGCTTTAGAGGGACCTTTACTTTCCAAAAGGACCTCCACCAACCCATATGTGCTTGAAAGTGCCTAGATTGACTTGATGCATCCCTAGTTAAAAGTTCATAAGCTTTTTTCACTTGCTAATCCCCATTCTTTGAGAACTTCCAAAGGAGTTTATCCTCCACAAAATTTGTCTTGGAGATAGGAATTTGAAGAATTGCAGAGGCCCAAGGAAACGGGTACAAACTTCTAACCAAATCTACCTTCCAATTCCTAGTATTGTGATCAATCAAATCCCCCACAGTACCTGTGGGGAGATGAGGCTAGGATAAGTTCATATTTGGGTGTGAGGTCCAGTTCCTATGGTTTAGAGGGATGTTATACCCATTCCCAACTCTCCACTTTCCTTCCCTCAAAAATTGATTTTCTTGTTTGATGATATTTCTCCAAACCCATGAGTGATGGGGTTTTGACCTACAATCCTAGATAGAACAAGCAGGGAAGTACCTAGCCTTAAAGGTTTTAGCTAAGAGGGATTGGGGATTCTAACAAATTCTCCAATATTGTTTGTTAAGCATTGCCTGATTCATGTATTTGAACTTCTTAATTCCCAACCCACCAAGTTTCTTAGGTTGGCTAATCTTATCCCAGTTAATTAGATGAAGCTTGTTCTCACCATGATCATAACCCCACCAGAAGGCACGGATAATTGAGTCCATTTTACTGCAAACATGTTCTGGAACTTTAGAATATGAAAAGGAATATAATGGTAGGGATTGAAGAACAGAAGCTATTAAAGTTGTTCTACCTATTTGGGATAAAAGTTTCATTTTCCAACCTTGAGGTTTTGCTTTTTGTTTATCAATAAGAAATTGGAAGTCAGCAACCTTGCTACCTCTCAACTTGAATTGGACACCAAGATACTTGCTGGGTTGTTGGACCAAATTGACCTGAAGGGTCCTTGCAAGGCCTACTTGTTCCTCCATAGGCATGTTTGATGAACAAAACACATTAGATTTAGCCAGATTGATAGATTGACTCGTGATGGAGCAATACCACTTCAGGATGAGTTGAAGGTTTTGAACAGAAATTTTATCCTTCCTTCCTTGGGAAAAAATCTGAGCAATGGAGGAAAATGTTGGAAAAGAAATCAAGAAATTGAAAATAACTTCAAAGCTTCTAACAAGTAATTTGATTTTCGTAGTAAAAAATGTAAAATTATGATACAGTTCAAACAAACAGTACTAGTCTTGGGCTTTGTTGTTAGTTTAATCATTTATGTGTTGTTTGTCTTTTTAGAAGAAGGAATAGCAACTAATTAAAACAAATTTTTCTCATTTGAATTTTTTTTAACAAGAATTAGCCTCATGTTTTATTTTATATGAAAACTGGTCAATTGCTTGTGTGTTTTAAAAAAATTCAAACTTCTATACTTAACTTTTATGATCAGTTTGGATTGAGGGGGAGGGAGGGAGAGTAAAGAATAGTAGAGCAGAATTAGCCCAAAATTAGCTTATTTTCAACTAACTCTACTCAATCCCCCTTCAATCCAAACAGACCCCCAAGATAATTTAAACTTCTTGAAATTTTGTAGAACTTCAACTATAATTGAATTAATCTATATTTAGAGACACAATATTTTTCACAATTGTTAATATGATATGTTGTGATTTATGGATAATAAAAGTAGTGCCAATAGTAGAATAAGTGAAAATGAGTGCTCACACATTTTAAAAATTCAAACTTATAGAAATAATTTTTAATCCAAGGATAATTTAAAATTTTTAAAATTTTTGTATTACTTCAATTAGAGTAAAATTTCCGTAATAAAAAAAAAGTAGATTCTATATATTTATACAACAAGTCTAGGTACACAATATAATTTACAACTACTAATACTTTCTATTGTGATTTGTTCATAATAAAAATGGTTTTAGTAGTAGGCCAAAATGAAAGTGATATTGCTCCAATCACAACACCGTTAACATTTGCGTAAAAAGTTGTGACTAACATTATTCATATTTATATCTATATAATAAAACTAGCATCATCAACGTGCTACACATACGCTCTAAGGATTTTTTTTTATTTAAATTTTTTGGTTTAGTGTCATAATTTTCCATTCATCCTAATTTGAGATTTACACGTTTGTACAATTGCACTTACAAACTATTGATACAACCAAGAGTGTCATGAGACTAGCTCCAAAAAATAAACACTGAAATAGCATTGAAATCATAATTTTTTAATATTAAGTAAATGCATAGAAATGATTCTAATTATCTCAACTGGTAAAGTTTTTTTTATTAAAAAAGAGATTTGACATTTGAACCTTGCCTATACCATTAACCAATAAGTGTCTTAGATCGATGATAAAGAGTAATTTATTATGGAGTGGACGTCATAGGTTGGAAATTTTTTATTAAAAAAAAGTAAGTGCACCAAAGTGGGTCGAATGGACTGAATTTGACCGAAAATGATTGATACAGACCAAAGTGGACCAAAAGGGTCCAAATAGATAGAACGGACCAAATTGGACCGAAGTGAACCGAAATGGACTGATATAAACCTAGTGGACCAAAGGGACTAAAATGGACTGATATAGAACTAATGGACCATAGAGGACCGTATGGACTAATATAGATTGAAGTGGACCGAATGGATCAAGTAGACTGAAATGGATTGATAAAGACTAAAGTGGACCGAAATGGACTGATATAGACCAAAGTGGACTGATATAGACAGAAGTGGACCAATATAGACCGAAATGGGCCAAATTTAGATATATATATATATATATATAAAATTCATAAACCCTAAATTGAGATTTATGGAAAGTAATATTTTTTATTAAAAAAAGCAACTAAACAAGCGTAACATGTGTGCGAAGAGGCTAGTTTCTTGTAATACAACCGTTGATTGTGCTTAAAGGATTTTCTATTTCTTTTAAATCTTAGTAGTTTCTTTTTTCTAGGTTTTTTTGCCATTAATAAATAAATCTTAATGATAATGATAAGATACAAATAAAACAAACTTTTTGTGAACGGATTCATATCTACCTACCTTTACATGATTTATAATGCAAAACTAAATCAATTGCAAATTCATGCATCATACTTATCTTATTAAGTAAGAACCAAAATGCAGAAAACAAAATAATGGGTCCTAATTCAAATGACACCTTTTCATTGATGAACTCAAAACAATTTGCAAGCAGAAATTGAAATAAAATCAAATGCAAAGTTACTTAGATGCCTAAGAATAGATAACAACTCTTCAAGAGTAACTCCCTTGGAAAAAGCACTAGGCATAAATCTGTATTTACATCAAGCAGGGGTTAGGCACTCACTGTTAGTACATGGCCTGTTGCCAGCATGCACAAGCCCAAACTAAAGTATGTTACAATTCTGTTACAAATCTAACAACTTGTCCCTAACTGCCTTCCCTAAGCTGATACAGCTAGTAACTAACTAAAAACAACCGTGTTATTTACAAATGTGTGACACTTAAAGTACCACATGGACTAATAAATCACATTCCAACTAGCTCGTAAGGTTGCAAGGCATGTCTTACTCTGTTGCATCGCTCACCCTAAAAAAGAAAATGTTAATACCATAAATTATTTCAGAAAATTTTTTACAAACCACTTGTGGACACAACGGAATGTGTCGGAGTCGCCACCTAGTTATATGATCTAGGAACCATGAATATAACGTCCTTTCGAGCAAGGACCATTGATCTTACTACTAGAGTATGAGTTTAGAGTTTAGGTACAATTTTGGAAAGGTGTTAGGCACCCAAAGCCACCCAACCCTAAGGTTGGCCTCCTCTCATTGTGTCTTATATCTTAACCTTATTAAAAGCATGCTCAATACTTATATTCTAATTCACACACACACTAGCATACATTTAAGTATACAACATGGCATCATTCATCCCAAACCCTAACCATATGTCTAATCATGCTCATCAAGCAAACTTAACATACATCCATCATGGCAATCATCTCATCACAAACCCTAGCATACATCTATCATGACATCTCATCAACCTAGCATTCATCATGTCATCATATCACATCCAAGGCTTGTAAGCATTCATACATCATGTTAAGGCAACAACATAAACACGGCAACATTAAAAGATTATATTGGAGCATCAAGAACATCAAGAACATATTATCCAACCAAACATATTCATACTCATCATCAAACCATGTTATCAAACAATGTGCATGTACATGTGAATGCATGACTTACCTTCACTTAACTTACCGTATCAATGCATGAACATGTGAATGCGTGCTTATGGTACTTAGACAAGAAAAAAAGAAAGAGAAAACCCTAATCTAACATGTTAGAAGCATACAACATCCACCATTCATCTAGCATCATATCATATATCTCATCCAAGGCAGCAACATGTAAACATTAAAGGATCACATTGGGAATGTGAAGATCACCAAACACATTCATGCTTATCATCAAAACATGTTATCAAACAAACATGCGTGCACATATGAATGCATGACTTACCTTTACTTACCTCCTTGCATCACAGCACCTAAGGCATCAATGAATGGGCACATGAATGAATGTACATGGCATTAAGACAAGAACGGAAGAGAAAACTCTAATTTAAACATGGAAACAAATAACCAACATGTGAAAGGTAAACAAACAACAAACATGTGAAACTGAGACTCAACACCATAAACATGTGAAAAAGAAAACTAAAACAAAAGCACATTATACAAGATAAAGAACAAAATAGAAGATCTAGGGTTTCTGGGCAGGATCATGCGTACGCATAAACAAGCCTGAGTATGCATAATCAAGTCTACGTACGCATAAAGGATTATGCATACATGGAAACCAGCCCAGAAACTTTAACAACACAGCAAAACAGAGCAAAGCATAATTAAACGATAAATCTAATGTCCTAACATACTAAAAAACATAAAGAAAGTCTAAAACTAACCTAAACAAACATATATAAACATGAACTAAACAAAGAAACAGATTAAAGAAAAGATTAAAGGCAGAAATGGAAAAAGAAGAGTTAAAAAGAATACCTAAAAATAAAAAAAAACTTTCAATAGAAACGTGATTAGTAATCTTAAACTCAAAGAATCAAGGCCAGAAAAGGCCCCAATCAAATAAAATTGACTTGAGGATATTTTGTGAAAAACTCCCTCTTTGATTCACTATTTCTAGTGAATCTTAGATTTTTTCTTAGAATTTTCTGTGTGTTTGAAAAGGTACCATGTAAGGCTTTATATAGTTGAAAAATAGGGGTTTGGAATGGCTCCCAGACGATGTGGGATTCATTCCAACCTCAGTCTTTAATGCAGAAAACTTGCATTTTTTATATCTCTAAAACCCTAACTGCGTACGCAGACTTATGTCTGCGTACGCAGCGTGTGGCCTGCGTACGCAAACGTGGATTTTCTTTGGCCTTTATTTTCCAAAAATATATTTTTGCTCATTAAAAGTTATATTTTCCATTTTAACACATCTCAAGTCCATTTAACATCTGATTGGGCCCTGAACTAACCTTGGGCCTTGGAATTTGGGCATCATTGGAGAACGGGGGCTCAAGTCGTAAGGGGTATAAAATGCGATGTCTACATCGCTGATGCAGTGAGTTTTACTATAACAAATGGTGGAACGTATGGTTGTAAGTTCAACATCCATTGGATTTCTATATAAATAAACTTATAAAATTAAGAAGAAAAGGAGGAAAACAATCCACATGCAATTTACAATTACAACGCAAATTTCAAGAGATCCACAGGTCTTTTTATGAGTAACACAAAAACCATCAGCAACACATTACAACAAAATGTATTTTCAGTGAAGAAAATATTCGTCACTAAAAGTCCAGTTTTTCGTTACTAAGGACCTTTAGTGACGAAATTGGACTTTTAGTGACGAAACTCATTTCGTTACTGTAGCCCCGTCACTAAAAGTCCTGGTGACAAAAAATTTTGTCACTAAAAGTCCGATTTGATTTAAAAAAAAAAAAAAAAACTTTTAGTGACGAAAACGTTTCGTCACTAAAGTTTTTCCTCACTAAAAACACTATTCAATGATGAAAATATTTCGTCACTAAAAACACTTTAGTTTACTAAATCATATTTTGTGACGAATAATTTCGTCACTAAAACTATGTTCAGGTACATATAGTGACGAAAAAATTCGTCACTTAAACTATTTTTAAGAAAATCCAGGCACATATAGTGATGAAAATTTTCGTCACTAAAACAATTTTTTGTTGCTATATTTGTGACGAAAAAATTCGTCACTAAAACTTATTTTCTGTTTTTATTTTTTTCATGGCTTTGATATTAACCTGTAACCTGTCATTACATTATTAAAACCTCACATTTGAATAACACATTTATTTCAACAACACATTTATTTCAACAACACATTTATAAAAAAAGATCCATACATTCCACAAGTAAAAAATAAAACAAGTATCAAATTCAAACTCTTTCCATACAATAATTGTTTGCAATACATACAATAACTCTACCTAAACCCTATTTTAGAACTAATGGAAGATGTTCTCATATGTCTTTAAGTAATGCCAAAAGTAAATCCCCTAAAAGCCACCAATAAGAAATCTGCACAAATATAAAAACGATACTTCGTTAAAATCGTAAAGTAAAAACATTAACTATGTTATAAGAAACATTTCTAACAATGCATTAAGAGTAGCCACACCAATAAATTAAGAGTATGTTTTACCTTTTTGTAATCTGTGACTACAAATGCACAGGGACCCTCATCCGTGATTATTGGGCAACATTTTCTTTTCGTTAACCATTTAATTTTCCATCAAATGACTAGGTTAACCCCCCAGTTAAGACACAAGTAAGCCTCCAAAATGCACTTAAAAGGGCCAGGTTAGCAGAAAAGGAGTTTATGTCTTCTTAAGTATGTGCAACCACAAATTTTAAAACCAAAGGTTTTTGTTTTCACATGCAGACTGGATAACCACTAAAATGCAGATTAAGAAACCAGGTCATATAATCATTAAAAGGATACCAAACGTGTGAATCATTCCATCAGTAGCAGAAGCTACTAAAATCTTCCCATTGTGATTGAAGCATAAAGAAGTTATTGCAGGTGGATCTTTACCAAGAGGAAGGACTGTCTTCACCAAAGGCAAAGATCATTAAGGGATAAAATAAAAACTGGCAACTGAGTGCAAAAATAAAGTTCTAAGACAAACAGTCACAAACCACAGCCTTCCAGGTTTTCATGTTCCAGACAGTTAAGGAAGCAAACCCTAAATTGTCGTTATAACTTGAGCCATTCCTACAAAGAAAATGAGTTCTTATTAATCTATTACACCAGTAGAAAGAACAATAAAATTGATAAAATAAGAAAAACTAAAAAAATGGTAAATAATCAATAAGAAAGATAAACCCATGTTCAATCTCCTGAAAATTGCATGATTGGGAGATTAGGGTCCATAAGAAACACTCCCAATGGTTTTAACCAATACTAAAGTCATTTCAGTAGCACAATGCAAGCATAATGCTCTTTTTATTTAATTATTATTGTTAATTTATTATTGAAATTTTACACATGCATCCAATGGGTCTTGAACTCTAAACCTTAAACTCCATCCCATTCCTTAAATTTTTATTTATTATTTTTTGGGGGGAGGGGGGGAGCTCATTGGCATAGCAGTAGCATCATACTTCTAGTAGAGGTGTTATTGAACAGATCTCCAGGCGACCACAAATTGTCGTATTTTAACACTTCCATACAAACATTTAAGACTATTAGAAGAAAATACCCTTCGGAGACTACCGCAGAAACAAAAATTGGTTCTACAGGGCTGCACTTTAGATCCAAGACACTGCAGCACCAAAAAGATGTTAAGAGCAAACACCAAGGAAGAGGAGAATTGCAGCCATAGTATATATATGTTAAACCTTGGAAATGCTTCAGTTGTGCTGAGATCGCAGACAACTCTCTTTGCATCAACATTCCATGCTTTAATGCCTCCATCAGCTGTGCCTATGAGAAACTTTTGTCAAAAAGAACCACAAAACTTAAAAGAATGAATTTCGATCTCAAATAATCAACATCATTCAATATCAAACCATATATGCAATCACTCATAAAGGTCAATTTACATACCAAGCGGTCAGATTTACACTCCCAGTCAAGTGACATGATCTCTGCCCCACAATAAATGGTCGCATTTCTTGATGCCGGAGTTGAAGAGTCATACGTCCATATCCTTTGTTTTAAATGTGTGGAGAATAATAAGGAATCAACTTGAAATCAGCCCATAATTAGAAATTTTAAAAAAGGGACATGCACCAAGCCTTCTCTGGCATGCTCAACAACCAAGGTAGTCACAACTCAAATCAATAACCCATCTATGTAGGATAAATCTAGAAGTTGTTTCTTTTCTTCTTCTTTTCCTCTTTTTTGAGAAAAGGGGTGGGGATCTGTCTAAATCCATTTTAGCGTATAGAAATTCTTTGGAAACTTCAAATTCTTCTGAAAATGATCTAAATCTAAAAACTTCAAATTTTGAAATATGGATTTATCAGATATTTTACTTGAAAGTCTACTTTAACTTCTGGAAATTCTTCTTCTATGTGAACTTCCCTGCCATTTTCTGCCACACCAAATTCAATAATTACTTAACCAGTAATGAGTTCATAAATATTGTCACAATTAACTCACATATTCAAGTAAAAAACAGGAAATCAGAAACCAGATTAAAAAGCTCAACTTGCAATACCATACAGTGAAAAAATTAATTTGACTGTTTCCTCAGAAAAAAATATAATGAGTTCTCAAACTAGTTCAATAAAATAAATGATGCTTTACATTACCATAATGTCAACCACTCATACAGAATCTTGATTCTCTTTAGATCTCTTTAAAGATTATATCTACATTTTAGCCTTCTTTTGCTGTTCAGATTGACAATACCATTTCACACATCAACTCTCTTGCCACTTAAGTCATATTTTTTTTCCTAAATATTCTACATTAGCCCATGGATCTGCTCATATAATGAAGCATAAATGTAGGGTTACTTTACACATTTTTTAAATTCGCAAATTTTTTACATTATCTACCCTTATCTTTCACAACTGCTCTACTAGACTTCTCTAAATTTACAGGTTTCTGATATCATCTATCTTATCTTCCCACTAATGAAAGCTCAACATGTCACCCCAAAAATGTCAACTACTCCTATAATTTTTATAAAAAAACTTCCATTAGCTTGTTCACTATCATGAACTTATGGAAGAGAAACTGTACAGAACAGCAATCTACCAATACAGGGGCCATCTCACCACATTTGACTGAAATCACCAGTTCTACCATCTCCCATATCAAAATTTGATGAAGTGGTTGAATCATGAAACAACTTGGATGTGGTAAGCTCAGATTGAACTTGAGAAGGCCCAGTAACAAAATCTTGATCCAGCACTGTTTCAGCTAATTATGGAGTAGCAGGAGCGCAGGCTTCATGTATCTCCCTGTATATAATAGGATCTTCTTCATGCATAAAACTTGATGAACTTTTGGTTTGTCCTGTGCTTGCATCCGGTAGTGATGAAGGATTACTGAGTACAAAAAAAAAAAAAAAAAAAGGATGACAGATATCAAAATAGTTTTGTTATAGTCATAAGGGAAATAGCTAGCAAAGACCATTCCTTACCACTTTAACCGACCTAATTGAGCTTCTTTTTCCTCCAGTAAAGCTTGAAGTTGTGACAACTTAATATTGAGTTGCTTTATATCTTTTCTGAGACGGTTGGCGGTATTCTTCTCTGCACTGATCTTTAATAGGGCAGGGAGGCGTGGTGTGGTTAAGGATATATTCTCAAAACTCAGTCAGTAATAAATTGACTTAAAAAAAATATTTATAAAAAAAAATAATAATAAGTTTTTAAAAAAATACCCCATATGATGATGATATCATGTAATTATTGGTGGAAACAAATCAAAGAGAACGAATGAGCTCACCTTTTTTGGAGAAGCGCATATGAATATTGAGGAAAGAGATGGCATAAAAAAAAGGCTTATCCTTATTTTAGAATTCCATTTAACACCCAATGACACACTTCACAATCATTAAACTTAAAGGCTTTTTTTATGAGTAAACTTAAGGGCATTTTTTAAACAAAGCTGTTTTTAAAATGATAGTTGTGAACTAGTAAATGCATTAGATTTTTTTTATGATTTGAAACCTCACTAAGGTAGGGCCTTTTGGATCCACCCCTAGGGAGTAAATGCATTGGAAATATAAGGGAATGGTGAAACCAAACTATCAAATTATATTATATTATATTATATAGATATACACACACACATACATATATATATATATATATATACACACATGCATATATATATATATATATATGACTTGCTCTGAAGGATATGAGTTCCATTGAAGATCTCACTAAAGAAGTTCCTCACAGAAAGACGTAAGGCCTTATACCATTCCTTTGAGAAATAAATACGAAATTCAGGATCTAGGTTTGGGTTCTTTATATATGGAATGGCTGCACCACATGCCCAAATTTATAAATCAAGGAGAAGGTAGTCCAGTAGAACACAATAATGAATAAAAGAGAAACCCACCAAACCATGCAGTCCAGTCCTTGCCCCTCTGCAAAAATTCATTGCCATTCATCTCGAACAAATCTACAACTTTGTCCCTCCTCCCTGATTGTATGGCATGAGCAATATAGTATTGCAGAATTGAGACCTCCAATTTAGACAAAGTAGCAATAAGTACAGTTTCAGATGCTGAAGAAAAGCACTTCTTGAAAAAGCTCAAGAGGCCAACTAATTTTTCTGCCTGAAATTTGGGTACGTATACTGAGAAGATTAAGTCTAAAATCTTATCCACTTGAAACCCTTTACCAATATCTATGCCTAATTCACTCTCAAAAGTTTGCAGAGTATTAATAAATCCTCTGAAGACAAGAAACTCCCTCATAAGTTCCTCAGCATATTGAATGTTCTCCATCTTGTTCTGCTGCACCTACAATGATAAAGATACCTTCAGCCCCATAATTATTTACATCTTTAACGTAACAGAATTTTTTTGGGGGGGTTTAAGTCCCTGAACAAGAGATTGCACTATACACATCTCACTAACCAACAGATGTATGAAATGTAAACAGTAAAAAAGTATATGTCTTCATATGGGATTATCTAATGGTACATTTCTACACTCACTAGAAAAGTAAATCTAACTATATTAGTTTCCTACTTCAATTAGTTCGTATGTCATATCCACAATCTCTATCAACAATACTCATTAACATTTGCAACAAATGAAAAACACTCCTAATATTAATTTAACCCACCTTATAACACCATACAAGCCACCCGCTTGCTCCAACACAATATACCATCACAAATCCAATTTCCAACATCACAAGTATAGAGTTTTACAAGTATTTAAATCAAACTTCAATACTATTTTTCACATCTAATCAACAATACTCATTCACATTTGCAATAAATAAAAAACACTCCCAATATTAGTTTAAACCACCTTATAACATCATGCAAGCCACCCGCTTGCTCCAACACAACATACCACCACAAATTCAATTTCCAACATCACAAGTATATAGTTTTATAAGTTTTTAACTAGAAATTACTTACTTTGCTAAAGCTAAGTTTACAACTTTCAGAAAAAATCCAAAGTTACTGCAAATAATGTGTATTTAGTCTGCAAAAGGAAAGTTAAATTTATAAGTAAAAAAGTTAAAGAAAAGCTTGACATACCACCACAAAGTTAAAGAAAAGCTTGCAAAAGCTTGTACAGGCATTATTATGTTTCTAGAGTTAAATTTATAGATACTTCAACTTTCATTGGAAAGCCAAACATATATATAAAAGCCAAAAAGTATGGATTGAAACTGAACTAAACTCAGTTCTTTTGAGTGAATAGACCATTGTCCAATTGGGTAGATCCAAGGTTTCCCTGTTGCTTTGATCTGGGTGTGCAAGCTTGTATACACCTTAATACTATTTTCAAGTTCATACCTAGTTCTGATTTTGCTAAAGCAAATAATCTTGTATTATTCCATGGCTCCATATGAAACTAATGAACCAACCACATTGTAACAAAAATTTATAATGTCAATTTTGTTGTAGTTCAGATGCTTGTTGTTATAAACGCATATACCCATAACTGTATCAAACAAAAAAATACCTAAAGGAACTAGAATCATTAAACAAAAAAATTAACATCAAGCATTTAGAATCATTAAACAAAAATTAACAAAAAAATTAACTCAAAAGGAAAAAAAAAAAAATACAAATGGGTTGTCGATTGGGTGGGAGGCGAAGGGTCGGAACTGAAGCGTTGCCGGAAGCGTCGCTAACTGCAGAGGATGAAGCGTCGCCGATGAGGCGTAGCAGAACGGACAGAGGATGAAGCGTCGCCAACTGCAGAAGGATGAAGCGTCGCCGGCGAGCTGAAGCGTCACCAACGACGAGCTGAAGCGTCGCCGATCGGTAAGCTGAAGTGTTGCGATGGCGAGCTGAAGCACCGCGAACGACGATTTGAAGCGTCACGACGGCGATCTGGGCTTCTGAAGCGCTACAAATGGCGATCTAAAGCGCCGTGACGATGAACTAAAGCGCCGCGACGGTGAGCTAAAGCGCTGTGACGGTGAGCTAAAGCGCTGCGACGGCGATCTGGGCTTCTGAAGCGCCGCGAACGACGATCTAAAGCGCCGTGACGGCGAGCTAAAGCGCTACGACGTTCTGGGCTTCTGAATCGTCTGAGAAATATGTGAGGGAAAGAGAGAATAAAGTGGGAAAAGTGAAAAAGAAAAAAAGGGGCCGAGTGTTTTTATGGCCTGTTTGGATGTTTAAAAAAGGAAGGGGAGTAGAGTAAAGTGAGGGAGAGTAATTTAATTACTTTTTTTGGAAGTTTTTTAAAGAAGGAGGGGGAGGGGTTAGGAAGGGTTTGGAGGGGTTTCAATTACCTCTAACCCCTCATTTTTAATTCCTCCAAATTGGAGAGATTTGGAGGGAGAGTAGAGTGTTAAATTATTGACCAAATAAATTCTCTAATTTAACCTTTCTAAATTAACAAAATTACAAACCGATATATATAAACTTTGTTTGTTTTTTGAGAAAATTTAAGTGGAATGAAAAAAAAAAATTGAATCTCACTGTTTCACACATCCGATTCAAACCACTCCACAATCAGACAACAATGAATTCACACTCCACAATCAGACATATTACAATGAAAATCTCACACACACACAAATACAAAAACATGTTAGCAGCTCAAATCTGAACCCAAAGACAGCAAATCTGGGTTCGTTAAGTGAGAGAGAGTGAAGGGAAAAATGGTTAGACAGCAAATCTGGGTCGAAGATGACGGCGCACTGGCCACCGTCGACGGTGTAGAGAGATGAGCTGAGAGCGGTGGCGGCGGCGCTGAGTCCCAAAGCACCTTCGGAGGAAGGGAATTCGATTGCCGAAGGAGAGGGCAAGGATCTTCGGTATAGACCAGGCAATGGCGTCACCATTTCTTTCTCTGGACTTTGGTCAATCAGATTCTCCGTTGCATGAGTATGACGCTTTTGTTTTTTAATATATAAAACTAAAAAGTTAAAGCACAAGTTTTTGTTTTTGGTGTAAAAATTTAATTAATAAACATGGAGGTGGGACTTTCCGAACTAGTTGTGAAATTTCTAATCTATGCTTATGATTGGGATTTTGAAGAAAAGACCTATCAAATTTTTTTTTTTCAGATTTTTTATAATTTTTATACTAATTTTGGCACTCACAAGCCACATTTGAATCGTTTTTCAGCATCCAAACATTTTATTTTCATATTTTAATTATTATCAATTAAGGATGGTTTTTTTTAGTATAATAAAAAAGCAGAAAAAATATTTAATTATAGACTAATATTGATTATTTAATTCACATCAGGAAAAAAAAATTATAAAAAAAAAAATTGCATGCTTTAGTCATAATTATTTAATCTAACAAATTAATCATAGACCAATGTTGCAAGTCCATTTTCAAATAAGGGTAAATTTGTCTATTTAAATCATTTCCTCTACTCTCCATCCTAATTTTTAAAACATCCAAATAAGGGAAATGACTAATTACTCCATTCCCCCTTACTAATTTTAAAAACATTCAAATAAGGTGGAGAGGAACCATTCCCCTCTACTCTCCTCCCCACTACTCTCCTCCCCTCTACTCCACTCTACTCTCCTCCCTCTCTAAACTTCCAAATAGGCCATTAGTGTTATACTTTTAGTGACAACTTATGTGTCGTCACTATAGGGTACCTTTAGCCACGAAAATTAGGATTCGTCACTGATACTCCCATCTAATTTTACGTTCCTATTTTTAGTGACGACTTATTTTCGTCACTATTTGTCACATTCAATGACGAAATTAGTTTCGTCACTAATAGTGTTCTTAGCAACACCTTTAGTGACGAAAGTTTTCATCACAAAAAACATAAACTTTTAGCGACGAAATAATTCATCACTGTAGATGAATTTTGTTTGGCGCCTATATTTTTGTTTGGCGCCTTTAGTTCAACACAACATATAGTGACGAAATTTAATTTTCGTCACTAAAAGTTACTAATTTTTTTATAAATAGTGACGAAATATAAATTTCGTCACTATATGGTACCTTTTTGTGACGAAAAAATTTTCCTCACTAAAATTCGTCACTGAAAATATATTTTGTTGTAGTGACAAGGTCCTCGCCCATCTCCTGCAACTTCATTATTGATACAAATACAATCGAAATGGAAAACAAACCTACTCGTAATTGAAACACATACGAGTAATGAGACAAATAAACATTGAAACATAGGTGCAGTTACCCCCAGTTATTTAACATAAAGAAATGAAGATAATTATTGAAGTTTTTGAGATAATCATAATCTTTACCTATCGGTGGCTACTGGCTAGAATTTATTCAACTGCAAAGGTTTTCACCTTTCAAATCCCATCTTGGAGTCGACGATGAGTTTTTAGGTAGTCAAGGAAACTATCCAGGTACTGATCTTGACTCTTCTTGTCACCAAATAGTCCCTTCATATCCTTAGCCTTGTCCCTATACATCTTGCCCTCTTCCTCTACTATCACTAACCTTATAAACTTAGCCACCGAGTCCCAAGTAAATGAACCATCCTGCTCGTTCCTCGGTATCAAATACCCAATATGTTTCTCTTCCAAAAGCTTAGCATTAATTCCTTGGTCTGCATAAAAGGTCAAGATTACGAGAGGTCTCTCAAACTGAAGTGCCTCCACCACAGAGCTCCACCCGGAGTGAGTCAAGAAGCCACCCATAGAGTCATAAGCTAAAATCTTGAGCTGAGGTGCCCAACTCGTACAAACCACCCCTTGTCCTTTGATTCACTCCTCGAACCCCTTTGGCAACTCAATCAACCCAGTATCAACTGTCCCACATCGAGTTCTTAGTACCCCAAAAAAGGGTACCTTGGACTGTTCCAACCCGAGAACTATCTCGGTGAATTTCCTCTTGAGTAGGCTTTGCCTTGCTCCCAAATGCTACGTACACTACCGAACCTTTGGCTAGCTTGTCCAACCACTCTTTCATCCACAATCACATGTCCGTTTTGTTCCCGCTGTTGTCATACACTGTAGTGGGAAGTTGACCAACTGGGATAATCAGTTTTCTGTGAAGATCCTCAAGAAGACATAGCCACTCTGGCTCAAGCTCCATGCAGCTTCTCACAACCACTATGTCACAGCCGTCCATCACTTCCACGAAACGATAAAAATCTGTCACGTTTGACTAATTGCAAGTTATGCCGCCAATGAAGATTTACATAACCTCAAAGAACCAATATGCCACTGTGGTTGGGAATGGGATCCACTTAGGCGGCACCGCATAAGAGCATCTCCAACAGTCATTGTATAGCTATTTTTGGAACACCAAATGCTATTGTTCATGCTCCAACCGATTCTCTAAACGCCCAAATTCTCCAAATTCTTTTTTGAAGTTGCTACAGTGATTCTCTTAATTTACAGAACACTATAGCAACTCCAAACCAATTTTTCTGCTTAAAAAATTATCCAGCTACTATTATATCAATTCTTTCTCTCTCCTTTGGATTTTTTTTTTCTCTCATTCTCCCCGTTTCTCGTTCAGGTATCACCTTCACATTAATGCGGCTAGGGAGTTAGCTGCAGAGCATTTAATGCGATGGTAGCAGCTTTCTCCTTAGATATTTTAGGACTCCCACCTGTCTTATGTTTATGCAATGCTTATCCGTACCAACAGAGTTTCCTGGAACGTTCCCCTGGATGGCAGACCACCTCTATGGACCTCGGCTTCGGTTAGCCGAGGAGGCATTCACCCTCGGCCCACCCTCCTGGGCCATTATGACCAAAACTAACTTCTTCATTTACTAACACGAACTCCTTTGACAATGTTTACTCCTTCTCGGACGACTCCTCGTCCTCGGCTGGGCCTCAAGCCCAATATATACATAGATAACGAACTCCTGGGCTCAATACCCCTACAAATGCTCTTAGGACGTTAGTTAATAATTCATTTAAAAAAAGTTTTTATGGAAAAAAAAAACAATTAATGTTTTGATAGCTTTTTTCATTCTCCATAAAAGTAGTGTCAAAACTTTTCTAAAATAGATTGTTAACCAATGTCCTAAGGGCACTCGTTAGCATGACCCTATATAAAATTGTAATTTCCAACAAAAATTATTTTTGGCTCATCTTGTGGCGTGTGTAATGGAGGATCTTAGTTGTATGATACATTCATGCACTCATTGTTTGACATCATACTTGTTAGTACTTTGTGTCCTCGTGGAAGGAACAAAATGATGTTTATGTTTCACCGTCCCACCATTGCACAATGTTAAACCCAACTAAGTAGCACTTTTACGACAACCCCACATTTCATTTATGACTGTCTAGTATTAATTCCAAATGAAAAATGTTGAGCCATTCATAGCCCTTGGATCTTTCTATTACAAATTCGTGGAGAGTGAGATAGTGGTTGATGACTTTATGTGGACTAAAAACTTTAAAGTTGGGTGAGGAGGAGATTATGGATTTCTATAGGCCTTCCATTCCATATCCATAGAGAGCTACCGACTTAATTGGATTGAGCCTTGATATGGAAACTTTTTTTTTTTTTTTTTAGAAAGTTGATATGGAAACTTACTAAACGGTAACTTTTAAATTCAAAGAAACCCTGGAATTAAAAATGGGCAATCTTGAGCCAAATCCTATTTCAGAAGAAAGCGAGAATAAAAAAATGATAAGTGCAGAGACTCAATGGGAACTGTTCTAACAAGTAGAGCTATGTTTTGGGAATATGGAAATTTTCAGTACTTTAATTTTAAAAAGTAGAAGTGGTATGTATGCTTTTATCGGTGTGATAACATAGTCTTGAGTGTAATTGCTTAGGAAAGTTTCATAACAAACGACAATGAAGAATGGGAAACATTTTTTTCATGGTTGTTTCTTATTGGACTTCCCTATAATTGGAGCAAAAAAATCTTGCTAAAGTGCCGTGGTTAATGCGGCACCCGAGTTATTTTCACAGCATCAGATGCTTAGCTTTTGGCCACAACATCATGGAAATGCCCATGAGAATCTGAATCTTTCTGTTTCACTCGCTTGTGTGTTCTTCACAACTTCTTCATTTTAGAAAGAGAGCTGCTACGTATACAATATTTCTACAATATTTTTACAACAAATTACAAGTGGTTAGTTGTTATTGGTTCAAATTTGAAACTAACACGAATATTACTTTTTTGCCTCAACAATAACAACTAGTAACAACCTGTCACTTAGGATTTGTTGTAAAAATGTTGTAGACATATCATTTCTCTTTTAGAAATTGCAAGATTTATCAGTGCCGTAACTTACGGGCCATAATAATACATATTCTTTTGCTAATCAGCTAGAGCCGTAAGAATAAAATCTGTTTGGAAAAAAAAACACGTCAAGAGAAGAGAATGATGCCATTTTTTCATCTTTAATTTTAGAAAGTTAAAGTTAAGGCTGCTTATTGAGGGAGTGCCAGATATTTTTCTAATTTGTCTAGGCAAGGGCCCAAAGAAAAAAATTCATGCAGAAGACAAGATTTAAAAAAAAAGGAGGAGGTAGTACAAACTCCTATCTATAGCGTATCATAGTAACCCACATCTATTGAAGAACAAATAGTAAGCAAGTCAACAAGCCACAACGTGGAGGTTCTTCTTTAAAAGGGTTCAGTCATAGCTCGATTTTAAGACGTTAATCCCAACCCAAATCACATGTGAGTACTCATTAATCATTGATCCCTAATCCTTGGTATTAGTTACTAAGTTTATTAATTTTTTGAAGGTAAATAGTGGGAGGGAGGGGGACGTGGGGCGGTTTGAGCCATATACATGGAACACTGTAGTATTTACCAAACCTTAACATGACTAATGTTAATGCTTATTTCATTTTTTTTTGTTACTAACTTGCAAGTAATTATTGTGTAATTCTGGAGTACGGTGACATTGCGCTCACTCTTCTTACAATTATGATGAGTTTCATTAATTAAATTTATGGTATGATTTACTATGAATATGAAATGAGGAAACATGGGAGCATCTAATAATTTTTCCTAATTTACTAAATGTATGGTTGGATATAAGTTAATAATAATAATAATAATAATAATAATCAAATTACCAGCTTATTTTTAGTATTTAAAACCTTTTTTATATTTTTAATCAAACTATATTTTAACTTAAGCAAAGGAGAAAATAGCATATAATATGTGCCAAACAGCGACCGAAAGGATGGTCAATTTTGGATCAGGGCATATATATAATTTTTCAACGGAAATTTGACTAGTTGTGGCCGCCCTTGTTGTCTTCTTCCAAGTTCCAACCACTATGCCATATATTTTATATTGTAACCCAAATAGCTAGCTTTTCTCTCCAATGTGGTGTGGGAAAGAAATAAGAAAATTTCAAAGGCAAAAAAATTATTTATAATGCTATAAATATAAGATGATTTCATTTTTGGTTATTTTTAATGTAATTTTAATCTTAACTTTACTCTAATCTCACTCATAGAAAATGCTAACAGATTTAACGAATTCTTTTTATAGAGTTGTGCTTAAAAATGACATGGAAAATAAGCTGATATGGGTACAAATGGTAGAATTGGCAGTAGCTTTCCCGCCTTTTCTTAATTTTCTCCATATTTTAGAATAAAAACCTATTTTTCCTCTTTTAGCTAATTACTTTTTCTTTTCACTCACATCATGTTCTTTATTTTAAATTCTATTTCATTTAAATATTATTTATTATTTATTTTTTAATCATTCTTCTCACTTTTCAAAACACCTACTTCACTTCATTATAGTTATCAAGACACAAAAACAATAAATAAATGGTTTAAGGAATGAACGGTGGTTTTTTCTAAAAATAGAGAGCCATTATTCATAAAACCTATCATTGGAGTGAATTGGGTAAGTTGATGCCGAAGGGTTTTTTTGGGTGTCTTTTGGTTTTGGTGAGTAGTTACCCATATTCAACCCTTATCCTATTTTTTTTAGCTAATATACCAATGCTTATGTCCAAGTCAATGGCTTAGGTTGTACAAATAGTTACACTAACAAATAAATTGGCATATCTCTCTACCTCATCTCTTCTTTATGAGTCACTGATTACTTCCATCCACCAGCAGTGCCACTAGCCATGCACAACTAGCACCCACCCTTTGCCAAGAATTACCCCATCTATCAATCAAAAAAAAAAAAAAAAAAAAAAATGCTCACTCAAAAATACATTACCAAATCAAAAGCAACTGCACAAACCAACAACAAAAAGCTGTCGTGGCACAACAAATTTATCTTTATTTTTCAGAATTGCAAGATAGGTTGTGATTAGTCTAAAATAAAAGTAATATTAAAAGTGATATTGTACTAATAACAATTTGAATCCCTAAACCAAAATTTTTATCTAAACACCCATATTCCAAATCCTATAAAACAAACATTCCCCAATTCAGAAGTGAATATTTGAAGACTTTGGCATGGGATAGTGGGAAATCTTACTATTCAAGCCCATGATAGAATGAGAGAATTAAAAGTGATTATGGTGAACATAAAAATAATGCTAAAAATGTATTAAGAAATAACGGACTAAATTGACATAATTAAGAACTACGATGAAATCAACAAAAACCAAAAGTGAATTTTTTGCAAATAAAAAATGAAAATATAACATTGAAGTAAGTGACTAAAGAAAAATCACTCATTCAACCCAAAATAAGAATAAATAAATAAACTCGTATTAACATTTGGCTCACATTATAGAGCACGTGATAGACCCTCTCAAGTTAACCCACAAACAAAAATTCATGCAAAGGAGCACCGGGCCTTCGTCTTACTGTTGTTGATGCTTATTCAGTGTAGCTCTATTAATAAAAGCAAAGGAGAAAATATTGTTAATACGAAACAAAAAAATATTGAGGACTAGGGGTGTCCACTGGTTCATACGAAACAAACAAATATTGAGAAAATATTGTATAATACGAAACAAACAAATGCGACTGAAGGATAGTAAATTTTACCGGTTCATATTGTTTCATTTCGGGCCGGTCTTGTCTGTACATTGTTCCAACTAAAAAGCCCAAGTAAGGGTATTTATGAGCTATACTAGGGGTGTTCATTGGTTGAGTTTTTGTCTAATCTGCACCAGACCCGATTAGATGGGGTGAAGAACAACCAAACTGTTGGGTCCGTTTGGTTGAAGGGGTAAAAAAGTGAGAGGATAGAAAAGTGGGAGGATAAAAAATATTTTAATTTCTCTCCTTTTTGTTTGGTTGGAAGTGGAAAAGTTGATGGATGAAAAAAGTGAGTTTGTATAAATTTACTCATACACTATTGTTAAAAAATAATTGTCAATTAAAACAAAAAAGTGACAAACAACCAAAAAAAAAAAAAAGCAATCACCCAATTTATTAAAAAAAAAAATCATGCCCCAAAAAAAAAAAAAATCATGTCTAGTTAAAAAAAAAAAAAAAACAACTATCACACCCACAGCCCAAGAAAAAAAAAAGAAAAAGAAAAAAAAAAGGCAACGTTCAGGAAAGAAAAGGAAAAAAAAAAAGGAAAAAAAAAAAGAGGCAATGTGCCCACCCACTACCCAGGAAATCAAAAAATGAAGAAAAAAAAAGAAAGGAAAAAAAAAAGATAAAAAAAAAAAAAGAGACAACGTGCCCAATACAAAAAAAAAAAAAAAAAAAGGAACTGGACATGGGCATTTTTGTCCATTAAGCAGCCCCATTTTCTCATTTCAGTTTTCTTTTCATTTTGGAGAGAAAACACCCGGGCCCTACCATTTATTTTCCTACCTCCCCATCTAACCAAACACACTCAAAAAAGTTTTCCTTCCATTTTTTTTCCAAAGTTTTCCATCCACCATATTTCACCTCCAAACAAACACCCTTAGGTATACACATGTAAGTGAAGTGCCACATTGAATAATGATGAGAATAATGAGTGGTTAATATAATATAATTGAACACATACTTATTGGGCTTAGACCTTTTAGGTTAAAGTGTCTCTATATGTTATATTAATTATTCAAGTAGTCTCCCCAAAAAATTTATCTCCCCAACAACTCCAACAAGTGGTGGTATCAGAGCTCATGGTGATGTGGGGCACAGGTGGCAAGGTTATCGAGATTCCTTTCACAGTTGGAGTTGCGTATATAGATAGACATCATCTACTTCATCTTTTCCTTTTTAAAATCTTAGTCCACCTAATTGTTTAGACTAACCACATAGAAAATGAAATTCCACAAAAGATATAAGTAATTATATCTAAGAATGTAACTACTAGCATTTTTTCTTTATAAACATACTATCATACCACAACATAAAATTTCATGATCAATAACTTGTTTATCCATTTTGAAACACGAAGATCAACCTTTTTAGACTGTTGGAAAGATGTTAGTGGGTAAAAAAATTTTGATACAACATATAATAACTCGATAATTTGCAAGAACATAAAATAAAAATAAATTTAGAATGATCTCATAATGCTATAGAATCACGTTGCGAATACATTGTCCTTAAAAGGTTGATTTGTGCCACCCGGAGTAAAACTCGGAACGACTAGAGGTTTTTTGATAAACCAAACCCCCAGGATTAAACTATAGTGTTAACCTTTGTGATGAATGCACTTCCACTCACCAAGGTTTAAAAACAACCTTCTAATGTCTTTTCTTAAAACAAATATAAATTGTAGAAAAATACGTGGGAGAGAAAGAATAAAAATTGTGTATTTGGAATAAAAATGACTAATAGGATAGGGTGTTGTGTAAGTATTATATAAGCTACTCATGACAATAATGACTTGTGATTATTGGTTACTAATAACTCATAAAAGTTCAACGATTAGTTTACCCATTATTGTCCAATAGCTAATTTTCTCATAATTGCTCGATAGCTATTTTACCCATTATTGTTCAATGAATAGTTTACTCATAAATTCCCAACATCCAAAAAATAAAGAATAATAAAAATGTTTGGAATATTCACCAACACCAATACTCCTTCGTCATCACTCAAATACAATTTCTTTGACAAAAAATGATTCATGTTCTATTATCGACAAACTTAACTGTGACACGTTGAAATTGATGGACCGATACAATTCTCATTATAGTCTATTTTTAATTTTCTGATGGTCAAGGCCTTCAAAAATAAAGAATTCATTAGGGCCTTCCACACACACACACAAAAAAATCCTAATGGTCAATGTTTGATTTATGATCTATTAAATATTTGGGAACCCACTGATAAATTTTGTCCACTGTCAAAAATTGGTAGTAAAATACCGGGATGGGCCTATAGGCAATAGCCCTTCTTTTTGAAACGCTGTGGTTCCAAAAGATCTGTGACTCACCATATATGAGACAGGTCTGAGCCTCATTTGTGTGGTTCTCGTTTTTCTTTTTAAAATTTTTGCTTTTTTAAAGACTTGGTGTGATATTTTTTATAAAATAAATTTTAATTTACATTAATATAATTAGTAGTATGGTTAAAAGTTAACTAAGGGTTTAAAAAAAAAATCAAATTTAAAGCGTAAGTTAAAGAGTAGAAAATTTTAATCTAAATTTTTTTTGAAATTTATTTAAATTCTAATGATTATTTAACTTTACAAAAGTCACTACCATAAAAAATATATTATTAAGGCAAAACTACAAATATGAAAGAATTCTCGAACGACATTTTTGATAATTTACGTTACAAACGGAAATTTTTATAAGTGCCAGTTAAATACTATACTTTTTTCAAAAAATAATTTTTTAATAGATTTTATTAAATATTTTTCTTTCTTAAAAAACCTAGTTTTATTGAGAACTTTTTAAAATCACAACTTTTTATTTATTAAAAAAAAAATTCAAAAACTAAGCCAAACTCACCCTACATACACTAACAACGTGGTAACGGGCAAATGAGCATTAACTACTTGCAACGTGTCAAGCTTTCAAAGCTCCAAAATGTTCTTGCGCATGCATAATTATTGTGGCAGGTGAAAATGACCATGACAATATTGATTTTAATTTTAATTTTTTTTTAATGATTGGAAAATTACCATATTATTCTTCTCTAGCCAATTCCCGATAAGCCGAGCTTAGTAATGTAAGTTTGTAACCAAGTTGAGGCATTAAAGTGGTTAGATGTATGTGAGGATTGCCTAGGTGGAATGTGGTGTTAATATTCAGCATGTCCCTTGCCCTTGGGTTAAAGGGCAACCCCACCCACAATGGATGGGTAGCCCACACATCTCAAATTGAATGGTTAAGCATTGGGGTTATCCCCACAAATTAACAATTCCCGATAAACTTTTTTCAAAATTAGTTTACTATTGTGTGCCCCAAGGGCACACATTAGTAAAATCCAATAACTAAAAATAGAATGACTGTTAATGGTACACCTTGCCAAAATTGTGAAGAAAACTTATTGAACCCACTTTAGGGTCCTAAAGTCCGTTTGATAACATTTTATTTAGCTGAAATTGAAATCTTTTTACTAAAAGTACGGTAAATAAAACTAAAAGTTATCTTAAATAATACAATAGGACTCATGAATAATATTAAAAAGTGTAATGAGACCCATAAATAGTAGCAAAAATAAGCTTTTAAAAAAAAAAAAAAAAACTGCCCAATATGTCCGTTTGGATTGAACTTATTGCTGCTGAAACTGAAAACACTGTAGCAAAATAATTTTTAAATGTGTGAATAGTGCCGTGAGACTCATATTTAAATGTATGAACAGTGCTGCTACAGTGATTTTTGTCTCCTGAACAGTAAAATCATGTGATTTTACTGTTCATGCGCTGAAGAAAAAAAAAAGAAAAAAAAAAAGAAAAAAGAAAAAGCAGACGCAAAACGCTGAATCTAAACCGCACCATAAACTTATCCCAAACGCAACCTTAACAATGATGATCTTCTTTTCTTTTTGTTGGTTGATTTGGGGCCTTGGGCAACAAATTCCTTCCCCATTTGCTTACTTGAAAATTTGAATGATGAGGGCTGTTGTTTTATGGGCCTCACGTCAAAAATATAATAATGAACCTAATTGATTACTGTTAACCAAGAATCTAACTTTCTGCAAGGCGAGAACGGACCTAGGCCTGCTGTTTTGGGGGCCAAAAATTGTACCAATGCACAAAACTTTTATTTGTGTGGGGTCTTTACTCTCGAGTGTGATGGTTTGTACCTTAAATCCTTTTTCTAATTTTTGTAAAAGCTAATTCTCAAACTAAAACCTACCACCCATCGTTTTGGATGGAAGACACTTGCAATTGTATAACGTCCAACTTCTAATTAGTATTGTTAAGTTGAAAATTAAGACATCAAACACAAGGACGAAAAATAATAAGCACTTAGGTGGGAATGCATAACAACATCAGTTAAATTCCAAAGTCTCAAACGTTTAACTTTGGGTCCTAATTATAAGTCAGATGATTATTTAATATTTTATATTCTTTGAGAAGAGAGGGCAAATATAAATTTATGTATCTAAAATTATATATATATATATATATAACCAATTGTTGTAGAATTTTAATATTATCTAATTAAAATGAATAAATATGACAACATAAATATAAAGATATGGGAGTTAATATGGAAGATAAGGAGTTAGTGAAATGTTTAATCTCACATTTTGATTTTTTATGTAATTATTGTTATTTTAGGTATAATTTTATGTGTTTTAAAGGATTTTCTGGTCAAATTAAAGTCCTATTATGGTAGGATATCAAATTAGGGTCAATAATTTAAGAATATTTTGACTTTCACTACTAACATGTAAAATCCTATTTTCTAAAAAAAAAAAAAAAACATGTAGCATTCCTATAAAAGTATTATCCTTTATGTTTACTATCGCAGCTTGAGACATGTTATTTTTTTCTTATAAAGTAAACAAAATTAAAAAAGAAAAAAAGAAAAAAGAAAAAAAAAAGCGCATATTACAATTGATGAAGCATAAAGTGGAACACAAAATAGATACAGAAGATTTATATATATTCAAAACTAAGTAACACTATGTTTTGTGAAAACTACGCTAGAATGTAAGGAATTGATGTAAAGAGAACGGGATTAGAAAGATAAAAAGTACATTCATTGTTTGGTAGGACGTTAGGACAACGAAGAAGAGAGAAATGATTGTTGTTCTATTTAGGTAAATTTTGGTCCCTCAATCATGGGGTCCGTTACATTATGGTCACTCAATGTTAAAATATTTTATTTTGGTCCTTAAAACTTTTTAAATGTAATTATTTGATGGACAAAGTTTAGCTACAAAATTGGTTGTACCCTAAGGCTACAACTTTACTCAATATCTTTTTATTAGAGGTGAATTTTGACAAATTCACTATTGGATTACATCTTCTTCTTATATCTTCCATGCTTGCAAAATTTCTAGAAAATTAAAGATTAATAGCTATGTCATCAATAAATTGTTTAAATTACAAGTTTTTGTAGTTTAAAATTATGCATAAAATATAAGCTTATAGATCATATAGTAAATAATATTCGATTGACACAAAATTTGACATATGCATTAAGAGTGTAAAAAATATACAATTCAACGGTTAGATTTTCAAAATATGTAGTAATATTTATTTTATTGAGTAAGGTAATAGTTTTAAGCTACAACCAGTTTTATACCTAAACTTTGTCCTTATTTGATTTGCATGACTAAGGAAATGTTTAGGCACTCCATATTTTAGAGATAAAAATTGAACCAC
Source organism: Notholithocarpus densiflorus (assembly GCA_030021035.2). Taxonomy (NCBI): domain Eukaryota; kingdom Viridiplantae; phylum Streptophyta; class Magnoliopsida; order Fagales; family Fagaceae; genus Notholithocarpus; species Notholithocarpus densiflorus. The sequence continues at coordinate 4,533,085 of JARYZH020000003.1, forward strand.
TATCATATTTGAGAGACTAAAATCATACTAACCGCAAATTTAAGAAACTAAAATCGAACCCACCAACCAAAAATGCAAGTAAGAAATAGACAAAAACCAATAAATGATGGGAATCAGAAGTGTAATAGTACCAAAAAGTACTGTAGATAAATGTAAAGTTAGCTGAAATAGTACAGTGGGACCTATGAATAGTACCAAAAAGTGTAGTGAGACTCATGAATAGTAACAAAAATAAGCTGAATAGTAAAATAAGCTGGCTTTTTAATTTGAAGTCAAACGCACACTAAGTGTGTGTGTGTTTAACAGTTTGTTTGTTTCTTACCCAAAAAAAAAAAAAAAAATTTAGTTTATATAAATGGACTATTGCACCTATGACGAAAAGTTTCTTTGTTTGGTTGGAACTCTCCCATTCAATAGTTAGTAGAATTTACCCAAAAAAAAAAAAAAAAAAACTCTTTAATTAACAAATACAACCTCTACATTATCCAATCAATACAACTTCTACAAGAGTTACCGGCTTTTGTAGTGGGTAAATTGTGTGATATTATGCCTTTGTCCCCATTTCCTGTGTGTGTGTGTTGTTTGTTTGTGTTCCTTCTCAAAAAAAGGAGATATTGGACGTGTGGACGGTTCCAACCATTGGCCAGCCCATCCTTCATTCGATTCCACACCAATCTTACCTGCAACAAAGACTAACACAAATGTTTCAAAATCCAGTTACCAAAATTTTTTTTCAAACTAGTTTGAAAAGAAACTTTACAAACTCTTTATATATATATATATATATATTGTGGGGACACAATCCGCCGCAAGCTTATTGTCCTCTTTGGGGAGCCAAGCCCGCAAGGATTTGTTTTTCAAGCGACATGGGAGGTACGGATCTTCACCCTTTGGGCTTTACACCGCAGTCCCACATCGGCAAGAAATGCGCCCCACTCATGCTTTATATGCCCTTGGAGCTTGCATGAGTGTACCACTACCACGCATGAGTGGGGCGCATTTCTTGCCGATGTGGGACTGCGGTGTAAAGCCCAAAGGGTGAAGATCCGTACCTCCCATGTCGCTTGAAAAACAAATCCTTGCGGGCTTGGCTCCCCAAAGAGGACAATAAGCTTGCGGCGGATTGTGTCCCCACATATATATTGAGCGTGAATTTTGAAAATCTAATCGTTAAATTGCATGTTTTTATTATATCTTTTATGCTTGCAAAATTTCAAGAAGATCAAAGATCAATTGCTTTGTTTTCAAACAAATGTTAAAATTTCAAGTTTTTTTGTGAATTAAAATTGTGTATAAAAATAAGTTTATTGATTGAATAGTAAATAACATCCAATTTGAACGAAATTTTATATGCATGTTAAGAACATAAGGAACATGAAATTTAATAGTTAGATTTTCAAAATGCACACTCAAAAAAAGAGATATATGAGAAGTTTGAAAAGTTTCTCTTCAAACTAATTTGGAGAGAAATTTTGTTTTATTCATGTTAGGTGCTTCAGTTTACCTTATTTCATAGATTCACCTACACCAAAAGAATGAAAAATGAAAGCAAACATTCTCATATTCCTTTTCAAATTCAAAAAATTGAGTGAAAATTAATCTTGATAGATTATCAATGGGATTTGGATTGGGTGTAATATCAACACTCGGTGCAATTACCCACTCTCCACTCACAAAATATTTTTACCATTTTTACTTTTTAACTTTTTATCAATTTTTTACTCAATAGTTAAGATTTAATTTTTCTTTTCCTTTTTCAACACTCAATCTCAATCATTGAGAGCTATTGAACCTAATCTCAATCCATATCAATGATACCTATAGTATGGCAAAGAGTATGGATCTTTTTTTGAAAAAAAATAGGTTACATTCTTTTTCATTTTAAATGAGCTGAATCAATTCAGACAAATTAGCACCCAAGTAAATTTTACCCAATTAAACACCACGAACTATCTGCCCATTATTATCAACCTAAATTAAAAATAAAATAAGAAAGAAAAGAAAAGAAAAACAAAGTAATCAGAACTAACAGAATGATACGGTTGCATTGATCCGTACCACTGCATATGATCAGATGATGCGTTTACTCGTGCACAGAGTTGTCATGAATCATATGACAAATTGACATAAAAAATAAAAAAAAATTTACTGCTGATTTGGAGGAAAGATAGACGTGGGGGTCCCTACAATTATCACAACAATACAAGGATAACATAACCATCTTTTCATCTTCTCTGCCCTTCTTTTGTCCTCTATTGCTGCCCACACGCTTGGGTGGATCCACTGCCGCAGGCTTCTGGCCAAACTACATCTTACTACCAGAATATATGTGCGGCCCACCGCCTAGATTATACTCTCCTTTTAAAACACAAGTATATATAAATCCTAATGTTGTTAAATTATAGCTGTGGGTGTTTTCAATTGAAATATCTATGGATTAAATTCTCATACTTCTAACTATTAAATTATCAACGGAAAAATTATGTATATTTGCATTAATGAACTTGATTACTATCGAATCCTATGTCAAATTTGAACTTGTAAACTATTTTGATTTACATATATGACATGACATACATTACTATTTTGAATTTCTTATTATTTAGATATATTATAACGGACAAAATTTAGGTACAGTACCTTAAATGCTGTTCCTTAAATTCCTCTCTTACAATTCAGCCATGTGGTTACTTAACTAAAAAATACACTTCCATCCCATGAGAAAAAATCCACATGGCAGAATTTTAAGAGAGGAATCTAAGGAATAGTACCTAAGTACTGTATATAAATCTTGTCCTATTATAACATACCTCTATCTACGTTATGTTAATGGCGAAGCATACAGTCCTTTGATTTCCTGTATTAGAACTTTGTTTCTATGCCAAATGCCTTGTAGCTGAATTGACACTTCCCCATGCACAAAGTGATTGCGGGTCTTGGGGGGAAAGGGTTCAAGCTACGGGGTTAGCAGCATGTTGTAATTATTTCTCCAAAAAAAAAAAAAAAAAAAACTTTGTTTCTATTTATTTTTGTTTTGAATTTGTCAGGTGCTCTTCAATCTTGGAAAATCATTCATTTACCTCGCAAGTAATTAGCCACACCTACAAATGATATATATGCTATTGATGGTTTAGATTTGGACTCTATTTTTATGTGGGTCTTAATAAAAAGGGATTAGGTTATTTTGTAAATACAATCAACCAACTCCAATCCTTTTACCTATTATTATCTTAGAATAATAATATTTTATATGACGAAGAGTGATAAATGATGAAAACACCCTAAACCAAACATGGCCTTAGTCTTCTTTTTCTCTATCAAATACAAAACTCGTTGGCGCCAAGCATGAGAGAATATTGCGAACTAATAGAAATTTTTATACTGGAGCTCGTTTTCTGTTTATTCCTGAAATCTTATCTTTAATAGTAGGTTAGTTACACTTCTAATCAAAATAAGCCCATAGAATCATGATATAAATAGATAATAGCTTGTTATATTTCAATTTACTATATAATTTTTATGGCAAAATTCTAACCAAGGATAAGTTATCTTAAAATTGAATAAAACAAATTTTGTTGAAAAATAAACATATGCAAACCTAAACGTGTGTGTGAATCAAACAAAAAATATCATACATACCCTTCAAGCTTCAACCTTGTGGAAATGAACTATTAAAGTCTCATTCAAATGCAATAAGAAGAAATTTCAGTAGACTTCAAATTTAAACATTAAATATTTTTTTAGATAGGTAAATAGTAGGGGAGGGAGATGTGGGTATCATTGGATTATCACTTGAACCACATGCACAAGACATTGGTTTAATTTTATTAATTTTTTGATAATTTGGTTTAATTATCTTCGGGAAACAAATATTTATCTTCTCTAATTTTGCAAAAATTCTTAAGCATATGATGTGAGTATTTTATATATATAAACTATTATTTAATGTTATGACACATTAACCTCAATATCCTCTTTAGCTAAAGCTTCCATTTCAAACATAATAATCTGTTAATTAGATAATCAGGTTGTCAAGAACCTTGTAACTCAATTAGTTAATTGTTTTCGGTGTTTCCATTCTAGATATTCACAATTCAAATCTCCCCATCCACAACTATCGAATTTCAACCAAAAAAATAAAATAAAATAAGTAATTAGGTTTATCAGTCTTTTTACCGCAAAGGACATGCAGACTTGGCATAGTTGGCCAATGTGCCTTTTTCTTTTTTTTGTCCCTTCTTTGTTTATTGTTATTATCATTTGATTGAAAATAGGAAATTTAGCCGCTCCTCCTCTAAGGCTCTAACCATAGGTACAATGGGATAAAAAAGGGAGGGAAAAGCTATGAACACACCCATCTATTAGTTAAAAGGGATGTACAAGAGTTCAAGATGAGAAATTTTTTTCTTTCACCAAATTCGTATCCTTGCTTGAAGGAGCCAATCAACCAAGGCAGTAGATGTTTCAGAATAATAATACTATACTCCATGATAGTCACTGAGCATAAATTGGCCAAGACAAGAAAAAGTACTCATCCTTTTTTCGTCTTTTCAGTTTTGTTGGATATCTTCCTCTAAAAAAATCCCCGAATTTAGTTAAATAGATGAGTTTGGCCCCATATCCAGCAAGATGTAGAAAGCTGAAGGGCACAATTCAATGACAAAGAGCCGGTACAGGTAAACAGTATAACAACAGAAAGGACTAATTAATGTAAGGACTCATGTTCTGCCTTTGCAAATCCACTCTATGACTTAGGGTCCGTTTGGATTGAACTTATTGCTGCTGAAACTGAAACTGAAAACACTGTAGTAAAATAATTTTTAAATGTGTGAATAGTGTCGTGAGACTTATTTTTAATATTTTTAAATGCATGAACAGTGCTGCTACAGTGATTTTTGTCCCTGAACAGTAAAATCATTTTACTGTTCATGCGCTGAAAAAAAAAAAAAAAGGACTGAAAACGCAAAACGCTGAATCCAAACTGCACCTAAGCACTCGGTGAAAAACCTGTGAATAAAAATTACTATGAAGCATAAAAGCTGAACATCAATTCCTTCCACTGATGGCAAAGTCGTGGAACATGATTCTGATTCATGCACCTTATTCAAGTATGCCATGTCACATTCAAAAACCCCACTGCTCAGATCGACCCTTTCCCTACAGTTTTAGTAGTTAGAGCATGTCCTACCATCTTATCAGGGAATCCAACTAATACAAAATTTAAATTATACATATGGAACTAGTGGGTATAAGAGTTAAAAGTTTAAGAAACCAAAGGAAAATAAATCATATCAAGCCACCCCTCCCAAGGCCCGAGTTAGGTGGGATCAACATAGGTGTTGATGGCCATTTTTTGTAAATATCCTTTAAGCCCAACGCAAAGCAAAGCCTAACTTTCTTTGGGTTAGTTACACATATTTTGTAACATTTTTTTAAAAAATTTATGTATGGCCCAAGTCCATACAATTTAAGTAAAGATTTAAGGGAGTGTGGTTAATATGGAGGGTGAATTGGGCATATTTGGTATTTTTCATGGACCCAAATAGTGCAATCCACAACTCGGGCTAGATTGGGCTTAGGCACAACCCGACCTAATCGGGTGGAGCAATCCTGAACTTGCAATTGACTTGGGAAGATGATTAGATCTGGCGAATTGGGCCTTCAACGAATGGCGGTCAGAAAGAAAAATCTAGCATGATAACAATGGAAAATGGCGAAAATCCAGAGACATCTCACTAGATTAAGTCGAAATCTCGCTGGATCTAGCCGAGACCTTGCCGAAAATGATCGAGATCTTTCTGAATCTACCAAAACTTGTCGGAAAAGGCTTAAAGAGTTAGTTGGCTTGGGTTGCTCAAGTTTTGGAGGAGGAGAACTGTCATCCGACCTGTCAGCATTGATTTTTGGAGGAAAAGACAAGTCGCCGATTTTGGCGAGTGGCTGGACAGCCTTAGGCCCTAAGCATAGATTTTGCTAAGTGGGCTAGGGCCACTTGCAAAATCTGAGGACTATAAATGGAAACATATGCTAGCCACTTTCATGCAAATATCATCTTGCTAGTCTACTCTATATAACTAAAGGCTCAGCTTAACCCTTTTTAGCCTAAGACCATTAATGCTGCTTCACTTAATTATTTCTAACGAGGTTTGGGACATTTAGCAAATTCCCTAGATGCCGATTTTGCCTACAGGTTTCAGCTAATTAAGTTTAGTAAATGAATTTTTTAAATTGTGACAAAACCAACCCATACCATTACCCAAACTAAAACAAATCTAAAACTTACCTTCTGTTTAGCAACACATTAGCTAAATCTTTGATCCATAAGTGAAATCAGACCATATGGATTCCCTCAACCTACTATAAATCCTTGCCATCAAGCCTTGCATTAATAACATCTTCTAGCTACCTTAACTAACATACTTATTTCACTTAAAGTTTTTGAGTCACACATGAGCAGCAAGATATTAAGGGTGTTTTCTATACGTGGCAACACAATAATGCCCTCTCTCTCCCTTATCATCTCTCTTAATTTCTTCATTTTGTTGTATGTATGACTTACTAAAACTTCGAGGTAGTAGTGAACTAGTAGGATTTAATCTTTTAATTAAATTTTAAATAAACTTTATACACAAAATTACCATTTTATCCTTAATGCAAAAAAAAGTTAAAATTAAGAACGAAAATAAATATATGCAAAATGGGGTGTCACACCTCCAAAGTTAAATAATTTTAACAATTCTATAAATCCTAATATATTATTATGGCTCCTAAGATGAAAATTTTGGTTCCTCCCCTAGTTATTTTTACAACAAACGAATATATGTCCAAATTAAAATTATAAAAAGGACACATAATACCTAAACATCTTCTTGATGCATACTTAGGATCAATTCACTGCGTACAACTTTTTATATTAAGTCTCTGTTTGGCAAAGATTATTTTTGCCAATTTATTTTACTATTCAACTTATTTTTGCTATTATTCATGGGTCCCACTGCATTTTTTAGTACTATTCATGGGTCTTACTGTACTATTTCAGCTAACTTTTACCTTTGTACACAGTACTTTCAGCAAAAAGTTTTTTGTTTCAGCTAAGTGTGCGTTTGGCTCCAAATTAAAAGGTCAGCTTATTTTACTATTCAACTTATTTTTGCTACTATTTATGGGCCACACTACACTTTTTGGTACTATTCATAGATCCTACTGTATTATTTAAGCTAACTTTTACCTTTATCTACAATACTTTCAGCAAAAAGTTTTTAGTTTTAGTAAAATAAACAGATCCTAAATAAGCTGTTCCCAAACGGATACTAATATTATGTTACGTAATAAATTCTAATTTGATTGATATATGCTTTTTTTTAATAGACTTGACAAATTTCATATAAATCATCATTTATTTACTATTTGATCCATTAACTTTTTTTTTATATATATATAATTTTAAAGTATATAGAGCTCGAAATTTAAATACTTTATAGAAAATATAGTCATTGATCTCAAATCTCCTTAATATTTTTGCAAGCTTTGAAGATATAAGCAATGTTTTAGAAATTGAGTTGTTCAAAGCATCATACAAGTGAAGTTCATGGTTTTGAGGCTACAAGAAATTTAAATACATAACAAAATCAAGTAGAGATACATAAATAAAATTGAACAAAACTCATTAGACTAAGACATGAAAATTCCAGTCTCTTTAAGGAGATTTAGGCCCTCTATAGTTGACAAAACTCATAAACTAGTATAGCAGAGTATCTATTTGACTTGTCTGTCCCCTTTGAAATACAATAGCCCAACTAAATCATCATACACCTTTTTCCTCAAATATGTATCATTATAAATCACTTGATTTATCTAGATAGATATTGTAAATTGTTGTGGTGTTATATTTGGGCATGGTGCAACATGGGTTTATTTATAGGTTTGTGGTCTCATTCAAGAGTGATGGGAATTAGAACCCATTAATTAATTCACATGAATATTTTATATATTATTACCGTAGTGGGGAGTTTCTAAAATTAAAGAAGCAAAGTGCATATAAGCATTTTAGATGAAACGGTAGTAAAAAAATCACCAAAAAGACACCCACATCTGTTCATGAATTTTGCAAAAATTTATACAACATGCTACAGTGAACATGTAAACAGAGATGTCCACTGTAGCTCATCTTAATCTTTTTTTTTTTTTTTTTTTAGTTCTTTCTCTCATCTACATTAAAAACATAGGAGCTCTCTCTCTCTCTCCAACTAAGTTTCACACACGAAGGGCATGGTAAGGTAGTGGTGGACAGATCATGGGTCTGGGTTTTTGGTGCAAAATCATGGATTTGTGAGAACGGCAATGGAGTGGTGAGGGGGGTGGCCGGTCATCTTGTTGCGGTGAATTCTTGGTTGTTTGTTCTAGGTTTTTCTTTTTTCTACTTCAGTTGTTGTGGGTTAAAAAATATATAAAAAAGAGTTATTTTATATTATTTTCATGAGATGTATTGAAAAATAAAGAATAGGTAGGATTTGTTGTAAAAGTGGTTATGTAAAATAGATAAAGTTATATTTTGGTGATGTAAAATGCTTTTTTTTTTATTTTTTATTTCCATATATGAATGCTCTAACTCTCCATTAAAAAATTAAAGTTCATTTACCTTTTTATTTACCAACAACCTTTAATCCAAGTAAATATATAATTACTAGAATTTTACATTTTATATATCAATTAATATTAATATGTGTAGGGAAGACAAGCCCATAAATGTATATTAGGCCATGGGCCCTGTCCGAGGACATTTAATAATCCGATGACAAGGGAACATTGACATAGAAGTACGGGCTAGTGAATGCAGGAAGGTGGTTCGAGAACAATTGCATCCTCAGCTTAACAGAGCAGAGGTCAGAAGGGCTGACGTGTCGTCAACAGCAACATTCTGGGCAGTTCTAATGGAAAGGACAAGCATCAAGAAGGAATAAGACAAGGGAGAGGTAAAAAATATCTAAGGGAAAGCTGCTACCATTGCATTAAATACTCTGTAGCTAACTCTCTGGCTGCATTAATGTGGAAATGATACCTGAACAGTGATATTCAGCCTTACAGCTGCCTCTAAAAACTTCAGGAATGTGCTGATGGGACAAGCATAGGAGCCGGCCATTTGATCTACACGTGGAGGGTTGAGAAAGGGAAAAAGAGGGTAATATAAAGAAGAAAAAATCCCATTACAAAGGGAGATCGGAGAATTAGAGAAGGAAAAACATTGTAGCAACTAAGAACTATAATTGTAACCCAGTTTAAGAGAAAGAGAGATTCAAGAACTACTCTTCTCGGACATGGCCGATAAAGAATTTCTTTGCATAACTCTTGTTTTTTCATTGTCTTTCCTGGCTTTCTTACCTCCTTTAGTCCATTGGGAGTGTTGACCACTTCATTGAAGCCTAGTTTTTAGCCCACTCTTTACAAATTCATTGTATTGAACTCTTTGGGCCTTAATCCATCTATCTTTTGGGATGAAGATCCAAAACCCGCCCTTACAATATGCACCAATAGATTTAATTGGTAAAAATTAGAAAAATTGACTAAAAATAATATCTAAATAAATTTAAACAACTTTCAAATATGTGTTTTCATTGTTCACGACTTTTATAAGTGGAAAAAAGTAAAGCATAATCAAGTACAAATAAATAAGGTGTTTATTAATCCTTCAAACACGAAGCATTTTAATCTAAAATATGATCATTTTAAAAAGGAAAATATTACTTGTTTATTAACTAATAGATTTATTTTCCCACAAAATAAAACTAATAGATTTTTTTTGTATTCCTATGTCATTTAGACAAAAGTGTGTTAGGATAAGAAATGGAAAGGACAATGATGAAGGTAGGGTATGAGACTCATTTGACAAGGCGTGGGAAACGGGTTGATTTTATTTCTTTTATTTTTTGAGAAGAAGGTAAGTAAAATTTTATTAATACATAAAATAGATCATCATATGGTTTGTCCTCCGGACATCAAGATAAATATATTAATTATTCATTAACTGTCACAACAAAAACACATAGTTTGAGCTAAGACCCTTGTAGCTCAAGATTTGTGAAAAATATATCTTTTCGATAATTCCAAACTTAGTTTTTTTATTTATAATTCTAAATACATATTTAGATCCTGTCTCTACATTCTACTCTATACATTATCAAACCCAAAAAACGGTAGAATTCTCCGATCACTAAGAAAATTTCAATGAAATATTCTTTAAAATCTTGCACACATGATTGCTGGCAAAATTTGCTAAACAGTATATTTTTGGAAAAATATTAGCAAAATAGCATACGGATGAAACAATTTAGTAAGTTGGATTGTTTTTGGAACTCAAGTTTGTGAAACTCGAGTTCCAACCCAAAATCGAGTTTCCCAAACTCGATTTGCTCTTGGATTCATTTGACCTGGATTGAAAAAAAAAAAAAAAAAAAAACGTAGAACTCGAGTTTGGGAAACTCGAGTTCCTTGGAGTTATTTTTTTTCTTGCTTGGAATTCGAGTCTAGCTAACTCAAGTTCCTTGCAGTTAATTTTTTTTTTTTTAAATGGAACTCGAGTTCCACGTGGTTTTTTTTTTTTTCAATCCAAGTCAGATGAATCCAAGAGTAAATCGAGTTTGGGAAACTCAAGTTCCAAAAACAGTCCAACTAACTAAATAAGTTCAAACGAAAAATATACTATTAACCAAATTTTGCCCATGATTGCCACCCGCATATTAGGCAGGATGGTACCTCTCCTAGCCTTAGAGCTTGGAGTCAAGTAGTTGGCTCTTGGGTTTCAACTCTAAGGGAACACTCTAGGGATACATTTCTAACAAGTTCAACAACAACAACAACCAATTGCACACATGATTGGCATTTACATAAAACCGAATAGTGGGTTCCAGTAAGCTCAAATAATAAAGTCTCTGATTGTTGAATAAAAGATCTGAGATTCAATCCCTGCCTACACCAAAAACTGATTAGTGTCTTGGTTTGATGATAAAGAGCTATTATTAGAAGCGGACGCCATAGGTTGAAACTCTCTCAAAAATAAATTTAAAAAAAAAAAAAAAAAAAAAAAAACTGAACATTTCGGCTCTAGTTTGGCAATGGAATCTTTCACAGGCAGCTATTTAATGATCTAGTAACAGAATTCTCTAGTCTCCAGCTTGTAAAAATTGACCATTTGTCCAATACAAAATGGTATTTTCTCCTTCTCAATCCATGGAAAAGGTATATGCAGCATGGATCTCTCATCATCACGTTTCGCACACAATCATGCAGTAGATCTCAAATGCAGATAAAAAGTCATAAAGGGAGGCACCCTCTTCCTGTAGATTTGCACACATTGCATGAATTTCCCATTCCATACAGTTACAACAGCTCACTTGCGCCGTACAAACTCAAAGAAAACAAACTGATTATCAACCTGATGCCACAGGTTGGTGATATTTAGGTGGACCTGGCTCTAAAGGGTCAGATCAATTTTCCATTAATTCATCAATTAATTTTTGTGGCCCAGTTGAGAAGGAGACTGAGCCCCACAACCCAACATCACCACCACCATGATTAGGCCCACCCACCACCACATTAACATCAACAGAGAAATCATGTGATCAAAATCTGTTCCTTTCTCTCTCTCTTTTTTTGTTTGTCCCCCTATTTTTGTCTTGTCATGATTCTTATGTATCTCACTTCCATATTCTAGGTCATGATGCACCTTATACTGTCACCCAAAAACATACATTTAAATGATGTCTCATAAAACATCATACAAGGTTGAAGATGGAATTAATTGCATGTACAATGTTTTTCTTATTTTATGTAAACTGTTGTTTTTCAAATTTAATAGCGATAACTGATTTGAGTAGTATATATGAATGAGATTCAAGACTTCTGTAAAATCCCATTTTTACACTGTCCTATTGTCACATACCCTAATCTAGAGAGAGAGAGAGAGAATTATCTTCACTTGTTTGGTTTTTCTTTTTGATTGAGATGATGAATGGGGACTTTGTAGTTGAAGTTTATAATGAAGATAAAAGAAGGCTAATGATGATGCAGGATTATCAATTCAATTGGTTCATTATATATTTTGTAATACGATTATCTTTACCCTTCCTCAATGCAAGGCTCATTTATTTGGTTTCTTTATATGATATAATCACACACGTGTAGATGAGAATATGGATATTTGGTAAAGGATAATCTATATTAATTATGGTAAATTGCTAATTGTTTCAAAAACTTAAGCTATTAAGAAATAATAATAAATTTACTACCGCACACCCTTGATGTGATGGTCAATCCACAAGTATAAGTGCTTGTGGGGTGTGGGGAGCAAGGGTCAGGATCCAAGTTTCCAGGAGGGAGTTTTACACATATATATATTTAGATTATTCTATAGTAGAATTTCTATTTTGTATAAAAAATAATAATAATAAATTTAATCATTTAATAATCATAATTATTTTTTCATAATGGAGGAAAGATTAATTTATTTGGTTTATATATAATAGAATCAATCGGGGATTATCCCAGTTGGTCAACTTCCCACTACAGTGTATGACAACAGCGGGAACAAAACGGACATGTGATTGTGGATGAAAGAGTGGTTGGACAAGCTAGCCAAAGGTTCGGTAGTGTACGTAGCATTTGGGAGCAAGGCAAAGCCTACTCAAGAGGAAATTCACCGAGATAGTTCTCGGGTTGGAACAGTCCAAGGTACCCTTTTTTGGGGTACTAAGAACTCGATGTGGGACAGTTGATACTGGGTTGATTGAGTTGCCAAAGGGGTTCGAGGAGTGAATCAAAGGACAAGGGGTGGTTTGTACGAGTTGGGCACCTCAGCTCAAGATTTTAGCTTATGACTCTATGGGTGGCTTCTTGACTCACTCCGGGTGGAGCTCTGTGGTGGAGGCACTTCAGTTTGAGAGACCTCTCGTAATCTTGACCTTTTATGCAGACCAAGGAATTAATGCTAAGCTTTTGGAAGAGAAACATATTGGGTATTTGATACCGAGGAACGAGCAGGATGGTTCATTTACTTGGGACTCGGTGGCTAAGTTTATAAGGTTAGTGATAGTAGAGGAAGAGGGCAAGATGTATAGGGACAAGGCTAAGGATATGAAGGGACTATTTGGTGACAAGAAGAGTCAAGATCAGTACCTGGATAGTTTCCTTGACTACCTAAAAACTCATCGTCGACTCCAAGATGGGATTTGAAAGGTGAAAACCTTTGCAGTTGAATAAATTCTAGCCAGTAGCCACCGATAGGTAAAGATTATGATTATCTCAAAAACTTCAATAATTATCTTCATTTCTTTATGTTAAATAACTGGGGGTAACTGCACCTATGTTTCAATGTTTATTTGTCTCATTACTCGTATGTGTTTCAATTACGAGTAGGTTTGTTTTCCATTTCGATTGTATTTGTATCAATAATGAAGTTGCAGGAGATGGGCGAGGACCTTGTCACTACAACAAAATATATTTTCAGTGACGAATTTTAGTGAGGAAAATTTTTTCGTCACAAAAAGGTACCATATAGTGACGAAATTTATATTTCGTCACTATTTATAAAAAAATTAGTAACTTTTAGTGACGAAAATTAAATTTCGTCACTATATGTTGTGTTGAACTAAAGGCGCCAAACAAAAATATAGGCGCCAAACAAAATTCATCTACAGTGATGAATTATTTCGTCGCTAAAAGTTTATGTTTTTTGTGATGAAAACTTTCGTCACTAAAGGTGTTGCTAAGAACACTATTAGTGACGAAACTAATTTCGTCATTGAATGTGACAAATAGTGACGAAAATAAGTCGTCACTAAAAATAGGAACGTAAAATTAGATGGGAGTATCAGTGACGAATCCTAATTTTCGTGGCTAAAGGTACCCTATAGTGACGACACATAAGTTGTCACTAAAAGTATAACACTAATGGCCTATTTGGAAGTTTAGAGAGGGAGGAGAGTAGAGTGGAGTAGAGGGGAGGAGAGTAGTGGGGAGGAGAGTAGAGGGGAATGGTTCCTCTCCACCTTATTTGAATGTTTTTAAAATTAGTAAGGGGGAATGGAGTAATTAGTCATTTCCCTTATTTGGATGTTTTAAAAATTAGGATGGAGAGTAGAGGAAATGATTTAAATAGACAAATTTACCCTTATTTGAAAATGGACTTGCAACATTGGTCTATGATTAATTTGTTAGATTAAATAATTATGACTAAAGCATGCAATTTTTTTTTTTATAATTTTTTTTTCCTGATGTGAATTAAATAATCAATATTAGTCTATAATTAAATATTTTTTCTGCTTTTTTATTATACTAAAAAAAACCATCCTTAATTGATAATAATTAAAATATGAAAATAAAATGTTTGGATGCTGAAAAACGATTCAAATGTGGCTTGTGAGTGCCAAAATTAGTATAAAAATTATAAAAAATCTGAAAAAAAAAAATTTGATAGGTCTTTTCTTCAAAATCCCAATCATAAGCATAGATTAGAAATTTCACAACTAGTTCGGAAAGTCCCACCTCCATGTTTATTAATTAAATTTTTACACCAAAAACAAAAACTTGTGCTTTAACTTTTTAGTTTTATATATTAAAAAACAAAAGCGTCATACTCATGCAACGGAGAATCTGATTGACCAAAGTCCAGAGAAAGAAATGGTGACGCCATTGCCTGGTCTATACCGAAGATCCTTGCCCTCTCCTTCGGCAATCGAATTCCCTTCCTCCGAAGGTGCTTTGGGACTCAGCGCCGCCGCCACCGCTCTCAGCTCATCTCTCTACACCGTCGACGGTGGCCAGTGCGCCGTCATCTTCGACCCAGATTTGCTGTCTAACCATTTTTCCCTTCACTCTCTCTCACTTAACGAACCCAGATTTGCTGTCTTTGGGTTCAGATTTGAGCTGCTAACATGTTTTTGTATTTGTGTGTGTGTGAGATTTTCATTGTAATATGTCTGATTGTGGAGTGTGAATTCATTGTTGTCTGATTGTGGAGTGGTTTGAATCGGATGTGTGAAACAGTGAGATTCAATTTTTTTTTTTCATTCCACTTAAATTTTCTCAAAAAACAAACAAAGTTTATATATATCGGTTTGTAATTTTGTTAATTTAGAAAGGTTAAATTAGAGAATTTATTTGGTCAATAATTTAACACTCTACTCTCCCTCCAAATCTCTCCAATTTGGAGGAATTAAAAATGAGGGGTTAGAGGTAATTGAAACCCCTCCAAACCCTTCCTAACCCCTCCCCCTCCTTCTTTAAAAAACTTCCAAAAAAAGTAATTAAATTACTCTCCCTCACTTTACTCTACTCCCCTTCCTTTTTTAAACATCCAAACAGGCCATAAAAACACTCGGCCCCTTTTTTTCTTTTTCACTTTTCCCACTTTATTCTCTCTTTCCCTCACATATTTCTCAGACGATTCAGAAGCCCAGAACGTCGTAGCGCTTTAGCTCGCCGTCACGGCGCTTTAGATCGTCGTTCGCGGCGCTTCAGAAGCCCAGATCGCCGTCGCAGCGCTTTAGCTCACCGTCACAGCGCTTTAGCTCACCGTCGCGGCGCTTTAGTTCATCGTCACGGCGCTTTAGATCGCCATTTGTAGCGCTTCAGAAGCCCAGATCGCCGTCGTGACGCTTCAAATCGTCGTTCGCGGTGCTTCAGCTCGCCATCGCAACACTTCAGCTTACCGATCGGCGACGCTTCAGCTCGTCGTTGGTGACGCTTCAGCTCGCCGGCGACGCTTCATCCTTCTGCAGTTGGCGACGCTTCATCCTCTGTCCGTTCTGCTACGCCTCATCGGCGACGCTTCATCCTCTGCAGTTAGCGACGCTTCCGGCAACGCTTCAGTTCCGACCCTTCGCCTCCCACCCAATCGACAACCCATTTGTATTTTTTTTTTTTTCCTTTTGAGTTAATTTTTTTGTTAATTTTTGTTTAATGATTCTAAATGCTTGATGTTAATTTTTTTGTTTAATGATTCTAGTTCCTTTAGGTATTTTTTTGTTTGATACAGTTATGGGTATATGCGTTTATAACAACAAGCATCTGAACTACAACAAAATTGACATTATAAATTTTTGTTACAATGTGGTTGGTTCATTAGTTTCATATGGAGCCATGGAATAATACAAGATTATTTGCTTTAGCAAAATCAGAACTAGGTATGAACTTGAAAATAGTATTAAGGTGTATACAAGCTTGCACACCCAGATCAAAGCAACAGGGAAACCTTGGATCTACCCAATTGGACAATGGTCTATTCACTCAAAAGAACTGAGTTTAGTTCAGTTTCAATCCATACTTTTTGGCTTTTATATATATGTTTGGCTTTCCAATGAAAGTTGAAGTATCTATAAATTTAACTCTAGAAACATAATAATGCCTGTACAAGCTTTTGCAAGCTTTTCTTTAACTTTGTGGTGGTATGTCAAGCTTTTCTTTAACTTTTTTACTTATAAATTTAACTTTCCTTTTGCAGACTAAATACACATTATTTGCAGTAACTTTGGATTTTTTCTGAAAGTTGTAAACTTAGCTTTAGCAAAGTAAGTAATTTCTAGTTAAAAACTTATAAAACTATATACTTGTGATGTTGGAAATTGAATTTGTGGTGGTATGTTGTGTTGGAGCAAGCGGGTGGCTTGCATGATGTTATAAGGTGGTTTAAACTAATATTGGGAGTGTTTTTTATTTATTGCAAATGTGAATGAGTATTGTTGATTAGATGTGAAAAATAGTATTGAAGTTTGATTTAAATACTTGTAAAACTCTATACTTGTGATGTTGGAAATTGGATTTGTGATGGTATATTGTGTTGGAGCAAGCGGGTGGCTTGTATGGTGTTATAAGGTGGGTTAAATTAATATTAGGAGTGTTTTTCATTTGTTGCAAATGTTAATGAGTATTGTTGATAGAGATTGTGGATATGACATACGAACTAATTGAAGTAGGAAACTAATATAGTTAGATTTACTTTTCTAGTGAGTGTAGAAATGTACCATTAGATAATCCCATATGAAGACATATACTTTTTTACTGTTTACATTTCATACATCTGTTGGTTAGTGAGATGTGTATAGTGCAATCTCTTGTTCAGGGACTTAAACCCCCCCAAAAAAATTCTGTTACGTTAAAGATGTAAATAATTATGGGGCTGAAGGTATCTTTATCATTGTAGGTGCAGCAGAACAAGATGGAGAACATTCAATATGCTGAGGAACTTATGAGGGAGTTTCTTGTCTTCAGAGGATTTATTAATACTCTGCAAACTTTTGAGAGTGAATTAGGCATAGATATTGGTAAAGGGTTTCAAGTGGATAAGATTTTAGACTTAATCTTCTCAGTATACGTACCCAAATTTCAGGCAGAAAAATTAGTTGGCCTCTTGAGCTTTTTCAAGAAGTGCTTTTCTTCAGCATCTGAAACTGTACTTATTGCTACTTTGTCTAAATTGGAGGTCTCAATTCTGCAATACTATATTGCTCATGCCATACAATCAGGGAGGAGGGACAAAGTTGTAGATTTGTTCGAGATGAATGGCAATGAATTTTTGCAGAGGGGCAAGGACTGGACTGCATGGTTTGGTGGGTTTCTCTTTTATTCATTATTGTGTTCTACTGGACTACCTTCTCCTTGATTTATAAATTTGGGCATGTGGTGCAGCCATTCCATATATAAAGAACCCAAACCTAGATCCTGAATTTCGTATTTATTTCTCAAAGGAATGGTATAAGGCCTTACGTCTTTCTGTGAGGAACTTCTTTAGTGAGATCTTCAATGGAACTCATATCCTTCAGAGCAAGTCATATATATATATATATATATGCATGTGTGTATATATATATATATATATATGTATGTGTGTGTGTATATCTATATAATATAATATAATATAATTTGATAGTTTGGTTTCACCATTCCCTTATATTTCCAATGCATTTACTCCCTAGGGGTGGATCCAAAAGGCCCTACCTTAGTGAGGTTTCAAATCATAAAAAAAATCTAATGCATTTACTAGTTCACAACTATCATTTTAAAAACAGCTTTGTTTAAAAAATGCCCTTAAGTTTACTCATAAAAAAAGCCTTTAAGTTTAATGATTGTGAAGTGTGTCATTGGGTGTTAAATGGAATTCTAAAATAAGGATAAGCCTTTTTTTTATGCCATCTCTTTCCTCAATATTCATATGCGCTTCTCCAAAAAAGGTGAGCTCATTCGTTCTCTTTGATTTGTTTCCACCAATAATTACATGATATCATCATCATATGGGGTATTTTTTTAAAAACTTATTATTATTTTTTTTTATAAATATTTTTTTTAAGTCAATTTATTACTGACTGAGTTTTGAGAATATATCCTTAACCACACCACGCCTCCCTGCCCTATTAAAGATCAGTGCAGAGAAGAATACCGCCAACCGTCTCAGAAAAGATATAAAGCAACTCAATATTAAGTTGTCACAACTTCAAGCTTTACTGGAGGAAAAAGAAGCTCAATTAGGTCGGTTAAAGTGGTAAGGAATGGTCTTTGCTAGCTATTTCCCTTATGACTATAACAAAACTATTTTGATATCTGTCATCCTTTTTTTTTTTTTTTTTTTGTACTCAGTAATCCTTCATCACTACCGGATGCAAGCACAGGACAAACCAAAAGTTCATCAAGTTTTATGCATGAAGAAGATCCTATTATATACAGGGAGATACATGAAGCCTGCGCTCCTGCTACTCCATAATTAGCTGAAACAGTGCTGGATCAAGATTTTGTTACTGGGCCTTCTCAAGTTCAATCTGAGCTTACCACATCCAAGTTGTTTCATGATTCAACCACTTCATCAAATTTTGATATGGGAGATGGTAGAACTGGTGATTTCAGTCAAATGTGGTGAGATGGCCCCTGTATTGGTAGATTGCTGTTCTGTACAGTTTCTCTTCCATAAGTTCATGATAGTGAACAAGCTAATGGAAGTTTTTTTATAAAAATTATAGGAGTAGTTGACATTTTTGGGGTGACATGTTGAGCTTTCATTAGTGGGAAGATAAGATAGATGATATCAGAAACCTGTAAATTTAGAGAAGTCTAGTAGAGCAGTTGTGAAAGATAAGGGTAGATAATGTAAAAAATTTGCGAATTTAAAAAATGTGTAAAGTAACCCTACATTTATGCTTCATTATATGAGCAGATCCATGGGCTAATGTAGAATATTTAGGAAAAAAAATATGACTTAAGTGGCAAGAGAGTTGATGTGTGAAATGGTATTGTCAATCTGAACAGCAAAAGAAGGCTAAAATGTAGATATAATCTTTAAAGAGATCTAAAGAGAATCAAGATTCTGTATGAGTGGTTGACATTATGGTAATGTAAAGCATCATTTATTTTATTGAACTAGTTTGAGAACTCATTATATTTTTTTCTGAGGAAACAGTCAAATTAATTTTTTCACTGTATGGTATTGCAAGTTGAGCTTTTTAATCTGGTTTCTGATTTCCTGTTTTTTACTTGAATATGTGAGTTAATTGTGACAATATTTATGAACTCATTACTGGTTAAGTAATTATTGAATTTGGTGTGGCAGAAAATGGCAGGGAAGTTCACATAGAAGAAGAATTTCCAGAAGTTAAAGTAGACTTTCAAGTAAAATATCTGATAAATCCATATTTCAAAATTTGAAGTTTTTAGATTTAGATCATTTTCAGAAGAATTTGAAGTTTCCAAAGAATTTCTATACGCTAAAATGGATTTAGACAGATCCCCACCCCTTTTCTCAAAAAAGAGGAAAAGAAGAAGAAAAGAAACAACTTCTAGATTTATCCTACATAGATGGGTTATTGATTTGAGTTGTGACTACCTTGGTTGTTGAGCATGCCAGAGAAGGCTTGGTGCATGTCCCTTTTTTAAAATTTCTAATTATGGGCTGATTTCAAGTTGATTCCTTATTATTCTCCACACATTTAAAACAAAGGATATGGACGTATGACTCTTCAACTCCGGCATCAAGAAATGCGACCATTTATTGTGGGGCAGAGATCATGTCACTTGACTGGGAGTGTAAATCTGACCGCTTGGTATGTAAATTGACCTTTATGAGTGATTGCATATATGGTTTGATATTGAATGATGTTGATTATTTGAGATCGAAATTCATTCTTTTAAGTTTTGTGGTTCTTTTTGACAAAAGTTTCTCATAGGCACAGCTGATGGAGGCATTAAAGCATGGAATGTTGATGCAAAGAGAGTTGTCTGCGATCTCAGCACAACTGAAGCATTTCCAAGGTTTAACATATATATACTATGGCTGCAATTCTCCTCTTCCTTGGTGTTTGCTCTTAACATCTTTTTGGTGCTGCAGTGTCTTGGATCTAAAGTGCAGCCCTGTAGAACCAATTTTTGTTTCTGCGGTAGTCTCCGAAGGGTATTTTCTTCTAATAGTCTTAAATGTTTGTATGGAAGTGTTAAAATACGACAATTTGTGGTCGCCTGGAGATCTGTTCAATAACACCTCTACTAGAAGTATGATGCTACTGCTATGCCAATGAGCTCCCCCCCTCCCCCCAAAAAATAATAAATAAAAATTTAAGGAATGGGATGGAGTTTAAGGTTTAGAGTTCAAGACCCATTGGATGCATGTGTAAAATTTCAATAATAAATTAACAATAATAATTAAATAAAAAGAGCATTATGCTTGCATTGTGCTACTGAAATGACTTTAGTATTGGTTAAAACCATTGGGAGTGTTTCTTATGGACCCTAATCTCCCAATCATGCAATTTTCAGGAGATTGAACATGGGTTTATCTTTCTTATTGATTATTTACCATTTTTTTAGTTTTTCTTATTTTATCAATTTTATTGTTCTTTCTACTGGTGTAATAGATTAATAAGAACTCATTTTCTTTGTAGGAATGGCTCAAGTTATAACGACAATTTAGGGTTTGCTTCCTTAACTGTCTGGAACATGAAAACCTGGAAGGCTGTGGTTTGTGACTGTTTGTCTTAGAACTTTATTTTTGCACTCAGTTGCCAGTTTTTATTTTATCCCTTAATGATCTTTGCCTTTGGTGAAGACAGTCCTTCCTCTTGGTAAAGATCCACCTGCAATAACTTCTTTATGCTTCAATCACAATGGGAAGATTTTAGTAGCTTCTGCTACTGATGGAATGATTCACACGTTTGGTATCCTTTTAATGATTATATGACCTGGTTTCTTAATCTGCATTTTAGTGGTTATCCAGTCTGCATGTGAAAACAAAAACCTTTGGTTTTAAAATTTGTGGTTGCACATACTTAAGAAGACATAAACTCCTTTTCTGCTAACCTGGCCCTTTTAAGTGCATTTTGGAGGCTTACTTGTGTCTTAACTGGGGGGTTAACCTAGTCATTTGATGGAAAATTAAATGGTTAACGAAAAGAAAATGTTGCCCAATAATCACGGATGAGGGTCCCTGTGCATTTGTAGTCACAGATTACAAAAAGGTAAAACATACTCTTAATTTATTGGTGTGGCTACTCTTAATGCATTGTTAGAAATGTTTCTTATAACATAGTTAATGTTTTTACTTTACGATTTTAACGAAGTATCGTTTTTATATTTGTGCAGATTTCTTATTGGTGGCTTTTAGGGGATTTACTTTTGGCATTACTTAAAGACATATGAGAACATCTTCCATTAGTTCTAAAATAGGGTTTAGGTAGAGTTATTGTATGTATTGCAAACAATTATTGTATGGAAAGAGTTTGAATTTGATACTTGTTTTATTTTTTACTTGTGGAATGTATGGATCTTTTTTTATAAATGTGTTGTTGAAATAAATGTGTTGTTGAAATAAATGTGTTATTCAAATGTGAGGTTTTAATAATGTAATGACAGGTTACAGGTTAATATCAAAGCCATGAAAAAAATAAAAACAGAAAATAAGTTTTAGTGACGAATTTTTTCGTCACAAATATAGCAACAAAAAATTGTTTTAGTGACGAAAATTTTCATCACTATATGTGCCTGGATTTTCTTAAAAATAGTTTAAGTGACGAATTTTTTCGTCACTATATGTACCTGAACATAGTTTTAGTGACGAAATTATTCGTCACAAAATATGATTTAGTAAACTAAAGTGTTTTTAGTGACGAAATATTTTCATCATTGAATAGTGTTTTTAGTGAGGAAAAACTTTAGTGACGAAACGTTTTCGTCACTAAAAGTTTTTTTTTTTTTTTTTAAATCAAATCGGACTTTTAGTGACAAAATTTTTTGTCACCAGGACTTTTAGTGACGGGGCTACAGTAACGAAATGAGTTTCGTCACTAAAAGTCCAATTTCGTCACTAAAGGTCCTTAGTAACGAAAAACTGGACTTTTAGTGACGAATATTTTCTTCACTGAAAATACATTTTGTTGTAATGTGTTGCTGATGGTTTTTGTGTTACTCATAAAAAGACCTGTGGATCTCTTGAAATTTGCGTTGTAATTGTAAATTGCATGTGGATTGTTTTCCTCCTTTTCTTCTTAATTTTATAAGTTTATTTATATAGAAATCCAATGGATGTTGAACTTACAACCATACGTTCCACCATTTGTTATAGTAAAACTCACTGCATCAGCGATGTAGACATCGCATTTTATACCCCTTACGACTTGAGCCCCCGTTCTCCAATGATGCCCAAATTCCAAGGCCCAAGGTTAGTTCAGGGCCCAATCAGATGTTAAATGGACTTGAGATGTGTTAAAATGGAAAATATAACTTTTAATGAGCAAAAATATATTTTTGGAAAATAAAGGCCAAAGAAAATCCACGTTTGCGTACGCAGGCCACACGCTGCGTACGCAGACATAAGTCTGCGTACGCAGTTAGGGTTTTAGAGATATAAAAAATGCAAGTTTTCTGCATTAAAGACTGAGGTTGGAATGAATCCCACATCGTCTGGGAGCCATTCCAAACCCCTATTTTTCAACTATATAAAGCCTTACATGGTACCTTTTCAAACACACAGAAAATTCTAAGAAAAAATCTAAGATTCACTAGAAATAGTGAATCAAAGAGGGAGTTTTTCACAAAATATCCTCAAGTCAATTTTATTTGATTGGGGCCTTTTCTGGCCTTGATTCTTTGAGTTTAAGATTACTAATCACGTTTCTATTGAAAGTTTTTTTTTATTTTTAGGTATTCTTTTTAACTCTTCTTTTTCCATTTCTGCCTTTAATCTTTTCTTTAATCTGTTTCTTTGTTTAGTTCATGTTTATATATGTTTGTTTAGGTTAGTTTTAGACTTTCTTTATGTTTTTTAGTATGTTAGGACATTAGATTTATCGTTTAATTATGCTTTGCTCTGTTTTGCTGTGTTGTTAAAGTTTCTGGGCTGGTTTCCATGTATGCATAATCCTTTATGCGTACGTAGACTTGATTATGCATACTCAGGCTTGTTTATGCGTACGCATGATCCTGCCCAGAAACCCTAGATCTTCTATTTTGTTCTTTATCTTGTATAATGTGCTTTTGTTTTAGTTTTCTTTTTCACATGTTTATGGTGTTGAGTCTCAGTTTCACATGTTTGTTGTTTGTTTACCTTTCACATGTTGGTTATTTGTTTCCATGTTTAAATTAGAGTTTTCTCTTCCGTTCTTGTCTTAATGCCATGTACATTCATTCATGTGCCCATTCATTGATGCCTTAGGTGCTGTGATGCAAGGAGGTAAGTAAAGGTAAGTCATGCATTCATATGTGCACGCATGTTTGTTTGATAACATGTTTTGATGATAAGCATGAATGTGTTTGGTGATCTTCACATTCCCAATGTGATCCTTTAATGTTTACATGTTGCTGCCTTGGATGAGATATATGATATGATGCTAGATGAATGGTGGATGTTGTATGCTTCTAACATGTTAGATTAGGGTTTTCTCTTTCTTTTTTTCTTGTCTAAGTACCATAAGCACGCATTCACATGTTCATGCATTGATACGGTAAGTTAAGTGAAGGTAAGTCATGCATTCACATGTACATGCACATTGTTTGATAACATGGTTTGATGATGAGTATGAATATGTTTGGTTGGATAATATGTTCTTGATGTTCTTGATGCTCCAATATAATCTTTTAATGTTGCCGTGTTTATGTTGTTGCCTTAACATGATGTATGAATGCTTACAAGCCTTGGATGTGATATGATGACATGATGAATGCTAGGTTGATGAGATGTCATGATAGATGTATGCTAGGGTTTGTGATGAGATGATTGCCATGATGGATGTATGTTAAGTTTGCTTGATGAGCATGATTAGACATATGGTTAGGGTTTGGGATGAATGATGCCATGTTGTATACTTAAATGTATGCTAGTGTGTGTGTGAATTAGAATATAAGTATTGAGCATGCTTTTAATAAGGTTAAGATATAAGACACAATGAGAGGAGGCCAACCTTAGGGTTGGGTGGCTTTGGGTGCCTAACACCTTTCCAAAATTGTACCTAAACTCTAAACTCATACTCTAGTAGTAAGATCAATGGTCCTTGCTCGAAAGGACGTTATATTCATGGTTCCTAGATCATATAACTAGGTGGCGACTCCGACACATTCCGTTGTGTCCACAAGTGGTTTGTAAAAAATTTTCTGAAATAATTTATGGTATTAACATTTTCTTTTTTAGGGTGAGCGATGCAACAGAGTAAGACATGCCTTGCAACCTTACGAGCTAGTTGGAATGTGATTTATTAGTCCATGTGGTACTTTAAGTGTCACACATTTGTAAATAACACGGTTGTTTTTAGTTAGTTACTAGCTGTATCAGCTTAGGGAAGGCAGTTAGGGACAAGTTGTTAGATTTGTAACAGAATTGTAACATACTTTAGTTTGGGCTTGTGCATGCTGGCAACAGGCCATGTACTAACAGTGAGTGCCTAACCCCTGCTTGATGTAAATACAGATTTATGCCTAGTGCTTTTTCCAAGGGAGTTACTCTTGAAGAGTTGTTATCTATTCTTAGGCATCTAAGTAACTTTGCATTTGATTTTATTTCAATTTCTGCTTGCAAATTGTTTTGAGTTCATCAATGAAAAGGTGTCATTTGAATTAGGACCCATTATTTTGTTTTCTGCATTTTGGTTCTTACTTAATAAGATAAGTATGATGCATGAATTTGCAATTGATTTAGTTTTGCATTATAAATCATGTAAAGGTAGGTAGATATGAATCCGTTCACAAAAAGTTTGTTTTATTTGTATCTTATCATTATCATTAAGATTTATTTATTAATGGCAAAAAAACCTAGAAAAAAGAAACTACTAAGATTTAAAAGAAATAGAAAATCCTTTAAGCACAATCAACGGTTGTATTACAAGAAACTAGCCTCTTCGCACACATGTTACGCTTGTTTAGTTGCTTTTTTTAATAAAAAATATTACTTTCCATAAATCTCAATTTAGGGTTTATGAATTTTATATATATATATATATATATCTAAATTTGGCCCATTTCGGTCTATATTGGTCCACTTCTGTCTATATCAGTCCACTTTGGTCTATATCAGTCCATTTCGGTCCACTTTAGTCTTTATCAATCCATTTCAGTCTACTTGATCCATTCGGTCCACTTCAATCTATATTAGTCCATACGGTCCTCTATGGTCCATTAGTTCTATATCAGTCCATTTTAGTCCCTTTGGTCCACTAGGTTTATATCAGTCCATTTCGGTTCACTTCGGTCCAATTTGGTCCGTTCTATCTATTTGGACCCTTTTGGTCCACTTTGGTCTGTATCAATCATTTTCGGTCAAATTCAGTCCATTCGACCCACTTTGGTGCACTTACTTTTTTTTAATAAAAAATTTCCAACCTATGACGTCCACTCCATAATAAATTACTCTTTATCATCGATCTAAGACACTTATTGGTTAATGGTATAGGCAAGGTTCAAATGTCAAATCTCTTTTTTAATAAAAAAAACTTTACCAGTTGAG
Source organism: Notholithocarpus densiflorus (assembly GCA_030021035.2). Lineage (NCBI taxonomy): Eukaryota > Viridiplantae > Streptophyta > Magnoliopsida > Fagales > Fagaceae > Notholithocarpus > Notholithocarpus densiflorus. The sequence continues at coordinate 4,559,039 of JARYZH020000003.1, forward strand.
ATAATTAGAATCATTTCTATGCATTTACTTAATATTAAAAAATTATGATTTCAATGCTATTTCAGTGTTTATTTTTTGGAGCTAGTCTCATGACACTCTTGGTTGTATCAATAGTTTGTAAGTGCAATTGTACAAACGTGTAAATCTCAAATTAGGATGAATGGAAAATTATGACACTAAACCAAAAAATTTAAATAAAAAAAAATCCTTAGAGCGTATGTGTAGCACGTTGATGATGCTAGTTTTATTATATAGATATAAATATGAATAATGTTAGTCACAACTTTTTACGCAAATGTTAACGGTGTTGTGATTGGAGCAATATCACTTTCATTTTGGCCTACTACTAAAACCATTTTTATTATGAACAAATCACAATAGAAAGTATTAGTAGTTGTAAATTATATTGTGTACCTAGACTTGTTGTATAAATATATAGAATCTACTTTTTTTTTATTACGGAAATTTTACTCTAATTGAAGTAATACAAAAATTTTAAAAATTTTAAATTATCCTTGGATTAAAAATTATTTCTATAAGTTTGAATTTTTAAAATGTGTGAGCACTCATTTTCACTTATTCTACTATTGGCACTACTTTTATTATCCATAAATCACAACATATCATATTAACAATTGTGAAAAATATTGTGTCTCTAAATATAGATTAATTCAATTATAGTTGAAGTTCTACAAAATTTCAAGAAGTTTAAATTATCTTGGGGGTCTGTTTGGATTGAAGGGGGATTGAGTAGAGTTAGTTGAAAATAAGCTAATTTTGGGCTAATTCTGCTCTACTATTCTTTACTCTCCCTCCCTCCCCCTCAATCCAAACTGATCATAAAAGTTAAGTATAGAAGTTTGAATTTTTTTAAAACACACAAGCAATTGACCAGTTTTCATATAAAATAAAACATGAGGCTAATTCTTGTTAAAAAAAATTCAAATGAGAAAAATTTGTTTTAATTAGTTGCTATTCCTTCTTCTAAAAAGACAAACAACACATAAATGATTAAACTAACAACAAAGCCCAAGACTAGTACTGTTTGTTTGAACTGTATCATAATTTTACATTTTTTACTACGAAAATCAAATTACTTGTTAGAAGCTTTGAAGTTATTTTCAATTTCTTGATTTCTTTTCCAACATTTTCCTCCATTGCTCAGATTTTTTCCCAAGGAAGGAAGGATAAAATTTCTGTTCAAAACCTTCAACTCATCCTGAAGTGGTATTGCTCCATCACGAGTCAATCTATCAATCTGGCTAAATCTAATGTGTTTTGTTCATCAAACATGCCTATGGAGGAACAAGTAGGCCTTGCAAGGACCCTTCAGGTCAATTTGGTCCAACAACCCAGCAAGTATCTTGGTGTCCAATTCAAGTTGAGAGGTAGCAAGGTTGCTGACTTCCAATTTCTTATTGATAAACAAAAAGCAAAACCTCAAGGTTGGAAAATGAAACTTTTATCCCAAATAGGTAGAACAACTTTAATAGCTTCTGTTCTTCAATCCCTACCATTATATTCCTTTTCATATTCTAAAGTTCCAGAACATGTTTGCAGTAAAATGGACTCAATTATCCGTGCCTTCTGGTGGGGTTATGATCATGGTGAGAACAAGCTTCATCTAATTAACTGGGATAAGATTAGCCAACCTAAGAAACTTGGTGGGTTGGGAATTAAGAAGTTCAAATACATGAATCAGGCAATGCTTAACAAACAATATTGGAGAATTTGTTAGAATCCCCAATCCCTCTTAGCTAAAACCTTTAAGGCTAGGTACTTCCCTGCTTGTTCTATCTAGGATTGTAGGTCAAAACCCCATCACTCATGGGTTTGGAGAAATATCATCAAACAAGAAAATCAATTTTTGAGGGAAGGAAAGTGGAGAGTTGGGAATGGGTATAACATCCCTCTAAACCATAGGAACTGGACCTCACACCCAAATATGAACTTATCCTAGCCTCATCTCCCCACAGGTACTGTGGGGGATTTGATTGATCACAATACTAGGAATTGGAAGGTAGATTTGGTTAGAAGTTTGTACCCGTTTCCTTGGGCCTCTGCAATTCTTCAAATTCCTATCTCCAAGACAAATTTTGTGGAGGATAAACTCCTTTGGAAGTTCTCAAAGAATGGGGATTAGCAAGTGAAAAAAGCTTATGAACTTTTAACTAGGGATGCATCAAGTCAATCTAGGCACTTTCAAGCACATATGGGTTGGTGGAGGTCCTTTTGGAAAGTAAAGGTCCCTCTAAAGCATCTTCATTTGGAAACTTTTGCATAATTGTCTTCCTACCCTCCTCAATCTACATGTTAGGGGCATCTCAACAACAAGGTTGTGCCCAATGTGTAATGAGGAGGAAGAAAGCCATACTCACCTTTTCCTTCACTGCCCCTTTGCAAGAGCTTGCTGGCATGGTTCTACCCTATCCGTTCACAGATCAGATTACACCAGAATTTCTATTCAACATTGGTTAAAACAACTCCTCTCAAGACATAATCTGAGTGATTTGGATTCTATGTGCTATTTGCAGGATATTTTTACCACTCTTTAGACTGTCTAGACCTATAAGAACAGAGTGGTTCATCAAGGAATTACCCCAAATCCAATGGAAGTGATTCTAATTGCTCAAAACCTATCTTGCAGGTACAAGGACACCCTCTCAAATTATAGCACTCCACCCTCTTTATTGTTATAACTTATAACTGTTAAATTATAAAATGAAAAATAAATCTCCAATTATAAACAGAAAAGGGACTCAATTACACCAAATTATTTCACCTTGTACTAAATGGGAATAAGATATAGTTGAAGTACATTGCATAATCCACATGAAAAAGCATATATTTTCTTAAGAAGTTTTCCCTTGTTTACGTTTCTAAAAATTGAAGTCATGTTTAGAAAAGAAAGTTAATTAAGTTCATTCAATTCTAAATGCTAATATAAGGGCATATAGTAATTCAAAACATTTCCTTCTTAGACCCCTAAATATTTTGTGAATGGAGAAGTGTCAATTCAATATTAGAGTAATAGTAATTCAAAAGTAAAATAAAATTAAGGTCATATTTTTTTTTTTTTAGAAAAAAAAAATAGTTATATTGATTTGATATGAAAAGTGATGTGAATGATAATTCAAAGTGTGAAAAACAAAGGTGAACACGTAGCACTACGTATAATTTAATTCATTTCAAGAAAAAAGAAAGTTATGAACCACCTCTACGTACGAAATTGCCTCCAAAAATAGTGGATACATTATCTCTTCATGTCAGAAAATATGGAGAGTTCTTTTGTATGCAAGAGTTCCTAACAACTAGAAAACGAAATTAAGTCATGCTGCTTTACAAAGTTATGAACCAGTCCTCTACGAAATTGTCTTCAAAATAGTGGATACATTATCTTTTCATGTCAGAAAGTTTGGAGAGTTCTTTTTGTATACAAGAATACCTAACAACCAGAAAATGAATTTAAGTCATATGCTGCTTAATTTGCAATTTGTTTAAATTGTTTAAAGCAAATTTAGAAATCATGGTCTACATGTGAGAAAAAGTGAAAAAGTGAATTGGTAATTGACTTCTTCATCTCCACTTCTTGAATTGCTTTGTCTTTTTTTGCTGGAAGATGCCATATATATATATATATATATATATATATATTTTAATATATTACAGAGTCTCCACAAACCATGAGCATTTTGCTATATAATGGTTCTAGAATGGCCTAAAGTCCATAAAATATCTACAAGCTGCATAATTACAGTTTCATGATTGATGATCACACATATTATATGGGTCATAATGTATATAAAAGAAAACATAACGATTGGGGGACCATAAACAACCCATACCTTTAAATCCCAATAAAATAAGAAATCTTCATCACATGCCACCATGTGATGGGGTTGGGATGAAAATACTCTCTCTCTCTCTTAATTACATTTCACTTGACTCAATTTTTCCTTTTTTTAGGGGGAAGTCCAAAAACATAAACCCTATAATTTTATTCTGTCCTATTAGACCTCTTTTTTTTTTTTTTTTTTTGGTACCAAACAAAAGCCCACCTGTAATATCAAGTATTGCATAATTTCTAAGAGTTTGACACAATAATGAAAGTATGAAATTTTGAAATATCATATTTAAAAGCATGAGGTTTAATTTGTTACAAAAATTAAACTATAGGGGTTATTATTTATTACTTTTCCTAGCTTTTTAATTTTAATCGTAAGATTTGTTTGTTTGTTTGTTTTCCTTACCCCATATGACGTATTGTTTATACCCCACTGCGCACTTACTAGCAAAGTAAGGCATTTTTGTGGGTAAGTCGCACTTTTTGAGTGAAGTGATGAACCCTACTCACCTTCCCCTCTCTATAAAGCTGGTAGACAGATATATATGTTGAAGTGGTCCATGAAAGACTCTGTATGGGCATTGGTCATTTCTCTCTTCCTCCTTTACCCTCTCTCTCTCTCTCTCACACACACACACAAAAAACACACTGGCACAAGCTATTGTGTCTTCTATACAAGAAAGACACAAAGGGATATATGTCAAAGAGAATGAAAGTGAGATCTGAGGATAATTTTTTTTTTTTTTTTTTTTTTTTTTTTTTTTTTTTGCGGGTGATGAAATTTTGTGCAAGTCCTGGTCATGCTTTTCCACAGCTTTCTTGAACTTCTTCTTTTTGCTTATTCTCTAAGATTAACACTTATGGAAGCTCAAGAAAGCTGTGGGAGAACATGGCAAGTTCAGGATTTTGTGGGTGCAGCTAGCTGTTGTTGAAACTTGAGAGAGAAAGAGAGAGAGACAAGATCTCTCTCACTCCCTTTGTCTCTACACCACAATTCTCAAGGCGGCTTAATGTCCTAATATTATCTGCATGTATCATGGTAAGAATCAGAATTCTCATACATGTCACTGCTGCAGTTTCATCATGATATTTTTCTTTCAATTTTGTTTACATCTAATATAGGATAATTCACATAAAGTCCAGAGCTTTCTTCAAGAAAAAAAAATTTTGACTCTGATTTACAATGTGGGTTTTTATCTTCCTTATGTTTCTTTACAGAATTTCATTTTTCTTCCACACCTAAGGAAAAAAGAAGAAAGTAAAGAATTTTATTTTATTCTTAGTTTATCTTTCTTTGTTAACTTAAATCTACTGCTACACGTTTGAACCATGCATGAAAGGAAGCAGAAATTTTGTTAGAAATTATATATATATTGCTGAAGAAGAAATATCTTTTTTTACTTACTAAACAGTGAAAAAAAAAACAAAAAACAAAAAAAATAAATAATGAGAGTTACGTTGCAGAGAAGATTCCCTAGCTTTCCTTTTTATCATCAATGATGATAGTTCTTCCTGTTGGCCTTTTGGTTTTTCCTCCACATCTTCTCCTACATTTCAGTGAAAAAGGTTAAACTTTGTCACTATGTGACATCATTTTTTTAACCACTCCCATCTCATTCTGACTTTCAGTGTTTTTTACCGCCTCCCCGGCCCCTCTTCTCTCTCTCACTGTCTAGATCTCCTGTACCTGTTGTAACCTTATGGAATACGCAACAATGTATTAGGAACTGGAATTGGGTTGTAAAACTGTGTTTCCAAGTGTATTATAGCTAGATGTTTTTCTTGTTGATGAATTATAGCTAGCAACAATGTGTTAGGTACAAGAATTGGGTTGTAACTGCGTTTCCAAGTGCATTATGGTTAGATTTTTTTTTTCTTGATGAATTATAGCTAGCAACAATGTATTAGGTACAAGAATTGGGTTGTAACTGCGTTTCCTAGTGCATTATAGCTAGATTCTTTTTTTCTTGTTGATGAATTGTAGCTAGCAACAATGTATTAGATACATGAATTGGGTTGTAACTGCGTTTCCAAGTGCATCATAGCTGGAAATATTTTTTTTTCTTGTTGAAATATAGCTAGAAATATAATGATTCCCTTGATCTTTCTTTTTTACTTTTGCTTTCTTTCCCCTCATAATCTTGGGATCTTCAAGAATGGAATAACTTTCTAAGATCTCGAATCAAACCCCAACTTATACTAGCTCAGCTACAGCCTAAGAGGCTGTGCTTCCCTTGATCTAGACACTAGCTAGCTATATGAATGTTATCAAAGACAGAAGTAATTAAGTCACGAGAATTTATAAGCCTTGCTGCTGCATTAATTATTGACTGGATTATTGCTAGTCTTTGTAAAATACATGTCCTTCTAGTTGATGCAATGTTTAGTTTTATCTTCTTCTTCTTGTTATTGTCACTATCCATGGCTATAATGAGATGAATGATGCCTAGGTGCTGAAGCTAGTGGAATGAAATTTTGATTTCTCACAAGATTATGAGATTCCAAATTGTCCTTCTTTTCGCAAGCAGTTGCAAAGGTAATTTTGTTTTTAAAAGAAATTATTACATTTTTTTCATTCTTGAAATATATGTATATAACTCTAATTAAAATTTTTTTTTCTATAATTCAATTACTATGCATAGTGGAAATTATTAGTTTTTTTTTTCAATCTTAACGTATATGTACATAATTCTCATTTTTTTATTTATAATTTAATTCTTAAAAAAAAAAAATTAATAACCGAAGAGTGGAATTCAAAAATTGATTCTTCCCGTAAAAGAGATCAAATAGTACCATATATGTAAATAATTCTCATTTAATTGTATATTTCTTTTTTTATACTCATTTGATACTTTAATTATTGAAGAATTTTCCCTTTGAAGCATATTTTCTGTATTCCAAAGTGAAATTTTCACCTTTGTTAAATCGTTTGGGTGTTGGATCAATCCATTGGATGTAACTCTCTATTGTATGTTGCTATTTCATAAAATTTTCTTCTTTTTTATTGCCCTTGGATGTATCTTTTTTTTTTCTTTTTTTGGATGAAGATGTACCCCTATGATCTTCAACAATTCATGATAAGATGAGGGCAGAAAAAAGCAAGCTACATGCAAAAACCACGCTGAGAATTTTCAGAAGGGCCAAAGAACTTTAAAGGTAGCTGTCTCACAAGCATCCTTGTCTCAACTAACTTTTCTTTTTTGTTTCTTTTGTGGATTCATCCAATGATCTTTCAACAAGTACCAAACTAATGTGGGTAATAATAAATAGTCACCAATCACCATCTTTGGCACGGTGGCACCACCAACGTTAAAAGCATTGAACTGCAAACATCTGAGTCTCTAAAATGAGCTACAGTAAAAAAAAAATTATTTAGAGTGGGGAAAAATTCAAAAAAAGGACCTTTGGAAGAAATAAATGATGCTATAAATTGATTCTTTACCAAGTAAAAGGTATTAGCCAAGGAAATAAAACAAGTCTAATGAAGGTTAGGTCCACCAAAGTCAAATCAAAATGTAAGCCAGACAAGGAGGCGTGGCAGTTCTGTGCTCCATAAGATCAGAAATAAAGGTATTGTACAGATCATGAAAGCCGATACTAGACCCTATTAACGAATTTTCAGGGGTTGGGGGGCCATAAACTCTTATGGTTTTAATGCCTGAAATTCATATTCCATTAATATCCTGTTTAGTTAGCCAGTGGCACAACGTGAAATCATAATTACTGATATGGTAAATTATGATTTGAATAACACCATTTTTGTAATTGAGAACAATTTGATAGAAAAAAAAAAAAAAAAAAAACCATAATTTTGGTCTTTGACTAACTTTTCGTTTATTACCTAATTTTCATGTTCTATTTCAGATGTTCAGCCATATTTACCATCCTTTGAAGTGTAATTTTTTATTTTTCTTTTTTCTGCCTCTGAGCTTTAGCAGTAAAGTTATGAGAGATAGACCTTTTATTCAAAAATTAAACAACTGCAATCTTAAAAAATATCCAAATAATATATCTTCAGATTCATGTTTTTGCTTTCAATTAATTTGGAATCATATCCCATCCTAATCTGCTAATTTCTTACTAATTATTAAGTCATAATTAATCAGCAACTTTAAACTTTGTAATTCAAAGGAATTTACCCCATTCTCTGTGGAAGAACTTGAGTTTAAATCTTCCGCCCTTGATATGTTTCCGTCAAGATGTGTTATACGGAACCTCCTTAAAAAAATTCCTATATAAGCACCAAAAAAAAGGTTCAAACATTAGTAATACGTCCCCTCACCCCTCCTTTCTTTTTTAGCTTTCTTTTTTAGGTACAACTATACTTTTATGGTTTTATCCACTTTGAACAAATCAACAAAAAAACTAATCCAATTCCACACTAAACTCAAAAAAAGTTAAAGAGGAATTAAAAAAATTAATCTAAAAGATATGACTCTAGGATTCTAATTTGTTTGAAAGTAAATCCATAATCCAAAATTAGGATAGTCATTTTGGACGATTTATACAGTAAAATTATATTCAAGTTACATCCCAACATGATAAAATCACTGGCAAAAAATACAAAATCCTTGTGAAGGTCATCCGAGAAAGGGTATTAAAAAACCAATGCCGTTTATCATTGGAGTCGTTCTTCATTGAGAAAACATACTTCCAAATTAAAGAACTGAAATTAGTATTCTCCAAATCTTATATATGGGCATTCCCTTCTAGGGAGAGAAAAAAAAAAAAAAACACACACACACACAAGGATACACTTTAACTGCAATTGGCAATACTTGTCTTGCTTCGGAAAGGCATGCATTTATTGCTTTGAGTATGTGATTGTGTATATAAGAGCAAGAAAGCGGACATCTCATACTGCAAGCCAAAAATTAGAGATGGCAATGGGGCGGGCGGGGCCGAAGGATAGAATCTTCACCCCCACCCCGCATGATTTTGTCTTGTCCTATCTCCGTCTCTTGGGGCCCTACAATTTTGTGAAACCCCGCCCCATCCCATAAGACTCTACTTCTTGTTAATTTGCCCATAGCTATTACAAATTTTTTTAATAAAACCTATTTCACTAATAAAAATATACTTGAAATTACAAATAAATTTATCTCATCAAATCAAACTAATTTTTAGTAAAAACTGAATAATATTATCAAAGTGTTTAACAAGACATATCACAACAAAAACAAAAATCTCATAGTACAAAATCAATGATTTAATTGTATATAAATTTATTTCTAATAAAGAGAAAAAGAAAACGTTAAAATTGATACCTTATTTCCAACTCTACTAGAAAGAAAAAAGAGGCAAAGAGTCACATTAGGTAGAATAAAATAAGCTGATAATATGTTTGTTTAAATAGTAGAGTTTTAAAGTATGAAAAGTTTACAATTTAACTCTTATCAAAGTAGTGCAGGGCGGAGTGGATTTAAAAAGTCTAAACTCATCCCCGTCCCATCCTGTGATACAGGACTAAAATTTCGCCTCATTCCCACCCCATCTCCTTTGCGGGATGGAGAAAACTCACACGGGACGAAACGAGGAGGAGTGGGTCAAGCAGGGCTGGGTAAAAGTGTCATCTCTACCAAAAACTAATTGAAAGTCAGATAAACAATACATGGTTGATGGATGTAGTAACATCCCTGATATGAAAATTCCTGCGGCTATTGAGAGGAAAAGAATCAAGCATCTCTCTAGTTGGCTCCGAGGTTGCAAATCACAGGGTAGCATTTTCGATAAACCTTTTGGTTGTTGAAACCTTTATTACCAAGACTGCAGAGTTGGACCTCCTTTTTACTGAACGCATATCCTTCTTTAAGAAAGGTCTTTAGGTTAGGGACCTCCATCCAAAACGGATGCATCATCAAAATGCTTTAGGACCTAGTGCCGGCATTGCGCATTTGATTGATTTCTTTCTAAAAAAACTCACGATCATAATGAATTTGTCGATGTCTATGCTTAGTGTCATATATGTTGATCATAAACCGATACCAAACTTGAATTGTGGTAGGGTGATGGCCAACATAAAATTTAGTAACTATGTAAACTCTTACTCAAAACATATTATCGCTAAAAGAAATTTCATTTGTTTTTCTACAATATAACATGAATTTGTGCTATTCATATTGTACAGCACCGTGGTACCTAGATCCATTTGGGCCTTGGATTCTGACTCAACAGTATGGCCCATGACACCAAACCCTTTCTACCTAAGGCTCAAGCCCAAGTCCAAAGTAGCTACAAGCCCAGGTCTCACGCTACCTCAAAACTCAATGAGTAAACAACCTTAATTAGCACACACCTGGCATTACCACTTGGGCCTTACTCAGTGAACCACCTCCCGAGCAAGAAGACAGTTGCTCGAGGTTGTTGTCTTTCAAATGCCCGGCAGTGCCTTGGGAAGTATCGTTGCCGGGCATATGTGCTGAAGTGGGAACCAGTTCCAATGCCACTCCTACCACACCCCATTCCTTACTAAATACCCACTTTGAGTTAACGACATTGGACCCCCTTTTCCACTAACCACAAGAATAATCATAACTCCCCACTAATTCTTGGCTATAAATATGATAAGCAGATGAAGAAAAGGGGGGTTGGAAAAAAGGGGGGGGGGGGGGGGAGGGAAGAAACGGGAAGAGGGTGAACTAAAAAATACAGGAGAGAGTAGAAGTGATAAAGAGGGTGAGAGCGAGAAGCAAGTCTGTTAGGTCTTGGTACTGAGAACAACCCAAAGTAGGAAATTCTTAGCCCACCTTACAAATAGATTGTGAGCCCGAGTGAGGCCCAACGCCAATAGCCCTATTTTTGGTGCGCACACATATGATTACAAAAAATGGTGAAAGATTTGTAAATATTTAAGTAGGCCCCTTATATCCCTAATTTTCATCCCTTTCATTTGTTTGTATGCAAGTAATTGTTATATTCCTCATGAATAAAATCAAGATTCCCAATTCCTCCTACCCCTCTAGCCATCAAACCTACACTTATTTTTCGTCCAATTTCAAAATTATATGTCAATCCAGCTTCATCAACTTGTGCATATATAATATTTTTTTTCATAACCGATCTTAAACTTAGATTGTGGTAGGTTAATGGCCAGCATATATCAAACTATCATTATTATTTAAGGGGAAAAAAAACATAACATCTCTTATTCAAAATAGAATATTACCACTAAATGAAGTCTTTTTTTTGCTTTTCTACAATATATATAACATGAGATTGTGTTATTCTTGTGATAACGAAAGAAAGTGAAAGATTTATAAATATTCAATCAAACGTCCTATATCCCCAATTTCATCTCTTCCATTTGTTTCATACACAAATAATTGTTATAGTCCTCATGAACAAAGTAAAGATTTTCAAATTCACCTAGAAGTCTAGTCATTCATCCTACACTTGTTTTTGTCAACTTCTGGAACTATATTATATTCAACAACTTCAGCAACTTTTTTTGAGAATGATATTTTGTTCATAACTAGTTTAAAGTCTAAATTGTGATAGGTTGATGGCCAATATAAAATTTAGTCACTTAATTGTTTTTATAAAAATAAATAACATAACATCTCTTACTCAAAGCACGGTGCCAATAAAGGAAGTCTTGCTTTTCTACAAAAATAACATGAAATTGTGTGTTCTTTTTATTACAAACAATGGTGAAAATTTTATAAATATTCAAGCGGGCCCCTCTATATCCCCCAATTTTCATCTTTTTTTTCTTTCTTTTTTTTCATTTCGTACACAAATAATTGATATAGTCTAAAAGAATGAGGCCAAGATTTCAATTCCACCTACCCTTCTAGCCATTAATCCTACACTTGTTTTATCCAATTTTGGAATTATATGTCAATTCAGCTTCAAGAGCTTGGGCAAGATATTTTTTTTATGAGTAATGTTACAGACACAAACTATCTTACAATATTTTTACAAACTGCTGATGTGGTTTTAGCATTTTTCAAATAATTAGTAGTAAATAAAAATGTGATGTTGGTGATATGCCCAGATTAGAACTTATAAGAATTTGTCACATCAATAGTTTGTAAAAATACTGTAAAATAATTTGTGACTGTAGCATTACTCTTTTTTCATAATCAATCCCAAACCTAAATTGTGGTAGCTAGGTTGATGGCCAGCATAAGTCACGCTACTATTATTATTTGAGGAAAAAAAACAGAACAGCTCTTACTCAAAAATGTGTTACCACCAAAGGAAGTCACATTTAATTTTCTACAATATAACACTAAATTGTGTTTTTCTTTTGAAAATATTCAAATTGTCCCCTATATTCCTAATTTTCATCTCTTTTGTTCATTTCATACACAAATAATTGTTATAATACTCAACAATGAAGCCAAGATTCTCAACTCCACCAAACCTTTTGGCTATTAATCCTACCTTTGTTTTTTGTTCAATTCCAGAACTATATCTCAATTCAGCTTCAACAACTTCAGCATGATATTTTGTTCATAGCTTGTCTCAAGCCTGATTTGTCGTTGTTTGATGGCCCAATATAAATTCAATCACTGTATTGACAACAACATAACATCTCTTACTCAAAAGCATGCTCTACCACTAAAGTGAGTTGCATTTGCTTTTCTATATAACATGAAATTGTGTTGTTCTTGTCATTACAAAAGATATAAATATTCAAGAACGCCCCTATATATATCCCCAATTTTCATCTCTACCATTCATTTCATACACAAATAATTGTTAGGAATGAAGTTAAGATTCCCAATTCCAGCTATCTTTCTAACCATTGATCCTACACTTACTTTTTGGTGCAATTTCGGAATTATATGTCAATTCAGCTTCAGTAGCTTGAGCATGATAAATAGTCTTTTGAGATCTTAGGAACATATGCTTAATTACAAAGAGAAACTACTAATGCATGTAAATGCTTTGCCACAAATAAAGTAAAGATCATCATTGCTACCTAAACAATTTAAGTATATTGCAACAATCCAAGCTAAGATATCAAAGAAGAATAGCAAATGCATGATAACTCTCACCAATACCTTCCCATAGTATAAACCTCTCCTTGTCTTCAGTTATATGTACATATATTTATGTAAGTACTTAATCACACACACGTACACCCCTAAGGAGAGACTTTTTAGGTACATTAACAATTGACATTAAAAAAACCACACATAGAACACATTTAGTATGCGTTTGGAACGCACGTTTTCCGTGCGTTCCTGCGTTTAGCTGAAAAACAGTGGGGTCCCGTGCACTGTTCACAAGACTCGCATGTATTTTTTTCAACAAAATTTTAAAAAAAAATTGGGTTCCATGGTACTATTCACACATTTAAAAATTATTTTGTTACAGTTTTTTCAGTTTTCAGTAATAAGCGATATCCAAACAGACCCTTAGAAAGAATAATCTTAATTTAAAATTGCTTCACTACCAATCCATAAGGACGCCTTCCCGTGATTCACTGTGGACTGAATTAATCTACACCTCTCAAATGAAGAGACTTATAAGAGGTCACCCTTTAAAGCCAATTTGGAATGTTGTGCTCCAAGGGATGATCTTTATTTATATAAAAGTCACTCTAAACAACGTACGTAATGATGCCAATATCTTGAAAATGACTTGGGATGGCAAAAAGCTTAAGAAGAAATCAAATAAAACTTCAACTTGAGAAACTATGGGAACCTGAAAGACAAATGGCATAGAGAAACAATAATTCTGCCACAGAGTATTAGCTGGGAATCGAACAGTCACATCACTGTTGGTATCATATCTTGTTCGGCCATTTGAGCAATGGGACATCATTTTTTGAAACTGCAAAAAATTTTAACTTCTCTTATCTGATATGGAAGTGTCCAACAACTATAAATGGCAACTTTCTTGACCATGATACTAACAGAGAGGACTAAGAATGATAGTTCTACTGTACAGCTAGCCATTTAGTTGTAATTTTTACTGAAAATAGATCAAGGAGATGTATTCATACTTTAAACATAACATGTAACTCTTATGGACTCCAAAGGAGCTGTACTTGTAAAATACAGGGATAGTTGGCATACATATACTCTAGACATGCTTGCATGCACCTTGCATGTACTGTGAATGCATACTCAGTTGCTTTATATTCATGATCAATTTGCATTCCACACATAAATATGAGCTCAGTTTAGAATAACAGTAAACCAATCAAAGTAAAGAGAAAAAGGAAAAGCTTACAAGTCCTAGAAATAAATGGAATCAACTTCACTATCCATTCAACAGGACAAAACAACAGCAGAAATAAGACAACCATATCAAGAAAATTGTGCATTCAACTCCTTTAATATCTTTTTTTTGGGCTTGGTTTACACTGTTTAGCCACCTCTCTTTTCCATTTTCACAGAGTACAAGGAAATCTTAGCTAGCTTTCCAACGCTATCCTTTTCCACCAAAGGGAAAAGTTAAAGAAAGAAACAACTCTTTTTTGATTCCACGAAAAAATAAATCTCACCTTTTTTGACTTAGATGAGTGATTAGTAATAAAGTTGAGAAACTAATCCAACCATTTGTTTTACTTTAAATGGTTCTTTTCTAAAGGCATTACTAGCAATAATTCAAGGGCATATAAACTATATAAGCATGACAAATCCAAAGGGGGAAAAGGAGCACTCTACTCTTACACTTAATTGAATATTCATAATATAGTAATATTTTAAACTAATAATTATCTAACAGCAAGTGATAAGAATATGCATTTGATTAGTGGGCGACAATTAGACATGAATCATCATATTAAAAAAATGTGGTTGGGTCATATGCGATATGACCTGTGCCACATTTTTTTTAAAAGAGGTGGCCTATTAATTGGATGGATTCAAGTTCTCGTGAGTGCACCATCTGTGACTCCAGCTAACTTCACGAAAGAAGCCAGGTATTGTGCTCATGTACCTGAAGATTTTTTTTTTGGTCAGATTTCTAAATGAATATGAAAATCAAGCAGGCACGGTTGCTCATTTTTTGGGTTTCATGAATCTTGGTTTGGCACTTAGTTTGGACCATGCGAGATTCACTCCTATAGATACATGAAAAAAACCAGGATCTGATCCAAAAACATCTCAGCCTTAAGCAACAAGACAAGATGTTTCTTGCAGTGAACAAGAGGAACTTTCCCTTCCACTTGTCTTTACCTCAGTTAGGAAAAGAAAACCCTAATTTCCTTTTACAAGTTGCTTCTTCATTCTACTCTTGTCTAGGTTTCTTTTCTCAAAGGCAATTCAACAGGACTGAACAACATCTTACCTGTATTCTTTGTTCATAAAGGCTTCACCTAACCACTTAATTTTCATTTTATTGGCTTTAAAGCTTTGCTTATAACACAATTGTGTAAAATCTTGTGTGGTCCATTCTAACATTTACTATTTATTCCTTCTAACTATTACTCGTACAAAATCTCATATTGTTCTTTCTAGTGTTAAAAAAGAACCCTAATCAAGTTTAAATACATTGAACATGACAAACCAACAGAAAAATAATTGTACGGCTTATTAATTGTACAAAGAACAGTGAAACAACCAGAAAAAAACGGATGCTAAATAACAGAACTACAATAAATAATAGTAACTCGCAAATGACATGCTAGCCATAATTGAATCTGTAGGTAGGAATCTATTAAAAAAGGCTAATAATTCTGGCTGCACTTTGTATAAACATAATGACTTTTACCTTGTTGACCAAATATGTACCGATCAACTGGTCTATAGCATGGTATTTTGAAATAAAAGGTGATCGCTGTTTGATTGATCTGCAATTGAACCTACACATGGGCACACAATAAAGCCAGACAAAACAATTATAAAAGAAACCCCACCATTGATCATAATAAACAATAGAAACAGAAGGACAGAAAGAAAAGAATATAGACAAGAGGAAAATACAATACTCAGGGAATCGTAATGTCTGTAAAGTACAAATAAAAAAGAAACTACTTATCCATGACATTTCCAGTGTAGCAGGGACACAGAGAAGAAAAAAGATTTGACAATTATACGCTCAGTCTGTAGGAACAGAAACATACCAATTGAGCCTTATAATTAAAGCTCCAACAAAATCGTTACACCCAAGTAGATGAGTTGAGTTCAGATATACAACAACAACAACAATAAATCTTGATCCCAAATTTTGGGCTCAGCCATGGATCTTTAACACATTAGTTAGGGTTTTTTCCATGTATTATTTTTCTCTATTCTATTATATCTGAAATTATATTCTCTGTTAATATATAAAGGTGAAATTTTTATAACTTGTATATTAAAATTTTGCATATAGTAAGAATACAAGGTGGAAAAAAACTATGAAAACTGAATCAGGGAAATGAAAATATCACATCTGTGTGTAATTCAGATTGGATTTCTTCTTTCTTATTGGAAAGTGATGTGAATTTTGTATTTTACATTTGAAGCATAACAGTTCAGAGATTTACACTTACATAAAACTTCCTGCTTTCCGAGTACTGTGTGACGAGGAACTGAAAAGGAAAGCATCAGGACAGTCACCCACATCATCAAAAAGAATTAAGATCACAAAAGAACCTCGGCATCTATATTATCTACCATAGATATATCTATGAATGCATCATAAAGTTCATGGTAAAAGTAGTAAGATTTACCAGTGTAACCAAAGGAATTAACAGATCAGGGAATGCAATGGAAAAGGGTAGATGGGGATTATATTAATACCAACAAAACCGATCTTGAACTTTTCTTGACCCTGTCTGTATCTTCCCACAGCTTTATTGAACCGCAACCAAGAAAAACAAAATAAGAGAAAAAATAATAAGTCTCTTAACGCATGCAAAGTCTGAGCCTAGCTCGTAGATGCAGTTCAAGAAAGCTGTGGAAGAATACAAAGAGGACCATCTCATAGGGCAACAGACTAGTAGATAAGATAGAGAGAGAGAGAGAGAGAGAGAGAGAGATGCTTTAGAAGCTTCAAGCCAATCAAAACAAAACCCTAAAAAGAAATGCCAAGACTGTGAAAATAAAAGAAAAGAAGGGGTAGATAGAAAGGTTTTGAGAGAGAGAGAGAGAGGCCAAAGGGTTAGAGAGAAGTGGTGTAGGTTTAGGAGATGAAGAGGGTGTGTATATATAGGGGAATTGAGGTCCCTTTTTACCACCAATCCCAAGAAGAATATTGGGCTTAAGAAGATTACAGATTACTGAACCACACTTCTTCTTTCTTTCTTTTAAATTTTATTATAGCTTTTTCCGGTTTTCACTAAATTAAAAAGTGGAATACGTTTTGTTTGATCCGATTTAAACCGTCCATAAATAATGTCAACAAGAAAGAAACGCATATAGGAATTGTAAAGAGTCATAAATTTACGTGCGGCTGGGATGCAACTTACCGGATCTGACGGTGGCGGTTACCCTAGTGGGGGTACACTAATGGGTCCCACCTTAGATCTGTCCATATATGTGGGGCTGGAAAACGTTTGCCCACGCACTTTAAAGTAAGTGAGGTGTACTGGCTAATGAGAGATTGGGTTTATGGGGGGAAAGAAAGAAGCCCCACTTCAGTTGGAAATGAAATCTTATATCAGTTGCTACAATTTCACCTTAACTAATACTTTGCTGAAATTATACTTTACACCTCAACTTTTATAATGGACATTTTACCTTCTAAATTATGATTTTTATTATACTTTACATCCCAACATCAATTTTGTTGTTAACTTAGACGAAAATTCAAAATTTAAGATACAAAGCTTAATCAGAAGTATAATTTGGAATGGTAAACTATAATTTCTATTTTGTTTTTAAGGAATTAAGAATTGAGTCTTTTTATGTGGTGTCATGCTTTTTCATGAAAGTTAAAAGCAAACTTAATGTCGGAGTGCAAAGTATAATAAGGGTTATAATTTATAATGCAAAACGTGCATTCGAAAATTTTATGATGCAAAGTGTAATCAAGAGTATAGTTTAAGTGGTAAAGAGTAATTTTCCTTAATATATTTAATGTACACACTGATGGTTTAAATCTCTCACTCCCAATTCTCTCTCACACACACACACATATATATAGTAATTATTTAGTATTTTGATGGGTTTTTTAATAAAATCAATTATTAAATTTTTTACAAAACTTTTGAAGTTCAACTAACACTTTCTGGTATTTTCAATGAAAACATTTAGGGTTTAAATTTCCTCTCTCTTAACTATCAAACTATCAAAAAAGAACAAGTGGTTTGGGTTTGAAACTTGCTTACACCAATACACCAAAAAGAAACTCAATTGTGTCTTAACCCATAGAACAATTATCATGGAGTGGATATCATAGGTTCCACATCTTATCCTATCTAGTAAAATAATATTTATTTAATATTTTGGAAGCAATATTTTTTTCTAGCATGTAATAATAAATTTTATTAACTAAATTTCTAATGAGACCCACCATTCTTATGAGAAAAGAGGGTATTACTCCTACAATATCTTCTTCTTTTTTTAATTAAAATCTTCTAGATTTATTTGAGTAAATTATACTATGGAGTAAGGAGCTTTTAAAATCCTATATATCCATTTTGAAATAAATGGATTAGATTTTTTCACATCCTTAATAATTTATAGATGATGTGGCAAAATTCAATTCACTCATTCCAAATTGATTAGATAATATTTTAGAAAATCCATAGCAAAGTTATCCCAAGAACTCAAAAGGATACTAATTCATTTTTCTAACTTATATAATGGCTATATACAACATTCTTGTTGTTTTTATGAGTTCCATATGCATATTGCATTAGAGAGAGGTGCTACTTCTTCATTTAAGCGGAATACATTGAGATACTAAGCAATTAAAAAGTTACATCATATCTTCTCAACAAAAAAAAGAGTTACATCATATCTTCTCAAATGTAATTGTTGAAGGGGATAACGAAACTGTGATGCGGGCTGTTTCTTCATCGTCTCGGACTCATTCTTGGCTGGGTAACATATATGAAGATGTTAAATGGCTTTTGCGAGGCATGCAGGTGGTCTCTGTCAATAGTGTAAAGAGGGAAGGAAATGAGGTGGCTAATGTGTTAGCTAGACGCGCTAAGAATGTTGTAGATGAGGTGTTTTGGTTAGAAGACTCCCCTCCCCCAGCTGTTAGTGCTTTGTACCTTGACTCTATTAACATTTAATGAATAATGCATCACTGAGGTGGCTTCAAAAAAAAAAAAAAAAAAAAGAGTTACATCATGTACTTCTTTTAGTAATTTGCTTTCGTTTCTAGTAAAAACTAAAAAGGTTCACTTTACTATTTTTTTCCCTTTCCATCAAGAATCAAGACTCTAATGGCTCAACAGTATCATCTAATACTCTTCATGTGAAAACCCCTCCCATTTTTTGTAATTACTAATTAGAGGAAGGAAAAACTTTCCTATCCTTCAACTAAACTTGTTGTTGTCCACTATTCTCTAACTGCAATTAAAGCATTAAAAAAAGTGAGAGCAAAATCCTACTATAACTATAAAAAAACACAAAACAAAACAAAGAAAGTGAGAACCTTGATCAATTTAATTGTACAAACTTCTAAAAATGCCCCTAAAAAGAGATATTTGCAATGTTTACATATTCACAAAAGGTCTTCATCATCAAAAAATAATAATAATAAATTAGTGTGGGTTATAGTTAATTCAATTGATAAAATTGGGGAGATTGAATTCAGATTTCTTATTCAACCATCAGAGACTTTACTAGTTGAGCTAACTGAAACCCACAACTAATTAGTGTCTTAGGCCCTTGCCTAATGATAAAAAGCAATTATCATAAAGTAGACGACATAAGTTTAAATCCTATGGTATCGATTAAAAATCTATAATCGATAATATATTTTGATATATAAAACCGAAGACGTTTGACTTTTATTTGATTTCATAATATTTTGCCACATAAACTTTAGTGCCACATAATTTTACACATAATTTTCTATTATATATTTTTAATTGATTTTATATCTCATTCTATATTTAAATCCTATTAAAAGGTAAAACAATTTTACACATCATTTTTATTATATATTTTTAATTGATTTTATATTTCATTGTATATTTAAACCCTCTATTAAAATGTAATCAAATAATATTTTCTTTAAACAGTATAATATATAATTCCATATATAAATACAATCATAATAAATACTACTCTTTTCATAATTATGTAATTATTAATTTTAATATTTTTTTAAAAATAAAATATATATCATATTTGGTTAATTTTTATGGGTAATTGACTAATTAAATAATAAAGAGTTATCATCATGAGCGAACGTCAAAAGTTGAAACTCTCTAAAAAAAAAGGTCAATTAACTTTGTCTAATTTTTTTTTTTTTAAGACTTTGTATTTTTTATGTGGTGAATGATTATTGTTAAATGAAAAAGTGATATTAATGGTGGATCTAGATGAAAACCAATAAGAGGTTAGCCACATCAGCATTTTGTAAAAATATTGTAAAATAATTTGTACATATAACATTACTCTTTTTCCCCCTAAACAAAAGGTCAATTATCTCCGTTATTAAAGACTATTTTTTTCCCCCATTAAATGCTTGAGATTGAATTTCACTTTTATTAGGATTTGAATCATTTGGATGTTTATGTGTAAGGAATTATTACCATGTAACCCCTAGCTAGCACGTAGCATGTATAATTTAAAATTAAAATCATAAAGCATTTTTTTCCATCCAAAGAATTTGCCATTTCAATGAATAATGCTTTAATAGTAATATTTTATTCTATATTTAAGACCCTCTATTAAAATGTAATCAAATCATATTTCTTTAAACAGTATAATATATAATTCCATATATAAATACAATCATAATAAATATTCTTTTCATAATTATGTAATTATTAATTTTAATATTTTAAAATATATATATGTCATATTTGGTTAATTTTTATGGGTTATTGAATAATTAAATGATAAAAAGTTATCATCAGAAGCAAACGTCAAAATTTGAAACTCTCTATAAAAAAAAAGGTCAATTCACTTTGTCTAATTTGGTTTTTTTTTATATAAGACTTTGTATTTTTTATGTGGTGAATGATTATTGTTAAATGAAAAAATGATATTAATGGTGGACCTAGATGAAAACCAATAAGAGGTTGACCACATCAGCATTTTGTAAAAATATTGTAAAATAGTTTGTACCTATAGCATTACTCTTTTTTCCCCTAAACAAAAGGTCAATTATCTCCGTTATTAAAGACAATTTTTTTTCCCCATTAAATGCTTGAGATTGAATTTCAAATTTATTAGGATTTGAATCATTTGGAAATTTATGTTGTAGGGGAGGATTTTGTTCCAGCCCCTGCAAGCTTATTGTACTCTTTGAAGAGCCAAGCCCACAAGGTTTTGTTCTCAGTACCGAGTGTGGAAGTTCAGGATTTTCACCTCAAGCCAAGGGCTTTGCCTTGTAGCCATTTTGGCTTGACACCTTTGTACCACATCGGTAAGATATGCGCCCCACTCATGCCTTATAAGCCCTTGGAGCAAGTATGAGTGTACCACTACTACGCTACAGAAAGGCGCTTTCGAGGGACAGTGCCCAACAAGGTATTGTCTGCTTTGGGCTCAGGGGACCTTCACGGATTTGTTACCCATTTAGGGCACGCCTCCCCACTACCCCGTTCAAGTGCTTCTCTGGGTCCTGCCCTGTTACACATGCGTGATAGTGGTACACTCATGCTTGCTCCAAGGGCTTATAAGGCATGAGTGGGGCGCATCTCTTGCCGATGTGGGACAAAAGTGTCAAGCCAAAATTGCTACAAGGCAAAGCCCTTGGCCTGAGGTGAAAATCCTGAGCTTCCACACTCGGTACTGAGAACAAAACCTTACGGGCTTGGCTCCCCAAAGAGGACAATAAGCTTGTAGGCTGGAACAAAATCCTCCCCTACATATGTGTAAGGAATTATTACCATGTAACCCCTAGCTAGCACGTAGCATGTATAATTTAAAAATAAAATCATAAAGCCTTTATTTCCATTTAAAGAATTTGCCATTTCAATGAATAATGCTTTAATAGTAATATTTTATTCTATATTTAAAACCCTCTATTAAAATGTAATCAAATCATATTTCTTTAAACAGTAGAATATAAAATTCCATATATAAATACAATCATAATAAATATCATTTTCATAATTATATAATTATTAATATTTTTAATATTTAAAAAAAGAAAAAATATATATCATATTTGGTTAAACTTCATGGGTTATTGACTAATTAAATAAAAAGGTCAATTAACTGTCTAATTTGGTTTTTTCTTTTTTTTTTAATCTTCGTATTTTTTCTTTCTTTTCTCCCCATTAAATGCTTGAGATTGAATTTCACTTTTATTAGGATTTGAATGTTTATGTGTAAGGAATTATTACCATGAAACACCTAGCTAGCACCTAGCATGTATAATTTAAAATTAAAATCATAAAGACTTTATTTCCATTTAAGGAATTTTCCTTTTCAATGAATAATGCTATAATAGTAATATTTCATTCTATATTTAAAACCTTCTATTAAAATGTAATCAAATCATATTTTCTTTAAACAGTAGAATATATAATTCCATATATAAAGTCAATCATAATAAATATCTGTAAGGACACAATTTGGCTCCCAAGTCCAAAGGATTGATGAACTTAGGCCCAAAGAGCCCAATACAATGAATTTGTAGAGAGTGAGTTGGAAAATTGGGCTTTAATGAGTCAGACGACAAGCAAAGTGGATCCAGATGATAAGAAAATGAAGATAGACTGGTTTAATCTAAAGAAAATCGTCTTCAACACAATCCGAGGAGATTAGTTCTTATATATTTATTCTCAAGTTTGATTATAAGTTCAATTCTTGATTGCTACAGTGTTTTCCTCTCAATTTCTCAATCCACTTTCCTCAGGGTCTTCTTTCTGTTTGATACTACCTTCCTTCTTTCCTCTTTACCCTCCACGTGTAGGGTAGATCGTTGGTGTTGATACTTGTTCCATCAACACCTTCCTGAAGTCTCTGGTAGTAGCTGTAAGGCTGAAAATTACTGTTCAGATATCACCTCCACATTAATGCGGTCAGTTGGTTAGGTGCAGAGTATTTAATGTGGTAGTAGCAGCTTTCTCTTTAGATATTTTAGGACTTCCCTTTATCCTGTTCTTCTGTGATGCTTATCCGTGTCAATAGAATCCTTTGGAACACTGCCCTGGATGGTAGACCACCCTCTCGGACCTCGGCTTTGCTCAACTGATGAGGGATTCATCCTCGGATCACCCTCATGAGCCCTTATGATCAAAACTAATTTCTTCACTTACTAATACGGACTCCTCTATTTATGTTCGCCCCTCCTCGGACTACTTCATGTCCTTGGATTGGGCCTCCGGCCCAATATATACATAGATATATATATTGCTGGGCCTAACACCCCTACAATATCATTTTCGTAATTAATTATATAATTATTAATATTTTTAATATTTAAAAAATGAAAGAATATATATCATATTTGGTTAAACTTCATGGGTTATTGACTAATTATATAAAAAGGTCAATTAACTTTGTCTAACTTGTTTTTTTTTTTTTTTTTTTCTTGTTTTTCTCCCTAAACAAAAGGTCAATTATCTCTGTTAGTAAAGACTATTTTTTTCCCCATTAATAAATGCTTGAGATTGAATTTCACTTTTATTAGGATTTGAATCATTTGGATGTTTATGTGTAAGGAATTATTGCCATGTAACCCCTAGCTAGCACCTAGCATGTATAATTTAAAAATAAACTCATAAAGCCTTTATTGTCATTTAAAGAATTTGCCTTTTCAATGAATAATGCTTTAATGGTAAAGGAACAGTGAAAAAAGAAAAAGAGTTCTTATCACAGTAAAATGGTTCAATCTGATCAAATCAAACTGAAAGTTTGTGAATGTGGTCCATTTAAATGGGGGGGAGGGGGGGTAAAAGAAGAACCCTATGTTGCAAAACCAAAAGTACCATCCAAAGAATTCGATCACAGTGGAATAGCAGCAACAAAAATTGATTATACTTTTTAAACAAACTGGAACAATTGAACAATCATATGTGGTCCAGTGCCCATGGGTCCCAACACTCCTAAACATGTTCCAATGTTGGTTTTAGATTTTTTACTGTTTCACCAGAAAACTGGCGGGGCCCCACCCCGTTTTGGGAATCCGTGATCTCAACGCGTGAGATACACACACCAGGAGTGCTCGAGTGGTGGAAGGGGGGGGAATAAGACCGCACAACCTCAACTTTTTTGTTTTTAAAACTTTAAACAGTGACTTTTTTTATAATTTATTTTTAAGGTTAAAATGATACTTTAAAGAAAGAAATTAAAAGAGTGAAAATTAAAACCCCTAAATGTGGAACAGAAATTTGGAACTCACATGGGGGCATGTGGGGGTGACCCCACGGTGTGAACGTGTGTGGGTTTTGACAGTACAGCCCGTTTTTCCCGGGACGGAGGTTGCTTTGTCGGGGTTGGTGTGGCGGACACTTCTATTTGTACTATGCTATGCTGGCCTCGCTGGCTGCTTATCTAACTCATCTCTCAATACTAATCACAAACACACAAAAAACCTTTTTTCAAAAAAATAAAAATTATCACAGAAACACACAAGAGTGAGAGTGAGAGATAAAGGGGGGGTGCGCATGTTTAGTGCACTACGCACCCTTTGGTCCATCTTGAGATGGAAAAATAAAGAGTTGTTGGGGGTTCTTGTTTTAGTTAGCTGGCACTCACTAATTTATCCCAATCTTTTCACTAACCTATGCTTTATTGTTTTCATTTGATTTGATATAATACATTGACATATGAATATAGTATTCATTCATCTCAAACATTAGCATTCATTATTCAAACTCCTTTTTTTTCTTCTTTTTGGGTGGTGGGGAGGGAGTTACTGAGGAAGGGTTATATGATTTAATAATGAATAATGATAAGGATGTAAAAATTTTCATAATTTTTTTTCACTATGTTTGATTAGAAAGAATTGGAGACAAAATTTTAAAATTTACAAGAATTCCCAGGAGTTGAAGTTTTTCGAATGACTAAAATGATAAGAATTAAAAAGTCTCAACATATCTCACATTTTGCAATATACAAGATTTCTATGCCTTACCTAACAAGAGAGAAGTATGATCTCCTGTGAATTGGGGGTTGAAATCAGAATTATGTCTTACCATTAAACTACCATGGCTAAACCATTTCATGGTTCAGTTTAAATTTTACAAATCTAAAGTTGCACTGACTGTTTATGTCATTTAAAATTTTAAATAACATGTATTAGTATTAAATTATAATTTTTATAGAACATGGCAAGTGGCTCAATGAGGATCAGAAAGTTGGAGAAATGAAGCTAATGTGATCAACCTTGTAAGATTAATTAAACCAGAAACAATGCGCAGAATCTTGATAAGTAGCATTAATTTGGTAATGCTCGAAGCAAGAAAAAGCAATTACAAAACCAACGACCATGATGGTGACAAGTGGCGCAAATCCAATAAAGTCCGAGGCACCTAAAGGCAGCAATGGGAACAAAACTTATAACAAAGACACACGGTTTTGACATAGTCAATTTGTGGTCGACATTTCAGCAAAGTTTGTCCGTCAACAGTTGAATGTTTTGATCTGGTTCGATTCATAATCGCATCTGCAAACTGGACAATCACCTTGAAGCAATTCCAAGAATTTATTGGCACTAATTAATAATTTGACAAGTGTCATTTAAGCCAATGAGAGAGCAACATATGGAAAGTGCAACTAGCTATAAATGCTGAGGTCTCAAGTATAAATAGATGCTCATTCTACATAATAGATAGTGTAAACACACTAAAGAACTTATTGAGATCATTTCTGAAATTATTTGTAATTTCTTAGGAGATCTTCTAGTTCTTAGGTATTAACGAAGAATTTATATGCTTGTAAGTGCTTTCCTTGTAACTTTGTGATCAAGTTTAATTAAGTTTGATTCATGTATTTAGTTGTAACTCATTTTTATCTTAATTAATTCTACTTCGAATCAATAATTTGTTAAAGTGATAAGTTTTATTTGTTTAACATTACTTTCATATAGTCCTGTAAGTGACAACATTTTTGTTATGGACTAATCATAAGCAGGGCGAGCCTTACCACTAGGCCAATTAGGCAGGCACTTAAGGCCCTCAAATTTGTAACCAATAGAGATATTTCTATACCTATAAGAGTATTAATTAGACCCCAAATATTAGCCAATAGATAAAAACTAACAAATAAATAATGTTATCGACACAATAAAATTTCACAATAATTTCACAATATTCCTAAATTAACATGTCAATTGTCAACTCACACATGAGCCATCACAATCTCTAATTTAATTCTTTTGTTATGCTAATTTAGGAACGTTGTGAAATTATTGTGATATTTTATTGTTTTAGAGCATAGTATTGGTGTAGGCATTTTGCTAAAATGCTAAATTTACCATCAAAATATAGCAAAAGTGGGCAGCATCAGTGGGCAGCATTAGTGGTGGTGGTTGTTATTTATTAGAATAGATATCTTATTTTATTGTATTGGATATCAATGCTGATGTTCTTATTAGCATTACTTAGAAGAAATTGTTTATCAAAAATAACAACAACAAAAAAGAAAAAAGAAAAAAATTAACAAAGTGTAGGTGGACCACTGTCCACTCATTTCTTTAGTTTTTTTTTTTTTTTTTTAAATAAATTTTATCTTCATAGCTTTATATATATTCTAGTTGTTAATAAAAAAAAAATAAATAAATGTTGTGAGAATTTTATCATACGAGTACCTTGTCACATATTGTTGTGTATATAGTATATACACTTATAAGGCATTCTAGATACTCTCTCAATAGCGGTAAGAGTGTAATACTCCCTTTTTATATGAAGAAAACACATGAGTTCATTCTCATTAAAAAAAAAAAAAAAAAAGAGTTAATGGGTATTAAATTTTTATAATAAATTTGTTGTAAGAACAAATTTATTGTATATTTATACATTTATTTATATTTTAGGTTAAAATGCAAAACTGACCCTTTAAAATTTTTCAGATTTCATTTCAGCTCTCTAACTTTGATTTCGTTCATTTCAGTCTTTTAACTTTCAAGTTTATTCAATTAAGGCTTTTCCATCATCTTTTGTTATATATTGTGGATAATTTTTCAATTTTTTAAATTTTTCTTCAAATTTTTTAAATTAAAAAAATTCAACTAATGATTAAAAAAAAAATTTCAAAAATTTTTTTTCAAAATTTTTTAATAAAAGTTGACAAAAAAAACCTTTATTGAATAAATTTGAAACTAAAGACTAAAATGAACGAAAGTAAAATTAGAGAACTGAAATGAAATTTAAAGAAACTTAGAGTTCAGTTTCGCATTTTAGCCTATATTTTATTATAAAAATTCACCAACACATAAAGTATACGTATGTTATCGCTTATACATCATTACACATGTACACTACAAAAAAAAAAAACTGGTCTACATGCATGGTTTTCTTCTTTAAAACAACAAATCACCTATTAAGTTCCTATTCATGCTTTATTTTCTTCTTTTTTTTTTTTTTTTTTTTTTGGTAACATGCTTTATTTTCTTCACCTACCGAATTTGTTTTCTTTCAAATCTTTTTAATTTTGTCAAATCAAACTTCAATGGGTCTATATTGTCAAATCACGTCTCAATTATGGACCACACCACACGTTAGATGATCATATTAAAAGGCAAGTATAAATGAAAATTTAGTTGACGGTGGAATTAGGGCGTAGGCAGGTAGAAACTTTTGTTTGATCTGCATTTTTTTTTTTTTTTAATTAGTTACAACAATGGATGAGGAGGATTTTGAAAGTTTTTTAATTTTGATGGTGTGATTTTTGTTTTCCTAGTCATTGTTGGAATATTTTGGAGGCAACATTACAAGAGTTAGTTCCTTCTTATTACTCAACCTTGAATGAATGATGAATATAGAATTTTGTGTTAGTCTTTTGATACATCACTATTGGTCCGTCTGGATTGAGAGGAAGTTAATTTTCGGTCAATTCTACTGTACTTTCGCTCCCTTCCTCTAATCCAAACAGCCCACAAAAGATTTGTATTAATTGAAATCATTAGCATTTTTTATTTGGTGGGAGATTATTGATATTCTTCACCTTGCATTGTAAACTACTCTTATTGGTCTTGCATAACATGCAATGTGAGGTTTAGGAAATAAGTTTTGTAAATTCCTCTTCATATGATCTTTGACAAGAAGAAGATTATTTAAATTCCAACCTTTAGGAAATATTAATGAAACTTATATGAATTACTTGAATACATGCAAGACAAAAATGAATTTCCGACCAAGAAAAGGAACTATCACTAATTCTGTTAAAATGATAAACTAAAACTTTTTCTGAAAATGGTTATAATAAGTTATAAATTATAGCAATGAGTTTAGTCTCTATTTCAACGACATATCAAAATTTTCACAAATTTTTTACAATTATTGATATGACCCGTTGGCTGCCATGATTGATACATAATAAAATTTGTATTAATATATGGTGAATCTAACTTAACAAGTTGTGAATAATTTTGTGTCTCTAACATTATTGTAACAATTGATACATTTATCGTGTATACACTTAAATAAATAAATAAAATCAAAGGTACGTAGTTAATCAAAATCAATAGAAATGCAAAGGTAATCTCTTTATAATAATAAAAAATGCAAAAGTAACACTTCTCATCAATTTTAATTCACTCCCAAAAATTGAACTCGATAGCGTTTTTCTCTTCCTTTAGTTAGAAAAAAGTTTAGCTCCAAATCAATTTAGAGTTATTTTCTTCTAACCTACTATATGGTAATTGAAAATACAATTCATGTATAATTTTAGTTACATAACTCTTTTAATGAGTCATATTACTTATTTAAATAATATACATAAATTATTTTAAAAATCGTCACATAGTAGGTTGAAAAAAATAGTTTTAAGTTAGTTTAGAGCTAAACTTTGTTCCATTATTATTTATATATGAGTTTTATTAATGTATATCCTAAGAATATATATTAACCAAAAAAGTGACTGACATTTTAAGAAACTTTTTTATAAAAAAAAAAAGAAGGAAAAAGTGAATAAATTTTTTGATCATTTTTTAGTTTTTTTATAAAAAATGTCCTAAAATAGATTAACCGAACCCTTTATATATATTAGTCTCTTATCATGTAACCAATTCAAAGGCTTATTTCTCATACAATCTTTCACGTTTTTTTCATGGTATTGATGAAATTAAGAAAATGAGAGTATAATATTATATACCTTGATAGTATTTCAAAATTTTCGATTGTCCTTCTGACAAGAATATGAACGATTGAACAAAACTAGTGTGGAAAAAGCAAACCATTCCAGTCTGGAACAGTTTGCACGTGTAGGAAGCTAGGGACAAATGCATGGAAATGTATGTACTCTTTTGTCAGTATATCACTGATTCTATCTACTACTGTGTACAACTACAAACACACATGCCCGACACGACGGGACGGCGCGTTTGTCGATTTGATTGAACCCAGAACATTGTCTTTCCCATTCCCAATTAGTATCACCCTACAATGCTCCTTCACTTTCTACCATTTTCTTTTCTTTCTTTTCGTTCAAGTTTCTACATTTTTTAAATCTATTTACAGCCTAGTATAGGATTATTTTAAGGAAAATGCTGAGATCAGCAAAAATGATACAATTTTGTGTCACAACTCACCACGTGACGAGCTGTAATTGGTGAAGGTGTATTTCCACATGGCCCATAAACACTTCTTCATTTTATGCAATTTTTTATGACCCTAGCACAATTCTTATTTTAAGGCCAGAACATTGATGAGTGAGGGTAGACTTGTGTTTGTCTTCCTATTTACAAACAATTAAGAAAGTACCGGTATAAATTTATATACGTTCATTGATACATGGGACGTGCATGTTTGATTAATCAAGAGTTGACTAGTGTATTAAGGAAGTCGCACCTATATATATATATATTCAAAGATTATTAGAGAAAGCTTTTAATGAGAAATGACTGCGTATTATATTAGAGAAATGAGTAATGAGAAATGACTGCGTATTATATCTGCATCAACTAAAATTGAATTCCATTCAATTCAAAGTTTTCAAACTGGAGATTGCGACAGGCATCGGTTTAATTTAACACGCATGTGCGGTGCAGAAAGTTAATGGCGTAAGCATAATGATAAATGTAGTAAGAGTGTAAGACTGAACTGGACACTTAGGCTCCGTTTGAATATTACTGAAAATTGAAAATACTGTAACAAAATAATTTTTAAATGTGTAAATAGTGCCGTGGGACTCATTTTTAATGAAAGTTTTGTTAGAAAAAGAGGTTTGTGAGTCTTGTGAACAGTGCACGGGACCCACTGAAAACGTGAAACGCTCTTCTAAAAAAAAAAACGTGAAAAAAGAGGTTTGTGAGTTCTGTGAACAGTGCACAGGACCCATTGAAAACGTGAAACGCTCTTCTCAAAAAAAAAAAAAAAAAAGTGAAACGCAGACGTTAGACGCCAAACGTTGTATCCAAATGAATACTTAATTTGGTCGAAGCTACGTACATATATATATATTTACTATTTTTTTTTCAAATTTCAAAGATAAAATTGATGTAAACCAGCACAAAATAATTGGGACAAATGCCTTCACACCTAAACCCCGGCTGTAATTCACTGTTGTAGCTAAGCACGCGCATGTATATATAGGTTCAGTTAATGTATGGCTTTAGAGCATATATTAATCATCTATTCTAAAAAACTTTTGACAAAAATGCAAAACTAATCCTTTAATTTTCAGTCTTTTTCATTTCAGTTTTCTAACTTTCAGTTTTGTCAATTTAGTCCTCTAATTTTCAATTTTTGTCAATGTAGGATTCCGTTAAACCCCAATTATGGGCTGTCGTTAATGTCACTGAAACGACACCGTTTTCCTTTTTTTTTTTTTTTTTTTTTTTTTTTTTTTTTTTCAGATTTAAAAGAAAAAAAAAGAAAAATCTGTAAAAAAAAAAAAAAAAAAAAAGGGAAAACATTTCGTCGTTCCCCTTCCCCTGAAATCAAAACAAAGAAACATTAAGAGAGAGAGAGACCAAGAATGAGAAATTTGTTTAATATTGACGAGTACGAAAATCTTGTTGGGTTTGGAGTAAAGCGAAGCTACATCGGCGGCTACAGAGAGATCGGTAGCGATTCCTTTGAGTGCAATAAGTGTGGTGGCGGGGAGAGACTCAGGCGAAGGGGACAAGCGGAGGAGCTGTTGGAGAATGAACTGGAGACGGCTTGCGAAGGAGCAGAAACGCCGAGGGTTGTCGAAGTAGAACCAAGGTTGGTGGTCCTCGGTGGGGCAGAGCTTAGAGAGTGATTGCTGGATAGAGTTAATCGTGGCTGAAACTGACGCCGACGAGGGCGTTGGAGGTGCTGACGTCATTTTACAGTGAGAGTGGCATAGTGGTCAAAGAGTGAAAGTGAAAGGCACGGAGAGAGTTGGTTGAAGCTAATTGAACTCGATCGCTGATATAGAAAAGAAGAAGATAATGTAATTTAGGATAATGTTGGGTTTGATTTTCTACATTATGCTACTCAATTTCTCTCTCAAACAGACTCAGTTTCTCTCTCTCAAACCGCTGACCAACTTAATTGTTTCCCCAATTTCTCTAAGTTAGGGATTTAGGTGTGGAGTGATTCCTCGGTTTTGATTTCAGGTAAGGGGAATGACGAACCCCTAAATGTTTTCTTCTTCTTTTTTTCTTTTTTTTTTTAATATCATTTTTTTTTAATTTTCTTTAAATTCCAAAATTTATTATAAAAAATAATAAAAAAAAGAGCCAAAACGACGTCGTTTTGGCTCAATTAACGGCAAGACATAACTGAGGTTTAACAGAGTACCAAATTGATAGCAATTGAAAGTTAGAGAACTGAAATGACAAAATTGAAAGTTAGAGGACTGATATGAAAAGAAAAAAAAAAGAAAAAAAAAACTGAAAGTTAGAGGATCAGTTTTGCATTTTTGCCAAAACTTTTTATAGAAAGTTGAAAAAGCTATGGACATACATTAGTTGGCTTTCGTTTACCAAAAAAAAAAAAAAAAAAAAAAAAAAATATATATATATATATATATATATATATATATATATATATATATATATTAGTTGGCTTTCCTTCATCAAGGCCCAAATTAATATATCTAACAAACTCAAGTCAAAAATCCAGCCGAAGAGTTAACTCCCTTTTAGAGATCATGATAACAACAATAAAATCAGTCTAGGTTGTTACAACAAAACTAAAGTAAATCAATTGAGGAATTAAAAAGGCAATCTTATTACTGTTGAAAGAAAGTGTATAAAGGCAAAATAAGTGAGATTCGGCGAGGTTGAATTAAACCTAATAAATCAAGATCAAATGATAAAATGAGGAGGGAAGTAAATCCAACTAGGGATAACATAACTTTGGGTGAGACATGTTAGCTAGCTAGTAAAGCTAAGTCATCACTTCCATGCCCTTTTTTTCTTTTCCTCGATAATATAGTTGGAAAGAAGGAATTTAAATCTTAGTTCTCCTAATGAAGGAGAACAAACAATGTTATTGAACACTTCCTTACCTCTTCGATGAACATGAAGCATAAATTTATATAATCTTTGCCAAATTAATGGGTGTCAAGTGGATTTAAAGAGTTAATTGAGATGATTTTATGTCAATGATGAAAGTAAAAAAGTGGTTAATTTTTTGAAGGAGAGTAGTGGTGAAAAAGCTATCTACAAATGTACTTTTCCATACTTTTAACAAATCAGCAAAATTATAATACAAACGCACTAAGTGGATATTGATTCTTAAGGTTAAGAAAGTGTTACTTTTACTTCAGCCTCCTGCCCTTTTTGTCATGGTCAAGGGTTAGCCTTACTAGTGGTGGCTCTAAGAATTGTTTTTAGGATGGTCACTAAAAAACTTAAATAATACAAAATTTGATTAAAAAATAACTTAATATATCAACTTCACAAAAAAAAAAAAAATGCATATATATATATATATATGAAGTATTATAATTTCTTAATACTAACAAAGAGAAAAAGGAAAAAAAAAATTGACTGATAAGAGAGAAAGTGAGAACTAAGAATGCAGATATGAGATTAATAAAGTGAGAGATAGTCTGAAAAAATAATAGGGAAGAGAAAAATAGAGAGAGAAACGAATGATATTTGCTACAACTGTGAGCTGAGTTGCTAAGAAGAGCAAAATTGTTGCGATTATAAAGCCAAAGAGAACAAAACTACCAGCACTGCTAATGAGAACTCATTACTGCAATATTTCTCTTGATACTGTTTTTTAAGAAAAAATAAAATTAAAAAATATTTTTATGTAATGGGTTGAACGAGTTACAAATTTGAATGATTAAAGATTTTTATTTATTTTTGTTTTGAATAGGCTTTTATTGAATAATTTGTTTACTTGTTGTTTTGTCTAGTCTTGTTTCTGTTTGAGTTATTTTGTTGTTATTTGTGCTAATTTTTATTTTGTTGTTATTTAAGCCATTTTTTATTATTTAAGGGGTTAAGGATTATGTTTTGGGGCTAGAATTATTTTGAAGTAATGTTATGTCCTCGACATTTTCATAGTAAATCTTATGCAACAAGATGTTATTGGTGGGTAAAAAAGTTATGTCAGTATTGGATCCAAATTAGAATCAGTTTCATCTAACCACAAAAGATTTGTTATAGAATTATTGTAAAAATATTGTGGATGTAGCATTGCTCTTATTGTTGTAGCCCAATTTTTTGTGATTCTCAAGTCAGGGTATATATAAGAGCAACTTTTACATCTAAGAGAGTGAGTTTGCGTGGATGCATGAGTTGGTTGTGGTTTTTTCCTTACTAGTAGTGTTTGAATAAAAGGAGGTAGTTTAGCCCTAACTACAAGGGGAAAGGGCTTTGCTAAATAGGGTGGTGTAGACGTCCCATTTTACAATCTCCATTTAACACATCATTGACAGAGTTATAGTTTCATAGCATAATAGAAAATTTATAATTTTGACTGTTTGATTTGTTATGCCCTAATTTGATTGATTGTGTGATGTGTGTGGGTGTGTGATGAGCCCCACATTGGACATTTACTGGATAGATCTGGGCTTTATTAACAACTACAAAAAACCTCAATTAATTATGACTAGTTCTTTTGAAGTATAGCGCAGATGTAGCTAACGCTTTTCC
This sequence comes from Notholithocarpus densiflorus, assembly GCA_030021035.2. Taxonomy (NCBI): domain Eukaryota; kingdom Viridiplantae; phylum Streptophyta; class Magnoliopsida; order Fagales; family Fagaceae; genus Notholithocarpus; species Notholithocarpus densiflorus. Next base: position 4,593,096 of record JARYZH020000003.1, read on the forward strand.
TTGAGTTGTTATACGATTTTTCAATATTTCATTGAAAATAAATCTAGAAATTATAACAATCAAAACGATATATTGTGTTGTAATTGGATCTTAGAAATTAAAAGTTATAGCTTAATTAAGATTCAACGGTTAATGTACTTTCTAATAGTTAGAGCCGAACACATGCAAGATGCAACTATGATTAATTAATTATGTGTCATAGTTGTATTCAGGCATGTAAAAAATAATGGTGAAGATGCATGCATCTAATTAATTTTAAGAGTCAAATCTGTCAGGAAGTTTAATGGATTTAATTAACTATTTAATCATTCTAATTAATTAAAAGTGTTTGAAGTTAATAAACTTTCCCTAATGGATTCAAACTCATAGGAAACTAAAAAATAGTAAGTCCCAAAGTTAGATGGAACTCTTAAAAATGACCCGAAAAAAAAAAGGTTAACAGTCATAAAAATTAGAAATAGGGCACAAAATATGGAACTTGAGTCCAAGTGTCTATTCGACACTTGACTTCAGGTTCCCCTAAAATTCAACCGTTCTCCTTTTCTTTTTCTTTTTTTTCTTTTTTTCAATTTATAGGGTATAGTTACAACTTAAGACTCTTTTAAGTTACTACTCCAAAAATTTATGTCTTGGAGAATCCCAAACCAATTCCAACTCTCTAACCTAGGCTAATCTCTTTGTATAAATAGAGAAGACCTCTTCATTTGCAAAGCACACAAAGAAATATATGTAAGAGTTTTTAGAAAAGAGCCATTAGGTGACTACTGATCATTTCTAGTACGGACCATGTTACTCTAACCTCTCTAAAACCTCAAGTCTAGTCTATGACTTTACTAGCATAAACTTGACTCAAAACTCAAAACTAGCCTTCGATCCATTACATACCCAAATCATCAAGAATACATCTTTGCTCTATACAAATAGAGAAATGTTATGTCCACAATATTTTCATAACAATTATAAGTGGCAAGTTGTTACTAGTTGTTATTGGTGGACAAAAAAGTAATTTCAATGGTAGGTTCAAATAAGAATCAATAACAACTTACCACTTATAATTTATTGCAAAAATGTTATGATTTTTGTGGATGTAATACTTCTCATACAAATATCAAAGAGATTCTACCCAAGCTACCCATCCAATCCAATCAAAAGAGGTGTTGCCCAAGCTTTGATCCAAATTCCAACCAATCCAAACTAAAGAGTTGAACCATCCATGTATTTGAAAAAGTAAGCTAACTACAATATAAAAAGTGTTTTTTTTTTTTTTTAAAGCTAAAATATGGTTAAAATTTTAAGTAGGTTGTTGGAGATACTCATGCAATGAAAGTGACATGCTTTTAAGGAGATAAAAGTGGTGATGTGAATAATGACCAAAATTTGGGCTGAAAAGTAAGAAAACTTACCCGTTAAACATCATAAAGCATGCATCATTCGTTGAAACCATGGGTTCTAGCTAACTTCTAATCCACAAAACATTGCCTTTAAAGAAACATTTGAAACATGGGTTCTAACTTCTAATCCATAAAACATGCCTTTAAAGAAACATGAGTTTGAGTTGCAAGCTTCGTTGAAACATGGGTTCCTCATCACACCCCTTAACCTTATTCTCCAAGTTTCGTCTTCCTCTCCTACCAAACAACTTCTCTCTTACGTCTTAACACAAAATCCCATGGACGTACTATAAGGGCACATCACATACATGGATCATGGAAGACTGGTTTAGTGGTGGGCTGGATTATTCAATAAAAGCTCAAGGTTAACCTCAGCTGAGGAATTTATTACTACTTACCAAATGGGTTAGGCTCAAGGTCCCACTTGTGTTGGTAGCCTCTTGCACGACATCGTTTTGTTTATCAATATTGGGCTTGAAGGCTTAACGTCTTATAGTTTTAACCATTAAAACCATTGGCATTTGGAAGCCCAAAACCATGTAGTCTCGTCCATTTATAAGGTCCACCGGGTGTGGCCCAAAAAAAGAGACCGAAACAATAATTGAGGAACGAATACTATTAACTTGACATGAATTATATAGTTCGTGTTTATTTGTTTATTTTTAAATAACACTTATCAAGCAATAAGATCATTTACAAGAAATATGTCAAGAATGTTTTCAATTGAATTTTTAATTATTAAAAAAAGATGATTGAATGGCGTCATTTGCTAATAGATTTGGATATAATGATTATATTGATTTATTTTTACAAAGTGAGAGGCAAAATTGACAAATTATATTTTAGGAACTATTTTGACAATTGAAATAAAAGTGAATGGACTAAATTAAATTTTAGCCTAAAATATATGTATGTATGTTACATATGCCTTTCATAATTATGAAAGGATCTTATGATGCTGGAATCTAATGACTTAAGTCTACCATAGGATTTAGTCAAAGGATGAAATTCATGCCAACAAAAAGGTATTAAGATGGAAGCAACAACAAACAAACTGTCAAACTCTATAGTTCTTTTTGCTAAATCACTGGGGATGACAAACATGACTTGTCAGATTTTTTTTCTTTTTCTTTTTCTTTCTTTGAAGCTCAGTATTCTGCATTAAAAGATAGAAACAAACAACTACTTAAGAAACTATCAAATTTATAAAAACATTAAAAAAATTTAAAAAAAAAAAAAAAAAACCCCTACCTAAACTATTGAGCCTAGGGTGTTAATGTTCGACCCAACCCGCGAACACGACACGAACCCGACACGGGTTTTTTCGGGTTAGGGTTGGGCCTTAATGGGTTTGGGTCATAAATGGGTTAACCGAAAGCGATACGATAAGAAACGTGTCATAAGTGGGTCAACCTGTGTAACCTGCAATAGACACGTTTGACACGCCAATTTATTTGTGTTAACCTAAAATGGCCCACTTAACACAACCTGTTTAACTTGTATAACAAATAAATATTTATTTTATTTTAGATTTGTCAAATACCTTTTATATCCAACATATATTTTAAATTTAAAAAGAAAAGTGAGTAATTACAAAAACTTACAAGGGATATAATTGAAAATTGAAACTTTATAAACCCTAGATCTCTAAACCCTACAAACTCTAAATTATTTTTAGATGGATGTTATATTTAATATTATGCAGATTGAAATGGGTTGTGTTACATTCATATCAACCAAACACGACTCGTTTATTAAGTGTGTCAAATGGGTTGGATCAAGTCAACCCGCCTTATTAACAGGTCGGGTTAAGGTTGAAGGATCATGACACGATTATTAAATGGGTCGGGTTAGGGTTGAGTCATTTAGTCGAATACCCCTACCTCAACACGACACGAACCCGACACGCTAACCCGAATTGACACCCCTTTTGAGCCACAATTTAAAGATGCTATTGAAAATGAACGGTAAGGTAAACGATAGAAGATCATTGATTAATTACAAATTACAATGGAATTGCGATTGGTTTACCTTAATCAAATTACAATTTTCACTTATCCCCTCCATTTTTCAAGATTACTTAATTACATTTTTTTTCACCATCAATTATCAAATCAAATACCACACAAGCCGCTAGTTTAAAAGTAGTTAATATTAAAACAATAATACTATAGATATAACCATTTTCACACCTAATTTTATAACTTATTAATTTGTGCAATTGTGAGTAATCAAAGAAAAGTAATAAGTCGTACAAGTTAATAGTGAGTAGAAAAATACTGATAAATCACAGTTGCACATGTTAACAAGTTGTGAAATTAAGTGTACGACTGCCTACTAGTATGTCCAAAATTATTCCTTTTAAAAATCAAACAAAAACCCTATACTCAAGTCCGCGTCATTGGCTCCCCACCCTAAAACCTAGCCCAAGCTGTACCCCATCTCAACTTTCCAGTTATACATGCTAGCAAGTAGCAACAACATTAAAGACTGGACCTGTTGAAATAGTGTAGGGCAGCCATTGGGCTAGAAAATTGGAGGGAAAAATAAGTGTACTCGAATTTGCTCACACCAGTTTATTTCAGTGTAATTTCACTATCATTCGGCTCATATATCAATTTGACAATGGGCCATAGTTTTTGGATCTTACGTGTGGGCTTCTTGTTGTAGCTGGAATACCTAATAGCTCCAATACTTGATGGATGAACCACCCCACAAGTCACTACTACTCTGTACTCACTACCGCCCAATGGCATGATGTATTATCGTGTTAGAAAATGCTCTTGACTATAGTGGTTTTTTGTATTCTTGACTTTAAATTTATTGTTGTGCATCCTAGTCTTCTAGAGAACTTAACTTCACCTTCAACTAATTTTCAACTTTGTGAGTTACAATTAATTTAATTTGTTGTTGAATAAAATATTTAGGGTTCAAGTTCCGTTTACTTAAAAAATTCAATTGATGTCTTGGCCTGATAATAAAGAGCAATTATTATAAAACAAATACCATAGTTTAATTCTTATCATATCTTAAAAAAAAAAAACTAAATGTCAACTTTCACTAAAATGAATAATATATTACTAAATTAATAATGTATTGAAATTTGAAAGTTTAGTCTAAATTATTTAAGAGTAATATTCAATTTAGCAAAAGATTGGAATTTTCAAACTACTGCAATTTTTTTTTCTAAATATTTAATTTCATGACTAAAACATATTACTCGGATTTAGTTGAACTTGTTCTTCGTGCTGAGCAAATCAACTCTTGTATTGAGTTTTTTTTTTTAAGAAGAAACTCTTCTATTGAGTTGACACTATGTTTCCTTAACAACAGTTAATCTCTCTCTCTCTCTCTCTCTCTCTCTCTCTCTCTCTTATTTAACAATTGCTAATTGACAACCAACATTCGAAATTCTTTGCTATGAGTTGTTACAAAATTTTGATCGTCAATTATGATAATGAAGTAATTCTAATTAATTCAATTGATAAACATTGTTATTGTTATTGTTAAATGAAGAAATTGAGATTGAAACTCATCTTAAAAAAAAAAAAAAAAATCCTATTTTTGTAATGATTATATGTTAAAAAAGAAGAAGCAATTATGATGGAGCAATTATATATTCAAATCATATCGTATCGATGATAGAAAAATATAATAATGAAACTAATATATTGGAATATGAGACCAGGTTTGAACTTTGAACCTGCATCGTACTGTTTGAAAAAGAAAACAAAAAAATGAATGCAAGGATTTGAAATTTGAACCAAAAACCAACCTGGTTTGGGCTGAAAATTCTTCTCATGAAAAAAGACAATTATAGCCACTGATTGCTAAGTAACCTAACACAATTCACATCATCACGGGTCAAGAGTCAAGACTCAAGATGGCCTTTCCTTACTTACTTTGCCAACCCAAGCTAAACCCTAGTTGGGTCAGATTGAATCTGAGCCTCACAAGTAGCATCTAAAAACTAAAAGTCCTACAAAGATCAAAAGGGATTCTTGGACACATGATTGGGCTTTTTTTTTTTTCTTTTATTAAAAACAAATAATAATAAAATAGACAAATAAATTCACTCCCCCAAAAAGCAACCTCTCTTTCATGTGGACCCCTTTATTGATAAATAGTAGTAGTAGTAGTCCACTATATTCGGTGGGCTACACGCCCTACACGTACAAACCCCAAAAACAAAAACAAAAAGACCAAGTAAAAAAACACTCCCCGATTGTACCTATTAAGCCAAGCCGAACCACTGGTTAAGAGAGGCTGGGCTTTGTGGTCCGAGCCTATATAGTTATAGAAAGAGAGAGAGAGAGAGAGAGAGACTTAGACTCAAAGACTATGACTGAGACTATGAGTGAGTGAGAGTGTGTGAGAGAGCATAATAATAAGTGGTCTGGACCTCTCTCTCAAAAAGTCCAATACCCAAAAGGAAAAAATAATCGAGTCCTATTTTTAATCTTTCCCCCAAATTCTTATCCCCGAAAACCAAACCAAACTCAGTCCCAACCACTACCTTTCATTTCGGTCCAATTAGCTTCTCGGGTTCTTTCCAAGCCCAATCTCTCTCTCTCTCTCTCACTCTGTGCAAAAACCCTAGATCTCTCGCGGCCCTTGAAGCTCGGAGCTCCGAGCTTTCACGCTCTCTCGTCTCCGATCCTTGATTTCCTCCTCTCTCTCTTCCGGTAAAAACCCTAACCCTAACCCTAATTTTTCTGCGATTGTGTCTGATATGCTTTTTGCTTTTGTTCTTCTTTGTTATGCTATTGTTATTTGAGTTCGATTTCGTCTTTTCGTTGATTGATTAGCTGGGGTTGTTGATTTATTGTGTGAATTTTTGAAAGTTGCAGATATTAGAAATGGGTTTCCGTTGGGTGTTGAAGGATGATGATCGGGTTGTTGTTGATTCATGATTGTGATTACTGGGTTTTTTTTTTTTTTTTTTTTTTGATCCGGGCTGCTTTTGTTTTTTTGGTTTTTGTTTTTTAAATCTTGAATTTGAAGAAGCCCAAATCAAACCCTAGATCTGGTTTTGTTTTTTGTTTTTGTGTTGGTACTGTTTTTAGTTTTAGCCCACTATAGCAAATTACCCATTTAACCCTGACCCGTGTGGGTTCCAATTTTACATTAAGATCTAAAAAGATGGACATGATCAAGTGGACCGTGTGAGGACTCTTGAGTCTCTAGTGCGGGTCAAGTTGACTTTGCTCATGTTTTTGAGTGGGCCCAAGCCCGGCCCATTATAATTAAGCCATGATAGTATTATATAGTGCTGGGCGTTTGTTTGAGCTTTTGAAGTTAGTGACGCGGACACAATCTGTGTTGGACTTGGGGCGCTTTAAACTGAGAAAGCACTTGCAACACAGGTTTGGTTTGCCAAACGGCTTTAGTAAAGCATACTGGGTATGTGTAACCAGTTTGTTATTGATTGTTAAGGTATACATGAGCCGTGTAACTTTCAATATGCTGCACAAATCTAAGTCGTCCGTGCATATGGGATAATGGGTCCAACATAAACCCACTTGGGGTCCAGTCCATATCTACATATTTTTTTAAGCAAGTGTAGCCGTATTCTTGTATGTTTGCGTTTGTTAAAAACTTGGTTGTTCAAAAATTTGACACAGTTACAGTGTTGAACATCACTATAAGACTATAAGTTGTCTAATGTAGAAACTTTTCAGGAACTGATAAACTGGAACAAAGTTTTCTTTATTAGTTTATGCATGTCAAATGATGCAAAAATTGCTAAGATGGACTGTCTTCATTAGATGGCTTGTGATAATTAAAAGCGTTTAGGAAATATTGAAGAAACTGATTGTGGAACGAGTTTATTTGGTGACACTCATGATATGTTCCTTTGAAAGCTGAAAGAAGAAAAGTAACTTAAACAGTCCTCAGTTGTTGTATCCCATCAAGGTTGTTTTAATTAAATTTTCCGAATGCCTTCTGGTTCATTTGTACTTCACCTTATGTTCTCATTAACTTCTTAATATAATTATGTGTTTTTTTGGACAAACATTTTGTTTTAAGAGAATGAAAAAGGGGTACAATTCAAGTACAAAAAAGATACAAAAGTACCCCCTCAAAAGCTTCTAAACTTAAAAGGTCATAAGCGTTGCAAAAGAAGGACAAACTGACATCTGCCTAGCCTTCCATTGAAATAGCAATCTTAGAACAAAAGGTTATGCTTATATAGGCTTAGTTCAAGACCATCAAATGTTCTACTATTCCTTTCCACCTGAACACACCATGAGACAAAGTGTGGTTGTGCATTCCAAAATTTGCTATAACATTGCTGTTTAAACCACCCTGCCCAACTAGCGAAAGTCACTTCTTCCCCTCTTCAAGGTGTTTTTTCATTTTAATATTTGGGGTACAGCTCCTGTACATTAAACTAGTGGCCAATATCTGAATGGTACAAATGATTGATGGAAGAAAGCTTCACAACTCCCATGCCTAGGATGCTGGGATGAGTGATGACCACTATCCAATTTTGTATTCTTTAGGCTTCTTTGTGTCCTTTGTACATGAAGTAGCCTTTCTTTAATAAAGTTATTCTTACCTATCAAAAAATAAAAAATAAAAAATTGTTGTTTTGTGCTGACTGGTAGAATGTATGTATACATACCTCATAGTCATCTCATTAGCTTATGTTTTGATGTTTCTTTATATAATGCTTCATTTTCTGCATCGATTTCTAAATTTTTTGATATCTGTACTAAATGTTTCATGTTCTCATTTATTGACATGAATTAGTATTTGTACCTTTTAATTAACATAAGCAATGGTACACGTGTGATTGTTTGTTTGTCAAATCCGAAGTTGGCTCTGTCTTGTGATATCTTTAGTTTACATCTTTTTGAATGAGTTATCTTCAAAGGTAGATTTTTTCTGTTCACCATCTAGTGTAGCCCTTATGTATAAACTATTAAGTTGTTCTGTGTTCCCTTGGATGGAAGGCAAGTTTTGCTTGATCTCACTTTGCATGCAAGCACTTTCTTGGCTGTGCACATGGGAATTATCTCTTTGTGGTACTTGTTTTCAACTGTTCTTCAGATGATTTTGTCATTAACTTAAAGTTGTATTGTTTTAATATGTTCTCCTTAACTACTAATTACTCTAAGTTTTGAGCTATATAGTAACATACTCATTAGGATGGTTTCTCAAATGTTTATAGCTCTTGTTCTGTGTTAGTGTCTTCCTTGTTTTCTTTAATACAATAGCATTATCTATCTATCCATTAATTCTTTGGTTTCATACTTAACATATATACTTTCTATAGCCACGTTGCTTGTGTAATTTTGGTTTGTGCTGCTGATAGCAGGAATTCACTTTTGCAATGGCGACCCTCGATGAAGAGAAGATTGCAACGCCAGATGAGCACAAGATGGAAACTTCAGATGAGCACACAAAATCAACCCCAGATGAGCACAAGATGGAAACTTCAGATGAGCGCACAAAAGCAACCCCAGATGAGCAGACAATGACAACCCCAGATGAGCATACCTTGACAACCCCAAATGAGCAAACACTGACAACCCAAAATGATCACACAATCTCAAATGAGCACACAATGGAAATGTCAAATGAACACACAGTGACAATCTCAAATGAGCACACAATGGCAAACCCAGATGAGCACACAATGATAATCTCAAATGATCACACAATGGCACCCCCAGATGAGCACGCAATGGTAATCTCAAATGATCACACAATGGCGAACCCAGATGAGCACGCGTTGGTCATCTCAAATGATCACACAATGGCCACCCCAGATGAGCAGGCTTTGGTAATCTCAAATGAGCACACAATGGAAACCCATTATGAGCATACAATGGCAACCCCAGATGAAAACAAGATGATAACAACCACCCCAGAAGTGAACAATGAGCTTCCAAATTCAGAAACACAGCCTAACAAGCGGAGGAAAAAGAAGTCCATAGTATGGGAGCACTTCACCATAGAAAATGTTAGTGCTGGATGTAGGCGGGCATGCTGTAAGCAATGCAAACAAAGTTTTGCATATAGTACAGGTTCTAAAGTTGCTGGTACCAGCCACCTGAAACGCCACATTGCCAAGGGTACCTGCCCAGCGCTTCTACGTAACCAGGGGCAGAATCAACAAAGCCCGTATACCCCTCGATCGAGGGTCGGGGGAAGTGGCAATGCTACTGATCCACCAAAACGACGTTACAGAAGCCCTAGCTCGCCCTATGTCACATTTGATCAGGATCGTTGCCGCAATGAGATTGCTAGGATGATCATCATGCACGACTACCCACTTCACATGGTTGAACATCCTGGATTTCTAGCTTTTGTTCAGAATCTTCAGCCCCGATTCAACATGGTGAGTTTCAATACTGTCCAAGGGGATTGTGTTGCAACTTACTTAATGGAAAAGCAAAGCCTTGTGAAGTTTATTGAGGGCATGCCTGGACGTGTTTGCCTTACACTGGATACGTGGACTTCAAGCCAAACAGTAGGTTATGTGTTCATAACTGGACACTTCATTGATAGTGATTGGAAGTCACACAGGCGGATTCTCAATGTCATAATGGAACCATATCCTGATTCAGACACTGCCCTTAGTCATGCAGTTGCTGCTTGCCTTTCTGATTGGAGTTTGGAGAGCAAGTTATTTTCTCTCACTTTTAGTCAGTCACTGAGTGAAGCTGCTCTTGAGACTCTTAGGCCTCTTCTTGCAATTAAGAACCCACTTATCCTCAATGGTCAATTATTGGTTGGTAATTGCATTGCCCGTACCTTCAGCAGCGTGGCAAAAGATGTGTTAGGATCCGGGGAAGAAATAATCAAGAAAATCCGGGACAGTGTAAAGTATGTGAAGACATCAGAATCCCATGAGGAAAAGTTTTTTGAGCTCAAAAGACAGCTTCAAGTCCCCAGTGAAAGGAGCCTATGTCTTGACGATCAATCTCAGTGGAATACAACATATCAAATGCTGGTGGCCGCTTCTGAGTTAAAGGAAGTGTTTTCTTGTTTGGATACTTCTGACCCTGATTACAAGGAAGCCCCATCCATGGAAGATTGGAAGCAGGTTGAGACCCTCTGTACATACTTGAAACTTCTCTTTGATGCAGCAAGCATCCTTACGTACACAACTAATCCAACAGCAATTACATTCTTTCACGAAGTGTGGAAGATTCAGACAGAACTGGTTCGCGCAGTTATGAGTGAGGATCCCTTTGTCAGCAATGTTGCTAGAATAATGCTAGAAAAAACTGAAAAATACTGGAAGGATTGCAGCCTGGTTTTGGCAATTGCAGTAGTCATGGATCCCCGTTTCAAGATGAAGCTTGTTGAGTTCAGTTTCACGAAAATCTATGGTGAAGATGCCCCCACATATATCAAGATTGTTGATGATGGAATTCATGAGCTCTTTCATGAATATGTGACACTTCCTTTGCCTCTGACCCCAACTTATGCAGACGAAGGAAATGCTGGAAGCAACATTAAGCAAGAAGAATCCCAGGGTGGAACTCTCCTGTCTGACAATGGACTCACAGATTTTGATGTATACATCATGGAGACTACTAGCCAACAGATGAAATCGGAGTTGGATCAGTATTTGGAAGAGTCTTTGTTGCCTCGTGTGCAGGATTTTGATGTATTAGGTTGGTGGAAGCTAAACAAGATGAAGTACCCAACTCTTTCAAAGATGGCTCGTGATATTTTGTCCATTCCAGTATCTACTACTGGTCCTGACTCTGTATTTGATATGACAAGCAAGGAGATGGATCGATATCGAAGTTCTCTACGACCTGAGACAGTGGAAGCCCTTATATGTGCTAAGGATTGGATGCAGTATGGATCTTCAGAAGCTTCAAATGCTCTTGTGAGAATGGAATATTAGATTCTAGGTTTTTCACTTCTGTCACATTGTGTCTTGTATGATGGTAGGTTGTTGCCATATTGTCTAGTTTCAAATTCGCCATTAGGTCTAGCAATTTGTACCATTCTAAGAATAGTTTGGGTGCTTGGACATATAATTAATTTAGCTTCTAGTTTTAGCTTCAGTTCCATTCAGTGTCGGAGTTTGCTGGGCGATAGCTCCTAGTCCAAGAAACACTGATGTACAATTGCTGATATGCTGAATGTGCATTCCCAATAGCTTCCATTTTGATTAAGCACTGCATAATTTTGAATTTCATTTAGGATTCAGTTTCGAATTTGATTGTCTTTTTGTACATTCATCTTTGGCTGCTGTGTGGGAGTGCATTGTCTGTAACCAGTGGTAGCTAGCCTAAGCTTACTCTGGTTAGAACTTGGCCTAGACAAGCAAGCGTTATTCACAATGAGCTATTTACTTCTTTTTTCTTTTTCTTTTTGGGAAATAAATGACATTGAGCTGCTATTTCCTTCTGAATGATATTCTGAATGATAGCTGTAGTGCTAAACTTCGAATTTAATAACCTAAGCGAAGCTAGTTGAAGACTCATTACATTTGTATACCCGGGTTTGGTTTACTTCCAGTACTTTTTTTAATTAGAATCTCATTTTGTTTTAATGAGAAATTGCCACATCATTGACTAACTAAATAAAAGGTAGAGATTAAAACTCACTACCACTTGTCATTGTATATTTAAAATAAAAGGACATGTTCAGTTAAAAAAGTACTGAAGGTAAACCAAACCCAATAATCTACTTGCCATGTAAAGAATTGATATTCTTGGACCAACAATTCATTGTTAAGGTATATAAATATATAATTACTCCTTGTTTAACTTAGATGGTTAAGCTACTAACTTGAGGGCAAGTTTTTCACGGGAACATTGAATTTTGGTTACAAATCCTAACTTGGTGTCATAAGGTCAATTTTTCTCTCAAATTTTCTGCTTATGATGGCTCTAAGTCTTTGACTTAGTCTCAGCCAACACCACACACACACACTGCATGAACCCCTAGAACAGATTATTAGGGACACACACTTACTCAGCACACACTATGTTTACAGAGAACCCACCCCCAACATTTATTACTTAATCTCAAGTACAAAGGAAACCCTTACGAGCCTGGATAAATACATAGAATTCTCTCTAAGGTAATTATCTAATCTGATGTTGAAAACCTTAACAACATTAGGGTCATTTACATAGAAATAATTGCCATGGCAGTTACTGCCTAGCAACTGCTTGGGTCTTGGACAATCTGCCGCTTGTGTTCTAACTTAGGACACCTTGAACTACTACTGTCTTGGCTCCTTATCCATGTTTTCAGCCCCTACACAGCAGGTCTGAATATTAGGAAAACCAGAAACTGCCTTGATAACTGCCTGGTAAGTGCTCCTGCACATCAGCACATACACAACTTATGTCTCAGCAGATCGTGGGGCTTCTGCCCACCACTTAGCAGCCCACACAGCATCTAAATAAACATTTTAGGATGCTTGGTCTATGCCTAAGCCATCCCCCATCAATCAACACAGCCCATATATCATGCCCACATGTAGCAGCACACACACAAGGTAACTGCCATCAGCCCACTAACATCTATCCATGCACCAGGCTAGCACCCACTAGCTCATGCCTTGCACACAACATCTAATTACACACCATCATGGCAGCCCAACCCAGCCTTGCACACAAGCCACCAAGCCCACACACAAGCAATTAGCCATCAAGCCACCAATGTCATGCACATCACTCAAGGGTTGACACCACCTGCTACCACCCGTCTTAAAACCAACTCTGCCCACCATGGCCCCACTCTACCATGGCCTTAGGGCATTATATGGGGCAAGGTTTCTCCACATGCTGCCCCCTTACACTGCTCATCGATCCAACTCGAATAGGGGGACTGTGCATGTCCCCCTTAAAGAGCCCTTAGGAGCATTACTAATCTGGCATAAGGAACCATCAATGTGTTAAGAAAACATAAATCCATGTGACTAGCCTAATGCTATCCAAGCACCATCATTCCTCATGCCATTATTAGCAACAAGTAAAGCTCTTAACACCTAGGGAGGTTATACTGTTAACCATGAACTTAGGGATTCTCTAGAGCCATTGGTATTTCATCTAAGATAGGGATTGAGAAGTTGTATGTGGGCATTATTGTTAACCTTATTGCTAATATAGCTTTGATCTAGATTCCTAAATCCTAATAGACTTTTTTTTTAGGGTTAGATTCCTATGATCTTGTTTCCACCCTTGATTTAGCTCATGACTAATTCTGTTGGCATAAGCTGACAAAATTGCTAAAACCATTGCTGATGAAAGATCTATTAGAAGAACTACATTCAGCTACTTTTGATAGATGTGAAATGAATAGCAAAAGTTTGGTTTATGTGAAATGAACTTTCCGGATGCTCTCAACCATGCAAATAATGCCAAGTTGCTTTTCTACTTTCGATTACTTTTAGATGACAAATGAATAGTAAAAGTTGATTCTTGCTACTATGCAAATAGTAATGATTCTTACTGCTCCCTACGAGGGTTGATTCCCCCTGCTCCCCACTATGCAAATAGTGCCTATTTTGCCTATATATATATATAAAGCCAAAATGGTGAGAAGATCCAATTAAATATTATAGTTTGGATGGAAAGTGTTCTGCCTAATGCATTTCCTTTTGTTTTGGCTGATTTACCAGCAAGTTAATAAAATTGCCAGACTGATTTGATTCTCAAAAAAAAAAAAAAAAAAATGATAAATACATTTATTTTGTTATATTAATCATTTTAAGTGATGCATTTATTATTTAAGTATAATGAAAATTTGATGTCATTTTTCTAAAATTTATATAAGTAACAAGTGATTTAAAATATGGTATTTTTGCTTAAATTTTGTTGTTTTAACAACAATTGAAAGAAAGTCCAACAAAAGAAGAAAAAAAATATAGCACAATCAAGAATGTAAAAAAATAATTGAAAGATATTTACATTTTTATTTTATCAAAATAATATTTTTTGCATTTTTTAGTAGGCATGAAACATGTGTATATACATCAATCACTATATCATGAAATTTTAAGTTTGTAAGCACATATAGAATGATTAAATCAATATAACATGCTTATTTATGTGGAAACACAAAGTTTCTAACCAGTTGAGCTACAAAGCTATTGGAAAAAATTGTTGAAATATTGGAGGAAACTAATAACAAATGACACTGCATAACGTTCAGAAACTTTGCTATTTCCCACAAGTTTTAAACAATATGCCAACCTTCGATCTGCCTAGAATTAGGAAATCTAGGACGTACTCTAGGCTAAAAGTTAAAAGGAATAGGCTCAACACCATCTTCATGAAAAATGAAAACTTATTGTCAATTTTAATTTTAATTTTTTTGATAAGAAAGTTGATATATTAATAAAAAGGAAAGGGAGGCTCATGCCCCAAAAAAGGCAGAGACAACAATGGGAGAACCGATCTATCAACTTCCTTACAAAAGACCCACAGAGGGATGGAAAAGATGGGTTGGGGTCCATAATTTGGAGAAATACATGCCCAACGGGCTAAATAATGAGCAAGCTCATTACATGATCGATAACAAAAAGAGAATTTTGCAACAGAAAAGTAAGGAAAAAGGTTGCGGACTTCTAAGATAATGGAAGAGATTTCTCATGGAGGATCAAAAGATGAGCAAACTATAGACTCAATGACAACCTTAGCATCGCCTTCAAAAATCACAAACTTGAAACCAAGATTTATTGTTGTGGACATGGCAAGGAGGGCAACTTTGGCTTCACCCTAAATAGGGGATTGAGAAAGTTCCTTTGTTGTACAAACTGAGATAATAGTACCAATAAGATCACGGCCAACAACAGACATGAATGTTGCATTTGGTCTAATGGCAAAAATTGAATTTGATCCAACCTGTTAGTGGGGGCACCATTAAGAGGCAGTGGAGGGGATACGAACAGCCGTGCTTCAAAGTGGGATTTGAACGATCTGTTGATATTAGCAGCAAGCCGATTAGGAGGGTTGGAAAGGTCTTCAAAAATCAATTGGTTTCTGCTCCACCAGATCCGGTCACACATTATTGCAACTAATAGGGAGAAAGATGGGTCAATTAATGTGCAAAGACCAAGGAGACTCATAGGATTTAGGATGGACTTTGTAAGGCAGTCTGAAGAAGAAGATACCGATGAAGATGAAACACACCATATCATTTAAACTTCAAGTTCAATACACAGCATTTTATAGCAGCCTTTAATGTCTAAAGTTTAAACGCATTGTTTTAATGATCAGTTGGTTTAATTCTTTGTTTTAGCATGTGTAATTGTTAGTTAATCTGTTATAATAGATTCCCTGATTCTATGCTTAGCCTACGCTTAGCCTTTCTTTCTCTTGATTAGTATATAAACAGATCAGTGGCTCCACAATGTAATAAGTCACGCATTTTATAAAAAGATCTTTTCCTTTTAGCTTTTCTTCTAGACTTTTCTCTGTAGCTTTTCTTCTAGACTTTTCTCTTCATGGTATCAGAGCTGTGCTTCCATGGCTTCCACTAGCTCAGCTTCATCTTCTACCTCAACCACAACCACGATGACCAATCCACTCACACATATCAATCCCTTACTGCTTCTACTATCAAATATGTCTTCAATGGTGACAGTCAAGCTAGATTACTCCAACTATATCGTCTGGAAACACCAGATTGAGGTAATCCTAGAAACCTACTCAATGATTGATGCAATTGATGAGAATGATGTGGCACCAGACCAGTTTCTAAAAGATTCCTCTGGGAATGTTACTACTAAGATCAATCTAGCTTTTCTGAGTTGGAAGAATCGTGAGCAAGTATTGTTCACATTTCTTAACTCAACACTCTCTCCTTCTATTCTTGCTCTCACTGTTGGACAGAAATCCGACAGAGGAGTGTGGAAAGTCTTGGAAAAGCGTTTTGCTTCAGTGTCTAGGTCTAGTGTAATGAGTCTTAGGAATGAATTGAACTCTATAAAGAAAGGCATAGATTCAATTGATGTGTATTTTCAGAGAATTAAGCAGATCCGAGACAAATTGGCTGCTGTGTCAGTCATACTTGATGATGAAGAGCTTCTTCATGTGGCACTTGATGGTCTACCATCAGAATATGCCTCTTTTAGTTATGCTATAAGGACTAGGAGTGATGTTCTCTTAGTGGAAGAGCTTAATACTCTCCTTAATGTAGAAGAGAGAGCAATCAAGAAGAGATCTGGTTTTGTTGATGCTAATACTATGGCAATGGCTGCGAATTCTCAATCTCAAGGGTTTGGTAGAGGAATAGGCAAAAATAATAATCAAAGAGGTCATGGTGGTAGAGGTTTCAATGGCAGTAATGGTTTCACTGGTGGGAATGTCTCTCAATTTGGTCAATCTAGCCAGGCTAGACCTCCAGGATTTCCGGGGCAATCAAGTCAGAATGGAGGATTTCAAGGATAATCAAGTCAGAATCAAAGACTACAGTGCCAAATTTGTGGAAAGAGTGGCCATACAGCTCTTGACTGCTACCATAGGATGGATTTTTCTTTTCAAGGAAGACATGCTCCATCAAAACTGGCAGTAATGGTGGCTAATTCAACTCAGATTCATGGGACAAATGGTTGGCTCACAGACACTGGTTGTTCTGATCACGTGACACTAGATTTAGCCAATCTTTCACTTCAACAGCAACCTACCTCTGGTTCAGAGACTGTCACTGTAGGGAATGGTCAAGAGCTCCCTGTTACTCACATTGGTAGTGCTGAGTTATGTACTTCCTCTCATAATTTTAGGCTTGATGGTATATTTAGAGTTCCTGATCTTGCATCCAATTTACTCTTTGTTCATAAACTTTGCTTGCAAAACAATGCTTGTTGTTATTTTGATGCTTATAGATTCTCCATTCAGGATTTACCTTTGGGGAAGATCCTCTACGAAGGATTGAGTAAAGATGGTGTCTACCCTATTCCATCACTCTCTTCTCTCAATCCTACTGCTTACACTGCTTCTCAGGTTTCCAAATCATCCCAAATTTCTAGTCTGTCAACTGGTAGTTCTACTCAAATTCTGCTTTGGCACCAAAGACTTGGACATCCAAGTGCAAAGCTTCTTCATCCTGCTATTCATTCTGTAAATCCAGAGTTTACTTTTAATAATGTTGATGTCTGTTGTTCATCTTGTAAATTCTGTATAAGTGCTAAGATGCACAAACTTCCTTTGAAAAAACATGAAATACAATCAACTTCTATACTTCAAATTGTGCATTCTGATGTTTGGGGTCCAGCACCTATCTCTTCCTTATTTGGTTATAATTACTATGTTGTGTTCATTGATGATTTTACACATTTTACCTGGTTCTTTCTTCTTAAACAAAAGAGTGAGGTGTTTACTGTGTTCAAGCACTTTAAAAAATCTTGTTGAGAATCAATACTCCACCAAAATTAAAGTTCTAAGATCTGATAATGGTGGTAAATACATTAATTCTGAATTTCAAGATTTTTGTTCTGAACATGGTATCCTTCATCAAACCTCTTGTCCCCATACTCCTTCACAGAATGGTGTCTCTGAAAGAAAGCATAGACACCTTGTAGAGACTGGTCTAACCTTGTTGTATCAGTCTTATTTACCTTTTAACTACTGGTCCTATGCCTTTTCCACAGCTTATTTTCTCATAAATAGACTACCCTCTTCTATTTTGGGCTTTATTTCTCCTTGGGAAAAGATAAATTCTGTTTCTCCTTCACTTTCAGCCCTTAAGACTTTTGGTTATGCTTGTTATCCCTATGTTAGACCCTATAATAAGCATAAGCTTCAACCTAGGTTAGTAGAGTGTGTGTTTCTTAGTTATCCTCCACTATCAAAAGGATATTTGTGTTTGGACCCCGCTACTAATACTATGTATACCACTTGCTATGCTTTGTTTGATGAAAATATTTTTCCTTTTGCTCAAAAGTCTGGCCTCACTAATCCACATATTCCTTTTTCTAACTCTAGTATTGATTCTGCCTGGTTTCTTTCTAAATCTCCACCCACTAATTCCACTTTTGCATCTCCTTCCTCTCCACAAAAGTCATTTGATGAGTTCATTCCTTTTACCTCAGCTTTTTCCTCTTCTGATACTGTTTCATGTTTGCCTAGTTCATCTTCTGCTCCTTTTCTTCCTAGTGTTCCTATTTCTGATCATGTTTCATCTTCTTCATCTGCTATTCTTGCTCCTGATGCTTCTGTTTCTCATCATTCTTTACCCATTGTTAATCATCACCCTATGGTTACAAGATCAAAACTTGGTATTCATAAGCCTAAGGTTTTGAAGGTTGGTTCTGACTACACTTACCAAGAACCTCATTCTTACCATGCTGCTATTAAATACCCTCAGTGGGTTGCTGCTATGGACTCAGAGTTTCAGTCTCTCCTAAGACAAAATACTTGGTCCCTTGTTCCTCCACCTGCTGACAAGAACATAGTTACTTGTAAATGGGTTTTTAAGCTGAAAAGGCATAGTGATGGGACTATTGCAAGGAATAAAGTTAGATTAGTTGCTCGGGGTTACCTCCAACAGTATGGTTTGGATTATGAGGAGACCTTTAGCCTTGTTGTGAAACCAACTACTATGAGATTGCTTCTTGCTTTGGCAGTTACCTATGGTTGGGATCTTAAACAATTGGATGTAAGTAATGCATTCCTTCATGGTTTGCTTAAAGAAGAAGTGTATATGGCTCAACCTCAAGGTTATGTGGATCCCTCTTGTCCAAATCATGTGTGTCTGTTGCATAAGGCTTTATATGGTTTGAAACAGGCTCCTCGGGCCTGGTTTGAGAGGTTTAGTACTCAGTTACTTCATGTTGGGTTTGTGGCTTCAGGTGCTGATGGTAATTTGTTTATTTACAATCATGATTCTCATCTGGTTTTCCTTCTACTATATGTAGATGATATCATTGTTGCTGGTAATCACCCCTCTTTTATTTCCTCTCTAATTCACTCCTTGAGCCAAGAGTTTGATCTTAAAGATTTGGGCAGATTACATTACTTCTTAGGACTTCAAATAGATTACACTTCTGATGGTTTGTTTGTCCATCAACCTAAATATGCTTTGGATCTTCTTCACAAGTTCTCCATGTCAGAATGCAAACCTTGCAAGACTCCCTGCTCTCCCAATGCTCATCTTGTTCCTAATGATAGTCCCTTGCTGCCTGATCCTCCCTTGTATAGAAGCTTGGTTGGTGCCCTACAATATCTTACTTTTACAAGGTCGGATTTGTCATTTGATGTTCAACAGACTTGTCAGTTTATGGCTAATCCCACTTCTAATCATCTTCAAGTCGCTAAGAGGATTTTGAGATATCTTCAAGGGACTGTTCATCAAGGCTTGTCTTTTACACCAGGTCCTCTTGTTCTATCTGCCTATAGTGATGTAGATTGGGCTATGACCTTTTGGACAGGAAATCCATCTCTGGTATTGTGGTGTTTCTTGGTCATTCCCCTATTACATGGTCTGCTAAGAAGCAGCCTACAGTGTCTCGTTCTTCAACAGAGGCTGAATATAGAGCTTTAGCTTCTGCTGCTGCTGAGCTTTGCTGGATTAAAATGCTTCTTAAGGACTTGGGGGTTTTTCTTCATGCTGCTCCTATTCTTTAGTGTGATAACGTGCCTGCTCTTGCCATTGCCTCAAATCCTATGTTCCATGCTCGCACAAAACACATTGAGGTTGACTACCATTTTGTTAGGGAACGTGTTCTTAGACATGATCTTCAAGTTAAATTTGTTGCTTCTCAAGATTAGTTGGCAGACCTCTTGACTAAGGGTCTTTCTTCACCTTGATTTCGTCTGTTGTGTTCCAAACTCATGTGGTCTTCTCCCCTGAGTTTGAGGGGGGATGTAAGGCAGTCTGAAGAAGAAGATACTGATGAAGATGAAACACACTGTATCATTTAAACTTCAAGTTCAATACGCAGCGTTTTGGAGCAACCTTTAATGTTTAAAGTTTAAACGCATCATTTTAATGATCAGTTGGTTTAATTCTCTGTTTTAGCATGTGTAATTGTTAGCTAATCTGTTATAACAGATTCCCTGATTCTACGCTTAGCCTTTCTTTCTCTTGATTAGTATATAAATAGATCAGTGGCTCCACAATGTAACAAGTCACGCATTTTATAAAAAGATCTTTTCCTTTTAGCTTTTCTTCTAGACTTTTCTCTGTAGCTTTTCTTCTAGACTTTTCTCTCCAGACTTAACCCATTCAGATGCTGACTTTGGTGGGATGGAAGATAGATTGATGGGATACTTGTATGCCTCCATACAATAATGGCAAAAGGCACTCAAACAAAATATGGACCACCGATTCTTGAGGATGGTGACACTGGGGACAGGATGAATCCAACCCAGCAATTTTTCGAGCTAGGAATTCTCTAGTGGGGAGAACATCCCATGCAATTTTCCAAATGTGGTATTTGAGTCTTTCATTGAACTTCATGGACCATAATTTCTTCCACTCAACAGCGGTAAGGGGACTAGAAGTTGAGAATCTGGCATTTTGGTCAACAAGGTAAGCCGACTTGACAGAAAATTTCCCACTTGGACATTTTGCCCAAATAATGGAATCTGCGATTAAAGTGAAGGGAATGTTGATTTGTTGAATGGAAGAGGCTGTATCATGGTTGTTGAGAACTCTATTTTCGCCCCACATGGCACTACTTCATTGGCAACCCATACCACATCAACATATTATTGATTTTTTGGGTAAATCTCTTTAAAACCCAAAATAAGTTTATATCTCATGGATTGGGCTCACATGGCCCACAAGATCCTTACTTCAAGAGGCGGATTCATGAACCACAATTCCTCTTCATCAATTGGGATCATAACCCCATGACATCATCAACATCAACATATAGATCGGGCTCAAGCAATGAATCAAAACTCATGACCCATATTACCTCTCTTACACTCATGGCAAGCGGCTTCTTCAACAAAAGCCCATATTTACACAAAATAACAACAAAACCCAAGGTATGTCATCTCATCTTCGGCTCATGATCCAAGCTCATGAGTCTCTTTGGGGAAACTTTGGGAGTCGTGGTTTGGAGGGCCAAGAGGTATGTTTAGTAAAACTCCAATGGTTTAAAGTTGATAAAAGAAACATGTTGCTTGGCGTGTCTTCTCCAACCCTGAACTCTGACGAGTTTGTGTGTAGTGGGTAACATATGGTAAGCATCTCTTATCACATAGCACTTAAAATGATAAAATTTCTCATTGCTCTTTTTCTAAAACTTAATATTCATCATATGGCAAATACTCAATATCTCCAGCCATCTAAATGCTGAACAAAAAACTATTCATTTAACCTCCAGCTGTTCCTATACAGATTTAGAAACCTCATTATATTATTCTACATAAACCATATTACTACTTTCAGCTAAAATCCAACTCAAACACATGGCCTAATTTGATTGGCTATCTTTAATCTTCATATATACATAAAATATTCATGATATCTCCATTATCCAGCTGCTGTCTGCCACAATCAGACCAAATATTTCTCTGCCAGAGCAGAGCATTAGATGCTCTTCTTGCTCACCAAGATTAAGTCACAACACAATGAGACCTTGACTAAATCTCTAAAGCTTCATTAACTTTCAACCAATCATTCTATTACTTACTAAAAACATGTTGTAATAGAACCTTGGACCAAAAACACAAACACCCAAAAAAGGAAACATTTCCAGTGAAACTCCAGTAGTGTGTTCAGCACTTGACACCTGGTTCGAAGTGACATCATCAGCCTTTTAATGCTCAAATCTCATCAGCCTAACATCTGACCTCATCTGCTTCTACCCTAAGCAACAGCTGTCTTATGACAGCTGTGATAGCTGTCTCATGATAACTATCACAGCTTTTCCTGACAGCTAGGACAGCTTTTTCAGAACAGATGTAACAACTGACCTAGCAGCCTTAGCATTATTGATTTTTCCACATTTGGCTAAAACCAAAACCAACTAAAAAAACTATCTTTTTCTTGCTAAAATACTTTCCTTTTCTGCTACTCTTTCCCTAGCAGCTCTTACCAAAAACAGCAAGAATACCTTAAAGCTAAACATACTATTTTTGGCCAAATCTTAAGATGGAATCTCTGAAGATTCATTGCTAATTGAGACAGATTTTGGCTGATATTCTTTGCTAAAATACCCCCCTTAAACTCAGCTATAAATAGAACTCTTCATTAACACCTCAAGGGGACACCAATAGAGAAGAACTCTCTCATAAGCTTCTTTCTCCCTCTAATAATCTTCTTAAGCTCTTAATGAAATTTTGAGTTTCTGAGTTTTTAGTTTCCAAATTAGGAACTAAACTCTTTAGCCCTTAGCTCATAAATTCCCTTCATAAGCCTTTATCAATCCTCCAGAAGTAAATCCTAGCAGCTTTACTAAACACACTACAACACCATTACTCTCTTATACTCATTCTCTCACTCTTAATATTCAGAAAATACATCTATCTTACTGCTCCTATCTCCAAATACCTAAACACATCTTCATACTCTTCTCTTACAAAATCTTTCCTCTTGGAAAGTAATCTCTACAACTTTTCCAGCAGTTATAATCTCATATTTTTACTATCTTTGACCTCTATATCTCTCATACTTCCATATATCATACATATTACAAATACTACATCCCACAAAACATCTATATCTTTTACTATCTCCACACTTCTCAAGAGATATCAAGCACTCATACTAAAAGCCCTTCTCATGGAAGGCATGAACTTCTATTACTAAAACCCTTTTCCTAGAAGGCACCAAGATCTCATATCAAAGTCCTTCTCCTAGAAAGCATGAATCTATCTTACAAAAAGCCCTTCTTTTAGAAGGCACAAATACTTCATACAAAAGCCCTTCTCATGGAAGACAACACTATTCATAACTTCACAGCAAGTAAAAGAACATTATCAAGGGGGAAACTCATTTAAGTGTATGATAAAAGGGGCAAGCTTAATCAGCCTCTACACACAGCTGGAAATACTCTCTTTCCCTCCAGTTGCACCCATTTTTCCCCTTCAATATTGAAGTTATCATGGCAAACTACCTCTCCATCGCTGGAGTCACTCTGCTAGAATGCTATCAACTCACAGATGTTATACAGCTGGAGCTACAAACCATACAAAGATAAGTGACTCTGCTTCCATATCTTTAAATTTACATTATTGAGTACATGATTATTTCACTTTTAAATACATATTACTTTATTCCAACTACTATTACAACTATTAATCAAAGCTTAAACTTATTTAAGTGCATGATAAGAGGGGCAAGCTTAACCAGCCTCTACACACAGCTGGACATACTCTCTCTCCCTCTAGTTACACCAATTTTTCCCCTTCAATATTGAAGTTATCATGACAAACTATCTCTCTACCGCTGGAGTCATTCTACTGGAATACTATCAGCTCACTAATGATATACAGCTAGAGCTATAAACCATACAAAGATAAGTGATTTTGCTTCTATATCCTAAAATTTACATCATTGAGTACATGATTACTTCACATTTAAATACATATTACTTTATTTCAACCACTATTACAACTATTAATCAAAGTTATTATATCAAATGCATATTATATATTTATTCGACCATTAACATGATTCTTAGACTTTGGCTTTAATGGTTTTGTAGGCTTAAAAGTACGTAGGTAGCCATTGGACCACGTGGCCCAATGTTGAGTTCCGGACGCAACTCTCCAAACAGAACCCGGGCCTAGTAAGGTTACTAATCTAGCAGATAACACATGGCCGAGCAACTGAAAAAGGCTCCCGAAAATGGTCAAAGAGGTTGTGGAGAAGAGCTCGGTTCTACTGTCTAGTTTTAGGAATAATTAGTTCATCTACCAATTTTTGGTCTGGCAGCAAAGTTATGTGGGTTGGGGTGAAGGATGGAATTGAGGGAATCCAATCTATGGAGAGAGCCACCACTAAGGGAATCCATTGTCATTTTTAATTAAGATAGCCTAAATCAAATAACATGTGTCGGAAGTCTTAGATCAAATGCTACCTCTTTAAACTCAAATCCAATCTCATTAAATGGATGCATGTTAGAGCCCTTGACTTTTATCATCGTTCTTCTTTGGACAGCCATTCAGCAAATTCAAGATTTTAACTTTTATATATTTATATGGATGAATGAAGAACTTTATTTCAAAGACACTAAAACAAATAAACAACTTAAGCTTACAAGGTCAGAACCAAGCAACCCAAATAATAGTTCTACCTAACAAAACAACAAACTTAACAGCTACATACTAAATCTTCCACCAATAAACCCATACAAACAAAACAAAATTTGCAGATGGAAATGATATATATAGAGCCATTGAACAACACACCTGGATGGCTGGATACTTATATGAAGTGTTCACTGCTATTGTGCTTCCTCTTGTTAACTATTTTCTCCAAAGTTTGAGAAGTCCAATATCCGAGTCACAATGTTCACAATGTAGCTTCACGAGAAACATGTTTGTCTTGTTACATCTACCTAGTGGCATCAAGCTAGTCACTCCTCCAACTTAGACGCAAGATATAGTTTAAATCGTACAACACACTATTGGAAAAAAAAAATGTTTATTATTATTGAAACCTAACTCTATGTCACGCGTTCCCATTTAATTTTTAAAATTTTTATGCCAAGTAAGTTAATTCAATACAAATTATGAGGAGTTCAATATAAATGAATCATAAAAAATCTCAATCATAAATCTAGTTTTATTTCTAAAATTAGAAGAAAAGTGAGTTTGAAGGATTTTGCTTTCCAATGCCATTTGTTTGTCTACCTAAAAATAATTCAAATTTATTAACTTCTTACATATTACTATGAATAGTTCATTATTTATTAGGTAGAAACTTATATAAGTATATATATGATATATGTGTATTATGTCAGTGCATATGCACAAGATTCTAAACTAATACTAAGTATTGTATTGAAATGCATAACTATTCTCTGAACTTTTCAAGAATTTAGAATGGAGCATAATTTTAGGGAAGCTTTAAAGCTAGTAGACAAGTAGAAGATGTTGTAACCCACTAAACACTACCTACGGGTGTTTTGATTTTTTTTTTCACTTGAAAACTTTGATGCAATGCAATCACCCTATTAATCAATTACTTTTATAATAATAAATTTAAATGATAAAATTTAAATACAATACCTTATATTAGAAAGAAAAAAAAAATACAATTCCTTATGTATTTCTTAAATAAATTAAATAAAAAAAAAAAAAAAAAAAAACCTAGGTAGTGTTCCTAAAGTACCCATTTTAAAAAGCAGTCACCTGTCTAATGTTTTTGAAACTGAATTATCATTCAAAGCAAAGAAAGAACCATACAAAGCTCAAAGAAAATCAGCTCCTATGTCTGGATTGGTTCCGACCCATGTTTTCACTTCTCTCGATCTTTTTGCGTGTTGGGCCAGTTCAGTTCATGGGCTATTTTTGTTGCTTGCACTGCTTGCTTACGTGTCACCTGTCTTCTCAATTAATCAATAGAGTTGGGCAAACAACGTTAACACTAAACATCATCCGTGAAAAACAAACCCCAAACAAACAAACTCCATCTTCTTTCTTCTCCGATTTCTCTCTCTGTCCCTCTCTGCAAGGAAAGAAAACCCATTAAAGCATAAGTGTGCATCACTTCCTCGGTAATCTCTCCTCTCTCCTGCTTTTTTCTCATGAATTTGCAAACCCTTTTAACTGGTTTTGAAACTTTCTCGATTATCAATACTGGTAGTCATCATCATATGAATGCTTGAGAAAGTTTTCTATTTTGAATATTCAGTTTCAATACCATGTTTTGCTTCTTCTTTTTCTAATTTGATTTTTACCTTATGATTTCAAATTTCTGCGGTTTTTTTTTTTTCTCGTAAGCAAATGGATCTCTCTCCATTCAAGCTGGACATTGATGAGCTTATAGGCGAGTTTGCTGAGGTACCATTTTCTAATTAATACCATTCTTCTTAATTTACATTATTAATTCGTTTTTATATTTTAATCCTTGTGGATTTTTTAACAGGGTGAATCAACAGCTTTGGCTGATATGAAGAGAGTTTGGCTTTCTAGAAAGTTCTCCTACATATATGAGGCTAGTCCTTCTTCCAACTTGGCCTTCTTTATGCAATCTTTGTATGCCCATTCAATTGGTATGCTCTTTTACATTATTCAATTTAGTTATTAATTGTGTTTAATCCATCTAATTGCATCTCGTATTGTATTACGAAAACAATGGAATGAGAATTCATTGAATTTTTATATGAAACTTTTTTGATTCAGAGGTTGTTATGTCCACAAAAATTACTAATTGCGTAAATTTTATGTTACATTAAGTTTTGCCAATGAATATTAGCTCAAATGGCACTTCCTCAATCTACAAAAGTCATGGATAGAAAACTCATTGGATGCTTGTGGAACTTTCTCGTCTTTGTTATCTTTGTTGTTTTGCCATGGTATGGTAACTCTTGAGTATTCCTGTGCAGGTTACATTGTAGGTAATGCTTCTTTATCACGCAGATTGGGTGGGCTCTATTGCCTTTACTGCCTCTATGAGACTCAGCCTTTCAAACCTCCTTTCAGAATATATCTATCCCTTGGTATGATTGTACACTAAACTTGGTACTAAAGTGCGTTCAATGCTTTTACTGCACTGCATTCATTGTATGAATTTAAACCTTTCAAACTACCTACCTTATGCCTGCAGTTTAAGTTTGTAGCGTTCGGCTATATTATTGTGACATAAGTAAACTAATATTTTAAACCATCTTTTCTTAGGCTTTTCTTTGACTTTTCCCATGCTCAAATTCTGATTATCTTTTCTATTATCATGTCCATATATGCATTCAATAGAAGGTGTAATTGTGGTTTCTCTTGTAGTGCATTGATGGATTCTTCTGTTTTGTTGTTTTTTTGTTGAACTTCCTAAAGCTTAGTGTTCTGCATGTTGCATAATCTAGCAATTCCAGGCCATGGTATTTATCTTCAAAGTGATGCTAAGTATGATAATTGATGGCTTCATGAAGCGCTTTATAGGAGTAGGTTCAAAAGTCAAATCCATTTGTAGTTGGGGCAGAGTGTATGTTACTGTTGTGGATGGCAAACTCCCTACTTGCAGTCATGAATGATTGAAATAACATGTATTGCTATTAACCATTAATTTTCCTGACTGGAGGTCAATTTTACCTTCTTCTTCTTCTTCCCTTTAAAAAAAAAAAAACTTTCATACATGTCAGCTGCCACTTTATTATTCTTAAAACCGTGAAATCATTGTTGATGTGAGAAAAAGAACAGCACAAACATCTTCTCTGTTTTACTTTCCTAAAATTGATATGGAAAGAGTTGGTTGTGATTGTTAGTAGGTAAAGGCACCGATTAGTTTTAATCTATACTCGAATATTATTCTCTGGTACTATTCCTTTCAGCTCTGTCAGCTTGGTGGCTGGTTTATTTTTGACTCATGCATGGACTCTAATGAAAGTTATTATATGCTTTGTTTAAACAAAACCTAGGATGTCCTCTCTCTCTCTCTCTCTCTCTCAGCTTACTTTGTTCCCATTTGACAGGAGAGCTGAAGAAACTTACAAACCTTGTTGTTGATGCAAAAGAAAAAGGTATAAATGTGGTATCTGCTTTGGTCAAAAGGATGCTTGAGAAAAAAATGTTCCTCTTTGGGTCTGTGGAGATGAATGAAGGCTCTGTTACAGAGACAGTAAATCAACTCACAGAATTACAGAATGCCCGCATTCAAGTTGCATATGATAAGTATGTTGCAACATATTATCTTTATTTTATGTTTTTTTTATTAAACATATTACACATGATTTCACATAATCTGAACATATTATTGCTTCCTGCTTTCCTTTTGACTTACAGGTTATTTGCTAATACTCGGATTGAGCACTTCCTCCGCATGGACTTGGTAAATATCATGGTGCTTTATGAGATACATTTATATATCTTTACACTCCTTGAGCAGACGCATGATCAGGGATATCAACTTTTTGGATTTCATTATAATGACATAATTGGTGAAAAATACATTATTTTTCTTTCAGATTATAGTGTCTCGCTCTAAGGAGCTGAGAGTAATTCAGAATTCTGCAACTTTTGAACTTATTCAACAAGAAATCTACCACTTTTGAATGGTTGCATCCATATAAATATTTCAACTACGTGATAAATCATAGAATTTTGAATTTCTTCCAAAATTGCGATGTGTAAACTATAGTAGGATGTTACCAATTGGTTTAGGGCATACTGAGCATTGATGACTGTTGCCAATGCTCCTTGTACTGATGTCATCTTCTTCCCCATTAGAAAGGATGGAAGGTAAGTTCATGGGTTCAATATTTTGCAGTGCATGAGTCGAGTATTTACCTATCAATGGAAAGCACCGATGACTGCTGGAGATCATCTAACCTAAACCAATCCAATTGTAAATGTAATTAGGGAAAAGCAAATTGAGTTTTAACCCAACTTAGATGGCTCCAGACCAAACACAAGCTGCAAATGTTGTAATAACCTTGAGAAGAATATGTAAAATTTGATTGAATTTTTCTTTGGGAGTGCTTATTCGACTTCATTGATTGATGTCGGGCTGATCCAAAGTTGAATGAGGACTGACCAGTGACCAGTTATCTGGTTGTTTGCTAACTTTGAATTGCATTGTTGAAAATTGTTCTGTACTTTGAAAGTAGTACTTTTAACTTAAAAATGATTTTTCTTCTGGGGTTAATGTCCTCTTATGAACACACATCTTTCAGTTAAAACTACAGTTCACCCAGAGGTTTTTGAGGTGTGTGTAGATTGACAGTCAGTTGGTTTTGCCTGTTATACCTTTTAGCCACTTATCAGCTTGTTGATTAGGTGATCCTTCATTGTCATACTGGGTACTGTGTTCCTGTGTATTTCGTTTTATACTTCTCTGCAAATTAGCTTGTTTTGCTTATACTGCATCTAACATCCTTCATCCCCCCCACGCACAAATACCAGGGTACGGAAGTTGACTTGAATGTGCTACAGAAAATGGCAAAAGAATATGCAGAGTCGAAGAAATTGGCCATTGACGGTACTTTATTTTTCCTTACCTAATTCAGCAGCAACAGAATAAGCAGAGAAACATGGGAGCGACTTATATGTTTCCAAGTGGTATCATGATATTTAGTGGTGCTATCTTTAGCATTCTAGAAAGCTAGTATGGTGCATCAACCCTGAAGATATTCAGATGAAATTTTTTAAGCTATTATTTTTCACTCTAATTTCCTTCACACAGTGCAACCTAAAAGGTCTTATCAACTAATCTTAGGCATTCAGTGAGGACATCTGGTATGACTTGTCTACGTACTTTTAGGTCTGAATGGCCAACATGATTTTCAATGATGTTACATAGATTTTTTGTTTTTAATTTATATCTCTTAAAATCCATATCCTTGACAAATGTCATGTTCATTGTCAATACCAAATACTTATTAAAAAGAATTGTGAAAACTGAAAAATCTTCAAATTATTTATGAAATTCCTAATACCCACATTTTCTCTACTCTTTTAGAATGACAACATTCACATTTATATTTTGTTTTTTAAAACTAGTTTCACTGTTAAATCTTCTCTCAAGATTACATGCAATATTATTTGTAACTCCCCCCACCTCAAAAAAAGATAAAAACAAAAAACTGATTTTACCATGCACTGTTTGTAGTGCCACTTAATGCAAATTCTTCTACTGTCTCCCTTGTTACAGACAGTTTTGTCCTTCTGTCCTTTAAGAAGTTTAATTATGGTAATGCAATTCTTTATTTATGCCTCTCATCTTGATTTCTTGTTAAAGAGGCCAGCAAGGTGGTGGATACCCAAGACATAAAGCACATATCAGAAGATAAGAAATTAATTGGAGATACAGTAGAGAAGATATCTGATGACTGGAATGTCCAAAAAGATATCTTTTATCGACAAACAGGATTCAACCAGCAACCTCGTGGAGAACAACAGCCGCTGTTGCAGCTGCAACAAGAAGAGCAACAACAGCAAGATGATGACGACTTTGATCAAGAACTGGAACAACTACTATTACAAATGTAATGGCAACGGCACCTGTGGCAGCTTCATGAAGGCACAGTTTCCTCCACAGTTGAGCAAGGTTCAGGGGCAGGGATAGTTTCTGGATATTTTTTATTCCATTCTTATTGCACTTCCACGCAAAAGCATCTCCTCCTAATTTTGTTTCAGAAAGGAAGAATGCTAATGGATCCTTGGGTTAGGTTCTTATTTGATTATGCCCCATCAGTACGTACAGTGGATTTGTAAATACGGCAAACGATTGTGTAGGAGTGAAATCATGAATGATGGCCTGTTTAGAATATGCATTCAATTAATTCATTCAAAGGCTTCCTATTACAAAATTTCCTGTTAATCTTGCAATTGACATGAGTTTTTGTTAATTATGTGGAGGAGAATGGAAGGCCATGTTGCTGGTTGTTAAATTGTAGAGGGCTAACAGAAGAAATTCCTAGCTCCACTGATCAAAATGATACAGTAATTGAATTTGAGCCCGCCAGTTAACAAACAGAATGATGGAAGTCATTGTTATCTTCACTGATATCAGGATTAGAGTACAGCTTTGTATGTGACACGAAGAATGTGATGATCCCGGTGTCTGCCAGCTGTTCAATCGGAAACCAAGCTCTCCATTGAGCGTGACTCCATTTTATTCCATTTAACTTCTTTTTTTATGGGGTTAAATTTTGGGCGAAGTGAACATGCATGTAATCTGATTTGTGATCATCCCAGTAGTAATTAATGACTTCATCATATGTTAATGGTTCTCTCCATCCCGCTGGGCTGTTGTATTCATATTTGTATTCTTTTTCTTATTTTTGTTATCTGAATAAATATAAATAACAAAAATAAAACAAGAATAAGTATTTTTGATGATTGTTTGTAGGAACTTGATGACTCAATTAAAATGGATAATGGTCAACTTACAAATAACTGCCCGGCTCTGAGGGCAATTTAAATGCAAGTTCTCTTTTATGATAGAAGTGGTCAATGCTGCTCTGCAAGGCCCTGGACAGAAAGCTATGCTTCTTATTATCATCGTCTGGGGCCTTGATGTTTCTTCATATAATTTTGATTGTGCTGGTCAGTTTGAAACTGCTATTTTGATTAGTGTTCTTTTTATTTTTTTAAGAAAAAAAAATGTAAAGACATGGTATATATTATGCAAAAGAGAGAGACTTTATTTAGATTTCTTTCCCTCCGAATCTTACATTAACTAATGAACCCAACATACAATAATGGGTCTGTTAAAATACAACAGACACAATGGCAAATCCCTCTCTCATCAGAATCCCAACTAGCCCACCCAGCATTTCACCCTCCTCTACCTCTCTTTACCTAATTGATACAAAGAATTGCTCATAACTCAAACCCAATAAAATGAACCTTCTGACCCTCCTCAGGCAACTGATCCAAGCTCAAAGTCACCAAACCAGACTCCGAATCATACACAAACTCAACCACATCAGAATCCACAATGCACCTCTTCGGCCTGGTCATTGAATATGCACCAAATTTACCACACCCTTTAACCTCCAAATGAACTTTACCAACCAACTCTGAACTCTTATTCTCCACTTCATATTCCAACCCTTCGATAGCTCCACCAGCATTGAACATGTTGATGAGTCCCAAGGGAGCAAAACCAAACCCGGGTGCTAAAACCTTGATGGGTGTGACAGTGAAAATGTCATGCTCAAGGACCTTGAGTGACACTGGCATGGATGCATTGTATGGAAGGACTACAAGCTCACCCGAACGTTGACAGTAGACGGCACAGTCACCGTTCCAGTTGGGCTCAGTGGCAGCCTCCGCTATGAGATGGACGTCACGGCCTCGAATGTAGCCAGTGAGAGAGTCTGATTTGGTTTGGTGGAAGGTGTTCTTTCTTTCAATGCTGTTCCAGGCTGCACCTTGGCAGTTGTACACACCCAGGACTCCAGTGTACTTGTTCATATTCCATATCTTCAACAAGCTGATGCATCATTTGATTTATTTTGTTAGAATTTATATATATGCTTCTTTTGAAATCAAAAAATCATCATAAGCTGGGTAATGTATAAGTATCTCAAAGTATTTACTTGATTGATAAACTACTTAAAAAATGAAACTGGGATCTTCTTAGGATTGATTCTGAATTTTTAACGCTAGATTGCATACAGTTTAAAAGGTTATAAATTAAACCTTAAAATTTAGAACTGCTTTCATTACTGATTGCAAGAGCATCCTAGCTAGGCCTTGGCAGGGTTCAGTGCAGCACATGTTTAGGGAAGCTAATAAGTATGTTGATGGTTTAGCTGTTTTGAGAATTACTTTAAATGATAACTTTTGTCTATATTGGATTTGTCCAACCTCTTTGTATTTTGTGTATCTATGGAAAGTCCAACAAATATCTACTCTAGATTACTGTAATATGTTTATTTTGGGTTGTTAATAACTTAATATATATATATATATATATATTTCACTTTCTCAGCCAAAAAAAAATCTAATGTAGAAAATTAATCTGAACAATTGTTTTTTATTAAAGACCATTTTTTTATAAAAGTTTTATACCATTAATGAGCCTATATTTGTTACCTCAAAAGAAAAATCAATACAATTTAGTATGGATGCTTTGTAAATCAAGCATTTTTTTTTAAATCATCATAATTTATTTAACACACGCTAAAATTCTATATGCCAAGTTCTAACTCTACTTTTACTTTAGCAACTCCAAAGTCCAAACTGGTATTCAATCATTGAGAAAGAGAGAGAGGAAAAGGTGAATACCTAACACCATCACGGGCTGGGTCAGTGAACAAACAATCCCTAGTGGGCCGACCAGGCAAACGGGCTCGAAGGATGGAACCATCAGGCAACACCATCTTCTTTAATAGCTCAAAATTGTGGTTCCCTGGCGCATCACTGTACCCCCACAAACACAAACACAATCACAATCACAATCACAATCACAAATACACATATATCCGTTATAATAAGAGTTGCATAATATAATAAAGTGATAAATAAAACTGGTGAATAATGAATGACTCTTTATGAGTATTTAATATAACTACTCAGTACTCACTTACCTAACATAAAGTGGGCCACCACTAATAGCCCTGGCTGATCCATGGTAATCAGCAGCTGGATGAAGAGAGTGAAACATATCCCAATCAGGCTGCATGAACTCCCCCAAAAACACACTGTTGTATGACACTGCCGCTATGTGTATTGTATGTGATGCCGGGTCCCGCGGGAAAAAATCATCTGATGCTCTCACCACTGCCGTCTGTTTCGAACTGCATCAATCACATCTCCATATCATTTGTCACTCACTTTATCAAATTATATCTCAATTCTCACTAATTGTATAATAAATAAATAAAAATTATTTTCATTTTAACCATTCAATGATTTTCATCAAGTGCTCATGACGATAACATTTAATTATTTCATAAAATATCACTTATAAATTAGGTTATTGTTTATATTTCTTACTATTTATATTATGAGTCTCACGTAAATTACTTACTAATTTATTTATTTTATTTAACTTTTATTGTTTATGTACAGTATTATTTTTAGCAAAATATTTTTAGTAATACAACACTTATAGAAAAAAATTCAGTAAAAAGTTAGATAAGGCTGTTGCCAAAAATAGACAGTAATTTCATTGTTATAAACTGAAAAACATATCATGAAATGTTATATTACTAATTATACTGAACTTGAAGCAAGGAAAATTTACCAGTAAAGTGCATCAGTGTTGTGACTCATGCAAGCAATGATCCCATTATCAGGGAAATTCCTAGCCACGGAAGCATCAAGAGCCTGATGATACTGCCGGGTCAACTCGACCCGACCACCAAGCCCAGCTCCAAGTGTCTCCAATATACACTGCACGTCCACCTTAACCCCATCTACACCCGCAGACGCCAAATAACTATGCAACTCGCTGTAAAACTTGTACACACTCTTTGGGTTCACCAAACCCAATCCTTGTATCGCCATCACATCTGTCTTCCACGTGGGATCATTATCCATCACTCCCTCTGACGCCGCTGGATATTTCATCAGCGACTCATATTCCTCCATCTCCTTCACACCCGGGCGGACCCCACCCCAGTACCCAGTAATCGCATGCCACACGTACACGTACTTCAACCCATGTTTCTCTTTAGCTATATTCACTATACTCTTAATCCCCGCCGTCGGATCATCCTTGTTTTGAAACTTCGAGTTTTCCTTAATCCCAGTCAACCTAAGCAACGGCTGCTGATTCATCTCGCTCTGACTCTCCTCCTTTGAATCCTCACCGACCGATTGCCACCCATCATCGATGATCACAAACTTCGAGGGGGTCCCACCAGCGGCCAAAGATTCAAGCCCAGCTTCAACCCCTTCTTGAGTCACTTCCTGATAAAACGCATCCCAGGTGCACCAACCGAAATAATCAACGATCCCAGGCAATTTTTTCTCGTGCCTTTGACGGAAAGTCTTCAGATGGGATTTAACGGCTCTGATCGCGTCTGTGATCGTAGCAAAAGGATCAGTCCCGGCGCTGATAAACAACGAGTGAGTAAACGACGACGCTTTGGTGTCCACGTCACCGCTCTCCAAACAAAGCTCCAACTCGTCGCCATCATTGCCTTGTAAAACCGCACGGAACGAGCCTTCGATCAAAGGAAGGAAAACCGTGTAGACAACCTGGTTCTCCTCGTTTTCATCGAGGTGGGACCCATCTTTGGTCTCGACCAATAGGAACTGAGTCTCTAACGGAATGTCTCTTCCTTTATCGCCCATCTTCTGGGCCATCCACCATAACTTGAACCGAAAGCACGACATGAACCGGACCTCACGTAGCGTTCCTAGAGAAACCACGTGCCTACTGTTTTCCTTGTCGAAAACAGCACCAACGAACACGCCCTCGACCGGACCGGTCTCCGAACCGGACGTTGCTATCACATTGTCCGGTACTCCTGTTAGGATTGTTCGGTCTTTTACTAGGATCTTCCTGTCGGAGATCCTAACCGCCGGCTTAATCGTCATTTTGTCCTCTTCTTCTTTGCACGGTGCTCTTAGATCGTTTCTCTGCGATTCCAAAGAATTAAAAGTCTTAGATTCATTGAATTCAGCTCTATTTTTTTATTATTTTTTTAATGTGGGTTTAGTAAGTAAATACCTTAAAAGAAAGTACGGGAAATATTCGATTCGAATAAGAACAACACCTGCGAATTCCAAAACATGCACAAACAAAACAAACTTTGTTAGTTTTATGAACTATTCAACGAAAATTTCTCGGGAACCAAACAGACTGAATTAACGAAAATAAAGGAAAATAGAAAAGTACCAGAACTAGAGAGTTGTTTGAGTGGCTTTGGAAACAAAAGAGAATACGAGGACGAAGAATGCAATGTGGTTGGATTTAAGAGACTAGTATTTATAGCTGGAGATCGAGCACTGTAACTAAAATTTGACACCATTTTTGTTTTTACTTTTTGAGTTCTTCTGGGTCTCGACCTTCTCGTCCTGATTCTGAGGGATGTGGCTTTGCGTTATCAACTTATCCAACGGTACCGAAATATTCGACACGTTTTTGACAGTTAAAGTTGACGGCGGATATGATTACCACGTCAGATCCACTTGGTATACATTAGTACACAACTTATCATTATTCTCCGTAGAGTTATCGATCATAACACGAAAATAAAATCTAAACGTTAATTTTTATTGATCGTACACGTGTTTTTTAGGGTTGAAGGGATCACAGAGAGTGTGTGGTACTGTTTGTGGTTTGAATGATTGCCCTAGTACACTAATGAAAAGTGCTGATCTGTGTCCACGTACTAAGCTTTTGACGTTTCTCTGTTACTCACCTACACGGTGTAGGCTACAGCCGAAGAATCTTTCACGCGCCTCAAAAGTAAAAACGCGTGGTTTTTTACATTTATTACCCACGTGGCGCTTTCACAGTGGATTGTTTTTACTTGTTGTGTTTAGCTTTCCAATGAATTAAGAAATTTTTTTTTTCTTTTTGAGAAAGTCCAATGAATTAAGTTGAATGAGTATAATATGATTTTCGTGGCAGCTAAGATTGTATAAATTTTTGACCATCTTAAGATAAATAAAATCATAAATTTTGAAACTTGAGAACACGAGGCAGGCAATGACAAATATCTTGCATTTAAGAAACTGATTGAGTGAAGCTACATGCATCTCGTGAATAGTGTTCAAATCTTACGTAATGGCCAACGTGTACAATCATCTAATCTATCACATTTAAACAAATCAATATCCATATATACTAAATAACTAATCAACAATTCATTCAATGCACAAAAAAATTTAATAAAATATAATTTTATTTTTTTAAAATGTTTTCTCTCTTTTATTTTTTATAAATACTTATTATAATAATTTTTATTAATAAATATTTATTATAATATTAGTATATATACTTATTATGATAATTATTATTAATTAATTATTTTTATTGTGTTTGTATATGAAACTATAAATAAAATATGATATAGTAATTGTTGATAGTCATTTTTGCGAAGAAGTTTCATAAGCTCAGTACATACAAAGCCCGATTTATTCTTAGGCCTTTATATATTTATTTTATTTTATTCCTTTTTGCGAGAGAGTGTGGTTGGATGGTGAGTATAGACTTTTTACATGAGCTCATAACAGAATCAGCATTCCAAAATTCCAATTTTACTATATTTTACCATCTCAAAAAACTACTTTATCATTATACCATATCATTTTACAATACCTCCAGCATGCCAACTTTTATTTTCCTATTCTATTCATTAAAATAATATTTCTACACAATAAAATATTTTTTTTTGTTTTTTGTTTTTTGTTTTTTTCCCAATTTTCCCCTCCACCTTCCCTCAACCTCTATCACCGGGCCTCCACTGCCCAGTCACCACCACTGCGCCTCCACCATCCCCACCACGCCACCACTGCCCACCAAAATCCCACCGGAGCAAAAACCCATATTAAAAAAAAAAACCCAACGTCACAACTCACAACAGAAGGAAAAAAAAAAAAAAAAAAAAAAAAAAACCAAAACCCAGAAAACGCAGAGCCAGAACCCAGAACGGCAACACAAGCCACCGATCTGTTCTTCAACCTCAAATCTTAAATGTGCAAAACCAAAATGGCAACACAAGCCATCGATCTCACTCCAAATCAAATACTCGATCTTCTCGTACCCCACGAACTCAAACCCAATCTCCTCGAACCCAAGGTACGATCCCACCACCTGAACCACGATCTGCCACAATCAGACCATGATCTCCACGATCTCTACGAGCAGACCACGCCGGGTGAGACAGTGGAGACAGTGGCCAACGGCGGCCTGGGCTTGGGCATCGCTCGGTGAGACACGGCCTGAGCTTGGCGTTGCTGGGCGATGGTGGCCAACAGTGGCCTAAGGGAGAGCAAAGGGAGAGAGAGAAGTCTGAGAGAGAGAGACGTGGGAGACAGAGTTTGAGAGAGTGGGAGAGTCAGGGAGACAGATGAGAGAGAAAGAGAATAAAATAATATTATTTGTTTTAGAATTGTGCTATAGTGCAATTTAGAATTGCACTGTAGCACAATTCTAAATTTTTTTGCAATAGTTGCATTATACAAGTCCACATGCAGAGGTTATTTTTGTGCTTATATGTTAAATTGAACCAAGATATGGCATATAGCATTGCCAATGCTGATGCCCTAACATAGGTATTGCTAATTTGCTATACAAGCTGGGGATGCTTGCATGATCAAGTACACATGGAGAAGGTCATGTCACATGTGTCTAAAGTTTTCACCCAAATAGACTCATGTAACTGTATGTGACTGAAACCTTTAGTTGAACCATTTTTAGTCCCTAAGAACAAGTTGACTTCTTGGCTGATTTTGGTTGCATGCTACCACTTAAGGTGACTTCCCAATAGGCTAAATTGGCTAGGGAAGAGCAATCAATCACATTTGGTAAAGCTTTTTTTCTAACTTATGCAAAAAGCAACCCATTATTTTACCCAAACAATCGAAAATATGAAATTTTCTACTTGTTTAACAACATGGGGGGTTAATAGCTTCACTTCTTCTACATATACTAATCACTAAGAGCTCTCAAAACTTGATATAAAAGTCCTCCCATAAGATTTAAACGAACCAACCACATTTTAAATTTATTATAAATTATGGAGATGTGTATGTTAAATTTTAAACTACTTTCAGGCTCCGCTTGGGAGGAGGGAATGGAATGGAATGGAAAGGAATAAAAAGAATAATTTTAGAATATTCTTCCCTTCTCTTGTTTGGGAGTTTTAATGGAGGGAATGGAAAGTCCATTCCCTTGTTTGGGAGTTTAAGTGAGAGGGAATGGAATGGGTAGGAGGGGACACTCATTCCTCTCTATTCCCTTAAAACCTCAAATTTTCATTCCCTCCGAAATTGGGAGGAATGGGAGGGAATGGAATTAAATTTAATGATTTTTTTACTAAAACTCCCAAAATACCCCTATATATTCAACCATTTATTTTAAATTAGGGGTCTAATAGTAATATTGTCATAAAATGATTCCATTCCATTCTCTTCATGTTGCTCCCAAACAGAATTACTTACATTCCATTCATTTTCATTCATTTCCATTCCTTTATTTTAAAACATCCAATCAAGGTTACTTAATTCCATTCCATTCCATTCTTTTCCATTCCTTTCCCTTACTTAAATACATTCTATTCCATTCCATTCCATTCCATTCCCTTATGACCATCTCATTCCATTCCATTCCATTCCCTTATGAACTCCCAAGCGGAGCCTCAATATTTTTCCAGCTAATCTAAAACTATTCCAAATTCTCATTTTAAAACTTATCATATAACTTTTACATTCAAAATTCAATGAAATTTTTATTCATGATACCACGATGTAGAAAATTTAAAATGCACTTTCAATAGAGTTTTCTAAAAACTAAAATTTTTATTCATATCAATATTTATAAAATAATATAAAATGATTTTTTTTTTAAATATCTTTTGTTAGCTTCTTATAACGTAGTCACATAAAATCTTGAAAACCAACATTTTTTTCCCACCATTAATTAGACTTAAAAATAGTACTTAGGTGCTGTTTTTTAGGTTCCTGTGTGGGGGATTTTCCGCACAAGCTATTTGTCCACTTTGGGGAGCCAAGCCCGCACGGTTTTGTTCTCAAGCGGACATAATCCAAAGGCTTCCCAAAAATGGGTCGAACCCGAGGAGGAAACTCACGTCCGCTTGAGAACAAAACCGTGCGGGCTTGGCTCCTCAAAGCGGACAATAACTGGAGATGGTAACTGCCCTCAAAAGCGCCTTTTTGTAGGGAAGGATTTTGTTCCAACCCCTGCAAGCTTATTGTCCTCTTTGGGGAGCCAAGCCCGCAAGATTTTGTTTTTCAAGCGATGTGGGAGGTACGGATCTTCAGCTTTTAGCCTTTACACCGCAGTCTCACATCG
This sequence comes from Notholithocarpus densiflorus, assembly GCA_030021035.2. NCBI lineage: Eukaryota > Viridiplantae > Streptophyta > Magnoliopsida > Fagales > Fagaceae > Notholithocarpus > Notholithocarpus densiflorus. The sequence goes on from JARYZH020000003.1 coordinate 4,632,977, forward strand.
GCAAGAAATGCACCTCACTCATAGTTTATAAGCCCTTGGAGCAATTATGAGTGTACCACTACTACGCATGATTTCTTGCCGATGTGGGACTGCGGTGTAAAGGCCAAAGGCTGAAGATCCGTACCTCCCACGTCGCTTGAAAAACAAAACCTTGCGGGCTTGGCTCCCCAAAGAGGACAATAAGCTTGCAGGGGCTGGAACAAAATCCTCCCCTACAGTTCCCATCTTAAAATACTGCCATATGACTTTTTTCTCATAGGATTGAAGTGTATTTTTTAGTTAAATCAACACATGACAGAATTTTAAGAGAAATAACCTAAAGAACAACACTTAAAGTACAGTATATAAGTTTTGTCATGTATATATATATATATATATATATATATATATATATATATATATAGATATTATATTAAGAGGATTCAGAAAGTTAGTTATTGCCTTTTTAACTTCCAAAAATACCCATAATTTAATTAACTTATCATTATTCCTAAAATATTAAGAAATAAGGTTAAAATTGTAAATCGACAAAAAATTATAAATATTCCAATATAAAAAAACAAAAAAAAAAACTACCCCACGTCCCTTATTCCTATAGAATAAAAAAAAAGTTCCTATTAAAAAGGTTACTTATTCCGTCCCACCACCCCAAGTCCTTATAAATTAAAAAATAATTATAAATAAATAAAAACTACCCACAGTTCCTATCAAAAACAAAAACTACCAATTCCCACGTTATATCAAAGAGTAATGCTACAAATATAAATTATTTTACATATTTTTACAAAATGTTGATGTGACCAACCTTTTATTGGTTTTTATCTAGGCCAACTATTAATATCACTTTTTCATTTACCACTAATCACTCATCACATCAGCAATTTGTAAAATTTTTGTAAAATAGTTTGTATCTCTAGCATTATTCTATATCAAAAACACCAAAAAAAAAAAAAATCCTAACAAAAAAAAAAAACTACCCACGTCACATTAAAAAAAAAAAAAAAAAAAAAAATCCACACAAAAACCAATTACAACTTCCCATAAAAAAAACTTCTCCTTTCATTTATTTCTTTCTTCCCTTTTCTAATTTTGTGGAATCTACACAAACCCACAATATTCCTTCAGTTTATTCTTCATTCTTTCATCCTATTTCCAACTGATACTATCTTCTTCTGCACTCATTGTTTTATATACCGAATTCTTTTCAATGGTAAGGCGTTTTCCTATCAAAATTGGTAAGTCTTTGAACAAAATTTATATACTACTTTCTCAATTGAATTATATTGTGTAGTGTACTTTATAAACTATATATATTGTGAATTGCTAACTCTGTGACCTTCTGTGATGCATTAACTATATGAAAGGTGTGGTAACACAATCTATTTGTCCGCTTTGGGCGGCGCTTCTCTAGTCGATGTGGGACAAGCATGCTTGCAACGTCCGACCTTTTGGGTGGCATGCTTCGCAACGTCTGCACGGTTTTGTTGCCTCTCCGAAGAGCAAGGCACGCCTCTACCACTACAACATAACCAAACTAATGATACTCTTACTCCATTGGTTCATCCCTTATAAGGTAGAAAGAGGAAAGACATCTAGTTAATTGGTTTTAACTGGTACCCAATTATTATTTTTATAAATCTACCAACTCTAAAATATCCAAAATCACTAAAAATGCCAAAATACCCATTAATCCTCAAAAATTACCAAATACCCCTAAATTTATAAAATGACATAAATACCCCTCGAAACCTAAAATTTACCAAAATATCCCATCTTTCCAATGTGGGACAAAAGAATTCAAGCCAAAGGCAAGGCAAGGCAATCAAGCAAAAAAAGCCAAAGTCAAAGGCAAAGAATTCTTGAGTACCTACAAAAGGTATTATCAAAACTTTGGTTATGAATGAAAAATTATAACAATAAACCTTAAAAAAAAAAAAAAAAAAACCTCATCACACACGTATCTAGCTTTTAAAGTTACAAATAGTACTTAAACTAACAATTATTTCTCATCATCTTTTCTAATAAATAAAAAAACAATCTTAAATTTTTTCTTTTTTTTAATTCCAGGATTTATTTGATTACTCCCTTAAACCATTAGCTAGATTTTAAATGTAATTTTCGCTTTCTTTTAAACGTTGAGTCTCTTATACTTCTTTTTGATGAAAGTCTCTTATACTTCTTTTTTAAGAATCGAATCTCTTTTATATATATATATATATACGCGCGTAATAATCACGACTATGTTACTTGCTGGATTGTGCAAAACAATTTTAAAAAATATCTTCTGAAATTAATTAAGATGAGCCCAAAGAAGATGATGAAAAATAAATTCAGAAGGATAATGGGCCTACCACTGTGAATGATTGGTATGCAGGTCCATTTTTTGGTATGTCCCACCATTTGTGTGATTTTTCCTAAACAATGGTTCTTAGAGCATTGGCACTAGATTTTGCAAATGGCATATATATATAGTGGAGAATTTTAGTATCAAAGCATAAAACAACCTCGTTACGCGGTCATTACACCACCACATGGTGCTTAGCAACCAAAAAAAAAAAAAACACCACATGGGGAATCTGCAAATGGTGTTTAAGTGAACTCTGGTCCCGAGAGGCATCTCATCTGTACAAGTAATTTTTTTTTCGGTATAATTATAACATTCGTTAATTCAGAAATAATTCTTTCCCTAATCTCCAAACACTTTATACATAAGCATCACACTACCATAGCGCTGGCCATCTGTACAGTATTATTTGACAGTGTATGAGTATCACTGTTATACGTACCTTACACTAGTGTTTGAATTGGCAGAAAGGAAAGGAAGATATCATTGTTTGGTTTCAACCAGAAAAGGAAATTTAAAAAAGAATTTAGTGGAAGGGAAAAATGTTTTTATGGGCCCACAAAGTAGGGTCTTGCAGCCACAAAAAAAAAACCACAACTCCGCCCATGTGGGCAAGCTTTTTTGTGGCACTAGAAGGACTCCCCACAAAAAACTTGTTGTCCAAATTGGATTGAAGAGCGGGCAAAAAGCCTAATAAGACAAATCGCTGGTGGCCAATTTCAAAATAACATGGCCAAATTTATATCTATACTACTATTCGTTGGCTTCCTATTTGGGGTCTCTCTTACTTACCTAAAACGTCCCTATAAATTTTTATTTAATTGTAAAATAAAATTAAAGCCGATAATCCTAAGAAAACGCAACCGATCTCTACTAAACGCCACAAAAATAAGACCACGCTCTTGTTAATTTCAAATCAGTTTCCTATAAATTGGGATTTTCAAAATAAAAATTATATATATTTATATATATATATATAATAAAAACACTTTTTTTTGGCTAAAAAAGAAAGGCTCATCGTAGCGTGAAGCGCATGCGATGAGGCTATTATACCTTTAAGTGGCTTCAAACCAAAAATTTTAAACATGTCAAATATAAAAGAGTATAAATATAATATTCTCCTAAAAAAAGAAAAGAGTATAAATATAATAATATACGTGCCAAAAAGTTTAAACTTTAAACCAAATAAAGGAAATGTTTCTATATTCTTCTTTCTCCTTTCTTTCTTATATCCAAACACAACTAAAGAATGGTTTTCTTTGCCCTTCTTATCTTTTCCATTCTCTTCCCTCGCCTCACCAGAATCCAAACAAAGTTGTTAAAGTTTTTATAGAACAGTGTGATTTTAAAATCGACATATACTTGAATTATTGGAGAAATTGATTCATGCATATCAGCGGTGATATCACATCATCAATCAAATCGTTTGCTCGCACACTTATTAAGAAACACGCCTCGGCATTGAAGATTTCTTTGTATGGATCAAGAGACCTTGTTTTATTGGAACAAAGTTCTTCTCCACGATGTAACAATTGCTTTGTTAGCTTATAAAATTCCACAGTTTTTACCATAAAAAATAAAATAAAAGTCAGGTCCTTAGGAGTTTTTTTTTTTTTTGAAAAGTTAGGACCTATATCCATTTACTGATAATTACTGTACTTCGCTCTAAAGGAGATGTGCATTGTATTTGTAGGTTTGCAATTGCAACTTGCAAACACGACCAATCTAACTTGCGGTTTAATTTGTAATGGTCTAGAGACTAGTCTAATGGCACATACTCTTCAGTCTTCAACATGTGTGTTACTGTGCATTGCAAACACGAATCACAAGCTTAGCCATGCATCCAAGATATAAGAATTGCAAAGGCTCATAACTATAACTCAAAACGTAACTGAGCGACTAAAACAAAGTTATAAACAGTTATGCATATACAACCACTTAGCTACTGGGTCCCACTATTTTTGAGTTATGAAGCATGAATGTAGACATGAAGTTATGGAAATCAAGAACCATATGCATTCTAGCCTAAGGACTTCACCAAATTTGCCACTTCGACTTTTTAATCTTTCCCTAATATTTGGTGCTTAACTTGGACCATTTAACCTTTCATTTTCTTAAATCAGTAAGTGAAGCTTCTATCCAATACATTTGTGTATTGAATACATGTTCAGATCATATCTCATTTACTGTACAAACAATAATGTGACAAAAATTATATGCTTCCTAACAGTACTGACCCGTGTAGGGGTCCAAGGGTGGGAATCTCGCCCCTGCCCAGCTTTTTTTTTTTTGTAGTTATCTCTTTAAAACTTTAGGCCCCCCTTCCTCCCCAATTAGCCTAGCCAGCCTAGCACAACTAGCAACTATCCAATCCAAAACTTAACAAAATAATAAAAACGCCACAATAATGATAGTATTTTTAGTATAAAAAAAAAAAAACTATTTTACCACCAAAAACTAAAAATCATGTTATTAGAGAGTTAAAAGCTAAATTTTTGCAATTACAAAGAAACTAATATAAATACTACTTGATCAGAAGAAGTTGATAAAAATAAAATACAATATTTATTGGGGCATTATCTCTTCTTTCAATTAAAAACTCAAATTCTCTTCCTTATTATTATTTTAATGCTGTTTATATTATTTTAAAGGAAGTGATAAAAAAATAGAATATTGATGTTGGTTTATTATAAAGTAGATATGAAAATGGGAGCAAAGAGTTGGCGGCTAAAAGCTAAAATTTTTAACATTACTATTGTGAATACTCTAACTTCAAAAAAATTAAAAATTCTAGCTAGCCTAATAATATTAAAAAAATGTTTTTTTTTTTTTTTGGTTGTTGTTGTCTTTGTTGGTAGATGATTGCATCTTAGTGCATTAAGAAACAATAATTTTGTATATTTATAATTTGTTAATACCATATGGATACCTATTTAGAGTTTTTTTTTTTTTTTCCTTATACTACCCTCTACTTAAAATCCTAAGTCCGTCTCGTCCTAACTAAATAACATTCACAATCAACTTAAAATCCATGAGGTCTGGGCAACTTCAAAGTTACACCTCGCTACCTCCGGACACCTATCAATTCTTTCCAAAACCTTTATGGCTAGGAAATGACGGTGACTAATGCAACTGGGAGGAGAAGTGTCTGTACGACTGGTGACATCATTGTTTGGGCATCGTGGTGTAATAAAATGAAATTTACCATGGAGGAGAAGGCAAACTGTCCAATCATGCTCGCGCGCAGTTACCCGTGAGCACCGGTCCTGCTTATCAGACACATGGATCGCCAAGCTTCAAACGTGGTTTCCCACATTAGCCGGGCACTGGGTGGGCTCGCATTCACCTCTGGTTCCTCCCTCTACTGGGTTCATGTACCACTGGATGGTGCTCTTTCCGCTATGAAGTTGGTCGGCATTGGTGTAGTTATGCGACATGCAAGGCATTGTCGCCGCATTATGTAAAATCGAGCCCCATCAGGGGTGCTTAAAGTCAGGGCCAAAGCCTACAGTTTAGTGTATTGCTGGTAAGACATTTGGGGTCGTAGGTTTGGGTGTAGCCAAGGAGATTCTTTGACTATCTCTAATGCTCTCAAGTTGCCACAAAGCCCTCATCTCTGCTGTCGCTATTGTAGTGGGATTCATGCTTTAGGCTCGTAAATTGGTGTTGTTCACTATACATATGTAAAAAGGATTAGCACCAGCCAGCCCATATTTCTAGCTATAAGCCCAAAGCCTTGTCAATGATGTAATTTACTGAAGAGACTCCTTTGTTGTATTCAGCAAGCCTTATCTGTGGGATGTGTATTTTGGATCCTTTGAATGCTGTTTAATAATATTTCAGTTTGTTTAAAAAAAAAAATCTTAAAACCATGAAATCTTTCTGAAATTAAAAACCATATTTTGACGGTTCATACAGTTGAGACAAGAAACAATATTAAGAATTTAATGTTAAAGATAAATTATGATACTGATATTGATTGCTCAATGGTGGCTAATTTTTTGTCAATTATAAAACTCACCATTAACATCAGCAGATTGGTTTCCCCATCACCAAAAGCGACATGGGCTTATTCAGCAAAAAAAGAAAGAAAAAGAAAAGCGACATGGGCTTGAGTTCTGCCTTTATTCTCGGACGTTTACGTGAAGACAAAAAAATTATAAGAAGAAACTTGTTTTCTTACACTAATTTTACGCTTTCACGCCTGCATAATTTGGCTTATCCTCTCAATCACCATCTTATTACGGTGTTTCCTATTTCACCCTCATATTTAATAATTTTTCATATTGCGATTATCTTAGCATATTTGTGCCATTTTGTATTTACTAGTCGAGTAAAAATTTTGTCCTTATATAAAATATTTACGATTTAAATTCCAATTTACATTAAATTTGATTTGATGTTTTAAATAATATTATAATAATAATCATGGTGGAATTTGTTAGTGACAATTTGACGTAAGTGTAAAGTAATAGGGAAGTACCATTAGGCATAATTGTCAATTTATATTGGTATACTGGTTTTAATATTAAGGGACACGTGTGTGGCTAATCTCCTTTGAGAACAAAATATTCACCTACAAATTTGTCTCTCACACATCAACTGTGGTAGTGAGACATACTTTTTATTTATTTATTTTAATAAGTACAGTTAGAGTTTGTTTCACAGAAATATTTACAAATCGTTGAGATTTTAATTACAAGCCAATTTATTTTTTATATTTTTATAAATGGTTACAACTTACAAGCCAATTCATTGGTAGATGCTAGTTTTTTTTTTTTTTTTTTTAAGGAAATGAGGTGTAGTAAGTAGTAACAAGATAAGAGATGTAATACTATTTTGTATTTGGTTATTTTATTTAAAAGTACCACTTTAACAATATATATATATATATATATATATATTTTATAAGCAGTTCGGTAACCTTTATTACACAAAGATAACAACATTACATCACGGCCACAACATACTTAACCATACAAGGAGTTTCCTCTATCCAAGTTACACAACCAACAACATGCTTAAGATATCAGTACTCAATAACGAAGAACGATTACCCTACAAAAGAACATAAGGATACCCTTACCCTCTCGAAAGTCTTTGCAATTTAGTCTAATCCCCTTAATTAGAGTGCTTATTGTTGATGGTGATTCACTACATCCAGTTACTACATCACAAACAATTTTAGAGTTACTCTAAAAAATAACATCTCGAACGCTCATGTCCTAGGCATTTAAAATGCTCTCCTCTAGTGCCTTTGCCTCAGCCTTGAGCGACCCCAAAGGTACCAAAAGTGCCTTGCTAAGAGCTACTTCGACTTGTCCACATGGTCTCGAATGATAGCCTACTTTAATAGAACTGGTGCTTTCAAAGATTGGAGCATCAATATTAATCTTGTACCATGGGTCACCTAAGAACTTACATCTAACCTCTTTCTTAAAGCTGGTCTAAGTAATATTTATTACACACATTCTATTACACATTTAAACCCACATAAAAATGCAAGTCATAATTTTAATTACTTTTTCAATGTACATGTGGAATAACTTTTATCCTTTAACAAAACCAAAATATTAGTAGGGTTGTCGAGAAAAGAAAACGGTGGAACTGTGGGAGATAGTGAGATTTTAGGGAGCCAAGCCTCATTAGTCGTACCCTTTCTTGGCGAAGAAGATTGATTGGTGTGAGTAATCTAGATTGCGATGATACCATTGACTATATTGATAATATTCATCGTATTTAAGAGAGAAGTTATCTTTTCGTACACCCACTTTGGAGACATCAAATTTTTTTAAAGTTTTACTACCTTTGATGTTGTCTAATTCAATTTTGACAGCGAAAAGAAATGGTCGTCAATATGAAATGAAGAGAATTTGACATTTTATCTAGAATGAGGAATCCAGGGACAGTGTGGTTATTTGGAACAAATAATGATTAATTCTTGCCCAATTTTTCAGGATGGGTACATTTCTACAAAATGGCACACATTTGTGCTCTATCATCACTTTTTTTTTTTTAATTAAATTTACGATTTTAAATGAAACCTCCAAAGCGGTCCATTATCTGGGAATAAGGTGAATAGGAATTTGAAAAATATGTAATTTTGTTGGACGTTTGATTGGCCTTCTTATCTGTAACGCAATTAAAAACGTTCACATTTTAGTTTGTGCAAATTCTTTTTGTTTATTTTAGTATAAAAATCTATATTTTTAAAAAAATTTACATACTTTTTAAAACACCTCATATTAGATTATCTATTTTGCATTATATATTTCATTAAAAATATAAATTCTTGATTTTTTAATCATTTCTCTTTCTTCGTATTAATAACAATCACTATCTATTATCTTCTTTATCTTCTAGATACATGTTGTGTTAATAAAAATTAAATACAAAACGAATAAATGCATGTACAGAAATTTATTCTAACTATATCAAACTCATAAATTTATATGACTATACGTTGATTGGTGTAGGTAATTTTTAAGTTAGGCAAAATTGTGTAAATTTTACACATTTATTTTCTATTATACACCCATCAATTTATATATCATTTAGCTTAATCTTATTATTTTGCTCAAAAGATAACAAGCTTAACCTTATTAATCAACAGATGGGTAATCATTTCTTCCAGAAAATGGCACATTCATGTGTTTTCTAAGTTCCTTTTGTAGTGCCGTAGTGGTACTTAGATAAGTAATGTGTTTAAATTCCTAGTGAGAGGTAATTAAAATGTATGTGTTTTTAGTACTAGTTTACTTTAAAAGTGGATGTTTTTCATAACATTTTTAAATGAATTATTTATTGACATCCTTAACATGTTTAGTTTTCTCATACTTATAAACCTAGGTCTGTATCAAAGTAAACTCACATAGTAAATAAACTTTAAATATAAATTTAAAAAAAGTATGATATGAATTCCTACGATAATTAACAATTCAATTAGCTTTTTAACAGAGAAATTTGAACCATCGATATACTTTATTCCTTAAGTTAATTGAGACTTACATTTTAGATTCATCTATTCAACCTACATTGATTCAATCATGTTAGGTTTCCAATTTTTAAAGCCTAACGAAACTAAAAATTGATCTAATCACATTAGCTTACCAATTTTTAAAGCCTAACTAAACTACCAAGTTATAAATAACGCCCAAATGCCATTTTTTTGTTTGTTTGTTAATGACTAAAAATTATCAACAAGGAAAAAAGGAGGACAACAAATAAACTATAATTTTGGGAATTTAAGACCATCTCCAACCGAAGGCCCAAGGGAAAAAGGTAGGATATAGGAGGTACAGATATTTCCCACACACTCACTGAAATCGTCAATTTAATGGTATTATGGGTAAATTAGCTTTCTAAATGTGTTATTTACATACCAATTAGTAAATGAATTCTCAGACAGCGGAAGTTATATCGTAATGACATCTTCTATAAACTAATGACAAGTAGCTCTGCATTTATTGGGAATTAACCCGAAATTCTCAACCTCGTGAGAAACAAAAAATAGAGAAAACACATGCCAAAGAAAACAATCACACGCACAAGCATACAATATTTACTGGATTCAAGAATTCGTCCCACGGCCCAATGGAAGCCTATGATTTCACTATTATCGAAAATACAAAGCGGCTACGTGATTTCGCCTCTCTCTCAAGACGACAACAACAATACAAACCCTAATCACCAAAACTTAGCCATCTCACAGACAAGCCAATTGGCTGCCCAAGCTTTCGCTCCATGGACTGCAGTCTCGCAAATTTCCATTAAAAACCACGCAACATTATTTTGGCCTGGTCGCCAAACACAACTAGGCTCCAAAGCCCAACAATCTCCCACTTGAGACTAGTTCAATCACCAACATCAACCGCGAATCCTCCAAACACAATCCCTCATACCCGCAACTCATCCTCCCGTCTCCTCAAGCAGATTAACCGAAGCCGCACACAGCCTTCGCCTTCAACAGGACACCCTTATCAATATGTTCTACAGGTTCTTAGATCCACAAATCTTCTCAAGTAATGCCTTATTCAACAAGGTAATCTGGATAAAGTGGTATTTTGTCTCAGAGATGTTTCTACTTTGAATGAAAAGTCGAATTTTTGGCAAGAAAAATAATCGTGGATCTGCCACTGTAGAATGCCCATCTCCTTCTACCCAATTCATCTAAGAAACCAAGTAGCCAAATCATCTCCTTCAGCCTGGCCACAGAACATACCGCCACAGAGTAGACAAAGTAACAATCTTTTGTAGATTCAAGCCCATGATATAGCTAAGGCTCACCCGTATAAAACAAACCCGTAGTATTCTTTCTACTATTAGTATCACTCAAGAAATCAAAGATTCATAACCTTGCAATTTCAACCAGACCTTTAAGCAAAGTACATGTATCCGATGAACCCTTAAGATATCTCGCATCCACTTAATCGCTTCTCCCAATGCCGCTTAGGCCTACTTCAGAATCGCCACAACTCCCACTACATGCAATGTCCGGCCTTGTACACACCATTATAAGATACACGCCGCCAATAGCGAGGCATAGGGCACCTGCTCATGGTCCCTTTCTTCTCTCCGTCTTCTGATGCCTCTTTGCTTACTTGAAAATGACTACCTGGTGTGTTTACCGGTTTAGCTTCATCTCATTGAACCCGCCGAGAACTTTCACATACTGACTGCGGAAAGCTTTAATGTACCATTAGCCTCGTCTCTAATGATTCTACTCAAGAATTTGCTTTTATAGCTCCCAAATCCTTCATTGCAAACCGTTTGGACACCGCTTTCTTCAAATTATTAATCTCCTCAATGCTAGACCCCGCAATAAGCATATCATCCTTACATACAACAAGAATATGATGTAAGAATTGTCAAAAAAGATTCTAACATGCTAGCGTGACGCCACATCTCAAGGAACTCAATTGGGTATGCATAAAATTGTCAAATTTCTTGTACCACCGTCTAGAAGCTGTTTTAGGCTATACAAGTCTTCTCGCTTATGCACTGGGAGCCTCCTCTTGTCCCTCGAACAATGAACCCTTCGCTGAATCATGGAAGGTTCCTTCCAAATCACCGTGAAGGAATGCCGTCTCACATCTAATTGCTCAAGATGTAAATTTTTGCAGCCACCATTCCCACGCCTAATTGTTGACATCTTCACAACCGGAGAAAATATCTCTGCAGTAGTCAATGCCCTCCTCTCGCCGAAACCCTTAACAACTAACTGCCTTGTAACATTTGCTACCATCATGATCATTCTTTATTCTCGTATAAATTCAATTTGTCGTGTAAAGCCTTCTTTCCTACTGCAATTCCAGCCGCTCTATGTCTGATTCCTCACAAGGGAATCCATCTCATCCTTCATGGCTAACTCCCACTTGCTTGAATTCTCATCTCGCAAGGCTCATCATAACACTCCGCTCACCACCATCGCCAACAAGATAATTTAGAGCGGTGAAATAACGCCGTGGAAGTCTAATGTTCTTAGAAGATCTCGCACTTCGCCATGTGTGTACTCTAATCTACTCCGCAGAATTTACATTCTCCTTATCTTCTTCACCCCCTTTTCTAGACAAGATTTTCAATAATTCATCTAAGTTGACAAACTTAGATTTATTTTGATCTATCTCTGTAATATCTCGATTACTACAATTGACTTGTCCTCAGTATTACAATCCTATTCATTAAATATCACATTTCTACTGGCTGCTTTTGTTCATCCCAAAACCTATAGCCAAATTTCTCATCACCATAGCCAATGAAAAACATATAGGGACTTTGTATCAAGTTTACTAATGGTAGTATCGTAATCAATAACATAAGAAACACAACCAAAAACTTTAAATGTGAAAAACTTTACCTCTTTTACCGCCTCCAAACCTCCTCAGAAGTCTCGAACTCCATGTGAACTGATGGTTCGATTTATCAAGCCGCAAAGGCTACGCATCGCCTAGAAAGTTTTTGGTCCAAAGATGCAACCTCATACTCCTAAGACGCTCATCGAGAGTTCCTGCTCATTCGCCAAACCACATTCCCTGCCAGGGTGTCCCGTGAATGGTCTTCTCCATCCTAATTCCCGTATAAAGACAATACCTATCAACCTCCATCTACTTCCATTATTTGACCTCAAACATTTTACTTTCAAAACCTATTTCTATCTCAACCATACCTTCCACTTTAAAAGTTTCAAATATATCGACTTATTTTTCAAAAAATAAACTCATACCTTTCGCTGAGTCATCAATGAAAGTGATGTAATACCTTGAACCCCCAAGTGATGCAGAACCGAAGGCCCCCACAATCGCTGTGTACTAATTCCAATTTTTCAGCCTCTTCTATCCTCGCGCCAAGAAGCTACCTTTCGTCTCTAAGATGCAGCTCTTTCACACATGTCAAAAATCAATGACTTCACCTCGTAGTTTTCCCTGGGACAAAGAGTATCTTTATCCCTTTCTCACTACGTGACTGTTCGCGTACATAGGCTTGTATTAGTACTCGCATCGACTGCACTGTGTCTCTCGACTTGCGTCATAGTATGTAGTACCAGCCTTTCTTTCCACGAGCCAATACCATAGCTCCCTTTGTAACCTTCCAAGTACCTACCAACAAATAGTATTGCATGTCCTTCATTATCAAGTTAACCAACAAATCGATTCCTCCTCAGTCGTGAATATGTCGAACCTCTCCAAGAACTAAAACACCCACTGGGTAACAATATCCGCATCACTCACAATTAATAACATCCAAGGCCGAACCACCCAAATACACCTACCAAAATCCTCGGTAATTCCCATATGATTGCAAGGAGTGATATGAAACAAAGCTCCCGAGTCCAAACCCAATCAATGTTGGATTTTCATCGCAAGAATTAGTGCATCCTGCACTCTTCTACAAAGATAGCAGAGTCATCTTCATTCTTCTTCTTAGGACTTTTGCACTGCCCAAAGTGGCATGTTTTCCTACGCTTCTAGCATTGTACTTGTTGGTCCGATTTAGATTTACTTTTGTTCGATTAGAATTTTTGATTTTGATCTTTCCCCGATTTGAATTTCTCATTACCTTCGCTCTGTCTTAAGGTTTAAACGCGTAACCAACTCGAGATTTCACCGCATCTCTTTCGCGAATCTCCTCACCGTAATTAAATCTCGATGTCATTGTACTTCAACTTTTCCTTTCTGTAGAATTGCTTATCGCCATCCTCATCAGCTTCTCCCAACTGTTGGGCAAAGAAGCTAAAACGATCAAGCAGAACACCATCATCAAAATCAATTTCTACGCACGACAATTGATTTGTGATGGTGTTAAATTCGTTCAGATGTTTGTATACCGAGCATTCTCTCTACCATCTTCAAATTGAACAATTTCTTCATCGATGCAATTTTGTTGACACTGACGTGACTTTTCATACATACCACAAAGCCTTCATCGACTGCTGTGTGGTTTTCCTTTATAACATCAGGTACGTGATTTGTACTGTAGTTAACCGATAACTCGGCATTCCATTCATCAAGAAAGAGCCCATTCCTCGCCCCCTTCATAGTCTCAAGCCTAGTCCCTAAAAAGAGGCGTATGCAATTCTCCCATGTAGATAATCTTCAATCGCATCCTCCAATACGCGAAGTCTCGTGCCATCAAACTTTTCTATTCCGCACGCCTTCCCGTCTCCTCCGCTATCAAGCCCCACTCAAACCTTAACCCTAGGCTCGATACAAATGGTAGGAATTAACCAAATTCCCAACCCGTGATAACAAAAAAATAGAAAACACACCAAAGAAAACAATCACGCACAAGACAATATTTACATGGTTCTAAGCAATTTGCCCACGTCCACTGAAAGTCATGTAGGATTTCACCATTATCGTGAAAATACAAAGGCAAATTTTATGCTTCGCCTCCTGACGACAAATAACAACAATACAAACCCTATTCACTAAAAACGTAGTTTATCTCGCACAAAGTCAGGGGTCGATAGGCCCAAGCCTCCGCTCCATGGACTAAGCCTCGGGAATCTCCCATTAAAACCACAATAAAATTATTCTGCCTGTCATCGCCAACACAACTAGGCTCCACAAAACCCAACAGGTACTTGCTAAATCAAGAGAATGGTATTTAGTGTGTCATCCTCATAAGTAACAAACTTGAACTACTTTAGCTACTTTGGATGTAGCCAATAGTGCTGCTCTTGCTTCCACTATTAAGGGGGATCATAGTTGTTTGTCAACTCTATTTATGCAAAAATCAACTCTCCTTTATAATTTAGACCTTTGTTGTTACACATGCATTATCTTTACTGATGGCTGCACCAAAATTTACTTTCACAAAAGGTGGGATAAGAGGCCTCAAGAGTTACTTGTTGCTATACGACCTACACCAAGACATTATATGATCTGAGTAAATCTTATTAACTTGTCAATTAAAAGAAAAGGATCAAATACTTCTTCGGTTTGTCTTATTATGCGGTTTTCCATCCATGCTAGCAACAACGGTGATTTTGACTTGCTTCTTGCAATTGTTATGGCTTGTGTTTTGTCATCATCAAACTAGTAATGCCATAGACACAATTTCATTCACAACAAATTGCTAAAAGTGGTTGATTGTAAATGTTGAACACAATTGATACTCATGGACACAATTAATAAGTGGTAAAGTTTTTTTTCTTTTTTTTTTTTTTTTTTGAGAAAGAAGACTTCAATTTTTATTAAGAATAAGAACTGCCCTGATAAGAACTAAAAGCCAAAGGGATGGACATCTTCCATCCACACGTAATAACCAAATATACGACACACACGCCAAATTTCAGGTTACAAACATCAGATACTCTCCCTACGAATATGAGAAAAACTAATACATTGAAAAGATTTAGCAACAACTTTTACATCTTGGATCAGAAGACCAAATGAATCTAAAGATAGCGAATCCACCATCAATGAGTTCATAAGTATTTCAAAATCTCCCTCAACAATGACCGAATCTAGCCCCACTAAAGCAAATTCCATGGCTTGTGCTACTGCCATAGTTTCAGTCTCCAACACAATAAGAGGAAGAGGAATGGAATGAGACAATGAGGCCATGACCAAACCTTTGCTGTCTCGAATGATTACTCCTATTCCAGCTTTGTCCAACGTGTTAAAACAAAGCCCCATCAAAATTAATTTTGTAAATACCATCTTATGGGGCTGTCCACCTCACTCTCAACTTGACTGCTTGTGGCTGGACTGAGGTTAGGCTGCCCGAAACTCCTGAAGACCATCTTTGGCTCGCTGAAACACCTGATCAAGTGGAAAGCCCGGCAGTGAGAAGCTGGCCTTGTTGCGCCTAAACCATATAGTCCACGTTATCATCGCAAACATCTCTAAGTTGCAACCTAATCCCAACACTGTGGACAGCAGGTGAGCAAAGTCTGAATGGGTTGAAGCTTGTCTGAATTGCCATTGAGGATTTGCATCCCAGACTTGTGATAGGCTTGGACAGGTCCATAGTGCATGTAGAACATCCCCGACTTGATTAGTGCAGAGAGAGCATGTTGAATCACTGATAACACATCGTCTCACTAGGTTCACTTCTGTTGGCAGTGCATTGTGGCATGCCTCCATAAAATTATTTATTTTGCTCGGCAAGGGATAAGCTCCAAATCTGCTCTGTTGGTGGTTTGGGCTGAATGGGTGGACTGTAGGCTGTTGAAGGTGAGCATCGTGACTCAGATTTGAGGAAAAAATATCAGGACTTGACAGAATATTGTCCCGATTGCACATAGGGCCAGAATTGAACATCCTCGACATGTCCACGCTTAAAGGGAATTTTTTTAACCAATTTGCTCTCAGTGGGACTAAGGGCAGAAGCAAAGAATTAGAATCCTGGGTACGTGAAAAGGATCAATTAGAGTACTTACAGCAACATCTTGGAATTCTGCCTTCAAAGGGTCGTGTACTCCAAAATTATGTACTGTAGGCAGCCAGCTGTCGCCCCAAATCTTAATTGACTCACCATTCCCAACTCTCCATTTTGCTCATCTTCTAATAACACCCTTCCTTTCAAGATGCTCTTCCAAGCATAAGAGCTTCCATGTCCTTCTGTTGCTGCCATGATGGAACAATTCAAGAAAAGCCTTGGTTTAAAAACTCTATAGAACAAAGAATTTTTATTATGCAACAAGTGCCATGTTTGTTTTGCAAGTAGTGCCCCATTAAAGAGAGAGAACTCCTTAAAGTCCATTTCACCTTCAGATTTAGGATCACACATATCACCTCACTTTACCCAACGAATTTTCCGACGATCTCCCTCGTCCCGCCAAAACTTACGTATGCCTCCTCACCCCTACGACGAAATCCTTGGCGCTAAGCATAAACCACTCATCAGAAAGTCGAATTCGGCCGAACCATACTAATCAGGCATATCAATTAAATAAATTTTTATGGCTAATCTAATCTATGATCACTAGTTCTATATATATATATAGTAATGATTCATTCTAGTTAAGATTTAACCCTCCACTACTAACCATTAGTTTAATTTACCCAGTTGGTGCACCACACTTACTTTATCTTCCAAATACTTAAAGATAGAATAAAAAATTAATTGCAAAATAAATAACGTTTATATTGGTTGTTATCGTAATAAACTTGTTAAATGTGAAATAGGGTCATTTTTATGAAAAATGGTTTTTGGTATTTATACATGTGATTGCTCCAACTCCAAATTTGTCACAGAGAGAGAACCAATAAAAACTCAATAGGCTTTCTAGGGCAGATCACAAATCGGTTTTAAAACCGATTGAAAGCCTTTACGTTATCTTCTTCTTCTTTCTTTTTAAATGTTTTGAAGACTATAGCTACTCACCACCCAATCTCTAAACTATAAGGGTCCGACTCGACTGACTCGAGTAAGTTACAAGGGTAAGTTTCAAAATTTTGATGTGTATCCTCGAATATAACCCAAAGAAATGGTAGTTGTAAAGGTTAGTTTCCTAAAATAACACTAAGGAAATTAAGAAGTTCTTTGAGAAAATTTCAATGAAAAAAATTTGTTCAAACAAATTTTAAAATTCTCATTATATTTTATTTATAGATAGAATATAAAACTATGAACTTACAATACCTTTTCTTTACCGTGAGAGCAAAACAAATGAGGGGAATACTTACTATTGTATTACAAGAACAACCATATGCTACTAACACCTAGGGGCTTTGGTTTTGGACCTCTGTCCCGCTACGCCCAACTTATTACACACCGCCATCGCACGCTTCGTATATTTTCCGAACTTCAGGCTTTTAAACACGCATTTCAGTTCATGCGATCACACTATATTAAAATGAAGGTATAATAGAGAGTGCGACTATCATTACTCATCTATTAAATTTAAACACCTGTAGATATGGCGGAGTGTATAATAAAGAGTGCGACATTGCTACTCATCCATTACATTTAAACCCGCCCATTTGCCACCACTCTCACCTCACACCTCATTCTCTTTAGACTTCCAACTGACATAGATAGAGGGAAAATCATCCTTCCTTGTCCACACTCATACAATTCTGGTTTATCTCTTTCCTTTAAATTTATGTATATAACATATGTCTGTCATTTGTATCAAAACCGGATAATTGATGGTGAAAGAGGTAAACTGTGGGGTTTGTGGATGAGAGGTATCCAATCTCATTGATCAGATTTGGGTTCAAATGCTCACCTCCAAATGCTCATCCACTTTGAAACAGTGCTGCCCTCTCTGTCCCTACATAGCCTATATGATATTATTACTATATGAACCCCCACCCCATTTGTCTTCAAGCTATCCCACATTTATAAGCTCTTGTTATTTTGCACTTCATTCTATTTCTCATATTTTTAGGGTAAATGATATATACTGGCCCATTTCCTTTAAAAGCTATTTCACAATTCGGTCTCGACTTTTTAAACGTTGCCAATTTTGGCCTTAATCTGATATCGTGTCAAAATGGGCCACAAGTAAGCTCGTTTGATGAAAGCTTCCGATACGGTTAACAGTGGTATTAAAATATAATTTTTATGCCACTCAAGTTGCCACGTGGGCTGCCACACGATGGTATTAAAATATTAAGGACCAACTGAGATACAAGATAGCTTAAAAGATAAGGACCAAATATGTCATTTACCCTTTTTTTATTTAGTTATTTATCTACAACACCTCTCAGCTGGTTCCTCTGCATGCACTTCATTGCATAGTGTTGGAAACCAAGGTCTTCTTTTCTCAACTCTCTGCTTAAATTACATTTATGCATGCAACAACAGTTTTTTGCACCTTTCTTTCATGTGGGTTTATTGCATCCAAACTCATTGGTTTGACTTTAGATTGGACTGGCCGGGATGACCCATTTCACGTGGGTTTGTAATCGAGCCGAAAGCTCAAAACCAAGCCCAATATTGGCCATTCAATTGTGGCTCGATTTTAAAATTCTATGGCATGTTTTTTTTTTTTGAGAGAACTATGGCATGTTTTAATATTACACGTGTCCCACCCAATTCACCCGCCCCAAGCCGAGTCCCCAAACTCAGTACCCAGATTTTGGCGTGAAAATTAGAAATGCATCCTAATTCATTATCCCCAATTAGGGTTTAATCCGGAGCCATTGTTAGTGGTACACCATTGTTTAGTATAATATTTTAGTAATGGGATGTTGGTTCCTTTCAAAATCTAGATATTAAAAACAGTGGCTTTAACCATGGTCCTAGTTGACAGGTATTGTTTAGTAGTCTTAACTGGAAATGAGTTCTTAATCAGCATTTTCTTCTGTGTTGGTTTTTGTGGTGGATGATGCCAATTTGATTATAGAGTTCCTTTACTTAGGCTCACATGACAACAAAATGAAGGTTAAAATGTCACATTGTCAAATAATGATAGTTTCGTGTTGTTGTGCTCTATATGTGTGTGTGTGTTTTTTTTGGTGTGGATTTGACTTGTTTGCCCTTAAAATTGCAGTCATTTGTAACTTAGGAGTGTGGTGCATATCTATCCAATGTAGTTTAATCCACAATTGTTTTTATCATCAACTTTTGAGGCTATCCGTATAAGTAATTCTTCCAAGTTTCTATTTTATGCTCCTCAACCACTTCAGTGATACTTCTTAAGTGGAAAGTCTGTATTATAAATTATAAACTGACTAAGTCAGTCACTAATAGATTTCAATATGGTTTTTTCTGGAAGTGTTTAATGTGCATAACTTGTCCTGGAGAAAAAGTGAATTATTAGCTAGATTTTAATAAGTGCCTATTAGCTAGATTTTGTCCGGGAGAAAAAGTGTAATCAATAGATTTATTTGATTACTCCCTTAAACCATTAGCTAGATTTTAAATGTAATTTTCGCTTTTAAACGTTGAGTCTCTTATACTTTTAAGAATCGAATTTTATATATATATATATATATACACGCGCGTAATGATCACGACTATGTTACTTGCTGGATTTCGCAAAAACAATTTTAAAAATATCTTCTGAAATTAATTAAGATGAGACCAAAAGAAGATGATGAAAAATAAATTCAGAAGGATAATGGACCACCACTGTGAATGATTATGCAGGTCCATTTTTAGGTATGTCCCACCATTTGTGTGATTTTTCCTAAACAATGGTTCTTAGAGCATTGGCACTTATATTATGCAAATGGCATATATATAGTGGAGAATTTTAGCATCAAGATAAACAACCTCGTTACGCGGTCATTACATTCACCACATGGTGCTTAGGCAACCAAAAAAAACACCACATGGGAGTCTTGGCAAATGGTAGTTTTAAGCGAACTCTTGGTCCCGAGAGGGCATCTCATCTGTACATTTTTTTTTTTGTGGTATAATTACAAATACGTTGCTAATCCCGTAGAATCTCGAACTTTTCCTCACTCCAAACACTTTGTATACATGTTAACGCTGCCAATTAACCATGTGCTACTTTCAGCCATCCGTACAGTATTATTTGACAGTGTACGAGTATCAATTTCTTGTTAAGTACATACCTTTACACTATGTTTGAATTGGCAGAAAGGAAAAGGAATATATTTTAATTGTTTGGTTTCAACGGTGAAAGGAAATTTAAAAGAACTGAAGGGAAAATGTTTTTTATGGGCCCACAAAAGGAAAAGTCTTGTGCCACAACAAAAGCCACAACTTGCCCATGTGGCAAGCTTTTTTTGTGGCACTAGAAGGACTCCCCACAAAAACTTGTTTGTCCAAATTGACTGGAAGAGCAAAGTCTTTAATAAGACAATTGTTGGTGGGGCCACTAAAATAACTTGGGGCTAAATTTACATATTTATACTATTATTATATGCTTTTCCTATTTTTGGGACTTCATTTTTACCTTCAAAACGTCCCTACACCTCATATTTAATTAAAATAAAATTAAAGGACAATCCCCAGAAAAATGCAAATCAAACTCCCTACTAAAACGCCGCCTTAAAAATAAAGACTACGCCTCCCCGTTAATTTCTTTAAATCGCTTTCTCCACTTATAAATTAGATTCTCAAAATAAAAATTATATAAATATATATATAATAAAAATTTTTACTAAAAAGAAAGGCTCATTGTAATAGCGAAGCGCACGCTAAGCGCTATTATATTATACCTGCGGTCAAACCAAAATTTTAAAACATGTCAAATAATATAAAAGAGTATAAATATAATATCTTCTCTCAAAAAAAAAAAAAAAGAGTATAAATATAATAATATACGTGCCAAAAAGTTTAAACTTTAAACCAAATAAAGGAAATGTTTCTATATTCTTCTTTCTCCTTTCTTTCTTATATCCAAACACAACTAAAGAATGGTTTTCTTTGCCCTTCTTATCTTTTCCATTCTCTTCCCGCCTCAGCTGTAACCAAACAAAGTGTTAAAGTTTTTATAGAACAGTGTGATTTTAAAATCGACATATACTTGAATTATTGGAGAAATTGATTCATGCATATCAATGGTGATATCACATATCAATCAAATCAAAGTCAAATTTCATACACTTATTAGCAAAACATGCCCTTGGCATTGAAGATTTCTTTGTATGGATCGAAGAGACCCCCTGCTTTATCAACAAAGCCTCTTCTTTTGCTTTATTGAATGCCTCCTTCTCCACGACAGAACACCGCTTTCAAGAGAGTTATAAAATTTTTATTAATTTACCATCAAAAAAGTCGTGTCTCATTTAGTTTTTTTTGAAATAGACCATCCTGGGGTGATTGAGTAACGATTTGCACCACCTCGTATATATACAACTGCAATTGCAACTTGCAAACACCACCAATCTAATCTTCATGTTTAATTTGTACGGTCTAGAGACTAGTCTAATGGCACATACCTTTCACCAACTTTGTGTGTTACCGTGCATCGCCAACACAATCATACAAGCTTAGCCATTGCATCCAAGATATAAGAAACGCTGCTTTTCGGCTTCCATAACTCATAACTCAAAATCGTAACTGGTTAACAAAAACAAAATTATAAATGTGAGTTATGGTGGTGCTAAAATGGACTTCTAGCTACGGGTCCCACCATTTTTAAGTTATGAAAGTTACGAAAATGTAGATAATGAAGTATGCTGGAAATCGGGATTAACCAAATAGACTGCAAGATCTAAGGACTTCACCAAATTCTGCCACTTTGATCTTTTTTAATCTTTCCCTAATATTTGGTGCTTAAATTGGACCATTTAACCTTTCATTTTCTTAAATTGAAGCTTCTATCCAATACATTTGTGTATTGAATATATGTTTGTATCGTATCTTATTTATTGTACAAATACACAGGACAAAAATTATATGCTTCCTAACGGACCCAGGTAGGGGTCCAAGGGGCCCTGCCCCCGGCCTTTCAGTTTTTTTTTTTTTTTTGGTAGTTGGCCCTTCTAAAACTTTAGCCCCCTTCCTCCCCAATTACTTCAAATAGCCCAAGACAATCCAAGAACTATCCAATCCAAAAACTTAACAAAATAATAAAAACAATAATAATAACGATAAGATTTTAGTATAAAAAAAAACTATTGTACCACCAAAAACTAAAAATATGTGTTATTAGAGAAGTAAAGCTAAATTTTGTAATTACAAAGAAACTAATATAAAATGCCATTGTTCAGAAGAAATGATAAATACAAAATATATTGTTTTATTAAGATTATCTCTCTTCTTCAATTAAAACCCAAATTCTCTTCCTTATTATTTTAATAAGTTGTTTATATTATTTTAAAGGAAGTGGTAAAAAATAGAATATTTGATGTTGGTTTATTATAAAGTGAGAAAGTAAAATAGATAAAGTGAAGTTTTTTGAGGTGTTAAAAGCGTTTTTTAACATTACTATTAGAATATTTTTAACTTCAAAAAATTAAAAATTCTAGCTAGCCTAGTATTAAAATTTTTTTTTTTTGGTTGTTGTTGTTTCTTTGTTGTGGATGATTGCATCTTAGTGCATTAAGAAACAATAATTTTGTATATATTTATAATTTTTAATACCATAGATACCTTATTTAGGAGTTTTTTTCCTTATACTCTACCCCTTACTAAAATCCTAAGTCCATCCCTGTCCTAACTAGTCAACATTCACAATCAACTTAAAATCCATGAGGCTTGGGCAACTTCAAAGTTACACTTGCTACCTCCGGATGTTCATATCAATTCTTTCCAAAACCTTATGGCTAGAAATGATGAGACTAATGCAACTGGGAGGAGAAGTGTTCACGCATCATATGATTGCTCTGGGCATTATGGTGTAATAGAAATGAAATTCCCACCGCTGGTGAGAAGGCAAACCGGTCCACCGTGGCTCTCGGGGGCGCCAGCCACCGGGAGTACTGTCCCGCCGTTGAGACATGATGCCGGCTGCTTTCAAACGTGAGCCCGCATTTAGCCGAAAGACTGGTGGGCCTGCATTCACCACCCGGGTTCCTCCTCCATCGTCTACAAAATTAATGTGGATGGTGCTCTCTTCCCACTCAAGAAGCTATCGGCATTGGTGTAGTTATAAAGAGACATGCGAGGCATTGTCGTCGCATTGGCGATTTATGCGTAAAATTAGCCCCATCAGGTGCTTAAAGTCAAGCCAAAGCCTACGGCCGTATTGTTGGCAAGATTATCAGCTGTAGGTCAGTGTTAGAAGGAGATTCTTTTGACTATCTCTAATGCTCTCAAGCTGCTACGTGAGCCCCTATCTCTGCTTGCCGGTTATTGTAGTGATTCATGCTTTGTGGCTCAAATTGGTGTTGTTCACTATACTCATGTGCGAAGGATTGGCAATCAACCAGCCCATATTCTAGCTAGACAAGCCCAAAGCCTTGTCAATGATGTAATTTGGATTGAAGAGACTCCTTGTCGTATTCAAGAAGCTTCATTCAGGATGTATTTCGATCTTGATATTGTTTTAATAATATTTTAGTTTGCTTAAAAAAACTTAAAATCCATGAAATCTTTCATGAAATTAAAAAACCATATTTTGACTGTTCATACAGTTGAGACAAGAAACAATATTAAGAATTTAATGTTAAAGATAAATTATGATATCGATATTGATCACTGGCTTGCTAATTTTTTGTCAAGGCGTAAATGCATTTTTAGTCCTTATATTTCGACTTTTCCATTTTAAAAGTTTATTTATTTTTATCACTTTAAATTCCTAAATCACTAACGCTCTTATTTCTGTTTTTCAGCACTGATCTACCAAACCAAGATGACGCGACGATGGGACACAGTAATCATTATTTACGGAGCACGGCCAAGCCACAGCACCATGAGGAACAGCAGACAGCCACAGCCACAGTAGCGAGTGACAGGCGTGTGCGAAGCAGTTCATGGTCTCGTGTCTAGAAGCCACATAATACATAATCCCATACCTTAAGAAAAGTCACGATGGTCTCAAGAACCTTTATCTAACTTTAGAATCTTATGAAAACAAAATCGTGGAAAATTGCTTTACATATTAGCATTTAGCGCTCTTGATTACGTAGACCGTTTCAGCCCAAGAGCCAACTCGTTGAAGTCTTCGACTTGGCTGAATCTCCTTCACCTCCGTAGTGCTATATAAACCACCTGGACCTTTCTTGCTTGTTTAGCCACTCAACAATTGTATCCTAAGTACTATCTTCGCTTTCTACTCTTTCTGAGCCGAGGTGGCACAGCCACTGGAATAACAGCACATTGCGAGGCTCACCAAGGAGCCACCCATTCGCCTTCGATTTCCATACTGTGTTTTAATATTAGCGAAGGCTTTGTGCCCGACATCACTGCCGTGAAACGAAATTGGTCCGAAACACCTAAGCTGCTTCATAGTTGTCAAAGATTTTCTTCGCTCAAATAGTCAAACGCTATTTTGGATGGAAGGTGACCATTTAGAGGGACAATGAAGTGTTCTGGATCCGAACGTGTTCTTGACCCCGTTATACTCTAGCTTTATGGTCCAAAGAAAGAAAGGGATAATGCATTGAAAATACTCAAGAAGGCCAAGGAGATACGTAGCTAGTAGCGTTTATGGCAACCAAGAAGGAGCAAAGTCGTGAATAATCCAATCGAGCCGAAGATTCTAATAAGTTAGGGATAAAGGTTCTTGAGATCATCGTGGGCTTTCTTAAGGTATTTGGGATTATGTGGTATGGTACGTCCCAATGGGTGGCCTCCTGCTTTTCTGAAAGTCTTCACATGAGGCAAAGAAGTTTCTACCAAAGTAATGATTTTTTACGCCCTTAATTCATTTCATCATACACTGTGGCGCAGGAAATAATGATTTTTTACGCTCTTGACACACCTCAAGGCCAGAGATTGCTTCACGTGAGCTTCATTAGTTATTTTATCGGGAATCCACGATAAAATAACGATTTTTTAATTGGATTATTACCACGCTATTTTTTTCGTTACGAGAATCCGAATAAATAGCTTTTTAAAGATTTAAATAAAAATACACTAATTTAAGAGCTAAGTTCGATAAAATAAATATGCTAATTAAAATAAAAAAATTAAAATATAAAAATTAAAAGTGCATTTACACCTTTTTGTCAATTATAAAACTCACCATTAATATCAGCAGATTGGTTTCCCCATCACCAAAAGCGACATGGGCTTATTCAGCAAAAAAAGAAAGAAAAAGAAAAGCGACATGGCTTGAGTTCTGGCTCTTTGCCTCTGGACGTTTACGTGAAGACAAAAAATTATAAGAAGAAACTTGTTTTCTTACACTAATTTTATGCTTTCACGCCTGCATAATTTGGCTTATCCTCTCAATCACCATCTTATTACGGTGTTTCCTATTTCACCCTCATATTTAATAATTTTTCATATTGCGATTATCTTAGCATATTTGTTATTTTGTATTTACTAGTTTGAGTAAAAAATTTTGTCCTTAAATAAAATATTTACGATTTAAATTCCACTTACATTAAATTTGATTTGATGTTTTAAATAATATTATAATAATAATCATGGTGGAATTTGTTAGTGACAATTTGATGTAAGTGTGTAAAGTGACAGGGGAATGCCACCATTAGGCATAATTGTCAATTTATATTGGTATACTGGTTTTAATATTAAGGGACACGTGTGCGGCTAATCTCCTTTGAGAACAAAAATATCTACCTCCTACAAATTTGTCTCTCACATCAACTGTGGTAGGTGAGACATACTTTTTATTTATTTATTTTAATAAGTACAGTTAGAGTTTTTTTTTTGGGTTAAAAGGAAATATCATTCAACTAAGCCAAAATGGGTACAGTTGTAGCTCGTTTCACAGAAATATTTACAACCTGTTGAGATTTTAATTACAAGCCAATTTATTTTTTATATTTTTATAAATGGTTACAACTTACAAGCCAATTTATTGGTAGATGCTAGTAATTTTTTTTTAAAAAGGAAATGAGGTGTAGTAAGTAGTAACAAGATAAGAGACAATACTATTTTGTATTTCTGGTTATTTTATTTAAAGTACCACTTTAACAAAGGATAATATTTTTTTATAAGAAGTCGGTAACTTTTATTAAGACGAAGATAACAATATTACATCATGAGTCACAACATACTTAACCATATAAGAAGTTTCCTCTATCCAAATTACACAACCAACAACATGCCTAGAATACTGTACTAATAAATGAGTAGAGCAATTACTCTGTTAAAGAACATGTGATACCCTTGCCCTTCGAAAGTCTTGCAGTTTTAGTCTAATCCCCTTAATTAGAGTGCTTATTGTTGATGGTGATTCACTACATCCAGTTACTACATCACAAACAATTTTAGAGTTACTCTAAAAAATAACATCTCGAATGCTCATGTCTCAGGCAAATAAAAATGCCTTAGTGCCTTTGCCTCAAATTTCGAGCGACCCTAAAGGTACTAGAAGTGCCTTGCTAAGAGCTACTTCGACTTGTCCATCATGGTCTCAATGATAGCCCTACCTAATGTAGAACTGGTGCTTCAAAGATTGTAGCATCAATATTACGGTACCAATGGGTCACCCAAGAACTCCATCTTACTGCTTCTTTAAAACCTGCCTGAGCATTTATTACAATATCTTATTATATTTAAACCCGCATAAAAATGCAAGTCATAATTTTAATTACTTTTTCAATGTACATGTGGAATAACTTTTATCCTTTAACAAAACCAAAATATTAGTAGGGTTGTCGAGAAAAGAAAACGGTGGAACTGTGGGAGATAGTGAGATTTTAGGGAGCCAAGCCTCATTAGTCGTACCCTTACTTGGCGAAGATTGATTGGTGTGAGTGAATGAATCTAGATTGCGATGATACCAAGACTGTATTGATAATATTCATCGTATTTAAGAGAGAAGTTATCTTTTCGTACACCAACTTTGGAGACATCAAAATTTTTTAAAGTTTGTTTTTTTTGGTTGAATTTTTTAAAGTTTTACTACCTTTTGATGTTGTCTAATTCAATTTTGACAGCGAAAAGAAATGGTGGTCAATATGAAATGAAGAGAATTTGACATTTTATCTAGAATGAGGAATCTAGAACAGTGTGGTTATTTGGAACAAATAATGATTAATTCCCCTGGCTCCAATTCTTCATCAGATAGGTACATTTCTACAAAATGGCACATTTGTGCTCTATCATCACATTTCTTTGTTTTTTTTTTTAATTG
The DNA here is from genome assembly GCA_030021035.2 of Notholithocarpus densiflorus. Lineage (NCBI taxonomy): Eukaryota > Viridiplantae > Streptophyta > Magnoliopsida > Fagales > Fagaceae > Notholithocarpus > Notholithocarpus densiflorus. Next base: position 4,660,405 of record JARYZH020000003.1, read on the forward strand.
AATTCTACGATTTAAATCAAACCTCCAAAGCGGTCCATTAATCTGGGAATAAGGTGAATAGGAATTTGAAAAATATGTAATTTTGTTGGACGTTTGAGCTGGGCTTTATCTGTAACGCAATTAAAAATGTTCACAACTTCACATTAGTTTGTGCAAATTCTTTTTGTTTATTTTAGTATAAAAATCTATATTTTTTAAAATTTACATACTTTTCAAAATACCTCATATTAGATTATCTATTTTGCATTATATATTTCATTAAAATATAATTTTTCTTGATTTTTTTTAATTGTTTTTCTTTCTTCAAACACAACAATCACCATTTATTATCTTTATTTATTTTCGGGATACAAAGAGTTAATAAAAAATTAAACGTAAAATATAGCGTACAGTGTAAATTTATTCGGTAACTATATCAAACTCGTAAATTTATATGACTGATACAAGTTGACACAGATGTAATTTTAAGTTAGGCAAAATTGTGTAAATTTTACACACTTATTTTCTATTATACACCCACTTATATGAATACTCTAGCTTAATCTTATTATTTTGCTCAAAAGATAAAAAGCTTAACCTTATTAATCGATGGGTAATCATTTCTTCCAGAAATGGCACATTCATGTTTTCTAAGGTCCTTTTAGAGTGCGTAGTGGTACTTTAGATTAAATAATGTGTTTAAATTTAGTGAGAGAGTAATTAAAATGTATATGTGTTTTTAGCAATTAGTTTGTTTCAAAAAAAAGTGATGTTTTTTCATAACATTTTTAAATGAATTATTTATTGACATCCTTAACATATGTTTAGTTTTCTCTCATACCTATAAACCTATCTGTATCAAAGTAAACTCAATATAGTAAAATAAACTTTAAATATAAATTTAAAAAAAAAAGGTGCAATATATATGATTTGAACCTATGGAACTATTCCATGATAATTAATCTACCCAGCAAGTTTAAACACCAATTAGTTTTTAGCAGGTGAAAAATTTTGAACCATCAAATATACTTATTCCTGCTAATTGAGACTTAATGTAGCTTTTTAGATTCATCTATATTCAACCTACATTGATTCACCATGTTAGGTTTCCACTCTTTAAAGTTTTCCAACTAAACTAAAAATTGATCTAATCACATTAATCTTACCAATTTTTAAAGCCTAACTAAACTACCAAGTTATAGATAACCAGCCCAAATGCCATTTTTTTGTTTGTTTGTTAATGACTAAAAATTATCAACAAGGAAAAAAGGAGGACAACAAATAAACTATAATTTTGGGAATTTAAGACCATCTCCAACTGGGAAGGCCCAAGGGAAAAAGGTAGGATATAGGAGGTACAGATATTTCCCACACACTCACTGAAAATCGTCAATTTAATGGTATTATGGGTAACAAATTTAGCTTTCCTAAATGTGTGATTTACATACCAATTAGTAAAATGAATTTGAGATTAGTGTAGTTATATCAGTGATATCTTCTATAAACTAATGACAAGTAGTCGCTACTTGCTAAATCAAGAGAATGGTATTTAGTGTGTCATCCTCATAAGTAACAAACTTGAACTACTTTAGCTGCTTTGGATGTAGCCAATAGTGCTGCTCTTGCTTCCACTATTAAGGGGGATCATATTCATAGTTGTTTGTCAACTATATTTATGCAAAAATCAACTCTCCTTTATAATTTATTTCTTTTGTTGTTACACATGCATTATCTTTACTGATGGTTGCACCAAAATTTGCTTTCACAAAAGGTGGGATAAGAGGCCTCAAGAGTTACTTGTTGCTACATGACCTACAAATTTTCAGGACATACAAATTTTCAAGACATTATATGATCTCAGTAAATCTTATTAACTTGTCAATTAAAAGAAAAGGATCAAATACTTCTCTTTCGGTTTGTCTAATTATGCGGTTTTCCATCATCCATGTTGTAACAACGGTGATTTTGACTTGCTTTCTTGCAATTGCTGCCATTTGTGTTTTGTCATCATCAAAACTAGTAATGCCATAAGTAGACACACCATTTGCAACAAATTGCTGTGTGCTGATTGTAAAATGTTGAACACAATTGATACTCATGGACACAATTAATAGTGGTAAAGTTTTTTTTTTTTTTTTTTTTTGAGAAAAAAAGACTTCAATTTTATTAAGAAATAGACAAATCTCGCTCGAGCAAGCAACTAAAAGCCAGGCGACTGGAAATCTTCCATCCACACAAAATAACCAAAGGATAAGGACGTATTACCCTGGTTAGGTCGCGAGCCAATGTGACACCTTCCCTACAATGTTTGGTAAAACTAATACATCAAAAGATTTAGCAATAACTTTTACATTCTAGATCAAGACTAGATGAAGCTAAAGATAGCGAATCCTCCATCAATGAGTTCATGGGCATTTCACAATTCCCCGACAATGACCGTCCCAATTTCCACTCTAAGAAATTCCATGGTTTCAAGCACGCCATAGTTTCCGGCCTCCACCACAATAAGAGGGAAGACTGAATGAGACAATGAGGTTACGACCAAACTCGCTGTCGCAAATGATTACTCCCGATGATGTTGAAAATCGCGCAGTCGCATCAGCCCTCACGTGCCTCGCACAACACAGCATCAGCAAGACTCGGTAGCACGGCAGAGTATCGGCCCAAAAGACCCGGCGTTAAGTTAGAGTTTCACAACTCTATCGAAATGTGCAATAATTATGCATCTTCAAGCCGAAATTGCCAGTTTTTATAAGAAATAGAATCGACTCCTCGTTCTTTTGGGCGTAAAGATCTTTCCTTATAAAGAAAATTTTAATAAATGTACGTATTTCTTGGGATTCTTCCATATGTGCTCGACCAAGACCAAATGGAATGGGCAAGATATTTCCATTTAAGCATTCCTCAAGTTCACTTAAAGCCCACGGTGCCACGTGGCCTTGACATTAGTTGCCCTCGTCCATACACTGCTGATTCCGGGTCCGTCTAGACCACCACATGCATTCTTTCGTCTTCGTAACCTTGATCCGTCGCCTTATATTATTTACTGTCGTCAGGCTCATGTATCCGTCATGTTTGATTTTTATCCCCTTCAACTCCTATTCCAGCTTTGTCCAATGTGTTAAACAAAGCCCCATCAAAATTAATTTTGTAAATACCATCTTGTGGGGCTGTCCACCTCACTCTCAGCTTCACTGCTTGTGGCTGGACTGAAGGTTGGGCTACCTGAAACTCCTAAAGACCATCTTTGGCTCGCTGAAACACCTGATCAAGTGGAAAGCCCGGCAGTGAGAAGCTGGCCTTATTGCGCCTAAATATATAGTCCACATTATCATCGCAAACATCTCTGAGTTGCAACCTAATCCCAACACTGTGGACAGTAGGTGAGCAAAGTCTAATGGGTTGAAGCTTGTCTGAATTGCCATTGAGGATTTGCATCCGACTTGTGATAGGCTCGAACAGGTCCATAGTGCATGCTAAACATCCTCGACTTGATTAGTGCATAGAGAGCATGTTGAATCACTGATAACACATCGTCTCACTAGGTACACTTTTGTTGGCAGTGCATTGTGGCATGCTCTCCATAAAAAATTCTTTATTTTGCTCGGCAAGGATAAGCTCCAAATCTATTTCCATGGTGGCTTGGGCTGAATGGGTGGACTGCAGGCTGTTGAAGGTGAGCATCGTGACTCGGATTTGAGGAAAAAATAGCCGGACTTGATTGAATATTGTCCCGATTGCACATAGGGCCAGAATTGAACATCCTCGACATGTCCACGGCTTAAAGGAATTTTTTTAACCAAATCTGCTTCAGTGGGATTAAGGGCAAAAGCTAAAGAATTAGAATCCCAAGTACATGAAAAAGGATCAATTAGAGTACTTATAGCAGCATCTTGAATTCTGCCTTCAAAGGGCCGTGTACTCCAAAATTATGTACCGTAGGCAGCCAGCTGTCGCCCCCAAATCTTAATTGACTCACCATTCCCAACTCTCCATTTTGCTCATCTTCTAATAACACTCCTTCCTTTCAAGATGCTCTTCCAAGCATAAGAGCCTCCATGTCCTTTTGTTGCTTCCATGATGGAACTACTCAAGAAAAACCTTGATTTAAAAACTCTATAGAACAAAAAAAATTTATTATGCAGCAAGCACCATATTTGTTTTGCAAGTAGTGCCTCATTAAAGAGAGATAACTCCTTAAAGTCCATTCCACCTTCGGATTTAGGATCACACATATCACCCCACTTTACCCAATGAATTTTCCAACAATCTCCCCTTTGCCCCCTCCAAAACTTACGTATAAGCCCCTCAATTTCATGACAAAGTCCTTATGGAAGCGTAAAACCACTCATTGTATAAGTTGGAATGGCTTAAACCATAGTCAATTGTGCATATCAATTAAAGCTTAGCTTTTAGATTTAATCTAATCTATGATCACTAGTTCCCTTGCTTATATATATAGTGTAACGATTCATTCTAGTTCAGATTTAACCCTCCACTGCTAACCATTAGTTTAATTTATCGTCCTAGTTGCGGGGCACCACACTTACTTTATCCTCCAAATACTTAAAGATAGAATAAAAACCACTGTAAAATAAATAATGCCTTACATGGTTGTTATCGTAATAAACTTGTGAAATGCGTAAATAGGGTCATTTTTATGAAAAAATGCGTAGTTTCTTTTGGTATTATGCGATGTGATTGCTCCAACTCCAAATTGTCAATAGAGAGAGAACTAACAGAAAACCTATAGGCTTTCTAGGGCAGAGATCGCACCGGTTTGAAAACCGATTAAAAGCCTTTACGTTATCATTTTTTTAAAATATGTTTTGAGGCTAATTATAGCTACTCACTAATTCACCCTAAACTATAAGGGTCTGGACTTTGGACTCTAGAGTGAGTTACAAGGGTAAGTTTCCTAAAATTTTATGTACCCTCGTGAATATGACCTAAAGAGAGTGTAAGTTAAAAAGGGTTAGTTTCCTAAAATAACACTAAGGAAATTAAGCAAAGTTCTTGAGAAAATTTTCAATGAAAAAATTTGTCTCAAAACAATTCTTAAAATTCTCTTATTATATTTTATTTTATAGATAGTGATGATGCCTAAATCATCAATTGGGTCACTCGTACAATCCGGAGCTCTTGACAATCTTGTAGGACTTGCAAGATAAAGAGAGTTCATCGAAAAGACCACCGGGTTGTGCCCGGTGGGGGAGCCTCCGATGCTTAAGTTAGTATCTTTCGTATATAAATGACATTTTGTAATAGTTTCTGACGTACCTTAGCAAATGAACAAATTGTCCCTTTTATAGATGACTTAGGTAGCTGTTAGACATAAATGAGGGTGATTATTACCCTAATTTTAACGTTCTTTGTCTTGATGAGAGGGTTTAAGGCCTTTGATGATCATTATTGAATGTGTTGGGCGATTACTCATCTATCTTTGATGGCCTACTAATGACGCAATGACCGTCCATTAAGATGGACAACCTTAATAATTTTTATAGACTCATCAATTGCCTCCCATTCCCAAGTCTGATTTTGCTTTGTGCTAGTCAGGCTTTGGGAATATTCTCGACTTGTTTAGATTTAGATTTCTTTATCTTCAACTACTTTCTTCTTCAAGAACGGTAGTATTTTTTGCGATGACTTCTTAGTATCTGCCTTTCGACAGTCTTTTTGGACGTTCGAGGGATCATAGCTTGATCTTGAAAGTGAGTTAATTTCTTTGGATGATCATTTTTCATCACTGCTGAAGAGTAAGGTAATTTTTTTTTGGACGACCATTTTTTATCACTTCGATGCTTCTTCTTTCATTCATTTTCTGGTTGTCACGTTTGATATTCTTGATTTGCGTGTGCCTTGCGTTTGTGTGAGAATCCTTGTCTGCTTACACTTGTCTAAGGGTATTTAGTCACTTAGCCACTTTTAGGTGGCTTACATCCAGTTAGGGAGCTTCGTCATTTAGACTTCGTCAGCGATTTACATCCATCTAGCAAAATCTTGTCCATTTATTTTTTTATTTTTATTTTTTGGTGACTTACATCCATTTAAGTAATCTTGTCACTTAGGCTTCGTCAATGATTTACATCCGTATTGGCGGAATCTTATCATTTAGCCATTTTTTGGTGACTTACATCCATTTAAGGAATCTTGTCACTTAGGCTTCGTCAGTGATTTACATCCGTCTTGGCGGAATCTCATCATTTAGCCAGTTTTTGGTGACTTACATTCATTTAAGGAATCTTGTCACTTAGGCTTCGTCAATGATTTACATCCGTCTTGGCGGAATCTTATTACTTAGACATTTTTTGGTGACTTACATCCGTTTAAGGAATTTTGTCACTTGTTGCTAGCTAGAAAGATTCTTTGACGCTATGTCGTTTTGGACTTTCTTGAGGCCATGTTGATATCTGCATTAAGTAGCACATGAACTTGCCAAGACTTGGTTAGACAAGAATTTTAGAACAATTCATATATGAATAATAAGTTACCAATGGCCTAGGTGGCCTTTTTCTTATTTTCTTGTAATCCTAGAATTCTACCTCTTTTGTGATCTGTCTAGTAGTACATACATTTTTTCCTTGATCTTTTTATTGTTGGGGTCTTCTTGACAAGCTCTTCCCTTTTTAAGATGACGAGCTCTTCTCTTTTCAAGATTTTTTTTAAGGTCAACATGATACTTCATGTCTAAGGCCTAGATCTCTTTTGCTTCAATTTTTTGAAGGCGTAAAAACTAGGCCACATTTTTGCCCCCATTCAAACGTGAAAAGTACAATTCTCGTTTGTTAACGACTAGAGGAATGGTCTATCACGATTGGAACATTTTTTCTTTTCTTTTTTTTTCTTTTTTGGCGTGCTTTGATGACTATGGTCATTGCCATTTGTAATAGCAATTTCCTCTTCATTCTTCTTTAATTGTACGCTTAAGTCACTTCAATAGTGCTAGCTGCATGACAATGTACAAATGTGCAATTGCATGCTATACAAGACAAAGTGCATTCTATATGAATTATAGAGAAGTATAAAAATTGAAGCCATTTGACTATATGCTTCTTTAAACTGGTCTTTGTTAGGTGCTTGCACTGTATATGATTTTTAAAGCAATTTAAGAAGATTTTGGTGAGTTGATGGAGATAGCGGAAATTTATTGAGACTTAAATTCATGAGCATATTGTGAACCCAATCATCGAGCATTTTAAGTGTAGGAAACTTAATAAAACTTCTCAGATTCATGACGATGAAACATATGCTACTAAAAATATAGTCATATTGATCGTGATAATTGTAACAATTTTATAGCAATAATTTCAACATGTTCTACATACACATTTGTAATAATCATGCAAGCTTGATATTTATTTAGTTTCAATAAAATGATCTCATGGATAAGAAAGAAAGAAAGAAAATGAGTTACCTCAATAGAAGACCTTAAATCTCAATACTATTTTGTACATACCTTGGTCTTTTCATTGTTGTAGTCTTCTTGACGAACTCTTTGTCATTGAACTCTTACTTATAGAGCTCTTCTTTGTTGGATTTGTACAACCCATAATTTACAGGAGTTAAACTCGGCATTTGTGATGTAGATGAAATTTTCACAACTTTTAGCTATATCTCTATTTTCATTTGAAGGGTTTCTCTTCGTCAAATTATGACATCCCCTTAGAAAATTTGGAACATCTGTTTTTTGCATATCTGAAGCTAGTAATCTAGCAAACCTCTTATAGGTTTACATATTATACAAAATTTTGGGTGAATTGATATAGCTTACGTCCAAACAATATCATTTCATGTAAGAGTATAGAAACTTAGTGAGGATTAAAGCCACACTTAATGCTATGCGATTGAATAAAATTGTCTTATTTTATGTATGAAGCACATGCTCTATAGGCAATTCAGTCATTTCCACTTTTTTCTTGGTTTTGGCGATGGTAGAATAATAAAAGAAATGGATGGACTTAAGATCATTTGATCGGTTAGAGATCAAAAGTCTAAAATAGGTCACACTAGCTAGAGCAGATATTACTAGTCAAGCCTTTTAACTTTAGCAAGAAATTATCTAGCTTTTTGTGTCAATTGTGCATGTTTGTTCTAATCTTGTAATTTAGCAATTTGCCTTTCCAACAATCGTTTTCATAACTATTACCCTATTCTCGTGCAACTAAATAACACTTGGCAAAGTGTTTAAACTTTTTAAAGAGTGTTGGAATTTAGTGTGTTTAATGACATTTGCCATTATGATAAACAGTCATCATATTTATCATAGTAAACAGTTATGATCTTATTTTAAATTTATAGCTAGGTTTTTATTTGGCAATAATGATATTTGTCATTATGCCTAAAACTTGACTTCAAACGTTGTTGCAAACACTTGGAAAGCTAAAAGGAAAAGAAAATTTTAAATCTAACCTTAAGGCTCAAGAACTGGACACCATCGTTGCTATATTTTGTTCCAGCTATTTGAAGATGTAGATATATCCAGAGGGTTTGCCCCCGTTCAAACATGAAAGGTACATTCGATGTTGGATGATGACCAAAAGAAGGGCTTGTCATGGTTTGTACCTATATTTTTCTTCCTTTGGACTTAATCTTAGTCCCAAAGGGAAATCTTAATAAAATTTCATGTCTAATGTATTAGAACAAAATTTAGAAACTTATAGACCAATGCCTATGAATATGTATGGATAGAGATGAGGTAATATGTTCATGATAGAAAATTATGTATAAAATTGTAGAGTGATCCCAACAAGACACTGCTACTCTTTAAAATAAATGAGTAGAATGAAGAGATAATTAACTGGATAAATTATTTCATAGTGCAAGGTGATAGCAATTCAATTTTGGGGGAATAAATATGGAAAATTCCATCATCTTAGGTATGGTATTTTCAAGATATGAAATTCCATAATCAATTATATTGGCACCTCAAGCCAAGGTGGCTACTAGTGAATGACATATAGGCCATTTATGAGAAACTTGTGTCTCATTTTACCTTCGTCGATTATATACTTACAGGGATGGCAACCTTATGAAATGATAAGAGAAGGTCGTGATATGGCTGCATATAATTCACAAAAGGAAATCATTGCAAACAAATAAGGGAAATAAATTCTTGTATATATTCTAGCCCACATGACACACATGTGCACATCGATTGCCAAGTCCGTTTTGTAGCGATAAAGTAGAAATAGCCTACCATCTCATTTGCTTTCTTTTTTATGAAAAATGTTTCCTTCATTGGTTGACTATGCAATCTGTCAACAAATGTTTAACCACATAGCATACGGTTGTCTAACTCTTGGCCCTTAACATATAAATTATTTAAACAATAGCAACTATGGTGGGGCAATAATAAGTGTCGCATAACTGACCCATAAATATGGCGCTAAAAGGAGGGTGAGATATATGATATCTTTCCCCATAGTGTGGTTTGAAATTTTTTTTTTTTTTTTAATTAGAATTTGCTCTATTCTAAGCAAGTAATGCTATAATATAAATAAGAGGAGTAGGGACTTGACCTGGCAAGAAAACCTCTACGACATTCTCAACTGTTGTGCCTACGCCATGACCTTTTTCTGCCAGATGATTTTTCTTATGTCGAGCCTTTTTTTGGTCCATTTTGTCAAGCTTTACTAGGCTCATTTTGCTCCAAAAAATACTAACAAATTAATAATCTCGATTGTTCTCAAATGATGAGCTTAATATAAAGTACATGTCATTCCGTTTAATAGAATCACGTGGAAATAATTTGATACTATATTACTATTTAGTATTTAGAGACAGTAAACTCTGCTCGTATATCATATATGTGAGTAAGTACTTACTCTGGCGATGTCACTAGTGTGAGCATAAAATAAAAACATTGTACCTGTATAGCCGCTTTTATTGAATCATACATGTGGATTGTGACACCGTGAGAGTCCCACATTTTTCCCTTTGAATGCTCAAGGCCATGATTAGGTATAGATGGAACCATTTAAATTCTCCATTCTCAAAGTCAAAGCAATATATATTTATACATGGAAAAGTTTGAATAGTAAATTTTGTTTGTTCTATTGTGGGACATTTTAAGATACAAAATTTCATAATAGTTTGAAAATGATTTATGCTTAACTATTGCTGTAATTTTGAAAGGACTAAATTTTATAATTCTCTGGGTCTTTCAACCTCAGTCCCACCTTTCATTCACTTTGAAAATTATTTTGTGTGCAAGACCGAATACACCATTCATGCATTTTATTCCTAAAGGTTTCTTTTAAATCTTTTCGAAATTGTTCCTTGAAAAACATTGTTTCATTAACCAACTGACGGACTAATAACTCATGCATAACTGACTGTAGAGCATTCTAACCATGTTATGCATTTTCTACTATACTTTCGTCACCAATAAATACACATATAAATTTGGGGGATGGCCTTATGTTGTGGCTTTATTACCTGTGAATATCAACCAAGATATTATCAGGGTACCATTTATTTTTCTTCTTTAGTGTACCATTAATCTAATACCATAAAGGGACACAAACAGTCTGTTTTTATTTTAGTTATAGCAGGAGTCATTATTAGGATATCAATTACGCCATAATATATGTAAAAACAAATAATTGAAATTGTTTCCAAGCCCTACCATTCACGGCTCAAGGCATTTTCATATATAGCAGAGTTTTGTTACATATTTAAAATTTAAAATACAATTCGGCCTTACCACATCTATACACAATCAGATATGCTTCTCCATACAATTCGGCCTTGACTCTTCTATACAAATCAGATATGTTTCTCCCTTATCACTTAGATACAAAATTACATACAATTCCATCTTATCCTAATCCTATCTCAACACATTCCAAGATTTGTATTTTGAATACTACAACTGTGATACATCAGTAACACTAGCTGCGTATGACTTAGCTGCTATCCTTGATGACTACAGTTGTATCCTTAACAATATATAATTATATTTGGCTTTAATGGCAAGGACCTCAAAGAGACCGGTTTGACTGATGCAGTTTATAACAATCAAGGTATTCATTACCATTTTTTTTTTCTTTTTTAATGCTTATATTTAAGATCACAATTTTGGTAAGGTAATTATGTTCTATTGAAGTTTGGTTCCACCTTTCATGCAAACTAAAAACAATGGGGAGCCAGTGAAACTAAGAAAGGAAAGTTTTCCTATGGTAATTTCATCATAGTTGACTTGGGTGGCTGAAAATTATATGACCACCTACAATCACTTCTTCTTTTTATTTTTTAACAAAAGGATATCTAATAGAATAAAATCCTTTGTTATGTTTCTAAAGTTTTAGACGAGGTTATCACTTTGTTTTTAGACTTCTAGTATTCTAGATCTTTTAACAAGATGATGTAAGACCATATAACAAGATGAGAAACAACACATCTTACCTCAAGGCCTAGGAGCTGGGCCATTCCTGCGAGGTCTGCCAAAGTCGCTCAATTTCTGTGGTTGTGGTGTACTGTGTCATGCCTAGAAGGTCACAGGTTGTGAAGTTCTTACGTCGCCGTTGACCAACCCAATCATGTCTTACGGCTGAGAGTCACACTTTCATCGGTAACGGCATCACTGGAGGTGTCTTTCAACCAGACCCTCAAGCTAGAGGCCAACAGATTTGAGACCTTGGATCTAGGCTCTCTCATCATCGTCTATTCATTTGGCTGACAAGTCGTGTTTTAACGACAATGGTGCCTTGGTAATATCTCTTTATCTTTCTCATCTTGGCCCAATTTTAGATGACTGGATATGGGCAGAGTAAAGAGATAATCATTGAGTCTCATCCCATGAGGTACTCTAGATTGAACCGAGTGAACCCTTTGTTACAGGAAGGGCTAGATGACTAATCGAATTCCCACAGACGGCGCCAAACTGATGATGCCTAAATCGTCAGTTGGGTCACTCGTACAATCCGGAGCTCTTGACGATCTTGTAGGACCTACAAAATAAAGAGAGTTCATCGAAAAGACCACCGGGTTATGCCCGGTGGGGGAGCCTCCGATGCTTAAGTTAGTATCAACCCATATCTTTCGTATATAGATGGTATTTTGTAATAGTTTCTGACGTACTTTAGCAAATGGACAAATTGTCCCTTTTATAGATGACTTAGATAGCTGTTGGATATAAATGAGGGTGATTATTACCCTAATTGTAACGTTCTTTGTCTTGATAAGAGGGTTTGAGGCCTTTGATGATCATTATTGAATGTGTTGGGGCAGTTACTCATCTATCTTTGATGGCCTACTAATGACGCGATGACCGTCTATTAAGATGGACGACCTTAATAATTTTTATGGACTCATCAGATAGAATATAAACCTATGAGCTCTATAATACCTTTTCTTTATCGTGAAAGCAAAACAAAATGAGGGAATACTTACTATTGTATTACAAGAACAACCATAGCGTTTAGAAATCACAAACACCTAGGGGCTTTGGTTTTTTTGGACTTGTTGTCTTGCCAACTAATAGCTATCTTATTACACACTCGCTATTGCACGCTTCGTACATTTTCCCTTTTGAAATTGTGCTTTTAAAACACGATTTCAGTTCATGTGACTGTGTGTACAATGAGTGTATAATAAAGAGTGTAACTATCATTACTCATCTATTAAATTTAAACACTGTGTGTATGGTGAGTGTATAATAAAGAGCGTGATTATTGTTACTCATCCATTACATTTAAACCTGCCCATTTGCCACCACTCCTCACCTCACACCTCATTCTCTTTAGACTTCCAACTGACATAGATAGAGGGAAAATCATCCTTGTCTTTTCCTTATCCACACACATACAATTCTAGTTTATCTCTTTCCTTTAAATTTATGTATATAACATATGTCTGTCGTTTGTATCAAAACCGGATTACTGATGGTGAAAGAGGTAAACTGTGAAACACACATGGGGTTTGTGGATGAGAGGCATCCAATCTCCTTGATCAGATTTGGGTTCAAATGCTCACCTCCAAATGCTCATCCACTTTGAAACAGTGCTGCCCTCTCTGTCCCTTACATAGCCTATATGGTATATTATTACTATATGAACTCCACCCCATTTGTCTTCAAGCTATCCCACATTTATAAGTTCTTGTTATTTTGCACTTCATTCTATTTCTCATATTTTTTTTAGGGTAAATGACATATTTGGTCCCTATCCTTTAAGTTATTTGTCAATTTGGTTCCTGGCCTTTTAAATGTGTCAATTTGGTCTTTAATCTTTTGATATCGTGTCAAAATAGTCTTTGCCGTTAAATGTGCACTTCATTGCATAGTGTTGGAAACCAAGGTCTTCTTTTCTCAACTCTCTACTTTTTTTTTTTTAGAGAGTTTAAACCTATGGCGTCCGCTCCTGATGATAGCTATTTATCATCAAACCAAAACACCAATCAGTTTTTGGTGTAGGCGGGGATTGAACCCCAGATCTCTTATACAATCATCAGAGACTTTACCAGTTGAGCTAACTGGAACCCACTATCTCAACTCTCTACTTAAATTACATTTTATGCATGCAACATTTTTTTGCACCTTTCTTTCATGTGGGTTTATTGCATCCAGATTCCAAACTCATCGGTTTGACTTTGGATTGGACTGGCCGGGATGACCCATTACACATGGGTTTGTAATCGAGCCATAAGCCCAAAACCAAGCCCAATATTGGCCATTCAATTGTGGCTCGATTTTAAAATTCTGTGGCATGTTTTAATATTACACGCCCCAAGCCAAGTCCCCAAACTCAGTACCCAGATTTTGGCGCGAAAATTAGAAACGCATCCTAATTCATTATCCCGAATTAGGGTTTAATCCGGAGCCATTGTTAGTAGTACACCACACCATTGTTTAGTATAATATTTTAGTAATGGGATGTTGGTAAATTATTGCCTTTCAAAATCTAGATATTAAAAACAGTGGCTTAAAACCATGGTCCTAGTTGACAGGTATTGTTTAGTAGTCTTTTAACTGGAAATGAGTTCTTAATCAGCATTTTCTCTATGTTGGTTTTGTGGTGGATGATGCCAATTTGGTTATAGAGTCTTTAGTTAGGCTCATTACGACAACAAAAATGAAGGTCAAATGTCACATTGTCAAATAATGATAGTTTTCCGGGGTTGTTGTGCTCTCTTTTTTTTGTGTGGATTTGACTTGTTTGCCTCTTAATTGCAGTCAGTTTGTAACTTAGGAGTGTGGTGCATATCTATCCAACAGTTTAATCCACAATTGGTTCTTTATCATCAACTTTTGAGGCTATTCGGGTATAAGTAATTCTTCCAAGCTTTCTATTTTAAGTGGAAGTCTATGCATATAAACTGACTAAGTCACTAATAGATTTCAATATGGTTTTTTCTCTGAAGTGTTTAATGCGCATAACTTGTCCTGGAGAAAAAGTGAAAGAGAAAGAACTGGCTATGAAGTGGTTTTATTTGCTTAATTGTGGATTTTTTTTTTCAAACTTGGATGGAACATTATGTTACACAAGCAAATTGTGTCAAACTTTTGTCCTAAACTAATGATTCCAGTGTTAAATTTTACATTGTTGCGTAATCAAGTTGGTTATTTATAATTTATATTTCACTCCTGAACTTAGCATCTTATGTTAAACAAGAATCAATAAATGAGTATGGTCAACTTGTCTCTCCTGCTAACCCTTCTTGCTATTATAATAGGCCTTGATAAAGTTAGCATCTCATTTAAGTGAGAGGATGAGAGACTCATCACATATATTGGCTCCTCCAATATATAGAAGACTTCTCAGTTTTGATAAGAGGGAGAGGGATATGTCAGAAAGGTGTCTCTTGAAGATTAAGCCTATAATATTACCTCCTCCACTAGTTCTCTCCAAGGTATAAATGTGCTTATTCTCCATATTTTTCAAGTGCATCTATCACGGTGCATTAATAGTTGAGAGGTACATTTTAAACATGGAAAGCTTAAAACATGCTAATATGATATAGCTAGCTAAATCTGTTTCCGCCATCTTTTTTTCCACTAAATTTTTGTTAAAAGGTTTGAGAATTTAGATGGATTTAATGTCTTTGCATGTGAAGTATTTCAAATAAAACATCTTACTAGCTGATGCTAACATTGCAGACTCCGAAAAATCATTACAAAATTTTGCCCATTTTATATCTTATCGGTGCTTGTCAGAATGTGAGGTGTGACCTTTTGTTTTAGGAAAATTTGTGAGCCTAAACAACTAGCAGTTTCTTTACTGTGACTGTGAATCTGGTTTCAAAAGTGAAACATCACAGGAAATTTCCTCTTGTAATACAAACTAGAGTGGTGGCTAGATTTACAATGTAAAATAGATGATTTTGATGTTTTAAGAGATGAAGTAGAAATTTTTTATTTTGGAGGGTGAAGGTAAACTGCTGTGAAGGTTTAGCACAAAATGCCAGTAAAATTCAAATTACATCCTTAAAAATAGTTCAAACCAATAGTAAGAGGTTGAGTCACAGACTGTTTTGATCCATTGATTTATTTGACTGTTATCTAAAGTAGCTTCAATAGTTAATATGAATAAATATTTATCATAAAATTCACAATTGGGTGTCCAGAAGCTAAAAATCAAGACCAGTCAACTCTACCAGTGGTTCATTCAATATCCCTGTAGCTACCATTTCTTCTTTACTGTGACTATGTATTTGGTTTCAAAAGTGAAAAATCACAGGAAATTTCCTTTTCAAATACAAACTATAGTGGTAAATACATTTACAATGTAGGATAGATGATTTTGACATTTTGAGATATTGAAATAGCACTCTTTTCTTTTCCCTTTGTGCGTGTGTGGAGGGTGAAGACAAAATGTTGTAAAGGTTTAGGCCAAACAAAATGCCATTAATTGTAAAAATAAATCTTAAACAAATATTTAAACTTATCCAAAAAAAAACACCTTCAAACCATCAATAAGAGGTTGGGTCACAGTCATTTAAATCCAGCTTCCATAATTCAGATGAATTAGTGTTTTTCATAAAATTCACAGTGGGTGTCTAGAAGCTCAAAATCAAGACCAATCAACTGTACCAGTGGTTCATTTCATATCACTGCAGCATGGAGTAGAAAATTTTTCAATTTGAAATTCCAAAACTTCTCGACTTCTATCATGAATGAGTGCCTCATTAGATTTGTAAAGAATTATGTGTGGTTAACAGTTTTATATAGCAATTTAGTCAATGATAAAGACTAGGACACAAAGGTTTCAAATACCAATGATCCTCTCTCTCTCTCTCTCTCTCTTGTGCATTAATGTGTGCCTATCTCACATTATCAGGCCTGAGAAAGGTTCCTTTAGTCTAACTTTGATTCTGGTATCAAGGTTAAGTTTTGCCTAAAATCATTCCAATATTGTATCTATCTTGTTGTGTATTCTAAGATCCCGAAATGTACTTTATTCTATCTTAAAACAGGTTCTTGTTAAAGATATGAAGCAAAATTTGATCACTAAAATGAAGGAGCTGGTAAACCAGGGTATGAAGGTCCAAGCCATTCATGCATGGGGATGGTTTGTGCTATGAAGAACAGGCAGTTAACAAATGAAATGCTGAAAATGTCTGAAAATACATTTTCAGATCTCAACCCACAAGTTCAGATTGCTTCACAGGTATATTTAATACAGTTGGACTTTTTGGAAACCAGGTGGTCACTATCACCAATCACTGATAATATTATCCAAGAAAATAATTCTTTATTTGTTGAATTTATTACCAATAAAATAGCACCTCAAAGATAGAAGGTGCTTTCCTCCATTTGCTTAGTTCAATGGTAGCATAGAAAGTGGTCCTCTTTCGAAGGATACAAATTTATTTATGGGGCATAAAGAATTTGCGGTAATCCAAATCAGGAGACTTGGGGCTGTTTGGTTTTTTTTTTGTCATCACCCATTTTTCAACTTCAAAAGTTGCGGCTGGGTTTCACAAAAAAAAAATAATAATAATAAAAAATCAGTCGTTTGTCAAACATTGCAGCTGGGAATCTGGGATTAATTACGGAAATGCCATTAAATGTGTTTTCAGTTTCCTTAACTCATTACTCAAAAATCAAAGAATTAAGTGATGAAAACAAAAACTGAAAACAAATTGAAACAGAGTTTTTTTTTGTGAGACCCATATATTTTGAGTTACGAGTGATAGAAACAAAGTTATGAGTTATGAAACAGCAAATCCAAACAAATGGTCCTTTCTTAAGTCAGAAAAGGGTGGCTAGTTATCAAAAAATCATATTTGCGGTAAGCTCATAGGACTGTGTCTACCCAAGTTTCTATGGCAATCCATGCAAATAGAAAAAGCTAAATTACTCACTAGTTACCTGTTCAATTTATCTCTTACGGTAATTTCTGCATTAAATATACTAGTACTCCATTACAACACTTAGTGTATGGATACCGTTTATTTTATTGAAAACTGAAAACTGAAAACTGAAAATATTGTAGCAAAATAATTTTTAAATGTGTGAATAATACTGTGGGACCCAGTTTTAAAGTTTTTTTTTTTTTTTTGAATAAAGTACCTATGAGTCCCGTGAACAGTGCACGAGACCCATTAGAAAAGCAAAAAAACGTTCTTCTCTTCCTGCACGAGACCCACAGTGCACGTTTTCAAAAAAAAAAAAAAAAACGCCAAAACACAGACGCTGGCAGAAGCAGCTGTATCCAAACGGGTACTTAGGGTGCGTTTGGCTCTAAATTAAAAAACCAACTTATTTTACTATTCAACTTATTTTTGCTACTATTCATGGACCCCACTGCACTTTTTGGTACTATTCATGAGTCTCACTGTACTATTTCAACTAACTTTTACCTTTATCTACAGTACTTTCAACAAAAAATTTTCAGTTTCAGCAAAATAAGTGAATTCCAAACAGACCCGAATGTCATTCTTTTTATCAATTATGGTAACATTTTGTATTAAAATATTTCAGAAGTACTACATTATAATGCTTTAAATGTCATTCTTTTATATGATTTTTTACCATAATTTGGAGGTGGCTTGGGAAAGTCTTGTTGATGCTCTAATTCATCCTCCAATAGTAGCTTGTGAGACAAATGCATCCAAGGAGGATGAGGGTGTACAACATTTGCAAAAATCTAGAGAGACCAGTGATAAAATCCAAGCAAATAGGTTTTTAAAAAGCATAAGGCTTGTAATGACTCCTCTGACATGAATCATGTCAAGTAAATGTGATATATCCGTCTACTCATATCATGCTTGAACACACGGTGTTAGAAATGAGAGCACACAAGGGACAAACTTATTCTTCTTGAACAATTCTCATTTCATAAATTAAATTTTTTTTATAGTTAATTTCATGTATAATTGATTAAGCCAATATTATGGAAGAAAAAAAAAATCTTATCATGCCTTTGTAGTATATTGGTCTAAAAGATGGTGATTCCAACTTCTCTACCTTCAGATATTAATCAAATGACTCTGTATTGATGTCATTATTTTCTAAGGATGAATGTCAAAAAGTCACCATGTGAAGCCATTAAGAACCCGAGGAAGAAACTCGTGCTCAAACATGTGGCTGAATGGCCCATGGCCAACATTATGCAGTAGTCTTAGAAAGACGATCAAGAGAAGAATACATAGGGTTTATAAATAAAATAAAATAAAACTGGAGCAGAATATCAAGTGATAAAAATAAAGAATTTGGTATGACAGGTAAAAATTAGTCAACAGCAGCAAGTTTTACTAATTAAATATTTGAACGCTCAAATACCAAAACCTGAGCCCTGCAAAAATGAGGTTTGGATAAAGATAATAATCTCATTAATAGCATCCAAAATGAAATTACAGCATAAGGATATGTTCTCACTTGATAAGTTTTAATGATATCAGCAGCTTTGTCAGCCAAGGATGCACTTCCCATGAAAATAGACAAAATGCTAACACTTAAGAGGTTTGCATAGGACCTGCAAAGTCAACTGAAAGTAGGAATGCACGAACGCTAATACCATACAGTAATAAAGTTATGAAAACTGATTTGATATGAGGCTTACTTTCAATATTATTATAAGATATACAGCCAATAATGTGAAGTGCCCCTCAGGGTTCACAGTACACCTCATTAAAGGATACCCTTTAACTATGATTTAGCCACAATTAGAACCATGAAAATTTGTCTTCCAATTGCTACAATAATAACTGCATCAGAAACCTTTAATCAGTGGAGATTGGTTCATTGATTAGTTGTTGTGTGAAAGCCATAATAGTAGTGTAGAAAGTGACAAGGAATGTAAGAATTTAAATTCAAAATTTTAAGTGACATTAAACTCCAATCAGAAAGATACTTGACATAATTTCTTCAAGAACTCTGTAAAAGAGATTATTATATTATGCCAGTGAAATTTACAAATAATAAATATTTAGTAGATGTACACTTCCCTAATTATTTATAAATCTAATTTTCCTGATAGTTAATTCAGGCAAGGCTTAATTGTTCAAAAAAAATTCTGGTAAAGGTTGACTCACCAAGCTGGTTTAGCTTATGAAACCTGCAATAAGTAGTAAATTGTGAAAGAATAGTACTAGTGGTAGTTAGTAATTCACTAAATAAGAAAAACAACCGTTACATTCAACAAACTTGCCTCTGAAACTCCTCAGTATCTTTGAACTTCAGATTGGTTAATGCCAACAGAATCGTTCATAATGTAATGCAAATTAAAAAGAAAAAAAGCTTTAAAGTCAGCTCTCAAGTTCTTAAAAAGAATTTCAGGGAGGAAACACGTTAAACCATAGAATGAAGACCGATCAAACTCAATAGGTCTTGAGAAACCATAGAACGAATTAGGACAACTGACTTGATAAGTTGTATACTTGTCTTTCTTTAAATTAATAACAAACAAGTTATGCATTCCATGAGCAAATTGGTTATTGTAAAAAAAAAAAAAAAAAAAAAAAAAAAACATAATTCTCAAAATTGTAAAAATAGGAGCATAAAGGGATAAGTCTAAGCTATTAAAAGTGTTTGATAACTTAGATTGTGACTTGATTGTGTAATTTTATAATAATGATAAAGTTGCAATGTCACTTAAAAAATGGCATATCATTATTTCGTTAGACATATAGGTAAGGAAACTAAGGATGTTATGGCAACGACCAATAACACCAATTTTTTAAACTTCAGGGACTAATAGCGCTCATTTGAAATTTTAAGGATTAATAGCGCATGGTAGGTAAACTTTAGGAACCAATAGTGTATTTATATCTAAAATGATTGTATATATTCACTTAAAGTGTAGTTCGGTAAGTCATGTGCAATGCACATAACAAAGACACATATTATCTTTTTATTGTTGGTTATATAGTTTTAGACTACAACCAAGTCAGTTGTAGCCAAACTTTGTCATTTATTTTAAATTGAGGGATTTTTACATCTAAACAAACTGACAAAATTTGCAAAAACTTTTGTGTTTGGAATTTGCTTAAAAAAAGTTTTGTTTTTTGCCTTTTGGTTTTGATTTTTTTTTTTGTGCAAATAATATAATTTTTAAACTTTTTGAAATAAACTAACTTTTAATTTTTTCTCACATATTTAACATAAAATTTACCAACATCCATATATTTTTTATAAACACTATTTATACTCAAAATAAGCAAAACCCAAGCATTTTGACTCTTTATTACCAAAAGTAGAGACACAGAGATCATTCCCAACCAAAAATCATTACTAATCGCATCCAATACACAGTGGACCAATAAAGCAAAATTTATTTTATTTAACTTTAAAGTTTGAATTATCCCCATAAATGTCCTCAACCCAAACTCCAAAGTAGGCAAATACCATAAACAACCAAACTCATTATTAAAAAAAAAAAAAAAAAAAAAAATTCCATACACAGCAATCAGCTTCTTACACATATCTCTATGGCCTAAAATCCAAAACGGTTGCTCATACTCCACACCACCACCCTATCATACCTTACTTAAGTTAACCTCAAAATCAAAACCCTCCATTTTCTCCCCCAAAAAAAAAAAAAAAAAAAAAAAAAAAAAAAAAAAAATCAACCAGAAAAGCCCCAAACTTAAAAAAGCTATTTCTCTCTCATTTTGGACTCACAGGTTTTCAGTTTCTTTCACTCTTTTTCTCTCTCTGTGTAAATCGGACACATCTAAGCAAAAAAGTGTCCTTCTCTGCAAAATTTTCCAAACCTCAGGGGGGGTTTTGAAGAAACTTGCAATCGCCACTCCGATTTCGCACGCAATTTCAAGAAAATTTAGGGTTTTGTGGCCAGATTTCCCATTACGTTCGAAGTTCAGTTCATTTCGGATAAGGTACTTCTTGCAATCTCAGCCGTCAGATTGGTCGATCCGTGGGGGTTGGAGGGGGAAATGGACGCTCGAGATTCGTTGTCGCCATCGACGGTCGCTTCTTCTGCTTCTGGTACTGCTACTGCTGCGGCCGCCTCTGCCGCCGCTGCCGTTACCGTTTCTCCGAATCGCGACGGTTCTTCCGGCACCATCGTAGACGACGTAGTTTTGTCAGCCGTGGCGGCTCTTGCAAAGGACGCTGCCTTGCGCTTCCAGTCCTCCAAGTCCGCCGAGTGCGCGGCTCTTGCAAAGGCCGAGTGCGCGGCTCTTGCAAAGGACGCTGCCTTGCACTTCCAGTCCTCCAAGTTCGCCGAGTGCGTCGAAGTCCTTAACCAGCTCTTGCTCAAGAAACAAGACGATCCCAAAGTAAACCTTGTCTCTTTCGCACTCGCTTTCGCTTTAATTCAAATCTTCATTTCCTTTTTTTTTCTTTTTGGGAGCTAGGTTTTGCTTGGCGTTGTCGTTTTGATATGGATCGCATAATTGGATATTAGTGTTTGTTTTTGTGAGAAATGCATGTAGGTTGATTTGGTTTTGGATGTGAAGTTCGAGCCTTATGTGGATGTCTTGAGTGAGTGAAAATGGCAGAGATTCCTAATTGAAGTGGTGTTGGTAATTAGTACTGGAAATTTGATAAACAACGAGAAATTCAGGCTGTTAGAAGCGTTTTTTAGTTTGTGTTTTGTTTGAAAACTGAGATTTGTATGTGTTTTCGGTTTTATGGTCGGGTTTAGGTTCTGTTGGTGATGGTCATATATTTAGTGTAATTCAATATGTATTGAGTGGAGTGCTTGTATGTGTTAACTGAAAACTGGGGTGAGAATGAACAAAATTACTCTCAAGCAAAAATATAAAGATCTATGGAGAAAGCATTAACGAGGAGGATCATTTGCGGCAAATGTCATAAGGATTTATTGGGTTTGTCTATTTGTCTATGTTGGCAAAAGAGAGGGACCATTATCTAGAAAAGAGTAGGGTAATTAAAAGCATTATTATCAACCTCTTAGCTTTTTATGTAGAATGACATATGGCTGTCTGGCACACCCTCTAACCCCTAATTTCGTTTGAGGAGTTCTTATATGCATTTTATTGACAAACCATCCCCAAATGATTTATACAGTTTAGGGATCCCATAACATCACTAAGAGGGGTTGAATGTAATGATGAGCCCATAAAGTACTAGACAGACACCAGTACAATTACAACAATTCTAGACTGTCTTCCTATAGATACTGTGGTAGCATTTTGAGTAAATGAACAGTTAGTTGGTCTAGGTTTCTAATACAATTAGCCTGCTACTGTAGGCATTAGGAAGGCATAATCTTTATGGTTTGTTTTTTTGATAATTAGATAGTTGGGGGAGGGGGGATTTGAACCCTGGACGTTTCCGTTGAAAACACCAAGAAGTGTCAATTGAGATTCCAGGCTCTTTAGAACCTTAGTAGATTGGCTGTCAGGTTTGAGAAACCAACCATTCTCTTCCAGTCTTCCTTTCTTGAATTTCTTGATTTATGTAATTTTTGTACTTGATTTGTTTGACCCCTGTACACTTACTGTGTACTAGGGCGTCCCTTTTTTGATGTCAATAAATCTTATTACTTATAAAAAAAAAAAGCTTCCATTAATGGTATTATCCATTCCAAATATTAAGTTGGGTCCTTTTTGTAGAGGAATAGCTGATTTTTCCTTGAAAGCAAAAATCTCCACTATGGTTATTACTTGGCTATTTGTTGTTTTCTATGATTAAAAAACAGATTAGGTTTTTTTATTTATTACAGAGGAATGTCTATTTGGTAAATAATTAGAGAATATTCAATATGAAGCAGATTTGGTTCTATTAGTAATATTCAATAATGTCAAGCATTCTGTTGTAGAGTATGTCCACCCTCCTCCCCCCCCCCCTCCCCAATGAAAAAGTTCAGTAAATTGAAGGATTTTCTTACAATTCTACTTGTTAAATTAATTTATATTGTGGAATGAAGTAGTCTTTTCTTATGAAAGTCAATTTTTGTTACCAAGACTACCGTACAAAATCGTAAAGTTTTAATGTGATTTTTGTATGGGTTGGGACTAATTTGATACGAGCCTCTTGATTGAATTTTCTGTTTATATGAAATTTTAAGTTTTGTGTGTTATCCAGACTCAAATCTTTTGTAAGCATTTCTGTCAAATTGTGGATCACACTTGTGATCATATTAGTGGACACAGACATAACAATTATTATGCTACATTTTGACTTCCATGGATTATGGGATTGCTTACATCTTTCTTAGCTGTAGGATTTATTTATATATTCTTGATAAGTTTTTTAGCTGTAGGATTTATGCTTTCAAATCTTATGGATTTTTTTTTATAGGTTATTCATAATATTGCAATCGCTGAGTACTTTCGTGATGGCTGTTCAGATCCAAGGAAGTTGCTTGAAGTACTTAATAATGTCAAGGTACATATCCTTTTACCTTTTCTCCTTGTTATATATACGGATGTCAGTTTTATGCTAGTATATGGTCATTTAGTATGCTCATGAACAAAGGCATGAGCATCAGGCACATTGTGCAATACCTTACCAATTAAGTCCTTTACAGAAAATTAATATATTTTACTGTGATGTTAACTTCTTTTCACTCTAGATTCCCTTATATCATGTGATATTTTCTTTTTATAATAGATGGCAATATCAAACTAACAAGGAAATTGAGATTCTGTATGTACTTCCATGAGCAGGGAAAAATTAGATATTGAGAAACTTAAGTTAAAAGGATTAGATTACCCACAAAAAGAACTGGCAGTTTCATTATGCCTATGGCAGAGGTTGGAAACTTCTGTTTAGAGTGTTTAACATGATTGACTAGATATATTATTTTCTTTAAGAGCATAAAGTTATCTTGTTTACAACAACCATCACTTCTACCTCCTGGGAGGAACCATAAATTATTGCAAACCAGATTTGGCTTTACAAGGAGCATATGTCATGGGTTGTGCCCCATCCATGAAGATTTCACAAACCTCTATGTTTCCCATATAGTATGTTGATGAGTTAGATTCCCTTAACCCAAAACAAGTATATTGTATTGGTTCATTATCAAATGCATAATAGTTTAACATATGAGATTTAGCATTATCCAATTGAAGCGTTGTGTACAAGCTTTCCATTTTCCAAGGTAACACTGACGCCCCATTAGTACCTCATTGTTTATGTTTTATGGCCAAATTGAGGGACCTAGATTTTGGGGGGATGGTAGTCTCTTGGACGCGCACACTTATTTGTGTCTTCAGCCACTTTAATTTCAAGCCTTCTAGCATTTCTAAATCTCTCTTTTCTCCAACTTGGGTGGTTTGAGACGTTTTCGTGTTGAATCAAAATCATTTGAAATCTTAATGGAGGAACGGGTTGTAATTTTATGTTTAAGATATTTGAAAAATGGCAATATTTCCTACAATCTATCTTCATGGGATGAGGTGTTGTAAGGTGTTTCTTGGCAATAATAGTGGACCTTTTTACAATTGACTAGACCGAAGATTTCATATGGTAAACCAAAGAAGGTGACAAAGCTTTCTTGGTCCAACCACGCTCTAATGTGTTTGGACAAATTTATGGCTCTAAAAGAATATATTAGAGGTGGACAAAAGAGTACAATGGTTATTCTGGAAGGCAACCTTGTTAGCAGCTGGAAGGGCTTTGACTTGGATACGAAAATGGTTAAAGTCTCATTATGCTAACGCAAAGAACAAGTACACGTCTAATACAATCTTAACAATGAACACATCCGTAATGAAAATTGATAATAACGTTTGTGATGCAAAACCATCTAAAGGGTGTAGGTTTGGAAGTGGGAATACAAAGCTAGTGTTGGTAAAATGGAGAAATAGGAGGCACATGCTTCCTATGATGCAGTGGTGCAAGGAGAGGTGTGACAATATTCATTCAAATTGGTCGACACTAAAGTAAAAACAGAAATTTTGGTGGAGACCACCAAAACAAGGTGTAAGTTCTAGGAAAAATTTGTAGGCATGATATGCGGAAATTTGAACCAAGCATAAATTTAAACTTAGTAATTATTTTGCGTGAAGGAGCTAAGTGGAGAGTTTGTTGTGAGGAACAGGGCCAAAAAAAGAAAGAAACGAATTGATTGGCTCTAAAACATATTTGGTTTTGGGCCATGAGACCATCAAGATAGAAACCATAGGTGGGGATTTAAAAAATAGATCTCTGGACGGGAGCCAAGGAACCAAGATTGGGCTAAAATAGTTTTGAAGTGTGCAAGCGTTTAAAAGCCCAAATTGAATTGGTGCAATGGCTTGGATGCAGATTGGGTCCTTGAGTCCTTAACATTTGAAATTCTGTGTAGATTTTGTGAATCTACATAGCTGAACCCTCAAAATTTGCAATTGTAGGTGGGAAGTATGAAAGACCCAAGACTAAGGCTCTGTTTGGTCGGGAGGATAGAAAAGTGAGAGAACAAAAAATGTAGGAAGGACAAAAAAGTGGATGGATAGAAAATGTTTTAATTTCCCTCATATGTGTTTGGTAGAGAGGATGGAAAATTTGCTTTGAATAAATTTTCTATTATACCCTTATTACATAAAAAAATGATAGAAAAGATTGTAATTATAAGGGATAAAATAGTAAATTCTCTGTACAAAACATTTTCTCTCCATCTTTTCTTCCCCAGTTTGGGAGGATGGTTTTGGTTGGGCCCGGGTGGAAAATTCCACCCACCTCATTTTCCATCCTTCCTCATTTCCATCACACCAAACAATGGAGAACTCCCATTTTCCACTCAACCAAATGGACCATAAACGTGATAATGTTGGGGTGTCCCATGGGAATCCAATTGGAGGCTAGGCCAGTGGTTATCTCTAGACAGGAATTGACGGTGAGTATCGAGCATGCAATCTCTTTCTTGGGCTTCGACGGCAGTGAGGATGGCGGTGTTTCTTTTCCTAATCAAGTAGCAACAATGGAAACAAATCTCTAGATGATATCGTCCATGCAAGAGGATTGGTGGGTTGACGACAACCCGCCAAGAGCCTTGTAGTTCAACTGGTTGGCATCTCATGATATTTGCAATGGAGACATCTAGGGTTGAAATCTCTTCTCCCCTGTTTTAAGTTGTAACCATTGTTTTAAAAACTGGATTAGACTAGCCGGTTCAACTGGGAACCAAACACCAATCTTGTTCGATAAAACCCCTAAAATTGGTTAGAACCGGCCAAAATTGGGAACTGCGACTAAAAACGGTTCCTTGCCCGTACCAGTTTTAAAAACCATGGTTGTAACTATTGAATTATATAAAAAATGGTTTGACGACAACCTGATTGAGTCATTGAGGCTGAGGATGGGGATGGAAATGGTGATGATATGCATAGTTGCCTAGAAGTGATGACTTGAATGGGTAAAGAAGTGCTAGTGTTTTGGTCCTTGGGTAGGGGTGAGATAGTCTTAGAAATTTCAGTATTGGAGATGGTACTCTTCAGAAGATCCTTTGATGTAAGTCCCTCAGCTGCGTTACAAGGCAACACAGTGGTGATGTATGATGTTTCAAGCTCCGAAGTTTCAGACTAGGTAAGAAATGTATTAATAGATTTAGTAAATTCTTGGGAACTTCTTTTGAGGTAAGAGGAAGTCATGATTTGAGAACATGAAGAGCCCTTCAACAACGAGATAAGGAAACAAGTCTAAAATGAATTGGCAAAGGTATAAGGGACCTATAGAGTTTGTTGTCTTTAATAAATTACTAGAAAAAAGGAGCAGTGAGTGAATATCCTAGTATGTGAATATCTTGTAAAATACTAAAATGTCCGTGATATGAATGATGGGGATAAACAACAGAGAACTAGAAATCTACTAAGAGATTGGAGAACAGATATAGTATGCCTTCTAGCAACCAGGATGGGAATAATAAATAGGGAGACTGTGAGAAGCTTATGGGGAACCAGTTTTGATAGGTCTTAAGTACATTGGGGGCTGTAATAGGCACCTTGGTATTATGGGACAAAAGGGTAGTAGACAAACTAAAAGAGTCAGTGGGTGATCACACAGTTACCTGCAAATTCAACTATGTTTCTGATGGTTTTTGTGTGGTCTTTTATTGGTGTCTATGGTCCCATTGTAGATGGGGAAAGACGTGATTTATAGGAGGACCTGTTAACAGCTGGTGGGTTCTTCCCATGGTGCACAGCAGGAGATTACAACACTGATTGTTTCCCTAGCAAACAAGCGGGAGCAGATAGGGCCTGCACAAGTATGTGGGATTTTTCAAATGTCAAGGCATTCAATAAAAAAGGATTTCTTCTTTTTACCCTTATGACACGATATCCAAATAATATTGATTCACCAATTTTTTGACATTACTGAACATGGTTTGATAAATTTACCTTTGGAAGGAGGTGCTTTTACCTAGTCCAACAACTATGAATCCCCATCCGTGTTTCTTATTTCTCTAGAATAGGACGAATACTTCAGTAATTCAATCAGAGATTACTTCCTCAAACATTATCAGACCACTTCCAAATCCTGGTTGATGCTAATGGCATTAATAGTGGAAAGGGCCTGTTTAAGTTTGATAACATGTGGCTCAAAATAAGGGTAAAGGAAAGACAATGGTAGAGTAGTTACCATTTTAGTGGGACACCTAGTGTTAACACAAACTGTTGAAAACTGACTTTTGGATTTAGAACAAAGACCTCTATTTTAGTAAATGATTGTGGAGTTATGTGAAGGAGATGGATGCACTATGTAGCAATAATTTGATATCAAGTTTGGTACTTCCTTGGCATTAATAGAGGAAAAGGCCAAGTTTGAGAACATGTGGCTCAAAATAGAGTAGTTTGTAGCCAAGGTAAGACAATGGTGGAGTAGTTGCCATTTTAATGGGACACCTAGGGCCTGTTTGGTATATGCACTTAAACAACACTTTTCAGTTTTTAAACAACATTATACGTATTTCTACACACTTTTTCACCCACACGTATTTTCAAAAAATACAAACAACGTTACTAGAACAACATTACCAAACAGGCCCCTAGTGTTGCTATGGTGTTTAAACACAATGGTGTTTAAACACAAAGTGTTGAAAACTGACTTTTGAACAAAGCCTTCTATTTTGGCAAATGGTTGTTGAGTTATGTGAAGGAGAGGGATGCACTATGTAGCAAGGTAATTGATATCAAATATGGTACTTCCTAGGGTGATTGGCGTTCAAACGACACAAGTGAGGTTTATGGAGTGAGCTTATGAAACATTATAGATGTGGTTGGGACAGCTTTATTAAATTTGTAAGATTTGAAGTGGAAGACGACACCAAGTTTTTTTTTTTTGGCATGATAAATGGAATGGACTTTGGAGGAAAAATTTCTTGAGCTCTTAATTGTTGCAAGGAATAGAGATGCTCGAGTTGCATACTCCATGGATTGCTCAAATGGAGCTATCCATTGGAACCCTTTATTTTTTAGGCCAGTTCAGGATTGGGAAATGAAAGCTATGGAATACTTTTTGGATGATCTTTATTCTACTAAGGTTAGGCAGGAAGGAACAGATAAAATCGTTTGTCACTCAAAGAAAATGGATTCTAGGTTTAAAGCTATTATTAGATGTTGCATTCAGAGGGTAAATGGGTTTCCCTTGGAAAAACATCTGGAAAGTTTGAGCTTCATTACAGGTAGCATTCTTCACTTGGACTATTGCTCTTGGGAAATTTTTTGACAGTGGATAACTTGAGAAGTTGTGAAATAGTATTTAAGGACTGGTGTTGTGTGTAACGCCTAACGGGTGAATCTGTGGACCATTTAATTATATGCATTGTTCAATAGCATGTGAGATATGGACACTGATCTTCTGTCTCTTAGAGATTAGTTGGGCAATACCGACTTCAGTAGTTGATCTCTTGGCCAACTGGAAAGGGAATCTTGGCAAACAGGCTTCTGGTGAGATTTTTGGAAGTCAGTACCAATGTATTAAATTACCAATGTTCTTAATATGGACCATTTGGAAAGAAAAGAATAGACCTACTTTTGATATATAATATAATGGCATTGATCCTTTTTTTTTATAAGGATTAAACTTCATTGAAATTGAAAAAGGACGAAAAGATAAAAGCAGGGCACACATGCAGTGTGCTAAGAGACAACAAAGGAAAAACTAAACAGTAATGAAGGTACAAAAATAAAGCATGTCAGGTAGAGACATTCAGGCTAATGTAAACATATGTTCTTCCCTTCTGATAATCATTGTCTCATTTTTATCCTTTCCTCCATTTTGTCCATTGACATTGAATTTCTGTTGTGGGAAAAGTCAAAACAAGGAGGAAAACAAACGTACCTTATACAGATCAGGCTTGTATATTGAACAGTTATGTTCTTTAGCCTAGTAGTTTTGTGTTTGTTAGTTATGACATGGCTATTACATTGTTACATCAAGCATGCCAATACAAATGGGCTGTTTGCAATTTTCGAACCATGATTACTTTCATCCTCTTTTTCAGTCATGTTATCTATCTATGGATGGCCAATAAATAAGCCATTATTCATGATTTTATTTATTGGCTGAAAGATATTCTGCTGCTGGCCCCAAGTTGTCTAGACTGTGAAAGTTACTAAGATCATATTATTACTTGTTTTTCTTGTCCTCACGTATTGTGGGATAACAAGCGGGAGGAAAGAACATTCTCTTATGAAAATTGGAGCTATTGAGATAACTTATCAAAAAACATGTCACTGTAATATTTATGGTTCTGTAACTTAATATTCTCGATTTTTAAGATTGCTAGTTGATGGTTTTATCTTTGTTTTATTTTTGGTCATTCATTGTTTCTTTTTGTTGTTATTGGTTCAGAAGAGAAGTGAAGTGCTTGCTTGTGCATCTGGAGAGCAGGTGGAGGCTGTTAGCAATCTTGGGAACAAAGTTATTTCTGGGTCTAAAGGAAGTAGTGCTGCAAATAGTGCCAGTATCGTTTATACGGATGAATTTGACACTTCTGTGGCAATCCTAAACATTGTATGTTTTTGTTATGTTTATAAGTGAATATGTTGGAGACTGCTGAAGGGTAATTCATCTGTCTTGTTTTTTGCTTGAATTGACTTGCTTGTCTTAAAATTGGTCTTATCTAGGCGGTTATCTGGTTCCATCTTCACGAATATGCAAAGGCATTATCAGTTTTGGGGCCTTTGTATCAAAATATTGAACCAATAGATGAGGTATGATAATTATTACCTATGGTTTTCTTTTTGCTGTTGTAATCCTGTGTTAAATCCTTTTCTATATATTATATGCAGACGACAGCTCTTCATATTTGCCTCTTGTTGCTAGACGTTGCACTGGCGTGTCATGATGCTTCAAAATCTGCTGTGAGTTCAATTTTTTAATAGTTTATCTAGTTGCTTCATTCAAGATTTTGCATGATGTTCTCAAATGTTTAACATTCTTGCTATAAGGATAATATGGTATTATCGGACAAGGAGTGAATGCTGAACTTAAGCATTGTATGTCATGGGTAAGTTGGTCTCTTGTTATGGCTGTAATGAGATGAAACTTTGCTAATGTTGAACATCTAAAACAAATTACTTTAACCTTTTGGTTGGAGTTTGTGTTCTTATCCTTGGGATCAGGGAGTCTCATAGACCCCAGTGAGATGAAATGTAGACTGAAATATATGATGTGTTGTGGCCTTTTGTTTGTTAACTTTTAGGGAATATACATATTTTGGTCCATGAATGTCTAATTTAGTTCTTGAAGTTAGAAAGTTGCAATCAAGTCCTCAAATGATGTGAAAAGTCACCATAAGGTTAGTGCTACTTTGGTTGGAAATGTCTTGGCAGAAATGGCTGTTGGGTTAAAGAAAAAGGAGAAACTAGAGATTGAAAAGGTTCCCTTTTTTTTTTTTTTTTGTGGGGGGGGGGGGGGGGGGGGGGGTGTTGTGTGTGTTTTTTTGGGATTATTTCTAATAAGACACATCATTGCTTTCTTAGGTGAGGTAAGTGCAGATATTTAAGTGCAATTCCATTAGCAATCAACTGCCACCTAAGAATTTTATATGACATATCATCAATTTCTGTTAGTTAGATTGTCAGAAAGAGAGTTCCAATTTTTAAATTATTTATGGACTTGATTGCAAACTTTTAAATTTTAGAGACTAAATTAGAACTTCAGCTATTTGTCAGGGACTAAAATAAGTGTTTGCCTAAATTTTTATGAAAAGTAATGTCTCTGTGTGTATTTTAAGGTCCATTACTTCCAGTTATATTATATCAAGAAACTCATACAATATATTCAATATGTACAATTTAGAACTAGTTTCTTCAAATTGAATGATTCAATCATTCTAATGAGCTCCTTCATCATGCCAATTCCATTACTAAGTGGTGCTTATTGTTTCCGGTCCAGTTTTGCTAATTCAAGGGATCACTCTCCATATCACCACACTATGACATCAACCCAACTTGCCTTGCCATAACACTCTTTGGCATAACCCAATGAACCCTGAAGAGAGAAAAAACCATGCTCCAAAGCTCTCGAGCAGCAGGGCAATGGAGAAGTAGATGATTAGTAGTATCCCCATATCTCTTACACATGCAGCACCAGTCTATAATAATTATCCAATGCTTCCTGAGGTTATCAACAGTTAGAAATTTCCTCAAAACTGCTGTCCAAAGTAAGAAACTGATGTTAGTTGGAGCTTTAGGTTTCCACAAACTTCTCCAAGGAAAGGAGCAATGGGGTGTGGGTGCAACGTTTTATAATAGGATTTTAACCTCAAAGGAATTCCATGAAGAAGGATTCCATTAACAAAAATATACCTGTATTAGAAGAGCCTTAAATGCTGCCCAATGTTAGTATATTATATATGCATATAATTCATAAGGCATTTACAATATTTTATACTTAAAATTTTGATTTTTTTTGGGGGTGGGGGTTAATCTGTTAATTGTGGTCATTTGTTGGTGTCTTAATGTAGTGTAATTTGGCCTCTGGGTCTATCTTTAATTAGTTTTGTAGTTTTAAAAATGATTTTAGTCGCAATTAACTAATTATTGGGATTTGTGTTTCTATCAATTAATTGTGAATTTTTAGAGGTATTTTTGGAAAAAAGGGGGGGGGGGGTAGTGTAATTTGGTCATTAGGTACAATCTTTATTCTCTTTTTTTATTTTTTTGATTCGCAAAAATGATTTTAGTGTTAATTATTGGAATTTTGCCTTTAATACTAATGAACTGCAAATTCTTCTGAGGTATAGAGCATTTAAAAAATGGATAGTATCTCTGAATGTTTTGAGAGACTGATAATTAGAAAGCTTGTGATTGCAAATGGTAACACAACTTTGGTGTAAAAGTTAGATGTCTCAGCTAGTTTTGTGTTTATATATGTTTTCAATCATGTAGAAGTGTTGGCCAAGTAGAGAAGGAGCAATTTCAGCCAGTCAAAGTTTGTCATGTGCCAATGAAATCTAGCTCAAATGGCATATGCTCTATCAGTAAGCATGGTTTGAAGGGTGAAAGTTGTGGGTTTGAGACCCACTGGATGCATGTGTAACTTTAACAATCAAAAAAATAATTTGCCATTTCTTGCTAAATTTTCTCTTGCTCACTAGAAGTTTGCCTTTTTTCTTTTATAATTGTGCTTGGCCCGAATGACATCTCATATGTTTCTGGTTTATTTAAAATATGGTATCACTTTCACAACATAATATGGGAGGAACTTAACAAGGGAGTAGTTGAGTTGAGTTTTAAGCAACGTAGAATTCTGGACAACCTAAACCTCGTTATAAAGATTTGCAGAAGACAGTATATGCGGCCTCCTTGTAAGGGGCCTGCTTTGTGACTCAAGGTCTTGTGTGTGACTGTTGGATTGGCAAATGAATGTTGTTCTGTTGGGTTTCTAATTATACTACGTGACTATAACTTGATCAAGTCAGAACACTTTTTTAGAAAACTTTCCAAAATTTAAATGAAGCTGCTGGCTCTCTCAAGATGTTATGCTAGGGCATTTTTGGCAGTTCATGCCATCTTCTGCAGCTGTACACATGCCATTAATAGGGGCAATGATGACCCAGTCCAGACAGTTCTGATCCAATGTGAATATGATGCAAAGCCTTTTTTTTTTTTTTTTGGTTTAATTTGCTGACAGTTTCAATCTGAAAATTTTTTTTTATCACAAAAAAGGAAATTCCATGGTATCATTTTCGGTTTACTATAGCATTCTTAATCCAAAATGGTAACCATTATAAATCTTTTTGTCCAGGATGCATTGATTTATTTGGAAAGAGCTTTTGGTGTAAGTTGCATGAGTCAAGTTGACAATGGAAGCATGACACAACAACAATCTGCCAACCTAGTTGCAAAATCTTCCTCTTTTCCTAGCAGCTCATTGGCTACGGATGCTTCTAATTCAGATTTAGTGTCTAGTGTGATTGCCTCAGAAAATCCTTTAACAAGAACTTTATCAGATGACGCACTCGAATATGAAACTATGCTATCGAAACTGGATATTGGTGGACAGAATGCAGTCAGGCCAGCTGGTCTCTCATCTTCAAATGATCTGTCAAGGACCCCAGTTGATAGGTCTTTTACCAATGTTGATTTGAAGCTTAAGTTGCAGCTTTATAAAGTTCGGTTTCTGCTTCTCACTAGGAACCTCAAGCAAGCAAAACGTGAAGTCAAGCATGTTATGAACATTGCACGTGGGAAAGATTCATGCACTGCCCTCCTCCTCAAGTCACAGATTGAATATGCACGTGGCAACCATCGTAAAGCCATCAAGCTGTTGGTGGCATCCAATAATAGGACAGACACGGCAATTTCAAGCATTTTCAACAACAATCTTGGGTGCATTTATTATCAGCTTGGAAAATACCATACGTCATCGATATTTTTTTCAAAGGCGCTGACTGATACATCCTCTCTTCGGAAGGACAAGCCACTAAAGCTTTCAACTTTCGCACAGGATAATTCTCTTCATATAATATATAACTGTGGTTTACAGTATTTGGCCTGTGGGAAACCAATACTTGCTGCTCGCTGTTTCCAGAAGGCCAGTTTGGTATTCTACAACTGGCCTCTTTTATGGCTCCGACTAGTTGAATGCTGTCTGATGGCTTTAGAGAAGGGTCTAGTGAAAACAAGTCGGCCTCCATCAGAAAGATCAGAAGTCAGAGTCCATGTTGTTGGCGAGGGTAAATGGAGGCAGCTTGTTACGGAAGATGGGATATCAAGAAATGGACTTGTGGATTCTGTTGAAATGGATGATCGTATGCTAAGCAATGATGGGCAACCAAAGCTCTCAATGTCCCTTGCTCGGCAGTGTCTCTATAATGCTCTTCACTTACTGAACTGCTCTGAATCGACCCATTCAAAGCCTGATTTGCCCTCTAATTTCTCGGAGGAAAATGAATCAAGTGAAGTGGCTTCTTCCAAGAACTCAAACCACAAGAACTTAAACAGCATTGAATCCAAAGCATTTTCTGTAACAGTAGGCATAGGTCAGGTTAATGCAAATGGGGATGCAAGAGAACCAAAGGGAGGAACAAGTCAGGAGCTCATACAGAACTCTCTTTCCCATTATGAAGGTATTCGTAGAAAAGAAAATCAGCTGATCAAGCAAGCTGTTCTTGCTAACCTGGCTTATGTAGAGTTGGAGCTGGAAAATCCCATGAAGGCCCTGTCAACCACAAGGTCTCTCTTGGAACTTCCAGAATGTTCCAGAATTTATGTCTTTCTAGGTCATGTGTATGCGGCAGAGGCACTCTGCCTGCTAAATAAGCCAAAGGAGGCTGCTGAGCATTTATCAATTTATTTGTCTGGGGGAAATAACTTTGAATTGCCATTCAGCCAAGAGGACTGTGAGCAATTGCGAGTGGAGAGGACCATTGACAGTGAAGAGTTAAATGGAGGATTGGTGACTGCCAAGAATTCTTCCCCTGATGACTCACAAGGTATTATGTTCCTCAGTCCCGAAGAGGCACGTGCAGCACTTTATGCAAACTTTGCTGCGGCATCTGCAATGCAAGGCGAGCTTGAGCAGGCCTACAATTTTGCGACTCTGGCACTATCCATATTACCCAACAGTCCAGAAGCCACTTTGACTTCAATCTATGTGGATCTAATGCTCGGTAAGTCAAGAGAAGCTCTTGCCAAGTTAAAGCAGTGTAGTCGTGTTAGGTTCCTCCCCAGTGGCATAACAGTCAATAAATCTTCTTGATGATTGTACTGGTGGTTCTTAATTCGTTATGTCCAGCCCTCTCTCAGCATTAGTTAGCGGGTAGATCAGCAATCCTTCAAGAGGATTTGTAACATATATATAGTTCAATTCAGGGAATAAATTTTTCTGTTCTTTTTTCCTTATAATTTTTCACATCTAGGGTTCATTACTTGGTGGTGGCTGTGTTTTGGTTAGTGCGGATGCCCACCTTTCAGATTTGAGATTTAGTTCGATTCAGATTATTGTGTTTCAGTGGCTAATCCTGTTGGTATTAAAGAATATAGAGCATGTGCTTCTCACGAAAGGACTAAAATGATTCATTTTGGATTTGAATTCGAAGTCATATTTTCATATCAAGGCTCTTACTGTTTCTTTTTCCTTTTTGTTCTCTGCATTTTGAAGTGTTGATATCCAGATTATATATGTGTGTATATATATTTGGTTGAAAGGAGATAGATATATTAAACAAATAGCAGAGAAAACGCAGTCCCAAATTTGAACTGGAAGAACAAACAACCTCACTTGGAGGGCAGAAAAAACTAAGTAGTCTTTCCTGGCACAGAGGTAGGCTTTCCTGGCAAGCATGCTTAACACCGAAAATGGATTTACATGCTTAACACTGAATTTATGGTCAAGCTTTCTTCTAAGCAACAACTTGCAGTCGCACAAAAATTGAAAGAGTTCTGCTAACACATACATTACATGCCATTTAAACATGATTTCTTTTTACTGTTTCACCCAACATCGATACATTCTGAAAAATAAATAGATGAAACAGAATTATCGGAGTGAATCTTTGACCGAGGAAACTGGTCAAACGACTTGGTGATTTGGCTCATTTCAGTCTCAGGTCTCAACGATCGGTTTTGGAAGCTAGTGGCAAGTTTGCCTTCGTATTCGTGTTTCCTTGGAATCGTTGATAGGTCATAGAAAACATGCAAATTGTAGTACTTTTTTTGATACCTCAAAATTTCATTTGAATCATGAATCACAATTCATGTTGCACGTGAAGTAGCGTACTTGAGTTGGCGTACCACTCGTCATAATAATAGAATGTGACTCTTATAAAAAAAGAAAAAGAAAAAATAGAAGGTGACCAATAGGTCCAGTTCTTCGTAATCTGATCAATAGGTGGAAAATATGTAAAAGTTTAATAATACTAAGTGAACTAAAAAACTGAGACGCTGTTAAATGTGGAGATATATTAGAAAATGTACCTTTTGACTAGGGAAAAAATTTAATCACATTTGTTGATGTACACTTCATACACATTGTAAGGACGCAATTTGGATCCTGAGCCCAGAAGGTAAAAGGATCTAGGTCCAAAGAGCCTAATACAATGAATTTGTAGAGAGTAAGTTGGAAAACTAGTCTCTAACGAGTTGGGTAACAATTATAGGAGATTCAAATGACAATAAAATGAAGATAAACTAGTTTTGTTTAAAGAAAATCGTATTCGGTACAATCCGAAGAGATCAGTTCTTGGATATATTTCTTGAATTTAATTATAAGTACAGTTCTTAGTGTTACAATATTCTTCTCTTAATTCTCCAATCCCCTCTTCTTAGGATCTTCTCTCTGTTTTATATCTTTCTTCTCCCTTCATCTCTACCCTCTACGTATAGATTAGATTGCTAGTGTTGATCCTTGTCCCATTAACACCTTCTTGAAGTCTTTGAGGAGCAGCTGTAAGGTTGAAAATTACTGTTCAGGTATCACTTTTTCATTAATGCGGCCAAAGAGTTAGCTACAGAGCATTCAATGTGGTGGTAGCAGTTTTCTCTTAGATATTTCATAGTCCTCATTTGTCTCGTACCTTTTGGATGTGTATCCTTACCAGTAGAACCTATTAGAATGTTGCCCTTGAAGGCAGATCACAGTTTCGGACTTCGGCTTTGATCAGCCGAGGAGGCATCCTTCCTCAGATCACTTTCTTGGACTCTCATGACCATACCTCACCTCTTCATTCATTAATACAAACTCCTTTGACAGTGATTCCCCATCCTCGAATTACTTAATGTTCTCGGATTGGGTCCCCGGCCCAATACATACATAGATACGTACTACTGGGCCTACCACCCTTACACACATAATGTCCATACTTTCACATTAATTGTCCATATTTTCTAAGAATGTACATATTTAACACATGGAACTAATAATGTATAAAGTACATTAATCACGATGAGATAGTCAATATTTTTTTGACAAACCCGTGAATAATCAACCATTTTCCTAATGGATTTGGTTACATAACTACATAATCCTGGTGCTACACTGCAAATGGGTAAAGCATTATAAATTTATAATGCATGAATTTCAAAATTTTCAACTGGATCATATCAAGAAACTGTATAGGAAACAAAGAAACGCATGAATGTACAAGTAAAACCAGCTATGGTTTCTTTTCTTGCAATTATATTGTACATCCAACACGTAGCGGTTAGTTACTGTACCAAAAGTTCACACTTAAAACTTCCTCTATGAATGAACTCGTCCGCAACAATCCGCAGGAGTGGCTCAACCATAAGGCCATTTTGGTAATGGCCTAAGCCCCTAAATGGAAGAAGGCCCCCCTAAAATAGAATATATTATATCTATATTATACTCTTTTCGAATGTTCAATATTTTATAAATACATTTTACTATGTTTGTGGTAGTTTAAAAATATAAAAATTTTCAATCTTTCAAAAATTTTACTCTTCTTTTTACTTTATATCAAAATTAAAATTAGAATTAATAGTTTTCAAGAAAAATTCATTACTGAAATCTATTATTCAATAACTGAAGTCCAACATTGACAAAAGAGACAGTGACCATATAAAATATAATATTTCTCATGATATTTCAATATTTTTCAGAATTAAAAGTTTTAAAATATGTTTTTATAAATATATGAAATTAGTCCAATTAATGAAATAATTTTTTTATTAAAATTAATGTATTAAATTATATAAAAATGTTGAATCCTTTTGTATAATTCATATATCGCTTATAAAATATTAAGTAATAATACATTTTACATTTGTGTCTGACTCCAAAATGTGTTGAATCAGCCCTAGATTAGGCCATATATATATATTTGGGATAAAAACGACACTGTTTAGAATTTACAAGTTTTTAAAACTTTTTATTTTATATTTAAAATACTCTGTGCATATGAATCTTCATAGAAATGTGGCCATATTTATTATTTTTCATGAAAGACATTTAGCATGCCAATAATATGGTTAATATTTCATGATTTTGGCATGATCATGGTGGTATTAATAATTTAATACAAAGAAACTAAATCAATCGAGGCTAAAGTTATTAAAAAAAAGCAAATTTTAAATTGATGGCTTTATTAAGAAATGTTTAATGAGTACCACCATTAGGATATTGGAGGAAATTAATAACTTTTCATAAATGGCCTTGCTACCTTGATAATCTGGAACTCAACACTTTATAAAATTCTTCGAAAAACACATCAATGAACTTATTATCAAGGAACAAGTTTTATGTTTTCAATAAAAATAAATTTAAACTCAAGGTTTAATAAACACAATGTGGATTTTTTTGTATAGGTTCAAGTTATAAAGGAACAAGCTCTATGTTTTCAATGAAAATAAATTTTAAACTCAAGGTTGAATAAACACAATGAAAATTTTTTGTTTAGGTTCAAGTAGAAAGTTACTCTAAATCTAATCATATTGTTTTATTTGGAATCAAAATTTTATAATATTCTAGAGGGAGAGTTTTGCAACTCTATGGTATGGTTTTAGTAATATAAAGATTATATCTTAATCTCTCATGCACTTGGTTAGATAGTTTTATGTCAAAGTGTCATTTAGAACCCAAGACTACTCCAAGTCTAGAAATAAGGCTCTCATTACAAAAATGATCCAATTTTATTTATTTATAATTATTGGGTTAAAAAAAGGGTTGTGTACTATCTTTCGTATATCCAAGAAGACCTCCAAAATAAATTGTATTGATTAAATTAATATCAAAGAGGACCTCCAAAATGAATTGTATAGATTAAGTTATTGAAGAGCCTTATAGCTAAAGATCCCATCTCCCCTACTGTAATCATTTAATTATCGAAAAAATTAAGTTATTGCATATTTAGATGTCCTGCGATATTCGATATTTGCGTGTTGAGGGAGTTCCAAAGTTTACTTGATTGTCTGTAGCAGTGGAGTCACATTTGAGCACAAAATAAGTGTATAAATATATATATATATATATTTATATAAGTGTTATATATATGAAAGGCTTAGGACACCCTACGTATGTACCGATTAAATTTAGAAAAAAGTTAACCAATGCCTATGGGCATTGGTTTAGGAAAAAAAACTAGACATCGCAAAACGGATCAGAATTTTCTGATCCGACCTGACCCGACTTGAAAAATACCTAGCTCGAACCCGATTTTTTTGACCCGAAACAAAAAACGGGTTGACCTGTGACCCAACCCGTGTTTCTTGTGGGCCAACCCGATTTGACATGCGACCTGAATCATTTTTAAATTTTTTTTTTGGTAAAATAAAATAAAATAAAGACAATATTGGTTTAATTATTTGTTGTAAGCTTTAAGGAAATGATTGAGACATTTACATAACTGCATGCAAATGAATTGAAAGATGAATGATTGAGTTTTCTGTAATGAGTAAGATTTTTAGATATCAAATAGCAAAGTACATGCCAAGATAATTTGGTTGCAGTAGAGTTAATTTAAAAACATAGATTTAAAATTGTAGACATGTGTGAGAAACATTCATTAGTGTGAAAATAGTGAAGCCAAAGTATCAAATTAGCATAAATTATGAATGCTTAGACCTATTTTTTTAACAATTTATGTCCAAAATAAACAGCTTTTCAAAATAAATTATGATATTTCTTAGAGTATGTGTTGCTTAACAATGATATGATATTAATAAAAGAGACCATGTATAAAGAAGTAAACAATCAAACTTTAATGCATATTCTCAAATTGAAATAGAGTGCCCACCACAATTGATAATAGATTATAAAATTAATTTTCAAGATTGTAAATTTCTTATATGTTTTTATTCTTTGTCAAATGAGTTATCCAATAAGTCATTTATAATTTTGTTTTATATTTTGGGATGTTGATATTGTATAGAA
Source organism: Notholithocarpus densiflorus (assembly GCA_030021035.2). Classification (NCBI taxonomy): domain Eukaryota; kingdom Viridiplantae; phylum Streptophyta; class Magnoliopsida; order Fagales; family Fagaceae; genus Notholithocarpus; species Notholithocarpus densiflorus. The sequence goes on from JARYZH020000003.1 coordinate 4,701,023, forward strand.
ATAAAACTTGTGTATTTGTTTTACTTATCTTTGTGTTATTTTGTTTTAGTTAGAAATGCTAGGATTTGTATAATTTTAAAATTATTGAATAAGCATTAAAAAGTTTAACTGAGTTCATTTTTGATATAAGTGGTGAAATCAAAGTAATGCATATTACATCAAGTAATTTGTTGCATGACTTTCCAAATGGCAAATACATGTTTTAAAAAAAAAAAATTCATGTGAAAAATACGGGTTAACCTGACCCGACCCGACTCGCCTGTTTGCCATATCTAAAAAAAAAAAAAACTGGTTTTTTGACAGTTTTTTTAATTTTATATTTCTATGAAAAGTTATTTATATTCATTTAAATAAGGTCACAATCTTATTAATGAAAAGTTGTATATACTAAATACTTAAATTAATTGGACATTTATAAAATTATAATGAATACATATCCTAACAATTATTTTAAATAATAAATAGAAAAAAAAAGTTTTAGTCTTTACAATTTATAGCTTATAATTTAAATAAAGGCATCTAATTTTACATTATTGTTTATTTTGTATTTGCCTAATGGCTGATTGTTGATTAAAGACAGATTATAGAAATATAAAAAATTTGTCAAGTTGAATAAATATATCTCTTGTAGTACACATATATATTATGTTTTTTTTTTTTTTTTTGGGGGAAAAACACACATATGATGTTATAAAGTACTTAAATACCATTTTAAAGTTTAAAACTGATTTATAGTATTCTTTTATATTACTATATATATATATATAATTTATTCATTACATTTTTATTTTGCTGCCGAAGAACAAATTCCTGTCTCCTCATTGATTGTGCCCCATGCTGACGTGAACTATTTTTTGAGCGAATCGAATAATAATTTTTTTCACTAAAACAAAAAAAACTAAAGGTGCATCTCATTTTCAGAGATAGCCCAGTAAACATTTCTCAGTTGATACACTGTCTCAAATCTTGAAGAAAGATCCAATTTAACATTATTATGCTATTTACCTTGAAAATGCATAAAATAACCAAGGAATCTCTTGTGGTATCAATCAAACAACAGGAACCCTTCAAATTAACAGACACCACATGTTTTAATGGGAAGAGATAATAAAGAAAGTTCATGTACCGTAGGTCCTTACTTTCAAAACTTTAGGTCTTGGGATTTCTCATGTATTTGTTTTCTTATCCCTTCTCCGTCTTTTTCTCAAGTAAGGCAGCACACAAGATAAGGTTTTCAATCTTTAATCCCACCATTTACCTTCACAATGTAAAAACAATAATTTTCCCTACACAACTTTTTCATAATTTATTTTTTACAGCCAAATTAAGTTTTGGTCACTACTAATAGACAATAAAGTGATGTTAATCATAAACTTATGTAAAAATCAGTAACAATTTTTTAAAATTATTATTATAAAAAAAGTTTATAAAAAATTGTTTTGTATGTGATATTACTAATGTAAAAACTCTTCTTCTTTCTGTGGGTGAAAGCTACCAATTAGTCATTAGGATTTTTTTTTTTTGGACAGGAACGTTCGTACCTTATTAAAGTGAAACCCTGGGGAATATATGATAAGACATTAATGTTGCAAAAGAAAAATGTGTAGTGCGTGGGGTCTAGTTCATGCTTTTCAAGTGAATCCTACCTAGTATATATGCTTTTGCTATTGACTACTGGACTAAATTAAAGATTCGATGTTCTTCTTCAAGCGTGGGCCACCAATTTACTAGACTTTGCAACACGATCTTCCTTTCGTTTATATCTTGATGGTTGCTACATTTGTTATAAAAGGTTGTAAAAAAAGGTTGTACATTGAAACTCTATGAACTACATAGTTGTATACTTTCCTAAAGCATTGAAACATCAATGGGTGCTACAAGATTTTCCATTAAATTTGGGGTTAGGCTTCAAAAGGGGTCAAGTCCAGCGTTCACACTTCACAGTAAAGTTGAAGGCTTGGTACAGAAAAAAAAAATGTTGGAGATCAAATATATTTTGTAAAGTTACAGGCATGCTTTAGAATATGGAGTTTCTCTGTCACTTGAAGTGATGGAAAAAGTTGCACTCTTGGCAAAGGTGATGTGTCCAACAATATTAATTTATACTCAATCACTCACTTTTAGTGTAAATGTAACACTTTAAGAATGGTGGAATTTCGCAACGCCCATTGGAAATCACAAAACCAGAATCTCTCTTTTCTCTCTCTCTCCAATTATATGGTGTTCTTATAAGAAAAATGATCTTGTGTGTACTGAGTCTAAGCTGGCACCAACCACATATGAGAATGGGGCATATGCGCTTAGGACAAATCTCCTCCTCTCCAATTACATGCAAGGTGTTTTAAAATGAGAAAAATTATTGTGTACTGCGTGCACATAGGCTCTAATTATAATAGGTATGAGTCACATGCAGTCAGAACTTGGAACACACAATATCTAAGATGAAAGATTAGGTTGATTTAGAGCTAGCTAGGAACTTACCAAATCAAGAAGATCCCCTTGTTCAAGCTCAACAAATCTATTAATTGTACAAAACCGTCACTCTTTTAAGATTTGCTTCACTTTTTTACTATAAAGAGCCTTATACCTCAATTTAGAAATAATTATCATATGGAAGATATCGTTTGATAGAGATCCAAATTATAATTTTCATGCGAGGATTCCATCTCGCAGTTATTATTAATCTAAGGCTCACTACTTTTCTCTTCTTTTTTATTTTTATTTTTTAGGCTCACTACTCTTATTATACAATAAATATAATACAAGATGATATACAACAAGGAGAGAGACCGATAAAGAATTGAAATTTGAGACGAAAAAGGCATCTTTGATTGCTTCCTTGCTTAATTAAGACAAAAACACACAAGCAACAATCCCTTAATTTAAAAATAAATGTTGTACAATTTCGCCAAACTAGAATACCAATCAACAAAAGGATAAGATTCTCGGAAGAGAGAGAGAGAAGGAAGGTCGACATCCTCTCATGTCGATCTTGTCAGTCCAGCCATCAATCTAGCAACCTGTATTCCAGCAATTACGACATCCAATGAGCCAAATTTTCCTAATTTTCCCATATCCAAAGAAATAATACATATGCATGCTATTAGCAAATAACATCTGAATATGGTTGGATATTTCAAGAAAATGACTAAATTGGCTAAACTATAGCTTCTCTATTTACAAATGCACTATATTCAACCTTAAGAAAAAGGGACATTGTCTTTTCTTTTCTAGTTCAGATTATGAGTTAGTGAGTGCGCAAATTGCCTCACATTTTTAGCTCTCATACATTAAAAAAATCATAAGCGTACCAATGTTTAGTCAAGCTAGCTAATACACTTCCTTTTTCGGATTACAAGCACAAGTAATTAATTAAGTTAATTAACATCATTTTCAAATGCTATATCTTCAAATATTAATATGAATAAATTATTCCGTACAATGTAAAACAAGAATTGTCCTTGATATGAAGCAGAAATAAAGTTTTTGCAATGAATTTACTCCTAAGTCCTAATAGTGATAAAGCTCATGAATATGCAGAAAAAGCTTATGGGCTCATGAACGTGCAGAAAAAGCTTAAGGGTTATCTACGGTTTCGAGATAGATAAAGTGCAGTACTTAACTTGTTTCTACAGAGAACAGGTGTAACCAGGAGGAGGTGTCTTCCCACAAGTTACGAGTAGCTGAAGTGCTAGTGGGACATAGATGTTAAGGTTGAGAAGCTTGAGCTTGAGAGTGGTGCACAAGCAAACTGCAGCTTCTAGCTCAACAAGTCCTGCCAGCACTGGACAACACTCATTAACCACTGGATCTCCAAGCCCAATGTGAACCAACCCACCTAGAAGATCCACACAAGCACCTAGTTTCAATGTGTCAATGGGGCATGTTTGGGCCGTTCCTGGTGGCGGTGGGCATGGCGTGCCACTTGGTGGCTTGGTCACTGGAGGAACTGTAATTGGAGGGACTGTAACTGGAGGTAGAGTCACAGGTGGTTTCACAATGGGAGGGAGTACTACTGGGGGCAGAGTCACTGGTGGTTTTACTATTGGGGGAAGAGTCACTGGTGGTTTAACGGGAGGGACTGTCACAGGGGGCAATGTGATTGGGGGCTTGACAGTGGGTGGAGTGATGGGGTGTTTGGGATTCTTTACCTTCGGTGGCCTTGTTATTTTGGGTGGCCTTGGATTCTTGGGTGTGTTGTGCTTTGGGGGCTTGCCACCACCACAGTATGCACAGCCAAGAATGGGGGTGACTGAGGAGATGAAGAGCATGCAAATGAGCAAGAGAGCAGAGATCTTAGAGGATTCCATTTTCATGGGGTTATAAGTCTCTCTATGGAACAAAGAGAGAGAAATATAGGGTGGTGATTTTTTTTTTTTGAAGAGGAAATAGGGTGCTATATAGGGATAGTGAGGATTGCAAGAAAACAAGAACCCTAGAAGCATATCACGTGAACATAAGGGGGCTTGCTGCCCCAAAAGGCAGCTACCAAACTTTGCTAGTTGGCAACTACCATACAAATGCATGAATCCATATGCCTATATGTTCATGTGCTATTATTCTTTTTTCCATCATTAACATTTGATTGAGGAAGAGACGCTCATTAAAAAAAAAAAAATTTGAGGTAGAGACTTCATTAACGCTAACATGCATGGCTTTTGGTGGAGGAAACTCGATCTATGCTCATCCACCTCTAGTCACCTTATCTAATTGGCAGGGCAGGCCATGTTTAAAAACCTTGGCTATTGTTGTTCTAGCAACACCAAATTTTAAATAAATTCTTATAAATAAAAATTTTAATTTATAATGTTCGCTCCATGATATATGATTACTCTTTATCATTAGGTCTAAGGGTCGTTAATGGGCCGAGCTGGGCCGGCCCCTTTTTACTTGGTCCTTGTGGGTTCCAATTAATCCCATTTGAGAATAATAGAATTTATCAGTTGAATTAATTGAAACTCACATTCGAGAATAGACTTACCTAAAATAACTTGTGAAATGCACACACACACACATATATATGTAGGTGTGATAGGCCTAGTAGTATATATCTATATATATGTTGGGTTGGGGGTCCAATCTGAGGACAGCTAGTAGTCCGAGTACGGATAAACGCTGTTATGGGAGTCCGCGTTAGTGAATGAAGAGGTGGGGTTTGGTCATAAGAGTCCAAGAAGGTGGTCCGAGGAGGAATGCCTACTCGGCTGAGCAAAGCAGAGGTCCGAAGGTGTAGTCTGCCATTTAGGGCAACATTTCAGGATATTCTATTGATAATGATATACATCATGAAGGCATAGGACTAATGGGAACTATGAAATATCTAAGAGAAAGCTGCTACTACCGCATTAAATGCTCTGTATCTAACTCTCTGACCGCATTAATGTGAAAGTGATACCTGAACAGTAGTTTTCAACCTTACAGCTACCTCCAAAGATTTCAGGAAGGTGCTGGTGGGATAGGAATCAATGTCAGAAACTTGGTCTACACGTGGAGGGTGGAGATGGAAGAAGGAAGACAGTATAAAAGAGAAAGAATACCCTAAGGAGAGGGGATCAGAGAATTAAGAGAGAAATACTGTAGGAACAAGAACTGGACTTGTAACCAAATTCAAAAGAGATATATACAAAAACTGATCTCCTCGAATTGTGCCGAGGATGATTTTCTTTGGATAAAACTAGTTTATCTTTGCTTTCTTGTCATCTGGGCCAACTATAATTGTTGTTTAACTCATTAGAGCCTAGTTTTCTAACTCATTCTCTACAAATTCATTGTATTGGGCTTTTTGGGCTTAAATCCTTTAACCCTTTGGGTTCAGGGATCAAAATCGTGCCCCTACAATATATATATTTTCTTTCTTTGCCTAAAATATAAATTAATAATTATGATAATTATTAATATTAATTTATTATGATTGTATTTATATGGAATTGTTTATTTTAAAATTTTTTAAAAATGCAATGTGACAATTTCTAATGGATGGTTAAATATGGTATAGAATCTAAATTTAATTAAAAACATATATATATATATAGATATATATTAAATAACAACATGTAAAATTGGGAAAATTATTAAGTATTCCCAGAGTACCATAAATGCGTACTCCCTCCTCTCACATGAATGTTGGGTCCCATCATGAATTTAATTAGTGGGACCCACTATTCATGTGAGAGGAGGGAGTACGTATTTATAGTACTCCAGGAGTATACAATAATTTCCCGTAAAATTGTGAGGTTTAAAAAACTTATGTGGCAAAATATTATGAAGTCAACTAAAGACAATTGTTTTCGGTTATAAATATATATATATATATATATTATAGATAAATTGATGATAATAGCAAGTAGGTGTTCACAGTGTGGCTCGATGTAGTTTTGGACCATATTTAACACCACACCGCATAGTGAGATTTGCCCAAAACCTTCACTATACCTCATCTTAATAGATCGCTCATCGTGTGGTGTAGTACGATTTGATATGTTTTCATATATATATATATATATATATATATATATATATATTTTCATGGGGAATCCATATTTTCTGGAAATTAAAATCTTAGAAATTTTAATTATGCAAAATAACATATATTAATAAAAGTTTGCCGAGCCTGAATCTAACTCCTTCATTTACTCTTAGGATTATACTTCAACAGTCTAACTGTCATGCATATAGCCTCATATTTCACCGGCATTGCTGGTCCTTTATAAGGAGGATTGGATTCAAATTATCTATTTTAAGTGTCATTTGGCAATGATTATTTTTGTCAACTAATTTAACTATTTAGCTTATTTCTGCTATTATTTATAGGTCCACTGGACTTTTTAATATTATTTATGGGTCTCATTGTACTATTTCAACTAACTTTTATCTTTATCTACAGTACTTTCAGCAAAATAAGCAGATTCCAAACGAACACTTATTATTGTAATTATCAAATCATCAATATAAATATAAATATATTATTTTGTTGATATTCTCAACTGGTAAATGCTACGTGCAAATGAAATTGATCTATGGTTTAATTATTGATAGTTAAAATAATAAGAAAAGAATAAAATTGTTTAATGGATGTTTGATTTGATTTAGATTATTTTAGTACAATACATGCATCTTTCCTTCCCTAGTCATAATATATATAATCAATTTTGCACTATTTTAGTCTTGCCCCCCGTGATACATTCTCATATCTCAATCAATCTTGACGGAATATTTTCTCCCTAAAATAAACATGAAAAAAGGATTTGTAAAGACAAAAATACCCTAAGATTTACAATTGTAGTAACCCTTTTTTGTGGCTTGTAGTAAAATGTGTCAAATCTAGTAAAATATTCGAAAATTTATTTCACATAATATATATATATATATATATATATATATATATTTACTGTCTACTTTATTTAAAATGTCAGTAGAAATCTTTTAAATTTGAGTTTAAATTAAAGACGATAACTTTGAAACTTAAACTGTTTGGTATATATATGTTTTCACAACTTGTTTCCATCACTTAATTAAAACAAAATGGGGCGGGACCTACTTTGAAAACTCATTTGGCTCATCGTTTCTAAAGACTCAAAAAATCACTTCACAATTTCATTGTGGAGACAAATTTTGGTACTAGCTAACTAACTAGGGGAGAACTGGAGAAGGACTGGTGGGGTTTGAAGCCAAGTGCCTAAGCATCATAAGAGGTGTTATTAAAGAGGTGTTATTAAGGTATCCCTCGGTTCCTCCAACGATTTTGATTTTTTGATAAATTCAATAGTTACAAAGAGAGAAGATGAATTTGAATCATGAACATTTCTATTAAAAATATTAGTTTGTAACCTCATGTATATATGTATATATATATATATATATATATATGCATAGATATATTTAAAAGATATACATTAAGATGTATAATATAATTCCTATATATATAATTTAAATACTATTGATATATATATAGTCATTTTTATATTTTGTTAACTCTTTAGAAAATCAAGTAAGAATATTATTAGGTAGAAAATGTAAATTGTCCATATTTTTTAATTTTTTTTATGGATTCTTAATTTTTGATATTGTGAAGCACTTTTTTTTCTTTTTTTTTTTACAGTTCATTAATTCTATACTTTTTGGTTTTTGTACTCAATAACTCATTTAGATAAATATTTATGATGTGGTCCCATAATTGGCTCCAAAATTAAGAAATAAAAATCTCTAAAAATAAATAATTTAGAATATATGACGCAAAATTAAACTCCAATGGTAAAATTTAATTGAATTTTTTCTAAATTTTACGTATTAATATATATATAAATTAGATGGTGTCAGTTGAACTGTAATACAGTAAAACTCTTGGCATCCCTCCAACAATTTTAGTTGGAATGGTTGACGGAGGTCAAAATTTACCTTAATTGCATCAATTATTAGAGTTGAAGCAAAAATAGGCATGGATAAAGATGTACCTTGAGGTTCCATGCTTGACCATTTCTAAAACGATATAGGTCCCACATGAAAGGAGACTGAACGTTTGGACTGACAAAATCCGCTTTATAAACGCGTTGATGGAGGTGGGGCACTGGGGTTACAGGAACTCCTATGCGTAATGCGTTTATTATTATGTGCAATAACAAAGAAACTTCACCATGGAAATTACAGAAGCTAGTAGCTAGTACATGCAAATCCTTGAAATCTTTGACTCTATTATTTTCACTCCATTTCATTTTTTTATTCTGACAATTGTTGCTAGAAAACAATTCTCTCTCTAATGATTTAGTCCAAACATTACGTCTTGATCAAATTTGTTTGGACATAGTAAGATCTGAAAAAAGATAAAATAGTCTTGGACGAAAAACAGTGAGCTAACAAAAAGCAAAATACCATCTGCTATGCTAAAAAAAAGAGAGTATTATATATGCAAACATACAGAGAGTGGAGAGTGGTGAAGCTGTTGTGTTTGGGGAGCAGTACAGCTATGCAAGCATGTGCAATGGTGGGGTTAGAAGAAGAAGGAAAAGAAAGAAAGAAAGAAAGAAAGAAAGAAAAGGATTATACAGTTAGAAAGTGTGTACTGAAGCAAGGTGGGGGAGAGAGGGGCATGCATGGACATGGTGATGGGTCTTGAAGTTGGTCTATATGTCCGTCCGTGAGTTAATCTGTGAAAGGATATCCTTGAGAGGCTGGAAGTTTTGTAATGTTGTGAATCCGTGATACTGCTTTACTCACTCTGATGTGATCGGTCGCCCTCTTTTGCTCTTACCAATCTCTCTCTCTCTCTCCTCTCTCTTCAATGATCATCTTAATTATTTCTTCAACGATGAAATGCTATAAATTACAAGTATTTATAAAAATTGCTTGCAAAGCTTATTGGCCAAAATATCCCACAATATAACAACTTGTAACCAACTTGACTACACTTCTTCTCAAAAAAAAAAAAAAAAAAACTTGGCTACACTAGTTGCAATCTTACTACTACCAAGCTAACTAATCTTGTAACTGTGTGATTAGAAGAATTACACCTACGCCCCTATATATAGTACGTACATGTTTGGGTTCATTATATTACCCTCCCATTTAGAACACCTTGCTCACATGGTAAATGTTATTGATGGGGAGAGCTTTGGATCATCTTGCATGCAATTGGAGCAGGTTGTAAAGTCCACTTGGAAAAATGTTGTCCCAAATGAGACTTGCTGAACGTGGGGGACCTATCAGGGGATATCATCGAATCTAAACTACGAACCCATCCATTGACAAATCCCACCAAAGAAACTTTGTATCCTTCTGTTATTTTTGAGGGAGAGTAACAAAAAAACCCCTACAGTTGAGTTTCATTATAGAGTAGAGGAAGAAACTTTTCAATTGACATCTTTATCATGAGTGACCTATCACTTGGATCAACATCTTAGTGACATCTTGTTCACTTCATTATTACAATCTTTTTTTGGCAAGTTTGAGAATGTCTCTCTCAATGTTTTTCTACTTTTAGGGTTGAGTTTTAAACGATCTAGCCAAATTCTTTTTACTATGAGTAATGCTAGAGATATAAGCTTTTTTCAAAAAAATTTTACAAACTACTAATGTGCTGAGTGATTATTGGTAAATGAAAAAGTGATGTTAATGGTAGGCCTAGATGGAAAAGCTGGCCATATCAACAGTTTATGACTGTATCATTACTCGTTTCACTAATATACCATGTTTGCACTATTAGGATATTCTTTTATCCATTTTGTTAAATTGGTTATCCCTTTATGATCATAACTAGTTACTAGTGTATATGGCTATCGCGCCCCCCGTTGCGCAATAGTCACTTCACAAGTATAGTGTGCTTGTAAGGTATAGGGTCAGGGGAGGACCAATAGAATTCTATCCTAGATAAAAAGAAGTTACTAGCATATATACTTCAACACACGTACGACGAAAAATGTGAATTTATCACGAGACAGACTTCCTGGTCAAGACTCATGAAAACGTTAATCCAACGCATACGTGTACATTACTCCATGTTTGATCTACATCGATCCACAAATTCCTCTGTGCATACGAAGACACGAGCTAGTCTTATTAATTGGTTTTTTTTTTGTCGCGTGTGGTGTCTCTGACTCTCTATACAGTAACATTTAAATTTAATGGACGCTGGGTCTTCATGGCTCAGAATCAGATTTCCTCCATGAAATTCATGGCCCTGAATGCAAGTCTCTGATAAAAATGAAATCGGAGCCAGTGATGATAGTGTTGGGTTGGCTTGGCTGTGATCATGTACGTGGATATTGTACATCCACAGAATGCTTGACTAATTGTTTTTAGTTTATTTGTATAGGGAGCCAAAGAAAAATGTGATGCTATCAATAATGGCACATGGGAAGCAAGGGGAGCGATCATATTCTTTTGTTTTGTTCTTTTAGTTCGATAATTAAAATAGAGAAGTGAGATTTAAATTATGAATGTTTTCATTAGAAATATTAAAAGGTATTCGTTGAACTACAAATCTACAAGGCTTTTGGTCATTTATTTGTTATACTACATTTTTTGAAGAGATATCGATTCCAATTTCCATCAGCGTATACCGTGTAAATTAATGTAGCTAGCAAGGCAATGCAACCAATGCTATATAGATTGATCCCAATGCTATGGACCTGGTCAGAGTAGTAGGGATGGCAATGGGGCGGGGCGGGGCCGAAGGATGGGGTCTTCGTCCCCGCCCCGCATGGTTTTGTCTTGCCCCATCCCCGCCCCGCCCCGCATAACGGGGAATACTTTCTCACCCCATCCCCGCCCCTTGGGGCCCCGCGAAGCCCCGCCCCACCCCGTAAAACTTTACTTTTTGTTAATTTGCCCTACAACTAATACAATTTTTTTAATGAAACCTATTTCATTAATAAAAATATACTTGAAATTACAACTAAATTTATCCCATCAAATCAAATCAATTTTAGAAAAAATTGAATAATATATTCAAGTGTTTAACAAGACAATCATAAAAAATAAAAAATAAAAATCTCATAGTATAACACATAACAAAATAAAGGCAGAGAATCACATTGGGTAGAATAAAATATGCTAATATTAATATGTTTGTTTAAATAGTAGGGTTTTAGGGTATGAAAAATTTACAATTATAACCCTTAGTAATGCGGGGCGGGGCGGGGACAAGGAGGGGCGGGTCTAAAAAGTCTAAACCCATCCCCGCCCCGCCCCGTGGTGCGGGGCTAAAATCTTACCCCATCCCCGTCCCATCGCCTTTGCGGGGCGGGGAAAACCCGTGCGGGGCGAAGTGGGGAGGGGCGGGTTAAGCGGGGCAGGGAAAAATTGCCATCCCTACAGAGTAGCCCTATGTTAAGTTAAAAAAATTATACAAATCTTCTTTGCGATTTAGAAAAATATCAAAATCTCCTTATATTTTTGAAAAAGACAGTTGATTGGAGTTATTATTTTTAATTTTTAATTTTGCTTATCATACAATTTATTTGGTTAGTAAGCATTATTTTAAAATTATTTTGGATGAGAATCAAACTTGGAAAATATTTATTTTGACTTAATTTATAATGAACAAAATGATCATAGGAGTTTTTTATTTATTTATTTATATATAAATCTCAAGGTCTGAAGTGTTGTTTATAAAAATTGGAGGTGACTTATGATATTTTTACAAACCTGGAGAGAGATGTTGTAAGCTTGTAATTTTCTAGTGTGAAGGCATTGAAGATGAACTAAATTGAAATAGCTTAGTTCGTATATGTTTTTTTTTTTTTTTTTTGTTGAATAAGGGAAGGATATATATTCTAAACCTATCAGTCCATCACCCATCTCCTCCACAAAAACTTCAGGGTAAAGATTATGGATGGCGACCAGATTCTACAAAAGAACATGAATCAGCCCAATCATGAGCCCACGCAGCAATGGGCGTGGGCTAAGCAATTAGAATGTTCATATATACTCCATACACATGAGAGCATGCCCAGAAATTAAACAACAAATCTGAAGTCTTGACGTCCTCCAACAGGAGAGAGAGCAGAATTCGAATGGAAATCAACAGGCCACCTTTTTTTTATTTATTTATTTTATAATAAATTTTTTATAAAGAAACATCAACAGGCTAGCTTATGTCATCAACAAATAAAGACATTCTAATTGCTTATTTTCCACAATCCCCTCGCTTGCATTCCAAATCAAGCACATTAGAATGGAAAAAGATACCAAATTGGTGCTGTTGTACCCCTCTTGGTAGGTTGGCACTGGTTTATCAAACTCACTCAAACTTGTTTGCTTTTGCACAATTTTTTAAAATCTCACTTTTTAAGCACAGCTAAACTTTTATGTTGTTTTCATATTTAAGAAGATTATAATGGCTTGACATCTGATCCCATTATGCATTAGAGTCGACTTGATACAATTTGAGATTTAAATAAGGAATTTTTTTTAACTAAAATACCATTTAAATAATATTTTTTCAACTTCTATATTATAATATTTTTTATTTAAAAACCACTCTTGCTTTTTGAGTTGCAAATTTATTGTTCAAGTTTTTGTATTTAGGATTTTTGCTAACTATTCTTTTTCAATTGATAATAGTTTATCCAATTAATTTTTTTTGGGACATGATCGATTAATTTCAAGAATAATTTTATCAATATTAATTTTAAAAAAAAAAACTTATTTATGAATAAACATATGTAAAGTATTGTCAATAGAATTCTGTTAGCGATATACATATTTGGAAAAAAAAAATCTAGTCTTTAGTCTTTTTTAAATAATAAAGAATTGTCATTTTTCTGTAGTATTATTTCATGATCTTCCTAACTTTTTTGATGAATTGCTTGTTCATATACAGAGTGATATTTTTTTGGTAGACATTTATAATACTCCACCCGTCCTAATTTGTTTGTGTAGTTTGAAAAGTCAAAATTTTTAAGGGAATATTATTTATTATCTTGTCTGCTTTATAAAAATGTATAAGTTTACAAAAATACCCTTAAATAAATTTATTAGCTTTTTTATAAAGAGTTATTCTTAATGAGGCAACTAAAAAGGTGCCCCAATTAAATTGATTTTTTTAAATATTAGTTAGTTTTCTTTTCAAATAGTTTTGAAAATAAAGTAGGGGTATAATAGGAACATTAGTAAACTAATAATTTTTATTTTTAGAAACAGGACAATATTTTGGGACATCCTGAAATAGAATAAAGGACAAACAAACTGGGACGGAGGTAGTAACAAAATATTTATTAAAAAAAAAACACTATTTATAAAACAAAGTTATAACATGATAAGAACAAAACTTTAAAGCTTAGAATAATATAATCTAATTTGTTAAAGGCATTATAGCAACTGCACTTTATAATAGAATCACCCAAAAGCCCCAATCTACCAATACAACTTCACTTCACTTAAAACATAAGTCAATGAATGAATACTAACCAAACCAAGATTAATTTCATATAGAGAATCAACTATCATAGTTCAAGTATAAAATTTAACAAAAAGGAAATGAAGTTTATTATCTATACTACTATTTAAGGGGCTTCTCCTGTTTGGACCGGATTTTTTTTTTCCAAAATACCCTTACACCCCTAAGTTTAAGTAGAGACAAAACTAAAGGATACTCTGGTAAAAATATATGTCTAACTTGCACTAAAACATTGCCTACAAAATAGGAACACTCTTCCACTAACCCATTTCTTTAAAGCAACTATACATTTTTTTTTTAATAGAAAAACAAGTTAAACAACCCAGCAACGTTGTGTTTTTTCCTATAAAAAAAACACCCCACGTTTATCCAAAAACAAAACAAAATATCAACAAAAAAAAAAACTAAATAGTTATTAAAAAAAAACTAAACTAAATAGATATATACACGTTTTTTTTTATAAGTAGATACATTTTTAACTCCCACTAAAACGTTACCTACAAAACATGACCACTCTCCTGATGGTTTTCAAATTGCTTTATCCATTTATAAAAAAAAAAATTAAAATTAAAACAAACACACGTTTCTTTGTAAAAACACATCTGCCATATTAATAATAAAAAAAAAAACACATCTACTGTTATTGCAAAAAAAAAAAAAAAAAGAAGAAGAAGAAGAAATATTTTGAACTAGAAGAGCCTCTGAGCACACGCATGAGCGCGCGTGCTCAGAGGCTAGTTTCTTTATTAAAAAAAAAAAAAAAAATTTCAATTTTGATTATGGTGTTGAGAGAGAGAGAGAGAGAGATTATGTGAATAATTTGGTCAATTTATTGTGTGAAATACTGGTTTACAAAAGTTAAAACCTCAAGCTATTAGGGTAAATTGATTGACATTGATGATTTGTCATGCTCAATGGTTTTCTTTTTCTTTTTTTTTTGGGTTAAACTAGTTTGAAGTTTCAATTAGATTGGATTTTTATTGATGCAATATTTTGGAGAATTTTCGGAGGCCAGGGAAAGAGTTCACATTCCACTTTTTTTTTAATAAAAAATATCAATTATTATCCTACAATATTTATGGGACCATAGGCCTAGAGCTGGCCCGACATCCCATTAGGGTAAATTTCCTTTAAAGGTATAACCAAGCAATTGGATCAACCTTGCACTACATGAGTTCATTATCCTTTTGGTTGAAATTTAGGATTTGAATTCATGATGTATTATCGTGACAGAGGCCAAAGGGAAGTTTGAAACAACTCATCGCAAAGGTTGGAATAGCTTGTACCATAGCTTTAAGTAAGATTTCTCTACCTGCTTGGAACAATAACTTTTCCTTCCAATCCTGTAATTTATTCCAAACTCGCTCCTTAATATAGTTAAGGCTTGCCTTTTTGTTTCTCCCCATTGTTGTAGGGATCCCCAAATGCTTTTCATATTCTTTGATTTCTGGAACGCCTAATAGATTTTTTATTTCCTCCTTCCTCCCATCCGGGACACACTTACTAAAGAATATGGTATTCTCTCGATAATTTGTTGACCTAAAGCTTTTTTGTACAAAGACATCCCCTGAATAATATTCAATTCTTCCAAGTTTGCACAACAAAACAATAAGCTATCATCAGCAAAAAAAGAAAAAAAAGAAGAAGAAGAGTGATACAAGGACCATTCTTACAAAGAGAGAAACCTCTAGTAGATTCCTCATTGGTTAGATTGTGCAATAAAAATATAATCAAAATTTATTTCACAGTCACTTTTTTCTTTCATACAACAAGTGGAGAAAGGGGTTCATTTAAACTTATGTTTTCTCATGATAAAGATCGTGTAATAACACTAAATCACAAATCTCTTGATCTGTATTTAATACTTTAATGTAACTTTGAGATTATTTTCAACGACATTATCCAAGTTTTGGTACTCCGTATTTGTTATGACCTGAGATAATGTGCTGGATAAATTGTTATTTTAATTAGAACAATTTAAATTTAGACTTAGTGATAAACCTTTATTTGAATAAGGTAGTAATAGATTAGTATTTTTATTTGCTTGTATTCAAATTGATCCTTATGTTTTAGGATAAGATTAGTTTCTATGTTTTAGGATTTGTTGATGAGGTTATCTCATACTTGGCTATTTATGTACGTTAAATGCATTAATGAGAAAAAGCAGAAAATTAATCCAAAAGTTCTATTCTCCCTCTCAAGTTTAGGAGACTAATCACATAGAATCGACTAAGTTATTTTTTTATTTTTCAGGTTCACAATAGTATTTTTATTTATTTATTTTTTTTAAGAATACTAAGGATTTAACACACACACACACGGGGAGAGAGGAGAAGGTCTTAAAGCAACTGACAGTGATATATATCCAAAATGGCCTAATTCTTGGATACACTGTACAGACTTTAAACGTCTTTAACTCACACTCATTTTCTGATGTGGGATTAACCCACTGTTAACAGTATTGTAATTTTCATAAAATTGCGTTCGGATTGAATTAGGGTGTAATCATATGCCCAATATATATGATAGGGTAGTTGAACTTGTTATATATTCGCCATTGAACTCTAGGAGGCCAATTGGGTGCTCAACACTTTTTCACCTAATAATTTAACACTCGAGCTTAGTTTATGAGATACATTAGGTATTGTCCATATAATTTCTTTTAGAATATTACTAGAAAATAAAACCGTGAATTTTTCTTTTCTTACAATGTGCCTAGGACCAAAATGTTGTATTTTATTTATTGTCATTAATAATTAATTAAGTTTATTTATGATATTTTCTTAATTTTTCTAGTAAATTATACTATTAAGTAGCAATTGCGTTATAAGTTTCCTAGGTTAAGGGGAATCACTATCAACAATGGACTTGAGATTTGCAACCAGAAGAATTCTTCTCCTTACTTATTAAATTAAAGAGGAGAATCTAACGTGGTCCCCTTAGGTCGCGATCTTCACACATGACAAAATTTTTTTTAAGGGAAACATTTATCCATAATTAAGTACCAAAACAACTTTAAAAGGAAAAGAGAGCAAGGATTAAGATATTACATAAGAAATCACCTTAAAATTAAAATACTTTTTCTTTCTAAAAAAAATTGAAGCATTATCGTTAGAACATGCTGCTTTTACTGTGCAGTTTCAATAGACAAACATAAATTTTTTTTAAAACAATTGAGTTAATAAGTTATTATTATTATTTTTATCTTGAAGCGCCATCCACATTACTTTATCTTGTCTCATTCACAATTTGCTACCTCAGTAGATGTGAAATATTTTGTGAAAATTGTTGTGAATCTAGACTTATTGTTTTCAATATGAAATGTTTTGCCTATATGCTTAGACTTAGGACATATTTGGCATGTTGTAATATATCCTATAATGGAATGCCTATTTATGTGGAATAACTATTTGATTATTTGGTTGCATTTTTATTACAAGTAATATCATTCGTTAGTAATAGCTATTCCTTAAATGAGGAATAACTATTCCTCTACAAAAAATGTAATATCTATTTCTAAATATATTTTTTTTGAGAGTTTCAACTTATGGCGTCCGCTCCTAATAATAGCTCTTTATCATCAGACGAAGACACTAATCAGTTTTTGGTGTAGGCGGGGATTGAATCCCAAATCTCTTATATAACCATCAGAGACTTTACCAGTTGAGCTAACTGGAATTCACATCTATTTCTTAATAGGTGTAATAAATTTTAAAATTAATATATTTTTCAAAATATAAACTTTCCATATGCACATAATAATTTTTTTTAATCAGTGCACATAATAATTATAAAAATAAAAAATCATCATAATAGTCTCTCTCAAATTTTAAAACTATTATTTTTTGGGAAATATAAATGAAATATGTAATATATTCCAAAAATATATATCCTGAGTTTTATTCTAATGTTACAACAATAGAAGTTATTCCATTACAACATCTTTATTTTTAGTAAGAAATTTTATCATTCTTATCGTAATCTCTATTGATTATATGTTTCAAGAGAGTTGGCACTGTGTTTGGCAAACTCTTTGGTGTATATGACTAATGTGAATGGCTGTTCCAAGTGTTTCGCGCACACTTGCTCTCTCTATTAATCATTAATTTCTATTTTTTACTCATAGATGTGAAAATTTTAATGTTAAGTTTTATTGTAATATTACAACAACAGAAGTTATTTTATTACATCTTTATTTTTAGTAATAAATTTTATCATTCTTATTATAATCTCCATTCATTATATGTTTCGAGTGAGTTGGCACCGTGTTTGGTGATCTCTTTGGTGTATATGACTAATGTAGATGGCTGTTCCAAGTGTTTTGCACGCACTCGCTCTCTCTATTAATCATTAATTTCTATTTTTTACTCTTAGATGTGAAATTTTTTTTTTGAAAACATAGATGTGAAAATTTTAATCTTCAATTAAAAAAAAATATCGGCTCATATACAAGCCAAGATGTACCAGAAGGCAGATGCTACCCAAAGTCCTATTTAATTTAATTTTTTTTTTTTTTGAAAAGGGAAGTCCTATTTAATTATTATTATTATTTTTTTTTTTAAGGGGAATTTTCGCCTTAACCATCTTAATAGTTTGGAAAATTTCCCTCTCTTTCTCTGGACACCCTTTGCCCCTATTCCGTTCAAATTCCACTCTGTCCTTTCCCAGAAAGGAGTTGAATGAAAGTTGAAAAGTTAAAACCCAACGTCCAGTGTCCACTTTCCACATGGACATGGTAATAGACTCTCTCTATCTCTCCTAAATTTATGTTTTGTTCTTCCAAACCCCACCTCTCTGCTTGCATCGTCCTCATCTCTGTCTCTGTCTCTGTCTCTAGCATTTGATAGACAGACAGACAGATAGAGATGATGGGTATATTTTACTGCTTGGTGGCGAGGGGCAACGTGGTATTGGCTGAGTCCAGCGCCGCCGCCACGGCCACCAATGCAAGCTCCTTAGCCAGGCAGGTCCTTGAGAAGACGATGCAAGCAGCTAAAGATAACAGCAATGCCTCTTACTCCCATGATCGCTGCATTTTTCACGTCAAGAGAACCGATGGCCTCACCGTTCTTTGCATGGCTGACGACGCCTTTGGACGTAATTATTATTATTTACCCTTTTTTTTCCTTCTTTCACGATTTTTTTATTTATTGGATATTTGCGGGAAGAGGTGATTTGATCCTTAAACGTCTCCGATTCTCCGTTAGAGGTTTTTATTTATTTATTTATTTTTTTTTTTTATTTTATATTGGTTTATGTTATGTAAGCAACAACGTGAATGGTAGATGAGGTGAATCTAAGCCTTCGAATTCTACGTTTGTTTGACGTGTGAACTAATTCATGGTCCTTTTGTTTAATCAATTAATTAATTAGTATATCGTTTTATGTTATGGAATTTTTGGTTTGATGATGTGAATTATTTGGAATGAATTTTGATTAACGGAATGAAGTTTAGGAATTTGTATTTATTTTTTTTCTGGGTTTAATTTTGTTGGGCTAAAAATTGTGGTTTTGTTAGGACTTAGGAATGCAGGATTTTCTTTCTTTTTAAGATCATGTTTTGTGTATCGGAAATATATATAGTGATATTTGACATCAATAAGTCACGTTTATAGTGATCACTTTTGTGGTGATAGATTTATGTAGTTCTTGGAAATTTAATGACATACTGAGCTAACATTTACAATGAAAAAGGTTTTAGGATGGTCACATGATTTTGCAGGGTTGAGATTTAAGGATATCCAGGGGTAATTATTGTTTGTTAACAGTGAATTCCACTTAAAAAATGGCTATATGAATGAACAGAAGGAGACTAGCTACTAGGAAAGAATTTCAAAATTATATTTCTGGAGGGCTATTAAAGAAATTTGCACACTGCATTTGGCCATTGTTACATATAACCTAATGCTTTGAAACAAGAAGATGTGGCTGGAATTTATAATTGGTGAAACGGTTGAAATCATGACGATCTTTAGACTTGCTCTTCGCTTTTAACTGCAATCAGACGCGTTTTGCAATACACTAATTTATGCAGAAACTCTGATGTAATTTTGAAATTAAGGTCAAGTAGTTTGTGGTTTTGGGGGGGGGGTCGTAGTTTAGAAGAATGTCAGATTGTTAGTATGAAATAAAATTGAGACTTCAGTTACAGTTATTACTCTATTACATACAATACTTTCTGTGGAGTTGTTTGTAGTACTCTAACATCAGGATGAAATTCAGTCTTGTTTCTATTGATTTGTAATGCGTGTCCACTTGAATTTATTATGCACAGGGAGACTCCCTTTTGCATTTCTTGAAGATATTCATCTAAAGTTTGTGAAGACTTATGGTCGTGCTATTCTTTCTGCTCCTGCCTATGCCATGAATGAGGAATTCTCAAGGGTCTTGAGCCAACAGATGGACTATTACACAAATGATCCAAATGCTGATAGATTAAATCGTTTGAAAGGTGAAATGAGTCAGGTAAGTTCATATTATATGTCTCTATGTTCTATCTATAAAAATATGGGTGTCTGTATGTGCCTGTGTGAGTTTATATACATTGGTTTATTGGATTGTAGTTACTTTTTTCTCTTTCATATTCATTCATGCTTGTCTTTTGAAAGACATGATTCCTTTAACTTTCCATGTTTAGTTGATTAACTGTCCAATTTGTACTGGCTCTTGTCAATTGCTCCTGTTGTGCAGTTGACTATGAATGATTGTTAGTTGGATTATTATGAAAGATATCCCACACGAGATTCTAGGGATGGATTTGGAATTATTTAACCAAATTGATTTTGTTGGGCCCTTTGGAGGTTTTACCAATCATCTTAGTCACCATGCTATTTGTTATTAAATATCTTCACTCAGCTTGGCTTTAAATTGTCTCAAAATACACTACAATGTGATATCCAGAATATCTATAATTGATTCTTCTTTCATATACTGGTCATGTGATGATGATAGGTGCAAAGTGTCATGATTGACAATATTGAAAAAGTCTTGGACAGGGGTGACCGCTTGGCATTGCTGGTTGATAAAACTACTTCATTTCAAGGGAGTGCAGTTCGCTTCAATAGGAGTTCCCGTCGTTTCAAGAATACTCTATGGTGGAGAAATGCCAAGCTCATGTAAGTAAGCTTAATGCTGTCCACTTTCAGATAAATGGACTTGTTAATCATTTGCAAATGCGTGAACAGATGCTGTGCAAGTCACTATTGTCAATGAAACTACTCTATTAATTGGATGCCACTTGTTGGGTTATATTGTCTTTAGATTTCAAGTTGTCATATTATGGAGGTGCAGCCCTTGAGTTTCTTGTCAAGAATGCTTCTCTTTCTTCCATTATTTTCATTATATTAAGAAAATGAAATCTTTTTAGTGTCATTCTTTGAACACTGGCACAAAAGAATTCTTCCCAAGAGTTTTCTGGTTGCCATCACCTGCAGTCGATATGAAATGGTGGCTATCTGTCACCAATAGATCTTCCTCTCTTTCTCTCTCTCACACACACACAGTGTGGTCAAATCCATCTTCTATATTCATCTGCTATATTGTTCTGCATAAAATGGATAGTTCAACACATATTGGTAATCGCCTAAATAATCTGCAAGTGAGATGGATCCGTACTGTTTTAATTAAGTTGCAATGTACCATGTCATGAAAAGCTTACTCAGCTTATTGCGAATTTCATTTCGTGCTGCAGGTTTGCCCTGGTAGCTGTTCTCTTGATCATCATTTATGTTGTGCTTGTATTTGTTTGTCATGGTCCCTTGCTGGCGTCCTGCTTCAAGTAAACACAGCAGTTGCAGTCAAGTAATTTTTGTATGGCATATTTGTAGATCTTATAGCCTATTCTTTTAAAGCTGCTTTTATGATTTATTTACTCAAAACCAGGGGATGCAATTTCACATATAGTACAGTTGTCCCTTTCTTGTAAAGCTTACAATTGCTTGTATATGTTTTTTGAATTCCCAGCATTGCCAACATATTGAAGTCATATACTCTCATGTACTGATTAGTTTTGAAAGATCATTCTGATATATACATAGGTGGAATTTGGGACATCGTGACTTTAATGTTTACAACTTTTACAAATTTCTATTATCAATTCCGTAGGAATTGTGCATATGATGGTTTGTCCAAAGCATTTTATCAACCAAAAAAAAAAAAAAAAAAAAAAAATTGTCCAAAGCAATTATTCTTTTCTATTTTTTGTTTTTGTTTTTGTTTTGATTTTTGGAGAAGAGTTCTTTTCTAAACCGAGTCTAAAAGATGTCATTTTTCTGGTAAGAAACAACACTCTTGTAGTAGTTATGATTCGTATGGCTCTGAGAGTCTGAGTGTTACCTTGGTCCTTAATATGTATTGGATCGATACATAATTAACTTGCAAGTTCTGCCTAACTAAGCTCAACCACTAGATGATAGTACATTTTGGGATCCTTGCAACCCAATTAAAGCTTTCAATGCATAATTGACCAATTGTGGTACATGGTTTAATATTAAAACCATACACTATCACTACCTTAAGTAATTTCTATTCGTTAAAAATTAAATAATACTACTCTCTCTTTGAGGTACGTACATAAACTGGTTTTTGTTACTTATGGTCACGAAAACTTTGTAATCAAAATTATTGGTGCTTGGTTTAGACAAGTTGGTTTGGTTTGAACTCGAAGTCAAAATCGCAATATTGTGGGTATCAAGTGTAATCCACTTTTTAATAGTATATGATAAATTTTGGTCAAAGGCTCTCGTTAAAGGATATGGGCTTTTGTGGCTTATTATGTGCAATGGCCCTTTTATGCTAATTTACTAGCACCTTAATAATATTCATGATATTTTTCTTCTATTTAAAAAAAAAAAAATGATAATCCTCAATTTTGGAGATTATCATTTTACTTTTCATTATCAATTTATTTTCTCTTTCTTGTTTTTTCTCCTTTTCATTTTTTCCTACTCCCATTTCTATTCCCTCTTTCTTTGTTTTTTATAATCATTTTGCCTCCAAAAAAAAGAAAAAAAAGAAAAAGAAATGTAAAATGCATTCTTCATAAAATGCATTTCAGGAAAATTGAAAAGCTTTACAAAACAAAAACAAAAAAATTTGCAAAATTTATTTTACTACCTAAAAAGATTAAATGCATTTTTGGTAGAGTTACCAAACATAGGCTTAATAGTATGCAAGTGGGTTCCAGGGAAATTGAAAAGCTTTACAAAACAAGAAAATTGCAAAATGTATTTTACTACTGTAGGGACTGGGTCTGAGCACTTCTACTATTGAAAAAGTGGACTCAGGCCCAACTAGCCCAATACAATAAATTTGTAGAGAATGAGTTTAAGAACTAGGCCTCAGTGAAGATAGCAACGAATAAACATGGTTATGAGCCTACTAAGTAATGAGAAAATGGGCTTGGAGTGCGAAAATTTGTCCTGGACACTGGTCCGAGGAGCTATTTGTTTTTATTATTTCCTCAGTGCTTGGTTACAACGGTTACAAAGATGATACAGGTTGCTACAGTGTTTTCTATTTTCAATCTCCCATCCTCTTTTCTAGAGGACTCCTTACATTATATATCCTTTTTTGGTTGATCTTGGCCCTCCATTTGTTGGTCGTGCATGTCACTACTTGAGTGCTTGTCCCATCAGCCGTCATCCCAAACCTTCTGTGAGTTGCAGCAACCAAAGCAACACTGTTCAGGGTTCATTTCCTCATTAATGCGGTCAGAACGTTAGTTGTGGGCATTTAATGTGGAGGTGACAGTTTCTCCTTGAATTGTTCCTCTACCGAGCTCCCATGGCTGACCTGCTGTACTCGTCCTGTTTCTTGAGATGCTCTACTAGGCTGTCCTCGTGATGGCACTAACTATGCATATTAGAAAGTACACATGAGAGCTTTCTTGCAGTTATTAGATGAAAATGTGTGACAAGCTGTGGAGATTGGCTGGACTAAGCCAAAGGAAGCGCCGACCGATTGGGATGATGCCAAGATCAAGACGGCTAACTTTAATAGCAAGGCATTGAATGCTTTATTCAGTGCGGTCACAAATGAGGAGTTTAAGAAGATATCCTCCACTGAAATTGAGAAGGAAGCATGGACCATCCTCTAGACAACTTATGAGGGAACCAAGGTTGTCAAGGATTTGAAACTTCAGAGGCTCACCACAAGCTTCGAAGATATTAAGATGGAGGAGGATGAGTCGTTCGATGAGTTTTATGCCAAACTCAAGGACATAGTGAACTCAGCTTTTAATCTTGGGGAAACCATTCCCGAACCCAAGATTGTCAGAAAGGTGCTTTGATCTCTTCTAGAGAGATTCCATGCCAAGATCACTGCCATTGAGGAATCGAAGGATACTGACAAAATTCCTTTGACAGAGCTAGTTGGCAATCTGCAGACCTATGAGTTGGGTTTGTCTAGAATTGGGAAATCAAGCAAGAGCAAGAGCATGGCACTGAAGGCCAAAAGCAATGACACTGATGAGTTTTCTGATAATGAAGATTCTAAAATGAAATTCTATATCACGAGGCAGTTCAAGAAGTTTATGAAGAATGCCAACGCGAAAGGATTTGACAAGGACTGAAAGCAATCCAGTTTTTCACAGTTCAAGAGCCAAGATAAAGGAAAGAAGGATGCAAGGGATGGTGGTCAGTACACTGTTCCCTGCTCTTCCCTTCTATGATCTCGGTTCGCCGAAGACGGGATTGTCCTCGGTGACTCTCCTTTGCAATCCGGACATTCTCCGTTCGTCCTCGGACATTTATTCTTCTTCGACGTAGGCCTTGGGCTTAGTATGAAGTGGGCCGAGGTGGCCAAATTCTTTGACCCCACAATAGCCCCTCAAAATCCTGTTGTCCGGCTCTTCGGATGGAGAGGAGGGTTTTGATGTCCTCGGGCCTTTATCATGGCTTGTCGAGTCTTGTTCTTCGTTAGCGCAAGAGCCTTTTCGCTTGTCCAAAGCACGTTCCTGACGCTTCGGTATACGGAGCGCGCCTTCATTAAATTCTGGCGGCTCTGTGCTCCCCCACGTTCAACGGTGTGATGGTGATCAAACGGTGGAGATTTTTTAACTTTATGGGCGGGAAAACCGGCACGGTTATTTTTTAATCGAAGGTATAAATGCTCATTTGAACCGATTCGCCTCTTTACTTTCACATTTAAGAGTTCTTGCGTACGTATCCTGAGTTCTGTCAAATCTCCAGTCTAACTCGCGTTTCTTTTTAGCATAAAAAGCCTGTTCGAGGAGCTTTTCCTCATTTCTGTAAGTTTCTACTCTCTCTAACTCATATTTTCTCTCCTCTAAATTTCTTTTTCTCTTATTCCTCTCTTTCTTTCGTCCTTCCTTGAGTCTTTTAGCCGTTTCTAGGGATGGGTAGGTTTAAAAAGTTGGTTGAGTCTGAAGAGGCAATGGAGAAATTCATCGCCGATTATAGGATTCCTAATAATGTAGGCTTGAGATACTGTGAAGAAGGGGAGTGGTTTTTTAGGAAGCAAGATGGTGAAGTGGTGATTCCCATAATTGCCTTCATTGAAGGTGGTATGAGAATTCCTATGGGACCGGTGATGAGGGATTATCTTAGGCATTTCCGATTAGCTCCCACTCAGTGCGCCGTCAACATGTTTAGGATCCTAGGTTGTGTGGACGCTTTAAATGATAAAATGGGGTTGAGGTTGACCCATCACGATGTAAACTGGTGCTACAACCTCCAACACCTAAAGGGTAAATCCTACTATATGAAAACGAGGGATGACAAGGTTCGGCTTATTCAGTGCCTCCCAGAGTCTAGCAAGAGGCTGAATAAGGACTTTCTCATCGTGTCAGGGAGGTGGCACGACGGCCTTCCCTGTCCGACAGAAGAGGGGGCACCAGGTGGGGTATTCAGAGTAGGAGAGGGTTGATCTTTTGTGTTGTCATAGTTTGCACCGTTTGGCTGCTAATACGAATATACTTTCTTTTTTACAGATCCACACGCCTTTGGCCGACACTTTCACTTGGTCAACTGGAAAGATTTAGCAACCATCCTTAGGGCGGAGGTTTTTGTGAACGAAGTTGATAACCAAGTCAGAGCCGCTCACAAGATCCTCAGGTACAATCCCATCCAGAAATCATTCTCGGCTCCGAAGTACATGATCAAAGCCAAAGATCCTCGGCTTCACAAAATCACCATAGCAGAACAAGGGTTCTTGATTCCCGAAGGATCCCTTGTTCCAGAAGGCGCTCCGTTGGCAGGCCCTTCCTCATCCCTTCAAGCTGTAGAGGCCGAGGACAATTTTGGTGTATTCGATCAAGATAATCTATCCGAGGATCCCTCTGGTGACTTGGGCAACCCCAGTTTGACTAAAGTGGACCTCTCATCAGTAGGGACTTCTTCTCAAGCCGAGATGGGTTTTAAGAAGAAACCCTTAACCAACTTGCTTGACCTGATTAAGGGCCAGCCGGGGAAGGATGCGCCGGGGAGGCCACAGTCCAAGCTTCCTCCTCCTTCCAAGTCTTAACCTATTCAGACCAGGTCATCCTTCACCCAGTCGAAGTCGTCATTTTCTCGGCCCAAACTTCCTCCTCCTCCCTAGCCGACTTTGCATCCTTGGCCCGAGGAAAAGGGCTTCCAAAGGCAAAGAGCTCATGGATGGGGGACAGCCTCGCTCCTCTCAGGAGGAAGATGAAGCCCGACGAGCTTTAAAACAACTGAAAGTCGAGCATCAGGGCCAAGAAAAGGAAGTCGCCACGCAGTCCAAGCCCTAGGCCTGA
Organism: Notholithocarpus densiflorus; assembly: GCA_030021035.2. Taxonomy (NCBI): domain Eukaryota; kingdom Viridiplantae; phylum Streptophyta; class Magnoliopsida; order Fagales; family Fagaceae; genus Notholithocarpus; species Notholithocarpus densiflorus. The sequence goes on from JARYZH020000003.1 coordinate 4,727,650, forward strand.
CTTCCTGCCCCAATGCTCCATGGGGAGCCTCTAATGGAAAACGCCTCGCTCAGGGACTTCTGAGGGGGCGAAGGTGCCTACGTGGCCGATGCACTGGGGAGGTGCTTGCTGCTTCCCGCTGATATGGCCGAGCTGGGGAATATGAGGAGGCAGGAGGTCTTCCTCAGCATGAAGAGATACTTGGGCATGGTAAGACTTTTAACATTTACGACTCTATTGATCTTTGTCCCTTGGTTTCCATCTTACCGTGAGCTTGTTTCAATTTGGCAAGCTGTCCAAGCCACTTACAGGTTGGAAGAGGTGGCCAACGACCAGAGTAGGGCCCTGGAATTCGAGCGTGACAAGCGCTTGGATGCCACGCGGACCTTTAAAAACTCCGAGGCTGATCTCGCGAAGTCAAGGGAGGACCTGAAGGAGATGACAAGGGCCAGAGATAGTGCTGAATCAGGCCTAGCTAGCACCCAAAAATAGGTTGAAGACCAGACGAGGCGCCTACTCGAGGCTGAGGATCAATTGAAGATTGCCAAGGAGTAAATTGCTAATCTGAAGAAGAAGCTGGCCGAGGCTGAGGGGACCAGGAACGCCGTGGAGTGGGCCAGGGATGAAGCCTTGAGGGCTAAGGTGGAGGCCGAGTTTGCCAGGACTGAGGCCGAGAGCTCCAAAGAGAAGGCCGAGGAGGATACTTACGCCTTGGGAATGGATGAAACCCAGGCCATTCTCAAGGCTCAAGTACCTAGGGTGTGCAGGCTCTACTGTTCCCAAGTTTGGAATGAAGCCCTTAAACAAGCTGGAGTTGAGGCTTCATCTGACCTTTGGAAGGCAGAGAATGTATACTACCCTTCTGCCATTCGAGAGCCCGGCCCTCTTAGCTCCGAGATTGGTACTTCTCTCGAGGTAGTTGAGGTAGGCCATCTTGACACTGCCCTTACTTCAACTTCTCTTGATGAGCCTGCCAAGGAGGCTGAGCCCTATGGGGTAACCGAAGCAGATGAAGGCCCTAGCCAGGGAGCACCCCAGGATGTTGCAAAGCCCCCAACTGATGCCCAGGCCCCTCATGCTGAGGAGACAGCTCTCCTTGTGGTGCCTTTGCAAGCTATTCCCTTAGGTCAAAGCCCCGAGGACCCTGAGGCCACTTCAGACCAGCCTTCCAAGGAATGAAGACCAAGTTAAAGAAATAGGCTGCCTTTGTTGTGCCTTTGCCTTATGTTTTTTTTTTTTTTAAAGTATTCGAACTGTGGTAATGGAACGCTTGGATTGAATATATGCAATTCTCTTTTCATGTGTTAATTGTCGCTATGATAGGTTTTGTTATTTATATAACTTGTGCTTTGATTATTAGCTAAACAGTCTCAACAATGTGACTTGTTTTCCATTTTTGAAACAGCAGCCTAAAAATGTAAAATCCATAATGATAATTTTCACTTAGACTGTGATTAACAATTGAGCCACTTTATTATTACGACTTGCTTTTGCTGAATGGACTATAAAAGGCAATAACCTTATAACATGAATCCTATACCTCATGAGTTGGTTATCATAACGGGTTTAAAATGCTAAGCGCGTACTACTTATAAAGACAAACTTTTAAATCCCAAGATCTAATGCCACAGCACAATGTGCAAGGGCATTCAGAAGTATGTTCCAAAAATTTACTGACCTCAAGGAAACAATTAGCTACTGACTACGCAGGGAAGTTACGTTCAATGTACCTTAAAGTGCCTTAAGTGATGCTCATGGGCTTGTGTTTGTTTGCATCTTTATCAAATGAGGACAGTGCGAGTGTTCTTAGGTACCAGACTCCCCTTTGGTTGTGTATGTAACTCAGATGAATGCTCGAGCTTGTTAATTTCCTCAAAGGTTGTGGTCCGAGGAGTCACACAACACTCGGAATCTGTTAATCGCTCAGGCCTTTGTTGACTTGGTTCTGTCTAGTACTTAGATTTTTCTTGAAGTAGTTAGTTTCCTCATAGGTTTGAGTCCGAGGACCATGCAAGACCTTGGTTCTGCCTAACACTTAGATTTTTCTGGAAGTAACTAGTTTCCCCATAGGTTTGAGTCCGAGGACCATGCAAGACCTTGGTTCCGTCTAATACTTAGATTTTTCTGGAAGTAACTAGTTTCCCTATAGATTTGAGTCTGAGGACCATGCAAGACCTTGGTTCTGTCTAGTACTTAGATTTTCCTTGAAGTAGTTAGTTTCCCCATAGATTTGAGTCCGAGGACCATGCAAGACCTTGGTTCTGTCTAACACTTAGATTTTTCTGGAAGTAACTAGTTTCCTCATAGGTTTGAGTCCGAGGATCATGCAAGACCTTGGTTCTGTCTAGTACTTAGATTTTTCTTGAACTAGTTAGTTTCCCCATAGGTTTGAGTCCGAGGACCATGTAAGACCTTGGTTCTGTCTAACACTTAGATTTTTCTGGAAGTAACTAGTTTTCCTATAGGTTTGAGTCCGAGAACCATGCAAAACCTTGGTTCTGTCTAGTACTTAGATTTTTCTTGAAGTAGTTAGTTTCCCCATAGGTTTGAGTCCGAGGACCATGCAAGACCTTAGTTGTGTCTAACACTTAGACTTTTATAGAAGTAACTAGTTTCCCCATATGTTTGAATTTGAGGACCATGCAAGATCTTAGTTTTGTCTAGTACTTAGACGGTTGCCAAAACGCAAGACATATAATCGAAATGGACTAAAAATTTGAATTAGAGAAATGCCTTTGCTAATAATAATACCTTTTTAGGTTATTTACATTTCATGGACGAGGTACAGCTTTTTCATCTAAGTCTTCTAAGTAGTATGCACCTATTCCTGCTACCGTGGTAATTCGGTATGGTCCTTCCCAATTGGGTCCCAACTTTCCCCAAGATGGGTTCTTGGTAGCACCCACGACTTTCCTCAACACTAAGTCCTCTAGTGCCAATGGTCTCAGCTTCACATTGGCATCATGTCCCTACTTGAGCTTCTGGTGGTAGTAGGCCAATTGGATCACTGCCTTTTCTCTTCGTTCATTGATCAGGTCTAGGCTCTTCCCCAGCAGTCTATCATTATTGCTTGGAGTGAAGGAGCTAGTCCTCAGCGTCAGGAAGCTTGCCTCTAAAGGGATAATAGCCTCGGCTCCATAAGTCATGGCAAATGGTGTCTCTCTTGTTGACCGTCGTGGTGTAGTCCGGTAAGTCCATAAGACGTGTGGCAGCTCCTCTACCCATCTTCCCTTGGCTTCATCCAGTCTCTTCTTAAGGCTACTGACTATGACCTTGTTGACAGCCTCGGCCTGCCCATTTCCCTGAGAATAAGCTAGAGTTGAGTACCTATTTATGATCCCCAGTTCGCAACAATATCTTCTGAAGGCTTTGCTGTCAAATTGGGGTCTATTATCTGAAATGAGGGTTCGGGGGACTCTGAATCGTGTAACAATGTTTCTCCAGATGAATTTCTTAGCATCCGCATCTCTGATGTTGGCCAATGGCTTAACTTTGATCCATTTGGTGAAGTAATCTATGCCGACCAACAGATATCTCTTATTCCCTACTGCCTTGGGAAAAGGGCCTACAATATCCAGGCCCCACTGGGCGAACGGCCATGGACTAGACAAGGGGTTGAGGACCCCTCCTGGCTGATGAATATTTGGGGCAAACCTTTGGCACTGGTCACATTTCTTAACATATTCAAGGGCTTCCTTCTGCATTCCTGGCCACCAATATCCCTAGGTAAGGGCTCGGTGCGACAAAGATCTTCCCCTTGTGTGACTCTCATAGATCCCCTCGTGCAGTTCTTCAAGCAGTAATTCTGATGCTTCTGGGTGAATACACAGTAAATATGGCCTAGAATAGGAGCACTTATACAGTTTGTGGTCCTCGGACAACCAGAACCGAGAAGCGTTTCTTCATATTCTTTCAGCCTCTAGCTTTTCTTCGGGTAAGGTATCATCTTTGAGGAACCTCACTATAGGGTCCATCCAACTAGGACCCACTCTAACTTCATGGATATGGACCATGCCTTTTGCCACCTCGCTTGCTCTATCCAGATGCTCGACAAGAATGGTTCGAGGCAGACCCTCTGCCGAAGAGGTAGCAAGCGTGGCCAATGAATCTGCGTGGGTGTTTCCACTTCTGGGGACATGTGACAAGCTGAAAAGATCGAAGTTTGACTGCAAGCGTTTGGCCTGGCTTAAGTACGCTTGCATCCTTGCATCTCTGGCTTCCAACTCTCCCTTCACCTGGCCCATTATCAGTCTTGAGTCCGAGAACATCTCTACTGCTTTTCCTCCCATTTTTTGCACCATGGTCATTCCTTGTAAGAAGGCCTCGTACTCGGCTTCGTTATTCATGGCCGAGAACCCAAGTCTCAGGGATTTCTCAATGATGGCCTTCTCAGGAGACACTAGGACTAGCCCTACTCCGGACCCTCTTTGATTTGCTGCGCCATCAACATACACCTTCCAACATGGAGGTCTTGGCATAGAGACCGCCCCAACCGATTTTTCGTCCATGTTTTGGTCCTCAGCCACTATTTCTACTGGTGGTTCAGCAAATTCGGCCACCAAGTCAGCTAGGACCTGGCCCTTTACGGAGATATGAGGCATGTACTTGATGTCAAAATCTCCCAAGATTGTGTTCCATAGGGCAATCCTCCCCGTATAATCAGAAATCCGAAGTACGGACTTCAAGGGCAATTGGGTTAGAACAACGACGGTGTGGGCTTGGAAGTAATGGGGAAGCTTTCGCGTAGCATGGACCACAGCTAGTACGGCTTTCTCCGAGGGTAAGTATCTAACCTCAGCTTCATGCAGTGACTTGCTCACGTAATAGACTGGCTTTTGAAGGCCGTTGTCATCCCGTATTAGCACTAAGCTCACCGCATGAGGGGCCACGACAATATATGCGTATAGGACCTCATCGGCTTCAGGACTGGACATGATAGGGGGCCGAGATAGGTATTCCTTGAGCTACTGGAAGGCCACAATGCAGTCCTCGGACCATTCAAATCCTTTCCACTTGTTGATCAAGAGATAGAATGGTCTGCATCTATCCGCCGACCTGGAAATGAATCGATTCAGGGTCGCGATCATTCCAGTAAGCTTCTGGACCTCCTTGGCATTTCGCGGTGGTTTTAAATCGTTAATAGCCTTCATTTAGTCAGGATTAACCTCAATTCCCCTATGAGTAACCATGTAGCCTAAAAACTTGCCTGATCCCACACCAAATGAGCACTTGAAAGCATTTAGGTGCAGCTTGTGTTTCCTTAAGACATTAAAGGTACTGCCGAGGTCTCCTAAATGCTCGGACACCACCTTACTCTTCACCACCATATCATCAACATAGATTTCGATACTCTTGCCCAGTTGCGATTCGAACATTCTCGTCATCATCCTTTGATAAGTGGACCCTGCATTTTTCAGACCGAACGGCATTACCTTGTAGTGGTAGTTCCTAGTAGGTGTCACGAAAGCTATCTTCTCCTGATCCTCTAGGGCTAGTGGTATTTGATGATAGCCTTGAAAGGCATCTAAGAAGCTCATTCAAGGGTGGCCCGTTGTTGCATCCACCAGCTGGTCTATCTGAGGCATGAGGAATGGGTCTTTTGGGCATGCTCTATTTAGATCCGTGAAGTCTACACAAACCCGTCATTTTCCAGTTTTCTTCTTAACTACCACGGTGTTGGCCAACTATTTGGGGTAAAAAACCTCTTTGATAGCCCCTGCATGCTTAAGCTTCGCCACTTCGCTCCTAATCGCATCAGCGTGCTCTCTTGAGGGGCGCCGGGGTGGCTGCTTTTTGGGAGTGATGGAAGGGTTGACATTGAGATGGTAACAGATGAAGGCTGGATCAATCCCCGAGGCGTCGCAGGCATCCCATGCAAATACGTCAATATTGCTTTTGAGAAACTCAATCAACTCTGCCTTCTCCTGAGGAGGCAGTTGAGCCCATATCTGAAAGAACTTTTCCGGGTCACCACCAATGACCACTTTCTCCAGATCTTCACATTTCACCTCCTCAGTGGTTGTATTAGGGGTCGACACCGGGGCCTTTGATTGCTATAAGTCTTTCTCAGCAGAGGCCGAGGACTCCGCATCGATCCGATGTGAAACAGCAGCCACCAAACACTGCCTTGCCGTGGACTGGCAACCACGGATTTCGAGAACCTGGTCCCCTAATGGGAATTTTATCTTCTGATGCAAGGAGGAGGCAACAGCCCCCAAGGTATGGAGCCAGGGCCTACCGACGATGGCTGTATATGGAGAGTAGGTGTCCACCACGATAAAGTTCACCTCCACTCTCTCTGGGCCGGCCTGGATGGGTAGCCTAATCATACCCTTTGGGATGACAAGCTTCCCGTCGAAGCTTATCAAAAGAGAGCTATAGGGCATCAAATCCTCCGGTTTTAAATTCAGCCCCTTGTAGAGGTCGGGGTACATGATCTCGGTAGTGTTGCCCCCATCCACCATCACTCTTTTCACATTCGTAGTCCCCGATTTTGAGAGTGACCAACAGCGCATCGTCATGGGGTTGGGTGGTTCCGATCTTGTCTTCTTCTGAAAAACTCAAGACTGGGTAAGAATTCACTCTAGCCCTCTTCGGCTCTGGCTGGGACTCCTCGGCAAGTAGTTGAGTCACAGATAATGCCCGTGAGGGGCGCGTGATTACATTGATTGTCCTTACGGGTGGCCTTAGGGCATTATCCCTTTGGGGTTCCTGATGGGTCTGGTCTAGATGACCACTGGAATGATGTAGGAGGTGCCTCAGGTTTCCTTCTTAGACCAGTTGGTCCAGATAGTTCCAGATGTTCTTGCAGTTCTCCGTGGTATGCCCGTGGTCCTAGTGGTATTGGCAATAAAAGTTCTGATTACGCCTCGTGGACTCTCCCGCCATCTTATTCGGCCACTTAAAGTATGGCTCGTTTTTTATTTTTTCCAACACCCGGTGTAGTGTGTACTGGTTCTCGGAATACAGTATTGACAGTCTGTGTGCTGGTTGCTCCGGATTGCCCTACGAAATCTCTCATCGAGCGGTTGCTGTTATGTCGGTCCGACCTGGAATCCCTCCTCTCCTGAGGGATAACCTTCTCTTTTCTTTTTCCTTGCAGCTGGTCTTTCTCTACTCGTTTATACTTATCGATTTGATCCATCAGTCGGTGCACACTGGTGGCAGGCTTGCCAGTTAGAGACTTCCTCAAGCTGTGCTCAGCTAGGAGACTATTTTTGAAGGTGCTGAGGGCGACATCATCACAATTGCCGTCCATTTCATTATACATCTCCCAATATCTGTCTGAGTAGGCCTTCAGAGTTTCTCCATTATCCATGGACAGCGACAATAACGCACTCAAGGACCGAGGAGCTCTGCTGTTTGTAACGAAGCGAGAGCCAAAGGCTTGGGTTAGCTGCCTATACGAATCTACGGAATTCGCCTTTAAGCCATTAAACCACCTCATCGCCACTGGCCCCAAGCTAGATGGGAAGACCTTGCACATCAGCGTCTCATTTTTGGAATAGACAACCATCCTTTGGTTAAACTGGCTCACATGCTCCATGGGATCTGTCTTACCGTTGTAAAGGGAGAAGGTTGGCTGCTGGAAACGTCGAGGAAGCGTAGCCCCCTCTATGTGGCGTGTGAACGGTGATTTGGAGAGTTGGTCCAGTGCCCTGCTCATGGCCTCGTTTCCCAAGCCCTTAGGAGACGGGCTTTTACGTGTACGCCTCTAGTGGTACTCTTCTTCGTGAGAGAATGTCTCGCTTGGAAGGGTTCGCGATCTTTGTTTGTAGTCATCATCGCCTTCATCACTGGAGGGCTTGTCAAGGCTAGAATGAGACCGCCTCCATCGTTCATGGCGCAGCTTTCTCTTTAAATCGTCTATCTCTCGTTGCATGGCCTGATTATCATTCTGCCTTTGGAGCACGTGACTCTTCACACGAGAGTGGCTGCTGCTGGTTTGAGTGGTGTGCACACTTCCCTCTCGAAACCTTCCATTCTCTTCATTTCGATCACGCTCAGGATCGGGAAAGTTACCTTGCCGTAGGGATCCAGCAGGTTCAGGCTGGTGGGGACCTGCTTGATGAGGGCCTGACCCTACCATGCTTAATTGTTATCCTCACTAAGACACAAGTTCTTCCCACAGACGGCGCCAATTGTAGGGACTAGGTCTGAGCACTTCTACTATTGGAAAAGTGGACTCAGGCCCAACTAGCCCAATACAATAAATTTGTAGAGAATGGGTTTAAGAACTAGGCCTCAGTGAGGATAGCAACGAATAAACATGGTTATGAGCCTACTAAGTAATGAGAAAATGGGCTTGGAGTGCGAAAATCTGTTCTGCACACTGGTCCAAGGAGCTATTTGTTCTTATTATTTCCTCAGTGCTTGGTTACAATGGTTACAAAGATGATACAGGTTACTACAGTGTTTTCTACTTTCAATCTCCCATCCTCTTTTCTGAAGGACTCCTTACATTATATATCCTCTTTTGGTTGATCTTGGCTCTCCATTTGTTGGTCGTGTAGGTCACTACTTGAGTGCTTGTCCCATCAGCCGTCGTCCCAAACCTTCTGTGAGTTGTAGCAACCAAAGCAACACTGTTCAGGGGTCATTTCCTCATTAATGCGGCCAGAACGTTAGTTGTGGGCATTTAATGTAGAGGTGACAGTTTCTCATTGAATTGTTCCTCTGCCAAGCTCTCATGGCTGACCTGCTGTACTCGTCTTGTTTCTTGAGATGCTCTACGAGGCTGTCCTCGATGGCGTGCTGCTCTTCCCTTCTATGATCTCGGTTCGCCGAGGACGGGGTTGTCCTCGGCGACGCTCCTTCGCAATCCAGACTTTCTCTGTTCGTTCTCGGACATTTCTTCTTCCTCGGCGTGGGCCTTGGGCTTAGTATGAAGTGGGCTGAGGTGGCCAAATTCTTTGACCCCACAACTACCTAAAAGATTAAACGCATTTTTGATAGAGTTACCCCTTACCAAACATAGGCTTAATAGTATGCAAGTGGGTTCATTTGCTTTTCACTGATGAGATAAGTGATAATGTCATAGTAATACAAGGGATCCGTAGAAGAAAAGAAAATGAACTATCAGTCCATTAATTTTGATGGAAAACTTTTTGCGAAGATAGTTTTATGTTTTTTCCCGTGTTCAGTAATATCGGAAAAAATATTTTGAAGGAAAACTATCTTTGGTTAATAGAAAATTCTATTGAAAATATGACTTTAAAGATTGTTTTTCGCTAAAATATTCCGAAAAACAACTCTGTCCATGCTAAATGAAGGAAGCTAAGAGGCAATATGGAAAATATTGAAAATAAATTTATTTTATTTTTTGAGAAATTGAAAACAACTTTATCTCATTTTTAAGGATGCTACCAAACTGTTACCAAAATAAAAAAGGATGCTACTAAATATAGGAAATAAGGTAATATTAAAAAAAAATACTACCAACCATAGGAAAAATGAGATAAATTTTTTTAAAATATTAATGTCTAAAAAAAGTTTGGACAAAGTTTGGCTAAAAAATTTGGTTTTAGTCAATGTCTACAACTTTACTTAATTAATATCTATTGGACAAAATTTGGTTACAAACTTGGTTGTAGCCTAATGCTACAACTCCTACTAAAAAAGAAAAAATTAACATAACTTCATTTTTTGAGAATCTAATTGTTAGATTTCATGTTCTTTATGTTCTTAACACATGTCAAATTTCATGCAAATTAATCAGATGTTATTTAGTACTATTTAATCTACAAACCAATTAATTATGCATAATTTTAAATTACAAAACTTGAAATTTAAATATTTGATTAATGACATACCTATTGATCTTTAATTTTATATAAATTTTACAAGCATGCAGGATATTAAAAAAAAAAGAAAAAGTTATTCAATGGTAGATTTGTCAAAATTCATATCTAATAAAATTCATGTCAAAATTCAAATCTAATAAAATGATATTATAGTTCATATCAAAATTCAAATCTAATAAAATGATATTAAATTTTACAACCAAGTTTGTAGCCAAACATTGTTGATATCTTTTTATTGTATGTGAATTTTGACAAATTAACTATTGGATTACATTTTCTTCTTATATCATTTATGCTTGCAAAATTTCCAAAAGATTAGAGATTAATATTTATGTCATCAATCAAATGTAAATTTCAAGTTTTTGAATAAAATTATGCATAAAAAATAAAGAACAAAGTTTAGCTACAAACTTGGTTGTAGCCAATGGCAACTCTACTCAATATGTTTTTATTTAACGTGAATTTTGACAAATCCACAATTGGATAACATTTTCTTTTTATATCCTTTATACTTGTGCAAAATTTCTGGAAGATCAAAGATAAAAAGTTATATCATCAATTGAATATATAAATTTTATGTTTTTGCAATTTAAAATTATGCATAAATAAAAGTTTAGGGATTAAATAATAAATAACATCTGATTGACAATAAATTTGACATGCGTGTTAAAAACATTAAGAGCATACAATGTAAAGATTAGATTTTCAAAATATGTAACCATGTTAATTTTTTTAGTGGGAATTGTAGCCAAACTTTGTCCAAAAATAAATATATGTATGAATAGTAAATAAGATCTAATTGATACAAAATTTGACATGCATATTAAGAACATAAAAAAAAATAATAATAAAAAAAAAAACATGAAATCCAATTACTAAATTTTCAAAATATACAACAAAATTTGTAACCATATATGTGTGTGTGTTTGGAGAAGAAAAGTAAATAGGAAGGCTTAAATTACCCAGAAAACACTTAATCATGATCAATTTGTAAACCTACGAAAGGGAAAATTCGAGCAATAACATTGCCATTTTTTGTGTGTGTGTGTGTTTGGGGGGGGGGGGGGGGGGGAGAGTAAATACATTCCCCCTATAGTTAAGGTTGTTGGAAATATTTGAGTGAATAAACAAGTTTTGATACATAATTAATATCCCAAATAATTAGCAAGAACGTAAAATGAAAAGGAGTTTAGAACGATCTCACAATGCTATAGAATCATGCTGCGAAAGCATTGTTCTTAAAGATTGATTCGTGCCACCCAGAGTAAAACTCGGTGCGACTGGTTCTCTTGGCCAAACAACCCCCCAGGATTAGACTATAGCGTCAATCTTTGTGATGGACGCACTTCCACTCACGAAGGTTCAAGAATAACTCTCTATTGCCTTTCCTTAGAACAAATATAAATTGTAGAAAAATATGTAGGAGGGACATATAATAAGATTGTGTATATCTAAATCTAGAGTAGTAAAACTATGACCATAAGAAAGGGTGTGATGATGGGTATTATATAGGCTATTCATGACAACAATAACATATAGTTATTGGTAACTAATACCCATAAAAACCCAACGACTATATTATCTATTATTGCCTAACAGCTATTTTTCTCATAATTGTCCAACGGCTATTTTACTCATAAATTTTCAACGGCTAGAAAATAAATAAGAATAAAAGTGTTTGGAACACACACCCATATCAACAAAGGTCAATTTACTTTACCTTCTCACTTTTTCAATGTGATACTTTATCCTGTTGTGCATTGCTAATTTAATTAAAAATGCTATCTTTTCCATTACTATTTATGAAATTACTCATGTCTACCACTCTGGTCCACACATGTAACATAAGTTGAGAAAAATAAAGCCATAAATGCGCTCAACTAGTCTCTCTTGGAGACACACACAAATCAGCAAAGTGAATGGAGAGAGTTTGGATTGAAAAATGAAAAGGACAATCAATCGCACTTTGTGTAGAACCATCTTTAGGTGGCTCTTTACTCAAAACTTCATTAGTACTGTGAACAATAATGGACAGACTAACATTTTCAATTGACTCAATACACAAAGGATAAAATGTAGAATTGAAAAGGTCATAGAATTAAAGTCAAGCAACCATAATTACATGGGGGTAAACTGTCTTTACCTTTGTCCTCTCTTTTTAAAAGAAATTAATGAACCATATATAATGGAGTAATGGGATACGAAAAATTTTATAATATCTTATTGGAAAATTCTTAAGTACTCTTAGAGTATAAAGAAATAGTACTTTATCTCACATTCATGGTGGACTTTACCATAAATTTAATGAGTGGACTCCACCATGAATGTGAGAAGAGTAAGTATCATTATTAGTACTTCTGGAGTACTTAAGAATTACTCTATTTTATTCACATTTACTAGCACGATAATCTATTTAAAAAAAAAAAAAAAACTAGCATGATAAGGTTTTCTTTTTAATTAGATAATTTAAATTTTATGGCATCCGCATTTGATGATTGCTCTTTATCATTGGGTTTTTTGTGTAAGCAAGAATAAAACCCCAGATCTCTTATTCGAGGACAATAGACTTTACTAGTTGAGTTAACTAGAACCCACAACTGGCATGATAAGGTGTAATTGAAATAACATCACTTTCATATAAGTCCGATATTAACACTAATCACAACATACCACCTCAATAGTTGTGAAAAAGGTTATAAAATACTTTGAATATATATTTATTGTATTTAGTTTGGAAAATTTTCACATCTAAATTGGTTTGAAGGAAAATTATTGTAACTTACTATGCAGCGATTGATAAAATCATCTATGTGTATATCTACATAACATATTCAATTGGAGGAAAACTTTGTCAATTTAAATATACTTCAAAAAAAAGTCCTCCACCATACATGGTAGAATTTTGTGATACTTGAATTAATTAACAGATTTATGAAAAAAATATTTTACAAATATTATTAAAACTATCATAATAATTAGAGTGCCACTTGAAACTCTAAATTAAAAATCACAATGTGTGTGTGTGTGTGTTGGTTGGGAGGGGGGGGGGGGGGGGATCGAGGCCCAATGGAGGATTAGACTAGGATCAAGGCCCACTATAATTAATTTGTAAAGATGGCATGCAGACCAATACTTAAGCTTTCTACATGATGAATTATCTCAAAGAAGTAAATAAAGGTAGAAAGATTAAGTCAAATAAGTTGATTTGAGGCAAAAAGAGTTGGTTCATTGTTCCTCGAAGTGGCCGAAGAGCCCTTTTACATTTGGAAGATTACAAGGTTTTGTATTTTCTCTCCTCTCTGTGGGATCCAATTCCTATTCATTGAGAATCTCCTCCCATTTATAGTCATCCAACTCTCATCCTGGCCCTCCACATGGAGGGTTGTTGATTTCCCTCCAAGGTACTTGTCTCATCTTTCCTTTTGAGGACATGCTGAGTAAACTACAAGCTGTATTGGCACTGTTCAGGTGTCATTCAGCCATTAATGCAGCTGACATGGTTGGTGCAGTGCATTCAATGCGGAGGTGATGGACGCTTCTTTAGGAAGCTTCCCTTTTCCCTTATCCATGCTTGTCATTGTAGCCTCCCTTGGTTCCCACATTCTAGCATTGCGTGGCCTTCATCTCGTCCTCTTCATGTGGTCCTCACTTGAGGGTCTTCCTCAAGCTATCCAACTCTTCGACTACAAAACTCTTCTTTTAAGTTATTTTGGCTCATTTGGGTCAAGCTAATTATTAACTAGGCCTACATACTCCTTGGACTTGGCCCAACAAGGTTACTACTCTAAGATTCTGTCATGTGACTACTTAACTAAAAAATACACTTCTATTCCATGAGAAAAAAGCCACATGGAAAAATCTTAAGAGGGGAACCTAAGAAACAGCACCTAAGTCTTGCCCACCCATATATATATATATATGGGTTGGGTTCAAGTTCCACTTGATGTAACTCTAAGCAATATTACACAACCCAATAACTTGTTAATAAGTTTATATTTTGAAAATTACACCGTTAGATTACATGATCTATATGTTCTAAACATGCATGCCAATTTTCATACCAATCGGATGTTATTTACCATTTGATCCATAAACTCATATTTTATGCATTATTTTAAACTACAAAAACTCGAATTTATACAATTGATTGATGAGATGACTATTGATATTTGATCACCTTGAAATTTTGCAAACATGGAAAATATATAAAGATAATATAATCGAACAGTCGATTTGTCAAAATTCACATCCAATTAAAAAATATTGATTGATATAACATTGCTTAACTAGATGTAACTTGAACCCAACATATCTCTCTCTCTCTCTCTCTCTCTCTCTCTCTATATATATATATATAGCCACAACGTATGAATAATACATAATATGCAAATTTTATTACATTGAAATACAAAATTATATAGATGATTAAAATAATTAAAATAAATATTAAATTTTATTTTAAATTTCTTGAAATTTTTGATAATAAAATTTTAATTGTACTAGAATTCTTAATTTCTTGAATTTTAAATGATAGAGTTCTACATAAATTAAATTCCCCTAACAATTAATAAGATAGATAAAACTTTAGTTGGAATAAAATTTTTAATTTATTGAAACTTGGCTAATATAATTTTAGCTAAATTAAATATTCTAAAAATTAATAAGATAAATAAAATTTTAGTTTGAATAAAAATTTTAAATTTTTATAAATTGGCATAATCACAACTTCTTAAACCCAACTTTAATTTAACATAACCAAAAAAATAAAAAAAAATGTTACGTCCATTAGGGGTGTCAATTCGGGTTAGCGTGTCGGGTTCGTGTCGTGTCGAGGTAGGGGTATTCGACTAAATGACTCAACCCTAACCCGACCCATTTAATAATCGTGTCATGATCCTTCAACCCTAACCCGACCTGTTAATAAGACGGGTTGACCTGACCCAACCCATTTCAACCTACATAATATTAAATATAACATCCATCTAGAAATAATTTTTTTTTACATCCCAAAAGCAATGCATACACTTCAAGTCTCTAAATATAACCCACATTCTTGTAATCTTTAAAAGCAATACCCATCAGATCTAGTTTATAAACTATCTCAATAAACCCACTTGCAAGATATGTAGATGATGTCCAGCACAAATACAAACACCCAAAAAAAAAAAAAAAAACACAGGGCACAAGACAAAAGCTACAACCATGGCCTTAATCAACAATTAATATATCTCATATATTAATAATGGCACATGGGTTCAAAGTTTATAGAACAAAAGCATTATGCAGAAAAAATAAACACATTAGAGAGAGAGAGAGAGCAATAATCGGTTTGAGACTTTGAGTTTGAGAATTTGACGTGAAATTATAAGATATATAGTAGAGTGAGTAGTACGGCTGAAATTAAAAAAAGAAGAAGATATTTATAAGAAGGTTTAGAGATTTAGGGTTTTTAGGTTTTAGAGATCTAGAGTTTGTAAAGTTTCAATTTCCAATTATATCTCTTGTAAGTTTTTGTAATTACTCACTTTTCTTTTTAAATTTAAAATATATGTTGGATATAAAAGGTATTTGACAAATCTAAAATAAAATAAATATTTATTTGTTATAGAAGTTAAACGAGTTTGTGTTAAGTGGGTCATTTCAGGTTGACACAAATAAATTGGCGTATCAAACGTGTCTATTACGGGTTACGCGGGTTGACCTGCTTATGACACGTTTCTTATCGTGTTGCTTTCGGGTCGACCCGTTTATGACCCAAACCCATTAAGGCCCAACCCTAACCCGAAAAAACCTGTGTCGGGTTCGTGTTGTGTTCGCGGGTTGGGTCGAGCATTGACACCCCTAACGTCCATAATATATCATAGGTGTCAAGTTATCATTAACTACTTTTAATGTATAAAAAAATAATTTCAATAGTAAATTCACATTTGAACCAATTTATGGCGTAGACAATTGATATAGTATTATTTAAAAAAGCAAAAAAGAAAAGAAAAAAGAAAAGAAAAAAGAAATCCAACTTTTATTAGGCCAAATTAAGTTTTGGTGAGAAGACGGGTGACCTTAACAAGATCCCACCACGACGCTGACAGCAGAATCCCTAAAAACAAAGGCCAAGATTTAATAATCCGTATTAGTATCACATTCACACCGTTGCTCTAGCATGTACGGCACCTTCAGATGCTAAGCTAAGCCTACAGAAAATGAATGAGATAGAGATAGAGAGAGAGACACACACAGAAGATAACCTTTGAAAACAGCGTCCCTCTTACCCCGCAGGAAGGACCAAGCCCACCAGGTAAAAAACGCCATCTTTGATTTTCTTGTTTTTGGGAATATTCATGCAGATTTTGACTATGAAATTTTCATATTCCTCTGTTGCTTTTGGATATTACATGCTTCAATTGATGCAAGCGCATTGTTTATTGTTGTTGGGGCTTCTTGTTTTTTCGATTTAAGGCTTTTGCTTCAGATCCAAACTATTAAAAAGGTGGAATTGTTTCAAGTGCTAAAAAATTGTTGAATTTTGTGGGGTTTTTTTTTTTCTTCTCTTCAAATGTTGAGAATTCTTAATTTTTATCTATAAAACAAAGGAATAGCAAGTGTTTTTCATCTGGGTATAGAGAGTTAAGCTGAAAACTGTAAATCTATTTGTTTAATTCTCCTTTTTTTTCTCATATGAAAGAAAATTAATGCAAAAATATCTTTATGGATGACCAATTGCGTCACCTTTATGATCTGGACCATTTTGCCTGCATAAAATCATAGTTGTTCAAGCACATATTAAAATGTTATTAATATTTTTCCCATAGGAGACAACATTGTTTTCTACTAGTTTTAATTGGTAAAGAAATCAGCTTTATTTTATATATGTATGTATGCATTTATTTATGATGATATGAGTTTCTGCTCTTTCTTGAACGAAGCTGTATTGGGGTATCACCTTCTAATTTGTCTTCATTAATTTCTTTGTAGCAGGGAAAATTTCCATATACTTGCATAGATGACAAGGTTGTACGTTGTTTTTATTTTGTTCTATATTACATAATAAGCTTGAAATATCGATTACCAGTCACATGTATAATTTGTTAGCTGGTGCAAACAATATATTGAGAGATTTTTTTTTTCTAGATAAATAGGGGTGGGTTTTGGTGGGTTTTTAAATCATATCGAGAGAAGATTGCTTTGTTCTTCTTGTTTTTACCACCCTTTTTTGTGCCTTTCGTGTTTGAACTTTGAATAAGCAAATTTACTAGTTTTATATTGCAGTGAAGTCAAACAATGTCTATGCCAAGAAACAAAAATTCAAGGTTGAATGCACCATTCTTTACATATATAGCTGTTATGCTTTGTTATATAGGATATAGCATTATCCACAGTTTGTCATAGATGAGCCAGTGGCCTCTTTATTCTGTTGTCTAAACCTGCAATTGTTTTCTCTCTCCAGATGTTATACACCACAGCAGTCAAAGCCAATTACCAGGTAATTTTTTGAGTAAAACTTTTTCGTTATTAACATATTATGCCATTCCATCATGATTCTTTAACTAACCAATTATGTAAAAATATGTTTTAAATTCCATTTGTGAATTGGCAATCCAAAAGATAATTAAGTCTCTCCAATTCTAAGTATGGACCTTTTGGGGAGAACTAGACATCTTTTAATCCCATAAAAGCACTAGACCCTATGTAAAATTGAACAAGTAGAAAGTAGAGAAAAATAATATGGTAAAAAGCTTAGGAGTAGGCGAAAACATCATACCCGGTGGTTCCTTAAAAAAAAGAAAAAAAGAAGAAAAAAAACCTAGGAGTCTTATGGCGTGTTTGGATGGAGGGGGAGAAGAGGGAGTTGAGAAAGGGAATAAAAGTGGTATAATTCACTTTGTTTGGATGTGTTTTTCAAAGGAAGGAGAAGGGGTTTGAGGGGATTTGGAGAGGTAAGATAGCCCTCCAAACCCCTCCTTTTTTATTTCCCCCAAATTGGGGGAAATTGGAGTGGAGGGGTTCCACTTATATCGAAAAATATATATATAAATATATATATATATTAAATTGTCAATTTTGCCATGATGATGTCAATTTATATCTATTTATTTAAATTGAATAAAAGAGAGATATAATTATCAATTTATATGATGTGTTAACATTTCCTTACCTTCTCATTTTAATTTTTAAAGGGTCCAAACAAAGGGAGCGGGACATATTTATTCTCTTCGCCCAACATTAATTTTTAACAATATGTTTGGATACATGGATGGGGAGGAGAGGAGAGGAGAGGAGAGGAGCGTAGATTAAAAGGGGATGGGGTTTTAATTAGGGGGATTCAGAGAGAGTTTCCACGTATTTTTTTAAAAAATAATTGTTAATTTTGCGCTTATGATATCAATTTCTATCTATTTCTAAAAATTAGATAAAATGGAGGTATAATTGTCAATTTATATGATATCTTATCATTTCCTCATATTCTCTTTTTAATTTGTAAAACATCCATACAAAGGAGAGGAATATCATTTCCCGTCCCCTCTACTTAATTTTAAAACATCCAAACAAAGGGATCATTCTCCTCCCCTCTCCTCTTTATCACCCCCTCACCTGCTACTTTCCTCTCCCTCCAAATTTCCAAACATATAATAAAATATCCCAAGGGGAAAGGATAATCTCCACTTTCCTCTCCTCTCCTTTTCTTGTATCCTTATTGACTCACCACGCTCCCTCCAAACTTTCAAACACACTGTTGGGCCTCACGCTGAAAGAGGATGTATTTACACAAGTGTGGCGTGTTATCATTCTAATGCACCAGAAGGATCGAGAAATTCGTAATTGTTTTGTGCTTAAAAATATGCCAATCAATCATTTAGGTAGAAGAAACGCTTGGAGATTTAGAAAACTGGGAAGCTGATCAATCTTGCTAGTTTAGTGAAGCTAAGACTTGGGACTGGTGAAAGGCTGCTAAAGTGAGCAAGGTTATACATGCTAATAAATCATACTAAAAGTTCATTATGCATACCAAATGCAGGGGTGAAGTGTGTGTTAGGTGTGTTTTAAAAGAGTTCCCACATTATTTAGTATGGAAGTTTTGTAAGTTTCATTTATTTTTTAAAAAAAAAAAAAAAAAAAGAGAAAGAAAGAAAGAAGAAGAAGCATCTTGCAGCTTAAAATTGACCCAGACTAGCTAATAACTAGACCTTCTAAACAAAACCTTGCAAACTAGTTGCTGAAATGAATAGAAATAGATCAAATTCCAGCAATTATAAAGTTACAAAGTACCTCAAAATCTTCAAATCCAGCAAGTTCCATCCTTTTGTATATATTGCTTGGTAATTTAATCATATATAGTCAAAGGGACACAAACGCAACAAAGGGGTATAATGAAAGTACATAAGAAGTATGCAAGAGAGAAACAAACTCTTTATTGCTATAGACTATTTTTTATTGAAATTTTCCAGCCTTGAAATCGGACTAATTTCAAGAATAACCACTTACGAATAAAGTTTGTATTTTTCGTGGCCCTCTAATTTCTCCATCACATACTTTACTAGATTGTCTTGAGAGTAGCTTTTCCTTTATTACCATCCATAAGGTAAAAGAATGTAGCGAGAATTGCTGAGGAAAACCAATAGATATCCATGTAATTCACCATAGGTTTGTTACTGCTAACAGAATTCAATGTATCACTAGAGTTATAAACTCCACTTGGAGAAGAAAGTCGAGTAATAGTCATTTTTATTACTTGAGAAATCAGTTGTGGGAATACCCCTACCCTTTTTGAATCTTCTAGTCTCATTCTTTGTCACTTCTAGCAATTAGAGTAAAACTTAGGTATAATAATTTAGATGCAGTGTATTAAGTTCTCTAATTAAATTCAAACACTTGAATGCATTGTTCAATAAAACAAAATTAGTGTTTCTTTTTTAAAGATAATTAAATTTAATGCAATCATAGAATTCAATTGAGAAATTTAATATACTATACCTAAGGTACTGTACTTAAATTTTACCTTAACAATTATCAGCAACAATTTGCTATGGGTTTAATGTTGGTTATCATGCTCTAAGATTTAATTTATTTATTTATTTATTGAGATTTTCAATAACATGCTTTGTGCATAATTTTTTGACTCGGCAAAGAAGTCCGTTGAAGGATGCCTAAACACAATGAAATATGGTCTTTGATAAAGAGTTAGCATAGATTATTAGAATTCCAATTTTAGATATTATAATCATAATAAAATTACAAGTTACCTCTTTTTGATTTGGCCTTACCACAATATAGTCCATAAACTTTCAATTTTTACATTTGACCTTCTAAAGTTTGGATTAAAATGAAATTATTAGGGTTTTGTCCAAAGTACCCCTATTGGTTTTTTTAACCAAACCTTAAGGTGCTAAAATGCAACAGTTGAAAAAGTATGTGGGACTAAGTTGTGATTGGATCAAACTATTATGGGGTAATTTGTTTGTCCAAAAAAAAAAAAAAATACATCTGTTAATTTGGATGGAACCTAACAATGTCATTTTAATCCAAACTTTAGGGGTCAAATGTAGTAATTGAAGTTTGTGACTAAATTGTGATAGGGTCAAACTATAAAGGGGTACATTATCATGTGATGAGCATAATTATTTATTTATTTATTTACTTTTATTTTTATAAGAGGTGCTATGATGTGTACCGAATATGGTTATCATGGTTTTAAAATCTTGATGTTAAGTCATAGATTCTCAAATAGTTATTTATTTTTCTATGAAGCTTAAAATTAAGACAGAATTGAAATGTTTATATTAGGTGGTCTCTTAATTTTAGCAATCAGTAATATGGTCCGTGAGAAGAATGTGAACCATGCTTTCTTTAAAGTCTGAATATTGGAAAATTATATTTTAAAGATTGTTTTGACAAGGGAGTTGCTGATGCTGGTAGACTTATTTTTTCCACATAAATATCGAAGCACCAATGAAATTGGAATCACCAAATTAAGGTAATATTTGTTACAAAAGCCATTGGGATATATACAAATGATGTTATAATAATTACAACGAACATTTTGATTACATACAAAATTTGATTAAAAACGAATTACAGCTTCCTGTAAAAGCACATATGAAGCAATCAAATATGAACAACTCGTTCATTACAAAAGGAAATTCATGGATATTTATATTTAAATGGAGGGCTCCAGTAAGAAACGTGTGACTATCCAAAGAATAAGATCACACAACCTCGAACCTTAAGAAAGGACTGATTTTCTTTACATGATTATATCCATAGAACTCTTACAGCCAATACTTCAACGAGAAAGTATCTCATGAGGCCAGTTTATGGAGTGTTTCTCTCATATTTGGCGGGTCTAATTATACTCTTGTGGGATCTGTATGTTATGAGGGAAACGCTGCATAAACTGGTTTCATAAGATAATTTTTCTAGTGCAACACGGCCCACATTGAAGAAAATCTTATTCTTATCCAAAAATAAAATAAAAGTAACTTGACTAAAGATATCTTTGTTTGCCAAAGGAACTAACAATTTTATTCGTGAGAAATTCTACTTAAAAATATAAAATTATATTTATAAAAATAAGAAAAGAAAAAAACCAACAACGTTTGTACACAAGCAGTCTATCAAGAAACCTAGAGTTGCACAAACAGTGATGTATCACCAAAACATGCCAAAAGAATTATGAGGTGTGGACGCTGAAAAGCAATTCCTTTTTTCTGAAGTCAAGTGATAGTCAAGCATGAGAGACAACACAACTATCATGTCCTTTGAAACAAAAGAGAAAGAAAGAAAAAAATGTAAATCTGGCGTTGGCATTAATAAATTATGTAAAATAAAGTAAAAATGGAAGACCTGCCTTTTGAGTGGCTTCAAGAACGATAACCTATATGCATATTTGCATTCTGAATAACCTCAGGTTGTATGTATAACAATTGCACAAAAAGTCTTTTGTTTTGTATAATCCACCCACAAACTTCAGTCCTTGCAGTTCAATTCCCTTTTAGATTTCAAAGAATCACTTTATTTGTGTATTTAAAAAAAAAAAAAAAAAAAATTCTTTTAGGCTACTTTGTGTTCATTTTTGTGTGCACCAAGTAGTCCATTCTCATAATAAAATGCCTTTGGGTCATAGTATGCAAAACTCCCACTTTTGTAGGTTTTGGAAAGGTGATTGGTAGATAGTTATATCTTTTTTTTTTTTTTTTTTTTTTTGAGAGGTTAATTCTCGAACTTGAACCTGCTATATATCACTTTTGATGGAAGGCACTTGCCATTGTACCTAGTCCGGACTTCAATAGAATACTATTGCTTAAAAAAGAAATGAACTGAAGATTGATGATGATATGGTTAGGATGCTCTTCATTGGGCTGCTGGAAAATATGTGTAATAAAAATTGAAATCCCATGTCTCAAGTTTCTCATTGTTTGAGGGTGTGCTCACCACCAGAGAATGGTGGCAAAAGTCAAGTGCTATATATTTTCTAAGGGCCAAGTCTGTTCATGAAGGCTCAGTCTTGGGTATCTTTTGGCTTGTTAAGTTTAGAGGGTTCAAAGGCATTGATGCTGCAGAGATTTACTAAATTTTCTTTTTTTGCTCAACAGAGATTTACTAATTGAAATTTAATTGTTCTTATTTACTAGTAACACCACCAAAAAAAAAAAAAAAAAAAAAAAACTCTATTGCCAAGTAGAGTTGTTTTATCCAATGGGATATATGGTTGTATGATCTTATAAACTTAGTTTTTAGAAGAAACTGGAAAGTGTAGACAGAATTAAGTTACCTTTGCAAATTGTTAAACTTGAAAATGTTAGCAGTTGCAATAACTTACCTATTAGAATCACTGAATTCTTGCATACTTGGGCCTTGATTGAATTTGTATGTCCTGAATACAGATCTAGTGTAAGAAAAATTATTTGCAAGGACTGAAGTTTGTTGGTGGATTGGATTCCTAACATATGTGGCATGAGAAGCAAGAGGGCATAATCTTACCAGGTCAGACAATGCATACACCTATAAGTCAGGGTGCATTCATGGAGAACAAGATACTGACACCTCATTCAGGAACTTCTGAATCATCACGAAAGAGGAAGTTAATAGCAGTTGATAAGCAACATACCATTTCTGAATCTGTTCATGAATATGGGTTCCCTAAAGAGATTGAAGAAAATTCCCTTGAATTGTTTTTAAATCAAAGTCAACTGTCAATTAAAACAGTTGGCATCAGGAATCAATCTAAGAAAGATCAATTTGATGGTCAGAATACTCTCCCGGCAACTCGACAAAATTGTAATGGATATTACAGAAATGGAGCTGAGAAAATAAGCATTGCATCCCCAAGCGTGCTGCCTCAAAGTGATCAGGCTTCAAATTGTGAAGGAATAGAAGTTGCCTCAACTGTTGGACCAGGCTCTTTGTTAGCCCCTGCGTCTGTTGAACAAAAATACAAAAATGATATGTCACTGCAAAATGAACTCCAATTTAGCAGTGGCCCTTTAGGTGTTGGCTTGGGTGATAATTATAAAAAGGAAAATGGTAGAGCTCATGGAGACAGCAATAGCCAAATAGTGAAGAAAGAAGAAGGATCAGAAGTTGAGAATATTAAGCATTTTTTGGAAGAAACTTCACCTAGAAATGGTAGTTGTTCTGCTGCTGTGAATATTAGGCATGATCTAACGCATGGTTCTTTGAAGTCCACCGATAGAAGGAAATTACTTGTCAGAAAAGTGGCTCCCACATTTGCTGAGAAGCTCTGGGATGGGTCCCTTCAGTTGAATTCTTCTGTAAATGTGTTTGCAGTTGCCTTCTTTAAGAGGTTTATTCATCTTCTTTTAAAAGTTCAATTCTTTTTTTAATAGACACTTGAAAATGAAATTCATGGTTGGATTTTTGTCCATGTAACATTTATCACTGTTGCTTGTTCTTTTCTTTTAATATAGTGACTGTGCCAATTACAAATGTGGCCTATCTAATAAATCTTCACCACATCTTAATTTGTATTCAAGAATGTTAAATATATATAATATAAACAATTCAAATAAAATAATTGAGATACATTGGCTTAAAACTATTTCTAGTCTAGATATTTAGAACTACTACAAATCAACTCAATACAAAAAGCCGCCTCTGATCTGACTGGAAGAATTGTTCGTTTGGACTTATTGTTGAGAATGGCATAGTGCCTGTGACAATCACGATGGCCTTTTTTTTGTCTGAATAACAAATTAACGTGGTTAATAAGTCTTCAGCACATTCTTCGTTCTCATTCAAGTTAATATATATATATATATATATATATATATATATATGGGTGATGTTAATAAATCATTTTTAAAAAGTTTTGACATCAGACAAAAAAAAAAAATCAAAACAATTACTTTTTTCTTTTTTCATAAAAAGTTTTTAAATATACTTCCTAAACCAATGAACTTAGATCATCCGTTAATATATATATATATATAAGACAAAATTTAACTACAAAATTAGTTGTAAATTTAGACTACAACCTTACTCAATAAAATAAACATTACTGTATATTTTGAAAATCTAATCGTTGAATTGCATGTTCTTTACATTCTTAACACACATGTCAAATTTTGTGTCTATTGAGGATCCATAGCTGACCCTAAAATTTTGGAACTTAGGCTTTGTTGAAGAGAGGGCAAAACATGTCTTACGTAATTCTATAACTACAAACAATTTTACAATGCTAGGATATGTATTACTTATTGCACGATAAGATTCTTGATTCTATTTCCTATGAATAATATCTTTGATGTATTTTGAGATTTACACTACCTAGAGATCCAACATCTTGCATGTAATACTCTCCCATAAGTTTTAACTAATCTTAGCATTCGTCTTCAGGTAATCTCACTTTGCTGGAAAGAAGGGTCTTCTAAAACTGGACTGGCAGGTATGAAAAAGGTGAGTTAGAAAGAGTACATTTGGAAATTATTAACAGCCAAAACAGATCTAATTGTTAAATGCTAAAACTGAAATAATAGATATATCTTATGAAAAGAAGATCATTTTTTTCTTGTCATCACATTAAACAGGTTGCAGAAGGGTACAAAGAAGGGGAGAGGGTTGGCTTTGCACAACTCTCTCCAGGTATTGATCTTTACGTCTGTCCTCGCAGTGAGACCATAATCACAATACTTGCTAAACATGGGTTCTTCAAGGGCATGGCTGCTGTTGAAGACAACCAAGATTCCTTGATTGGCTGTGTTGTGTGGCGAAGGAACCAAGCAACTTCCAATAACGACGTAAAGAAACCGAAGAAAAAGAGTTGCTCCTTGACAGAGCGGCCTGTCAACTCTTGAGAGTATAGGAAATAATAGTATTGAAAGCAAGAACGTTAAGCATAGTAATGCCCAACTTGAGTTTCATAATCCTTCCACCAGTTCTAAATCCTTGCTAACACCTTCAGTCCCAAGTGATTCTCTATCTGTTTCAGAGACATCATGTTCTGACTGTGACTCTCATCAGGGTTCTTTGGGACAGTCATTCGAAGTTGAAGCTCCTCAAATGCACAATTCAGGACAAGAGAAACCTCAACCGAGTTTGGAACTTAAAACACCTGTCTTGTCTCTTCCGTCTGATGTCGCAAAGAAAGTTGCACTTGTGCCTGATGATGATGATCTTCCTGAAACTTTGGGACTTCATCCGGCATTTCTCAGACTATAACAAGCAAGCCTCTAGATGCTTATATAAGGGAGAAGAAACTTTCAGCTGAAGGATTTAGGAATGTTGATAGGTCCCTGCCTCCAACAGTATCACTAATTGTCAATCACAGACGATTGGAAAATTCAAATATTGCACAGCTTCCTCTAGGTGCTATTCAGAAGGAGACTCCCCTGAAGAATTCTTGTGAATGCGACAATATCTCCAGATTTCCCATTGTGGGAGGAAAACACACAGCCCAAACCATAGCTGTCACCACACCAGGTAGCACTAGTGCTGTTCCATGTACAAAGAATCTTTTTTATGATGATGATGACATGCCTGAATGGTGTCCACCCGACGTTGAGCTTCACAGGCAAATGGTTCCAAAGACAAATCGGCCATTAACAACTTCAATCAACTTCAATCAACCAAACTCAATGTTTGAAAGTTTCCATGCTACTCCAAGTCCTCTGCTTCCTTCTACATCTAGGGTTGCTATTCCTCCACCATTTGCTGCTCAGACACTCCCTTCTGTATATAATTGCCTCAATGAAGTAACTATGAGACCTGTCCAGCCAAGACCAGCTGTTGGACATACGCAAAGGGGTCCAACTTTGTTGAGATTCATTTCTAATTCACTATTGGCACCAACTTTAAACACATTTGATGTCAAATTTCCTCTCCATCATGCTGGCTGGAGAGGCTAGACTTTAAACACATTTGATGTCAAATTTCCTATCCATCATGCTGGCTGGATAGGCTAGAGGTCATGATGCTTGGAAGCAGCAACACAACTAGTAACCTGACACCTTAAACTGTATGTGAAACAGTAAAAAACGTCATAGAGAATATTGATTCAGGTAGAAAAGACACTGAAGAAGTATGATTTAAATTGATACTATGGTAAATTTAATTTTGTTTAAATTGATACTATGATACTCTTTTATTTCCATATACTTTTCATTTGCTAATTATCATTCTTATGGGCTTTTGGGGCTCTATAAAACGATATGGGCATATAATAAGATGCTCTTTTATGCCATTTTTTATTTGCTAATTATAATTTTTATCAAGCTCTCTTAATAGATTAAGATTGTCGATCAAATTTTAGTTTTTAAGTTTCTTGGTTAATTTTAAGTTTAACAAACTTATGGGGTTTTACTAATTATTTCTTACTCTTTATGGTGCAACATCTAAAACTCTCTAAACTCATCAATGTATTCCACAATATATGGAGAAGGATCTATCATTTCAACTTCAATAGAACTAATCGCAGTCCCACACAATATGTGAGAATAAATAATTATATGTAATTGTAATAATAATGTATAATTTGTTCTTTAAAATTTGTTGAAGATAATTTCATCCTAAAAATTAGCCAATTGCTATTCGGTCCAATTAGGTCTACTTCGGTCTCATTCATTCCAATTAGGTCTACTTCAGTCCACTTCGGTCCCATTCAGTCTAGTTTGGTCCACTCAGTCAATTTTGGGCTAATTGGGCCTTAAATTGATTCTTTTGTAAATTGTCTTTTCAAGTTTAGCTCAAAAATTGTTTTTTTTCCCTTAATTTTTGTGTTGAAAAGAATGAAATTTTATTATATTTGGGCTAAACTCTTTAGTTTTGAGTTAAAAAATACAAAAAAAATAGGCATTTGGAGTTAGAAATATGAGCCTTAAAAATGCAATAAAAATGAAAAATATTCAAAAGTCCTATTTGGTCCACTTCAGTCCTATTTGGTCCATTCTATCCTCTTCGGTCCACCTTTGTTATATTTGGTCCTATTGGGTCCATTTTGTCCACATTGATCCTATTCTATCTATTTCAGTCCTATTCGGTCCACATTGGTCCTACATTTGGTCCACATTGGTCTTATTTGGTCCATTCTGTCCACTTCGGTCCTATTCATTCAATATTAGTCCTTATTTTATGTTTATGGCATAAAAATTACATTTATTATTTAGTTTATCTAAAATTAATTATTTAATTCATAGTAATCTCTGCTTTATAAAACTATTTTTATACTAAAAAATGTGTAATTCTTAATTAATTTAATAAAATAACTTGATTTAAGATGTTTAAAGAATATTAATTGTGATAAATAAAATTTAGAGGATAATACACAACTTAAATGAAAATTTAACATGCACATATGCTTTAAATATAAATTACACACACATATATATACATATACATGTCTCTGTGTGTGTGTATATATACATATAAATGTCTTGAAATTTAAGATCGCTTTATGAATTTCTATTTAAATTTTGTTAATATCTCATTTTCAACTCACAATATGGCAAATCCAATAGATTAAAGTAGGATTTTATCAATTTTAATTATGTAAAAAATTATTTTATCAAAAATGACAATAATAAAATTTTACTATTATTTTTAGAAAAATTATTAATTTCTATTTAATTGTGATTTTTTATATTGCTAATAACAAATTTATCAAACAATTACTATAGTGACACCCTACCCACTGGGCCCAAGACCTCCATCTCCCAAACCTTTAAAAGTGAGCCCATGACCACTAGACCAATCACCCTAGTGGTTCTTATATAGAATTCTTTATTATTTCCTTTAAAGAAAAATATGATATAACAATATTTTAATGAAATATGTAAATATTTAAGATTTTACTAAGAATCGTTAATATAATATAACATAATATATATTATAATAATGATGTGAAAATTGTAAAGCGTCGAAAACTTATGCGCCACAATATTAAGAGATTAACCATGAAAGTTAAGCATTTTCGGTTTTATATTATTATTATTATTATATGGTTATTTTTTGATATACTGCGCAAAAAAAACTATTTCAAGCTCATGGTGCTACGTTAGATAGAGGACAATTCTTTTTTCTAGCTGGATTACCTTTAATTAGCTACCACACATATAATTATAAAAAATTATACAAACTTTTTATAATTTTTTGTAATTTTTATGTGCTATACTACCATTTTATATATATATATATATATATTTATTTATATCATTCGAAAGTTATAATAGGAAAGGGATTTAATTATGAATGTCTCTGTTAGAAATACCATGAGGTACCAACCAATTAAACTACAAAACTCTTGGTTTTGTACAATTTTATATTGATTATGTAGTTGGTTTACATAACATACACATTATATATGTTTTAAATCATACAAGAAATGTTAGTGATTTTTTGTGCATACCAAACACCATAAATCGGTTTTAGCTCATTTTCATGGTCAATACCAAGCAATAAAAAATTAGGTGGTTTTCTAGCAAATGTTTTTCAAAAAATGACCAATTTTTTAGAAAATTTTTATGACGAAACAATCAGAACTACCTACCTACCCGCCCCTACCAAAATTTAGCACACATGGCATTTAAATCATCACAGAGTTTGACCAGTAATTAGAACACCCCCATAGTATAAGTTGGAATAGCTAGGGCTACTGCCTTTATCAAAATCTCTTTCCCAACAAAACCACTAATATCACCTATTTACCTATTACTAACAATTTTCCACATTAGTGGGTGTGAAAATTTTTATTAAATTTTTTGTGTCTATAAACTTTTTCCTATCCATATTTAATCTATTTTTATAGATGAGTACAAATTAATACAATTTTTATTAGTAAATACACGAAACGTATAGAGAAGTTAAGTACTACCAGGTCATTATTGCCTTTTTGGTATTTTTTTTTCCCCCATATTGAGCATTTGCCTTAGTTTGTGCCAAAATTCATATCTATGTTAGTATAGGAACCTACTTTTTTTATTTACACAACCACTTTTCAAAAATAGCCACATTAGATTATCAATTTTACACTACATTTAATTAAAATATTATTTCTTTAACAATTTTTTTATAACTCTCTCAAATCATCTCTCTCTTTGTGTATATAAGTTTTATAATTCATATATCTCTTATAAATATTAAGAAACAATACATTTTTCATTTGTGTTTGACCCCAAAATGTGTGTAGTCGGCCCTAAAATAGGCCATATTTTGTGAGAACTGTGAATTTGAGCGAGGTTTGAAAAGAATATGTTTAAAGCTGAATTGAGGTATTTAATAGAAATGACACCGTTTAGAATTTACAATTTTTTAAAACTTTTTAATTTATATTTAAAATACTTTGCGCATATAAAAATCTTCATAAAAATGTGGTCATATTTTGCATGCCAATAAAATGGTTAATATTTCATGATTTTGGCATGATCATAGTGATATTAGTACAAAGAAACCAAATCAATGCTAAATTAAGTTGTTTGGAAAAAAAAAGGCAAATATCAAATTGATGGTTTTGCAAAGAAATGTTCAATACCACCGGTGGAATATTGGAGGAAACTAAGAACTTTTTATAAATGACCTCACTTTAAATTGTTGTGTTAGGCCACAAAATGCGTTGGTGAATAAAAGAACCCATCCTCCATATGAAACCCACAGACCCCATTGAATCTTATTAGTATGAGCATAAAGCGACTGAATGACCTGCACGTGAAGTGTAAGTGGTTCATCCCAAACTATAAAGACATAGTCGTGTCTCATTAGGGTTCTTCTGCATTATATTTGACGAGCACACATTTCCAAGTGGGTGATATCTAATTCTTACAACTGGTTTTGACATAGCCGATTGAGAAGCAAATTTCTGTCCACACTTCAACCTACATCCTAAAAAACTCTGACCTCACCTACTTTGCTTTCGTTGAGCAAACAATTGTGAGTCATGCATATTTCTCTGATTCTCAATAGAGTATGTTGTAGGTTCTCTTTTAAAAAATCCACATTTTTTTTTCCATAAATGATACACTTATTCTTGATTCTGATAAGTTCTTGTTGGATGGATCTTTGCATGTTATGGTTGAGATGCAAATATTAGATGAAACTCTTCATATGGATCCTACTAGTTATCGTAGGAAGATTTCTGGGAAGATACAAAATTTCGGGCTCTTTAAGCAGCTCATTCAAAATCATGCAGTAACAAGTCTTTCTCTTAATATTTGTATCTTTGAAAATGTTAATCAATCTCTAGGTGTCAAATTGTTATGAATGGGAAAAAGAGTGATGGGGATCACTATTTGGAAGTGACTATGAACATAATTGAGCAGCCTGGTGTATATATAAATTCAGATGTCAAACTTGGATTGTGCTTGGAGCAACAAGATCTTTATGAAGTGTCTAATTTAAGTGATCAAGTTGAAATCAAGGTGTTATTGCATGTAATTAACTATGCTTATCATATCAACCCTAAGGGTTATCAAGAAATATTTAGTACCAAGAAAAGATGGAAGAGTTACAAGTATCAAATCATTTCGAAAATATCAAATTTTTCTTACTTAACAAATGTGTTGAAGAAGGAAAAGATAATAGATGCTCAATTTCAGACTTGGTCAATAATAATTGAAACACTAACCTTGAGTCTCATAGTTTATCCTCGAAATATGTGTTTGCTACTTTGTTAAAATTGCGTTTGGTAAATTTGTTAGTTTGTGTTTTACAAAGTTGTAAATTTAGTATAAAAATAAATAAATAAATAACTAATCACTAAAACTTTATGTGAACAAGGAAATCTCAAACATCACCTATGGACCTTCTTTTTTTATAAAGATAAAGGAGGATTCCAAAACTTGTGAAGGCTTCTTAGTCTACTATCGCTTACTAGTCCATAATCAAAAAGAAGTAAATAAACATGTTTTAGGTATATACTAGATCACACAGAGTAGAACTCAATGGGGATGGTTAGACTTCATGAGTCTTGAGAGCCTATATGATGAGGGGCAGGATTATACATCGGAGCATAGCATCATGTTAGATGCAGAGTTGTATTTGTTCAAGAAGATTTTCAAAGAATTGATATATAGAGGCTGAACAACTTTTTAACTTTAAAAGAAATAATGGAAACCCAAATATTACGGAGAAAAAATCGTTGCAATAACATCAAAGTCATTGCAATAGTTTATGCAAAGTGTTGCATTAAAATTTGAGGTAATAGGGTTGTGATACAAAAAATTTCATTAATTGCAATAAATTTTAAATATTTTAATGACAATTTTGATGTAATAATATATTTGTTCTTACAATAAAAAATTTCCTGTTTCGAATATCTTGTAGCAATAGGCTAGTATGTTCAAATTTTATTGTAATAAATTGTAAATAATTGACAAAAATAATTTGGGTCGAGTTATTAAAACAATATCTTCATTGTAATATATAATTGTTTCATATTTTTCATTACAATAGATTGTAAAATCTGTGAAGGCTTCTTAGTCTACTATCAATTACTAATCCATAATCAAAAAGATGTAAATAAACATGTTTTTAGGCATGTACTAGATCGCCCAGGATAGAACTCAATGGGGATGGTTAGACTTCATGAGTCTTGAGAGCCTATATGATGAGGGGTAGCATTATACATCGGAGCACAGCATCATGTTAGATGCAGAGTTGTATTTGTTCAAGAAGGTTTTCAAAGACTACTCATGTCGCTAAAGGAACAAAGCCGTGTGGGTCTTTCGGCCCCAAAGCGGACAAACTGCTTGCGGGTTGGAAAAATCTCCTCCCACAATAATAATAATCACTTGCATGGCATAGCATGATTAGTGTAGCATAAAATGGAATACAAAATGCGAAATAGATGATTTGTTTATGAGATCGTCACATAAGTAGGAAAATAATGTCAAAAGCCTTCACCTCCTAGTATTTTTTAATGGAAATATTTAAGGTTCAAATCTCCCTCCTGTTGTGACTATCAAATTAAAAATAAATAAATTGTCACCATCCAAATTTTGAGTAGGAAAGTAATACACAATCCAAAACACTAAAGTAAATTTTCAAAGCAACTGTATATTTATCCAGCCTAGTTTTGACGGCGGAGGGTTTTTTACATCACTTTGAACCAAACGTATGTCGGCCCGAAAGCAGTGTAGCCTTTTGGTTAGGAAGGTACTACATGGGGTTTAGAATGGGCCTAAGCAGCTAAGCCATGATGATTCAGTTGTTGGGCTTATAACATGGTACATGTCATATAGGTAGAGATTGTGGTTTAGGAAGGTGGTGAGACTAGGATATTGGTGATGCTGTGGAATTGGCAACCGAGGACAAGAGGTCGTCCTTCATGCCATGTGGAGTCATGGATGGTTGTGCTAATGCTCCTGATTTGATGAATCTGGACCATCGGAGTGGAATGATTTTAATTTGTCAATTTTGTAGGTGTTCGCTATTTAGAAGTTGAGCAGCAAATGTCTTTCATCAAAAGCGATAAGTTGTGGATTTGAGTCTACAAATATCTTTAAAAATTTCAAGATAAAACTACCTATCATGACCTCTCACAAACTCTCAAAAGTAGGAGTTCTGTGCATAAGGTATGACCTTGTAATCATTCTCCATTTGAGAGAATGACTGGGTTAATGAATTTGAGAAACATAATCAATGAATAAGGAATGGATTTGAAGTTGAAGTTATCTAATAATTGTGTATATGCATGTATGGTGGTTTTCATGCACTATGATATCTTTATGGAAGAGGAGTATTAGAATTGCCCGAAAATAGCCAAATTCATTTGTTCTTTGGAGAATATTAGGACTTCCACCAATTAAACAAAAATAAAACAAACTTCCACCATTTCTTTCTCATAAAAAATCTCAACTATGCA
Organism: Notholithocarpus densiflorus; assembly: GCA_030021035.2. Taxonomy (NCBI): domain Eukaryota; kingdom Viridiplantae; phylum Streptophyta; class Magnoliopsida; order Fagales; family Fagaceae; genus Notholithocarpus; species Notholithocarpus densiflorus. The sequence continues at coordinate 4,760,734 of JARYZH020000003.1, forward strand.
ATGTAGAGCTTGGTTAGTGAGTCCCAAATCAAATTATTATACAAAATATTTCTTATCTTTTGTTATTTGTGAACTTGACTTATTCAGTCATTTTGTGATTATTCCATCAATTTACATGATAAAACAATAACTTGGCTCAAAGATGATTGCAAATAATTATTGTGAGTAAAATTTGATAAACCCACGAAACTATGATAAGAGCTCCAATGGATGAGAAAGTATATCATACATTTGCTACATGTAGCCTCCCTCTTACAGTGGATAAGTCCCACACATCAATGAAGCCCACCCACTATGAGAGGAAGCTACACTGCAAATACATGGTATAATTTTCCCCAATTGAGATCAAATAGTGTGGTAGTTGTTAGATGCAATAAATGTTGATGTAAAAGAGGTCATGGGCACTTCTTGTGACAACCCCATGTAAGATTCATTACCTAAGTTGGTTATTCTATCGACACACACTCGTTCGTATATTTTGATACAACTTACATATTTGTTAATGCGAATAAATTAATTACTTTCACATAGATTTACCACTGAAACTTAGTGAAAAGTAATCCAATCTCCGTTTGCCACATGCCTAAGTTGTATCAAACTGGGTAAGTGTGTGGTCCTAGTCTTTTTGTATATGAGTAGAACAAAAGTCTTCATTCTTGATTTCTTGTGTTCCTTTACTCCGCTACTCAGCCACTTGATTTGAATTGCTTGGTTATTCTTTTGGGGGCTGTAGACCCTAGCCCCCGCAAGTATAAAGATTAATCTTGAATTAAAATGGGTGAAAGATTCTGTTATTAACTTTCAGTCTCTTAAATTCATAATATAGCTCTATACAATCATGGTGAAACTCCCCCCAATTAACCATCGACGTGATTAGAACAAAATAGATTTAAAGTGGATGGGGATCCAAGAAGTTGAGTGCTTGATTATGATACTAGTTATAGCTTAAGAACATTATTCTCCTCTCCTTACTCAAAAAATATGCCTGTGCCATTGATGATGACTGTCGCAGCGGAGATAGGAAGAGCACAGCCACATAATAGAGTGAACTTAAATGTCCCAATTTCTATACAACCTAAATCTGGCTATTTAACAATGGATAATTCTCTATATGAAGACTGACTTATTAATATAAACAATAAATAATTCTTAGGCACAGAACCCCCAGGGATCGAAAAAAAAAATGGTAGAAACTTTACAATAAATCAAGGACAAAACAAACTGCCAAACTCTAGTCAAAATCATCAACAGTAAGCCAGTCATTTGAATCCTCACCTTCTGAATCTTTATCTCGAATATTTGACTGCCCTTCCTTTTGCTGTCCATGGCCACACTGAATCTCAGGACTTCGATTGAGTTGAACCCAGTCATTGCATCCATTTGAATGGCCTTCCTTTTGCTGCTTTAGACTAAGGCATGAGAGTCTATTAGAAAGATCATTATCATCATCCTCCAGATCACTGAACGATACATCCTCCTCATGTTCAACTTTGTTTTGAGCACGCACAGAAGTCCCTGTATCAATATCTTCCTCTTCCAACCACTTTTCAGTTTCCCCTTCATCATCCATTGCAACTTCTGCTCTTCTGATATCAGTTGAATCAACTTTTAAATCAGATTGCATATTTTCCCCTTGTGGCTTGCTTGCCTTGCTACTATTTTGAGATCTATCAAGAGTCTTACTGTTATCATTCTCCAACTGTGCATTCTTTTGCAGCTTTTGCAGAAGTACATCCCTCGCTTCAAGAATCTGCAAAGAAACAAATTTCAACAAAGATACATTTGTTTGAAAAAGGTTTGTTTGAAAGGGAAGTTTCTTACACAAAATGAAAGTGGGAAAGAACATATATATTTTCTTTACTAGCATTAATAAACAAATTTCCTGAACAATACTATACATGGGAAGCTCAAGGTCAGTGTTTCTGGACAAATATAACAGTAGACATTTTGAAAGTGCAGTTTTTACTTTTTTTTTCTTTTGACCACTCTCATGGGAAAAACTTTAAATATAATGAAAATATAAATAAAATGGAAACAAATTATTTAGTACTAGTAGCACAGAACAGCCAATTCCTTTGAAGTAATAGTTCACTCTTTCAACAACTAATTTCTATCTAAATACTATGGAAGTACAAAAACTAAACGTTTAATAGCCAGTTTAGAAGAAACAGAAAAGGAATCAGAGCATCATTTACATCAGAAAGACGGGGAAATGTATCTATGGACTTTTAATATCAAAACAACAGAAGAAACAAGATTTTCAGTAATATGAACTAGAAATATAATCCACAAACATGTAATACTAGAGCAAGATGATGGATTGACCATCCCAGCAGTATCACAGGATAACCCTTCAGCAGAACATAACACAGCTTTCCACAACCCATGCTTTGGGATTAGTGAAAGGCGGCTATAATGTTTACAAGTAGGGTGGCACACAATGAAGTTGAATGCTCAAGGAAAGCATGGTGCCAGAGCAAGAGAGAAGAAAAGAACCGCACAAAAAAAAAAAAAAAAAAAAAAACAACAACAACAACAGTAGCAACAATTACTGACTGGGTTGCATGACAGGGCTCATAAAAGATTACAAGTCACGCATATCATGGGTCCATTTATTTGAGTCACATAACAGGCTCAAATAACAGGAACTTCAGGTCACAAGTATCACAATCATTTGTAACAAAAGCTCGAACATACAAAGAAGCATTCAAAATCACATACAATATGCACAAAAACTAACCCTAGAGCAAAACATGCCAACGTCATGCCAAAGAACCTTTTTGGAAGAAGAAGAACTACTTTTTGGCTGGCACATTGGGCTTAGCATTGTGAAGGACAACAATTTCAATTATCACTGTAAATTGCAGAAAATACATTTCCAATAGTATGATGCTTGCACCTAATAGGCATAATTTTGCGCTGAAAAGCCAGACAACATGCCATAAGATCATTTCCAGGCCCATTATCAATCTGCCCGTGAGTTTGCCAATAGCATATTATATTTGAGTTTATAATGCATGCAAATGCAATTGAAAAGAAACAAAGGATAACATAGAGAATAAAATTCTTGCCTTAGACGTAGATAGAAGCTCAAAATCATGTTCACTTAATCTTGGCAGCAACAATATAAAATAAATTATCCAAAACTGTTCTTCACTCATATAACTTTGAAGTTTAAGTCTGAGAACCGCCAAACTTGGGGCCAAACGTTCAACAGTTGAAGCATGTTCTTTCTGAACATCAGACATATTGAAATCTGCAATAAAACAAGCCAACCCGTAAAAATTATTTTTTAATATGCATCTCCATTCATTTATTCCATCGTCTTAGATAACAGAAATGCATGACTTAAATATAAATATGCAATGTTCTAAAGCTTTGCTCTAATGATCATCAGCTTTCATGAACACAAATGTTTTGACTAGCAGTCAGCAAATTTTCAATTGATAATCCACGGTATACTACTACATCAATAGAATTGTAACTGAAATCGTTAGACCATAATAGAACCACATTCTAGCTGTCGCCAATGACAAGGAAAAGGTATCATCTTGTTTGATAAATTCCATAGCCCACTAATCCTCAAAGGTTTTAGATTCCTTCTGTATCCCACCAAGCCCAGTTCTTGGCTCTGTGCAATTTGTAAGCTATTTGTTTCTTCTTCTTTCTCCTTCTCTGGTCTTCCGCTTTCCTCATGCATATAAGGACTATGCCCATTTCATTTTCTTTCCTAAATTGAAAAGTTAACTAAATACTTGTTAATTAACGAGGTGATAAAGTGTATGATTTTGATAGAATACTATGACAAAGAATAAATAAATGTGTCCCAAATCCGATTAGTCCGTTGAGGATCAATAAGAGCTCATCAAAATCCAACAAGAAAAATTGGTAAAAAGTAGCAACTAAAGTTTAACTGACTATCTCACTATCTAATTCCTTAGCAATGAAACTAAATTGAAAATAATAATAATAATAATAATTTATAAACAAAGCCAATGCCATGCTATTTTACCTAACTCACTAATATTAACCAATTCAAAATATTTACAGATAAACATAAAAGCTACCATTATTATCGAGTGGTAAAGGAAAATCGGTCCAGAGCTCGGTTCGCGTGGAAATCTCCGAAACGAAATCGAGAACATCATCGGTGACTCCAGGAACATCATCGTCGTCCTCGTCTTGTCGAAAAGCTTCTTCTTCTTCTTCCTCTTCCTCTTCCTCGTTGTTTTCGAACTGTAACAAGTTGGAAGCCAGCTTCGAGATCTCACTCACGGCTTTGGCACTGGACAGAAGGGACAACCTACTCTTCAAGCTCCCACCGATTTCAACAAGATCGTTGCGAATTCCAACGAGAGCTTGAGATTGCGATTGCGACTGTGATTCTGATGATGATGACGATGGATCAACGGCTGCGATTGAAGAAGGTGGTGGCGGGGCCAGGAAGTTGGCGACGCCGCGGAACTGGCGGCCGAGGGTTTGGCCGAGGGCGGAGAGGTCGTCTTTCACGCCACGTGGAGTCGTGGATGGGCTGTGATCATCGTGATCCTGCTCCGACGAATCAGGACCGTCGGATTGGAACGATTTGAATAGCCAAGACATTACTGTAAATTTGAGTTAATGAAATTGAGAAACAAGAACATAATCGAAGAATGAGGATTAGGTACTTGAATCTGAAGCTCTCTGTTTTTGTTTTTTTTTTAAGTGCTTTCTAGTCTTATCCAAACAACTGTTAAAGCGAGAAGCCGAGAGTAATGTTTTTTTTTTTTTTTTAATTAAAGAGTTTGGGTTTTTGTTTTGCTTCGCTTTTTGTTCTCTCTCGACTTTGTTGTTGTTTAGGAGGAACAAAGGATGTTTTGATGGAGTTGAGTTGCCACGTCAGTTTTCTTATACAACCCGTGACTCTGTTTCTTTCTTGAGTCTTTTCGGTGGTAGAGTCGTAGTCGTATGCTAGTTCATTCATGGTGATTGTACTTTGTACCATTTTCACATTTTTATTGTTGTTGTTGTTTTTGTTTTTAACTTTACCTTGCACATTTAGAACTTGAAAGCTTGTGATAATTATTATTAATTAATTATATGGTGAAGGAAGTTATTGACCACAAGAATGAAATTCCAAATTAAGCACGTTAATGAAAACAAGAGGCAAATAGCATTGTCACCCATGTGGGTATAATTGTGTGTGGTATATGAATTTATGGTGCACAATTGTTTGGTTTGTTTATGGAAGAGGGGTATAGTATAACCCAAAATAGCCAAATTCATTTGTTTTTTTTTTTTTTAGATAAAAATTCATTTGTTCTTTGGAGAATATTTTACAACTTCCACCGTTTCTCTTTCTCATTAAAGATCTCAACTACGCAATGAAGATCTTGGTTAAGTGAGTCCCACGTCCAATTATTAGAGCATCCACAATGGTTTTTTCAATCCTATCCTATTTTACTATCTCAAAAAATTATTTTATTAATTATACCATACCATTTTGCAATACACTTAACATCTCAAAACTCTATTTTTTTCCCATTTTATTTAAATATTCTTTTTTAATCTTTTTTTTACTATTTCTCTTTTTCTCTTCCTTTTCCTCTCTTTCTCCCTCAACCTCTAGCAAACCCATACCTAGCAAAATCACAAGAAGCAAATCACAACAAAAAATCACCCAAATCAAACAAGTACCAGAAATTCACCTGCCACCCAAGCAAAATCACAACAAAAAATCTACACCAAAATCACCCAAATCAAACAAGCAAATCACAACAAATCTAAAACTCAAACCCAAACTCCACACCACCACCATAGAAACCACCACCAGAAATGAGTCTTTGTGCAAGGACTGACCCAAAACCCACTCCCACCATGCCACCGCCATCCACTGACCCAAAACCACTACCACCGCCGTGCCACATCACAGATCAACCCACTTTGCCACCACAGACCACTGACCCAAACCCACTCCGCCACCACTGCCACACAACCCAGGCCGCTGCTACAGGAAAGACGACGTCGTATTGGAGGATCCACGCCTACCTCTGCCGCTACCACCACCACACGGGGTTTTGGGTTTGAGAAAAATGGAGTTCTGGGTTTGAGGAGAGGAAAGAGCAGCTATAGAACAAAAGCAAGAAAGAGAAGAGAAGACAAAGAAATGAAAGAGAGAGTGTTAAGAAGAGAGCTTCAGTGGGAGAATAAAATAACCTTTTTTGTTTTACAATTGATGTCACGCCCCAAACCCGATATCCGGATTTGTTACCATGACCGGCATGCTAATATCAAGCTTAAACTTGATATTAACAAGAACCAACTTAACTTTTACAAAAGCTTCCCTCTTTCTTTTTGTAGGGACTGGGTTTGAGCACTCATGCTGTTGGATGAGTGGACTCAGGCCCAACTAGCCCAATACAATAAATTTGTAGAGAGTGGGTTTAAGAACTAGGCTTTAATAAGGATAACAACGAATAGACATGGTTATGAGCAAACTGAATAACGAGAAAGTGGGCTTTAAGTATGAAATTCTGTCCTCAGCACTTGTTCGGGGAGCTGTTGTTCTTATTCTATCCTCAGTGTTTGGTTACAAAGGTTACAAAGATGATACCAGTTGCTACAGTGTGTTCTGCTTCCAAAACCTCCTTCTTTTTCTGGAGGATTTCTTACATTATATACCCCCTTTCAATTGATCCTGACCCTCCATTTGTTGATCATGCAGGTCACTTCTTGAGTACTTGTCCCATCAGCCGCCGTCCCAAACCTTCTGTGAGTTGCAACAACCAAAGCAGCACTGTTCAAGGGTCATTCCCTCATCAATGCGGCCAGAACATTAGTTGTGGGCATTTAATGTGGAGGTGATAGTATCTCCTTAAATTTCCCTCTACCAGGCTCCCATGGCTGACCCACTGTACTTGTCCTTTTTTATTGGGATGCTCTACGAGGCTGCCTTTGATGGTGTACTGCTCTTCCCTTCTATGATTTCGGTTCGCCGAGGATAAGATTGTCCTCGGCGATGCTTCTTGGCAATTCGAGCTTTCTTCATTCGTCCTCGGGCATTTCTTCTTCCTCGGCGTGGGTCTTGGGCTTAGTATAAAGTGGGCCGGGGTGGCCAAAGTCTTTGACCCCACACTTTTCATTCTTGTTTCTTTACTTAAATGATATAACTTTTCACTTGATATTCAAAGCATCTTCACTGTACTCAAAGAATAACATAATCCACCAGTTACTCAAATTCTAAATTTCACATAATACATCTCTTAATGCTTTAAAGTACACAACTTTCATTAGATCCTAAAATACACAATACTACAAAGCTAAACATTAAATTGCTAATTTGGGATCTATACATTAAAACTAAAACTAGCTCCTTCCAAAACTCGACTAAAGCTCCCTCTGCTCCAAAATAAAACCTGTTGATTGAAAGAGTGAAAAGGGTGAGCTACACAGCTCAGTAAGGGTAAGATACATAAGAATTTAATAAGAATGCATGTAAATCAAATCATTTCATTTTATAAATATTCAGATCTTTTCATGCATAGTATTTTATACTATTCATAATGATAACTTATACGCTCTTCGTAGGAAAATAATTGTTATTCCTTTTCTTATCAGAATAATATTACCAAAACCTTTCAGATTAAATTTCTTTCATTTCTTACAAAATCACCAAATATAATATTGATTATTTAAAATCACATACATACATATATATAAATATATATATATATATATATATATATATTCTCATTACAAAAATAATCATTTTAACTTAAATCAGATAATTGGTAACTTTGTCTTAAACTAGAAACATCTTAAAGAATAACAAAACTTTTCTTCATAAACTTCTTCTCGTAAAATATCATAACTTTCATAGTCATTAAACTTAACGTTTCATAAAGAACAGATATCTGATAACTTTTTAACATAAACTTGTACTTTCATCATAAACTTTATCTTTATAGAACACTAAAACATTTTCATCAGATTCTTTATCTTTAAAGCACAACAGAACTTCAAAAACTTTTATCTTTAAAGAGCAACTTTTCTTTTCATCATAAACTTCTTCTTTTCTTGAGAGCTTTCAACTTTTCATAATGCATTTAAACAAAATCATTCTCTCATGATCAATAACATAATATAGCTGTTTATAACATATTGGTTAGTGCATAACTGATAAGTCTGTATTTATTTGGGAGGCTTCTAGCACCACTGTGCTAAGCATCCAGCATTCCCCACAATGCTAGGTATTCTCGAAATCACATCATAATACAGATCTTCAACTATGGGGGTAGGTTGGCATCCTTCACAAGTTGGCCATTACCAACAAGGGCGAGTACAACAGAGCCAGTCCCACTTTTAATGGCCAATCAAATAACATTTTTCATGAAAAGCCAGTAATTAACCCCTACTGACAGAGTTCAGATCACCAGATGACATAACCCAAAAACATTTCATACTTATACATCATACTGAAATTCATAGTTTGCGTAACATTTCATAATAAAAGCATTTCCATTGTTTTCTTTAAACATCATGTTCGTGGAATTAGTAACAGCATCAATATGCTTAAATTATATACATAAAGTTTCGAGAACTCACGAACATATCTTTGTCTGAAACATGATTATATGCCATATTTCTAATAAAAAACCCTTTTAATGCATCATATGCTTTATAATAACCTCATGACTTACCAAATGCATGACTTATCCCTTACCTAAAAGTAGAGGAACCGAAAGCCTGCAGTCGAAGGAACTTAGACTTGGGAACTGGTAACATCTAAACCAAATATCAAAGCTTATTATTATCAATTATTCCTTATCATAAACTTACACATTTGTCTCAAAGCCTATCTCTTATAATCAAGGAAATCCTAATCCCACCTCAACGAGATTCCCACAAACATATTATGCACACATCAACAAATGATGTACCAAACTAAAAAAAAAGTCATCATTCTCATATTTATATCATATCTCTAGAGGTGCCAACTTCATTTCAAAATGTGCTTGAGATCAAGGCAATAATGCATGCATAAACATAAACTCTTTTAAGCATGGTCATATAACCATATACACTCATATGGCAACATGAAAAAGCAGTAGAATTGTTCAAAACCCCTCTTTTGAGTACTAAACCTTGAACCAAGGTATACAACATTTAGTTATGATCCAAACATACCAAATGATGAGCATAATAAATTATAGCTCAAATCATTCACCCTAACTTTAGAATTAAATCCTCAAAGTTAGGCATGTCCCTTACTGTTTACTGTTTTATTCCAGCAACATATACTTCACTTATAAAATACAAATGAGCTATCAATTCACATCCAAACTTCATGCAATTTTACAGAGCAACTCCTCTGGATGTTTAGTAAATACCATATCAATTTTGGGTCAAAGCATAAAACCATAATTTACTAAAAATCATACAATACAGCATACTCAAATCTGTCCTGACAGAATTTCATGCAACTTAGAAATTAAACCATTATTTTTATATTGATCCAAATGCTGTGAGACCACTTCCATTAGAACCATATGTGTCTTAGCATTCATAAGAACTACTCCTAGTATCCTAATTCACTGTATACAATTTAATACATAATTTATCATGCATAAACACAGAATCTGTCACAGAGGCAGCTTTGAAACATTTTCTTGTAAATTCACAAACAATTATCAAACGATGGTATTTTCATATGGGGATTTTTATACACTCATTAGACATGTTAGAAAACACTTATATACAGTCATTTAACCATTTATAGCAAAATTAAATACAACAAAAATCCCAGCAGTAACATCAAAAATACTCACCCTAACTTTATCTTACTTCCTTAATCATATACAATTATTAATTAATAAAAATCCTAATCTACCTTCAACAAATCACCTACACAGTTTCAAAACTTCTTAAAACACTATATATATATATAGAGAGAGAGAGAGAGAGACTTACAAGTTCCCTAATTTCACAAACCACAAATACCATTACTAAAAATTCCATGAAGAAATCATGTAATCTAAGATGAGAGTAGATAGAACCCTTACCAAGTTTCTGGTTCTTGAGGGGAAAATAGGAATAGAATCACTCTTGCATGAAAGGATCTCCCTTTTCTAGTGGCTGAACCCGAAAATATGAGAGGTAGAGAGTTTAAGAGAGTCTTTGAGTTTCCTAGTTTCTTTGAGAGAGTATGAAGAAGAAATTATATGGAGCTTTCTTTTCCTTTTGAGGTGTTGACCCATGGGTTTGAGAGAAGACTCAAGAGAGCTTCTAGCTCTTGCGAGAAAATAGAGCAAAGTGAGATGAGAAATTCTGATTTGTGTGGACCTGTGGGAAGTGAGAGCAAGAGAGTTTCTTGGATGTTCTAGTTGTCTTGAGAAAAGTCAAAGAAGAAATGAGGTGGAGCTTGTTCATTGCATGGCCAGCCAAGTCTTGGTCTTTGGGGTCTGTCAACATGCACGGTATTTTGGCATTATGTGTTGAATTTCCATTGGTTGCATGTGTAGGTAGAATTTCCACCACAACATCTCATGCATCATATGCCTAGTTAATTAAAACACCAACTATGTATCTAATAACTTAAACCACTTAATATAATTTTGTACATACTTAGTATATATTTATAATACAAATAGCCATTAATTATTTATAATCTTTACAATTCTCATTCAAAGGCATTATAAAATAATATGTTTATTAAATACTCTTCTATTAATTATAGAAAAAAAGTGGCTTAAAATAATAATTAACCATTCAAACACATAATTTAATTATAAAGTTGGGCCGGGGTGTTACAATTGAGCTATAGTGCGATTCTACATTTAGAATCACACTGTAGCACAATTGTATTTTTTTTTGCAATAGTTACATTTTACAACATCTAATGGAGTGGGCATTTTGGGCTGAATGGTAAAATAAACTTAAATTTGGCATTTACCCATTCCGTTGCCGATGCTCTTAAGCACGAAATAATCCTCTCATTTTTAAAACTTTTGTTATTTGATTGTTTAAATACAACATAACCATAATAAGGACTTCAATGAAGATCAAATACTCAGCTTAGGTCTTCATTCTTGGGTCCTTGGATTTATCCTTATTCGACTACTCAACTACTTGATCTGAGTTGCTTGGTTACTTTTTCAGGGCTGTAGACCCAACCCCCACAAGTATAAAGATTAATCTTAAACTAAAATGGGCAAAAAAAGATTAACAAAATACACTATTATTAACTTTCATTCTCTTAAATTCATAATATGGTACCATACTATCATGGTGAAATTCTCACAAATTAATCATTGAGTATCATGTAATTAGAACAAAATGGATTTCAAGTTGATTGAGATCCTAGAAGTTGAGTGCTTAATTATGATACTAGTTATGACTTAAGAACATTGTCCCCGAAAAATGTTAGCATTATTTGCTGAAATACGAAGTTGTGATTCGCAGTTGGCTGCTAAGTGCTAACCAATTCAACTAAAAAAATGCACAAAAACCAACCACGTGTGAGGCAAATTGGTACCTTCCCAAGCACTATAAGTGCTTAGTGCTTGGACTTGAAGAGGGGGAGAGTGGGTTCAAGCTTAGAGGCAGTATATCTACTTATCTTCTAGTATTTATAATCAAGTTTTTAAATAATAAAAAATGCACCAAATAATCCTCAACTACAATAAAATGGACAAGGAAGAGTTAGAGGTTAGGAATGAGAAGTGGAGAACCATAGGAGGTAAGAAAGGTTTTCTCCTAAAGCTTCATTTAAAGTTGTCAATTTATTACCTAAAATTGTATTCTTAATGGGATGATAACGAATCCTATTTTATTAATTTAATGTTATTGACCCGTGATCATGAGTATGGTTTTCAGATCCGGACCGTTTAATGAACCGTAAATAAAAGAGGTTTAAAATTTTTAAGATTCAACTAAAGTCCGACCGAGGTCGGACTGTGATGACATAATAATTATTTTATTAATTTATTAATACAAAAATAAAATAAAATACATGAATCAAATTCAAAAATCTTAACCAAAATAATATTTAAAGAGGATAAAGTATAGATGATCTTTTTGTAATTTATTACAAAGATTATAAAACATCTCTTATAAAGAAAAAAGGAAAAAAGTCAACTAGTCAAGTGATGGGAAAGGTAATAATAAAAAGCTGAAGAGAGTGGTGTGACTTTTTAGGTTAAAAAAATTTAAAATAAAAACTATTCTCCTATTTCTAATATCAAATCCTAGTTCTCCTTTCTCTCTATTACTTTGTTCACTCCGTTTATTCTCTATCAATTTTCCTTCTCTATTTCTCTGTTACTTCATTTTCTCTATCACTCTCGCCTCTCTCTCTCTCTCTCTCCCTCCCCTCTCTCGGTCTTTCATCTCCAAACAAGCAGATCGATCCTTCTAACGGTTAGATCTAGTGATGGTGGAGCTTTTGGTGGTGGACAAACGAGATCAAGACTAAGATATTTTAGCAAAATTGTGGGAAGAAAACCGAAAAAATCATGCACGGTTCAACAAACCATACGGTTGGATCGAGGTTCAGACGATTCACTGCAAAAGAGAGAATTCCAGTTTTTGATGTTTAAAAAACAGTAATAATGACCGGTTCCCAGTTAATTCGGTCTGACCATACGGTCCGGTCTGGTTTTAACAACCTTGATCGTGAGGTTTCAAAAATGATGAAACTACTAAATGTGTTTGTCTTTTTGTTTTAATTTTAATTTAAAGAAAAAATATTTAAAATTAGTTTTAAATTTTTAGATAGTTTTTTTTATTTAAATTATTTGGTCACTTCCATCTATCACAATAGATGGGGTATACAACAAAAGAATAATAATTTCATCAATCCTCGAACTCAAACTTGTTTAACAATAATATTAGTAAATTGTTAATATAAGGGGTGCATCTAAAACAAACCTAAACAATATGTTTTTTTAAGCAAACGATATGGGTTTTCATTTTGATCATTTTTTTTTTTTTTTTGTACATTTTACGGTAATATTTATAATTGATTTTATGAGTTCAGCTTGTTTATACTTTTCCTCCCAAAAAAAAAAAAAAAATTGTTTTTACTTTATATTATACTATTTAAATAATATTTTACCCACTTTTTTTTTATCATAATTTTTAGCGCATAAAGTAGAAGCAGTGTTGACCTTTGATCCTTTTGAGGCCAACAACTTTTGAGTGTGTTGTCAATTGCCTTGGAAACATCACTCATCACTATCACATCACTCCCAAGTCCCAAAACCAAACTCAGTTTTAAAGGGCGTTGGGCTGTCTAATCCACACGAGCCAAGTACATAAATTCAGGATATCTGTCACTGTGAGCCATTGCGTAAGGAATATGGGAAAGTTCCTATCAATATTAATTTACTATAAAGATTTATAAATCCACTGTAAAAAAATAAACATGATTAATATCATACATATTACTAATAATAATAAATAAGTATTAATATTTTATATTTAAAATTTGGCAAATCAACTATCCTTTTTATGAGTCAATTATTAATACTATTTTTATTATGCACTAACCATTGAATAAGCTCTGTCCATTGACACTGTTAGAAATTATGTCAGGTGTCAACAAACTGTTTGTAATATTCGCTTGGGGTATGAGATGGAACTTAGAAGCTTAATTCAATCTTCCTTCTCTTCACCAAACTACCCTTCAAAAAATTAAATGTGATATCTCTTTTTGACAAACTGCCATTTCATTAAGGCTAAACAAAAACAAAAGCAATACAACAATCGTGCCTACAAGCTTCAAAAACAGGAGGCAGCAAATTGCAATTTAAACGTGATATCTTTTATTGGTTGATTAACCATTGGTTAGTCGGTTAATCAAGTACATTCATTAACTGAAATATAATGTGAAAGTTATTAGGAAGAAAAGTCTAAACCAAACCAAAGATAAAAAAAAAGACCTTGCCATCTTTGGGAAGTAATGGTGGTTGCAGCATTCTCAATCAACAAGTTATAGACATTATTATAAGTATATTAAAGAAAAAACACAAAAGCACACTAACAAATAGTTGAAAATAAGAGGTAAGTGACAGTGGAAATAAATGTCAAACCAAAGCTGACCAGGAGCCACAAATTGAAATGCCTATTCATTACATGAATGTAGTATCAACAGCCATAGTTTACAAATCATTCCTATAATCTATAAAAATAAATAATAAAAGACCAAAAAAAGAGGGGGGAAGAGAGGAATATTAGAAATTAACAAGAATAAATTTCCTGCTTAGGCATGAACAATAGAGCAGGTTCAAAAAATTCCAAAATCCAAAGTAGTCAGGAAAACATTATTACCAACCTTCTTGTCCATAGAATAATCAAATGATCCAAAGCCCTCTCCCCTCTAATTATTAAACAAAGAATCTCACCCTAGCTAACTACTGCACATACACAACATATGGTACACATCTGTCTAATCTTCATATTTTGCACTCTCAATATTTATAGAACTGACTAATCTCCACATGTTTCCTGATAAAGAATGTGTTTCTCTGGACAAATGATCTAGATAAGGCCTGTATATGGATTGTATGCTTGAACGGGCATACCTGAGCCATACGGGTGGACAGTGGCTCCATAAGGAGCTCCGAAAGGATTTGAAGCTGGTGGTTGTTGTGGACCCATCATCATCATCTGCTGCTGCTGCTGCAACATAAAAGCCTGTTGCTGGTTGGCCATTGCTGCCATTTGTACATTATGTGGTGCAGCCACTGTGTTTGAGGAATAAAACGGATCTTGTGCTGTTGGATGCATCATGACACCAGCCATTGGGACTGGCTCCCAAGGGTTGTAGCTTACATTCTGGTTGCTTCTTCTGATTGCATCGTCATAAAGGCTGTCTAGTGTAAGCTTGTCTAATCCTCCCGCCTATTTTCAATATCAATAGAATTGGAAAGAATTAGTGAAGTATCAGTCATTATGCTCAGCCAAAAGCATCATTCAATAGCAAAACAGCAATCTCGCTCATTACTGAAACAGCTAACTTGTGTTTGCTGTGCATCTCTGTGAGCGTGTGCGTGTGTACTATAGTCATTAAATGTAAGAAAATGTAAACATCTTAAATACCAGTTTACTGGCAGCCGCAGCACTCTCATTTGAGCTTGGAGCTGTAACAAGCGCCAGCTCCCAGCCTGTAGTTCCATTAGCTTGAATTGGAGCAGTAGATGTTGGTTGAATATCTGTAACAACCACCAGCAGAAAACATATGAGGTCGCCCCTATAAATGTACAAATTTTTAAATCTTGATTAAAGCTTAATCCAATTGGCAAACTAAAGCTTATATTCTCAATTTCCTTAAATTTCCAGCTAGAGCTTTATTATTTAGAATAATCTCTCTCAATCCTGGAACACAACCAGTTCAAGTTGACTCTATCTGGGACAAAATTCAGTTCTCAACCTTCAGTGCAGGCTAAGCATTACAAATCAATTGGATAAACTAAAAAATGGAAAAATGACTTACCAACTGGAACAATAGCCAAAGCCATAGCGTTCTTCTCATCTAGTTCTGCAGCTTCAGGAGTAGGATCATTCATACCCTAGAAACCGAGAAAAAAAAGGTTCACCTTAGGGAAACTATGAAGGACTCATCAAGTTTATAGGCATGCTAGCAGTAAAAAGGTGTGTTCGACTATATTTTAATTTTTCCAAGATAAAAATATGTTACACATAAACATAAGATTCAGCTTAACTGAAAATTTTCCAATATAATAGTATGCAAAATACAAGAAAGAAATATTTTGAGAATTACCAACAAATCAGGTGGTTCGGTTACAGGATCTTCTACTTTGACTGGTTCAGCTGGAGGTGGAGGAGGCGATTCAGGACGTGCCTCCGGCACCTCTGGGGACTTCGGCACCTTGGGGGAAGCTATTTTATTGTTAACCACCTACATGGTTTAAAATAAGAATCAGAGCAAATTGATATGGTCAGAATAATTATTATTCTGAACAATGAAGACACCAAGATTACAATTCCTTCAATAAACTAAAACAAAATGTTGAAGAATTTTTCCACAGTTCACTAGGATTAAAGTTTTCCAAAAAAGATAACATTTAAACAACTATTAAGTGGCATATGCCACAAAGATAATGCAAAAAATTCCAAACAAAATAAGAGAACACTAGGGGAAACCCAACGGGAAATGTGAATAATGAACACAATTCGCTCCAATTGATACCTAATTGTCCAATATGCACAGAATGGTGCATTATCCTTTTATTAAAAAAGAAATATAGGCTAAACCTTACAAAACATGAAGTTTCATATTCATGTTTTGTTTTTGTTATCAAACAAAATGTGAAATGTCATGTGTGCGAACTGCAAACCTACACATGCCTGCCCTAGTGACAATAAGCCAAAATTTTGTAGTTTTTTGCTGTTGCAACCAGAAGCTAGGTTTGGACAGATTATTATAGCTCCTGATGGTCAAGGATATCTGATGTTCTTTTGCTTTCCCGTTTTCATATAATAAAGCAACATAGAAAATTATGTCTAGTTAAAATCTTAATATCCAAATCTAAGAAAGTTTAACAAAGAGCAGTTCCATACTTGATCCTTCACAAATGATGAACCCCGTGGAGCTTCTCTCACATACTCTTCCATAGCTTGTAGAAAAGATGCAGGGGGCTTCAACAAGAACAAATAGTTCTCTCAATAAAAAATTTTAGTTAAAATCAACGACAAAAAACTCAAAGACAGAAATATCTGTTCCAGAAGGCACCACAAGTGAGACATTAAACCTGCTCAATCTTAATAAACCTCTCTCCACGTCCAATATCAAGATTTTTACATATTTCATAGAATTCTGATAGTCGCTCAGCCTGAAAATATAGAGAATAGAAAATGACAAAGTAAATTCCTATGCCATTAAAACTAAGCAACGCTGCAACAGTCTGTATTAGAACAAATATTCATAGAAGATATTACCTGCTGCCCAGCCCTTCTGTATATATCCAGAGCCCTCAAAGCATCAGGGCGTTGCATCTCAAAGAACTGTCAGAAATTAAGGTTATCATAAAGACTTTTATGCTCAATATCCAAATTTTTTACATAAAAACCCAAGATTGCATCCTACCTTGTCAACCAAATTGACAGTGCCATCACTTATAGCTTGGTAAATTTTAATGCTTTCTATAGCAACCTGTTTAAATGATAAAATTCTGTCAGGGGAAACAAGAATAATGTGAAGTTGATTAAAGTTAAAATTAAGGATAAGCAAAATGGTTACAAGTTTCACCCACCAACGACAGTGCTAACTGAATCACAAAGTTGTGAATTGCTGCCCCCTGTGGCTGCACAAAGTTTCATCAAATTTTCCCATTAGAAGAGTCTAGGATCATGTTAAATTTAGACTATATAAGTCCACAAAGGATAGCACCCAATAAAAAAGTTAAATTTGACCTATAATTGACATGTGCTGGCACCCATAACTTGTGCTCTTGAACTGATTGAACTCAAGAAATTACCTGGCAACCAAGCACACGGTAAAGTAGCTGTTGCAAAGATGGCAAATGTTCAAGCAGTTCAGCAGCGTCCAGATCTTTCGTTCTCTGCATCAAATTTGCAGCTATCAATTTCCTATAATCTACTTTTTCCACAAGATCACCAATCTAGAGTTTCACAAGTCAAATGCAACGCAAGAGAAATGGTAGAAATAAACGTCTGGCAGGATCCTTCAAATTGTGTAAATTTGGACTCATGCAAATCATGCAAAGTTACATAAAGAGGATAGAAGAGCATGCAACTACAATTGAGATAAGGTGCTGGAAACCACTTGCAGAGCCCTTTCAAAGACATTTTTAGGGGGATATGCTGTAATGCATGACCATATCCAAAAAGTGACACAGGCAAGTATTATTGACGCAGTTTTGAAAATGACAGCACGAACTAAAAGAATTTGTGCATCTAGTAATTCACTACCAATGCCAGTGTGACACTACTATAAAAAGTGTAGGGAGGAAAAGGGTGACAAAATTTGATCCTTCTGAATCTACCATTTTGAAGGGGGGATCACTTCATGATTAGCTTCATCAGAAATTAACCTATTAGTACCTATCAAAAGCTTACACTTTCTTGATTTTGAACTGTCAAAATGCAATATTTAGCTGGAAAGTACCAATTTAAATGTGAGAGAGAGAGAGAGAGAGAGAGAGAGAAATCAAAATTCAAAAATGAAATATCTTTATAAAAGGAACAAACTTCTTACAGGGCGATCTGTCTCAACGTCATACTTCAATACACGAAAGCACTCCAGTCTCTCCTCCAAATATAAGGCATAAGTACGGACCCAAGCAGAATAATCCCATGCTGCACAGCAGATCAAAACAATCTCAAAAATAAAAAATAAAATACCCAATTCTTCGATAGAAAAGTGTCTACAATGGGTGAGAGGAATTTGGTACCATTTGGACTGGAATCATCTTTGAAATGAGCCATGTTAAGCATATGGCTTCTGCTTCTTCCATAATTAATGAGTTCTTCATGAAATGTGGGGTCAACTTCCCTCAAAGCACGATGAATTACAATCAAAGTTTTCAATGCAACCTAAACAACCAATAATCAGTAAACCAAATTTCAACAATAAGCACATACATCAAATTGATAATCATACATAATGAATAAATAATCATGTAGTTCATCACCAGATCAACAAATATTCATATATAAACCACAGTCATCACCACTCTGAAGTGCTTAACTATCACTACTACCACTCTCATTAAATCAAATCCCTCATTACAAACTGGACAACAATAAATGCAGTCAATAATGAGAAATTACTCCAATGGTAAAGCATATTAACCGCACATGAGTACCTTATTGTTTCACAATTTCTTTTAACTAATTGGTTTCTTAAGGAAACAACTTGCATCTCACATCAGACCATTCTAGTCACATGCACAATTCTGTAGGATAGCAAAGTTTATGAACATTATATTTAATGCGGCTTCTTTTGGCTAGATTTGTTTGATAGGGAAGACGAAGACCAAGATCATTATAACTATAGATACAGAATAACTGAAAAAATATGACCAACATGAAGTCTCCCCCTAAAGGTTACAAGCTATACCTTCAATTGCATAAAGGAACACTGCTCTATATAATCAAGGGCTCCTAACAATTTAATCACATTTATTATTTCTCCTATTCAAAATTAAAACAACTATAGTCTATAGAATGATGAAGAAATTCTTGATTTACTTCAGATAATGAAGGATAAACCCCTATGCTCATTCATCTTATGATAAAGTATCATTGAGGTGAAGCACATACCGCCCAATTATGTGTCTTTGCTAACCGCCTAGCAAGAGCATGGATGCAGTATGCAACATCCGCCCGAGGTCTTGTAGCTGAAATAGCAGAGAAAATAGCTGCAAAGGAAAAAATAATAAAATCCATCAGGGCCCCATTCAACAAATTACTTCTACTTAAAGATCACCAACGAATCAAGCACGTAATTGCGTCCCATCTCCAATAGAGAACAAGAGAGAGCACCCACCTCTAATGTGTCTTTCTTTTGCTGGGCTCTCAACATGATTTGTGGCTTTAACAATAGCAATGTCCAATTCCTGCAAAGTTTTTTGCCACACCCAGATAGTTAGATACATCCACAGTTCAAAGAGCCCTCAAAAGCATTGTATGTAACCTGTATACCTTGTAATCACTGTTGACTTTAGCCAATGACACTGTGGTGGTGTCCTTGATGGCTCCAAGTGCTTTTCTCAAGCTATTTTGAGTACCCCCACCTGACATTCTCTACTTCTCAACCCTGAAATTCTACAATAAAACACAAAAAACACTTAACCTGGGTTCACTTGTATAAAACCCCATTACCCACCCAAACATAATAAAACAAAATCCCACTCCCCAAAAAACAAATTTAGTGACATCAAACACAAACCTACACCAAAGTTTAATATAATTCCTTAACAAACCACAATTTTTTTAAAATTAAAGAATGAAGCTCTTTTAACTCTAATCAGATCCAGCCCAGATAAAATTTCATCATTGACCACAAAATGGTTACCATTAAAAACCAAAATTCAACAATTTTATAAACAATCAAAGAGTAATCATTATTCTATCTGAAAAAAAAAAAGACACGAGCTTTCAAATTTCTGATAGAAAAAACTCATCGAAGTCACATGAATAAAAACATATATATGCATGATAGAACAACCACCACCACCACCACCACCAAAACAACGAAGAATGAGGCCACAAATGCAAAAGAAGTTTGATTTTAAAAACAAACAAAAGCATCAGAGATACTCATCAAAGATCTGAAGAGAAAGAAAGGCAAAAGAGTAAGAAATCTACGGTACAATTCAACAATTACATTCATAGTTAAAGCTCCAATATTTGAAAAACAAAAACAAAAACAAAAACAAAAAACATAGACAAACACAGAAGCAAAGAAAGACAGAGAGAGAGAGAGAGAGAGATCAGAAAGCTCGAATTACCTGTAACTCAATCAATGAGAGAGAGAGAGAAAGAGAGAGTGTAGAGAGAGAAATATAAAGAGAGGTGGAGACTGGTGTGTCTGCGACCAGAGAAAAGTCGACCAAACAATTGAGTTCGGTTTGGTTGGGTCGTCGGCGTCTAACACTGTGTTTTTTATATATTAAATAATAATAATAATGTAGTGTTTTTTAAAAAAACTTTATTTTATTTTTTTTAGGAAAAAGACTCTTGGGTATATTTTTTATTATTATTATTGTGTATATCTATGCTAGTTTTCTCTATCTATCTATTTATCGATCTTATGTATCTGTGTGTCAGAAAAATACGGCAAATGTAAGAAATTTTGTACTATCCTCTCTTTTTAACTCTATCCTATCTTAGTAGAGTTAAAAATTAGAGACTTTTGATTCTCTGCACTCTCTTTTTTATGCTTCCTTCTTGCTTCTTTTACTCCACTCTCTCCCTTTGGATTCGCCACGTTGCTACAAGGAGATCCTCTCTTAAACTTAATTATCCGATTAAACCAAATTAGTTAGTAACCCCGAGCTGATCTACCTATTAAAGAAAAGAAGAATGTCACGTTCACAATATTTTTATAACGTTTTCACAACAAGTTTTAAGTGGTAGGTTGTTATTAGTTGTTGTGGGTTGACAAAAAAATAATTTCAATTTTAATTTTAAATTAAAACCAATAACAACATAACATTTATGATTTGTTGTGAAAATGTAATTAACATAGACTTCTCGTTAAAAAAATTAAGAATTACAAACATTTTTATAAATGGTTAACATCAATAAAAAAATTCAACGACAAAAAGTCAACTTCCGCAATGCACCAAAAATTTGATTTTAAAAAGAAAAAGATAAAATACAAAAGTTATACTTAATTTTCGCTATGTAAGGTAGTATGAAATTTTTAAAAAATATTCCTTGGCTTTTCTTTATTTGAAAATTTCTTGGCTTTTCTTTTCCTTTTTTATCTTTGACTACTATTTATTTATCATTGATTATTCAAATATTTTCTTTGTGCATATAATTATTATAATACAATTTTATGCCATCAAGAAAATGAGTAATTTTTATGTATTTTTGGAGTATAGTGAAATTGTACTCCCTCCTCTCACATTAATGATGGAGTTTACTCATTAAATTAATGATAAGGTCCACCATAAATATGAGAGAAGTACCTAAGAATTTTCTCAAGAAAAGTTTTTGGAAAGAAGTAGAGTACTTAAAAGAGTAATGAACTTTTAAACGGAGTTTAGTGTTGTTTTTGCTTAAGGAGAAAATTGAATACTTTTGAAAAAGTTTGGTAGTACTTGGTATTAGCCTAAACCTTAGGAGTGGTTATTATATTTTACCCAACAATCTTCATATATCATATATGTCTAAAATAATAGGTATTTAAATATTAAAAAAATTAAATTAGATATTTTGTACAAAAAGAACTTATCTAGTTTAATTAGAATTTATTTTAAAAATATCAAGTTTGTTTAGTGTTGAATTATTTTCTCCAAAAAGAAAATGAGTTCTAAACAGTTTGAATTAACACAGTTTAACATTATTTCTAAATTTAAAAGCCAAATATGAAATATGATGAGGAAAAATGCAAGCTTTCAAAAAAGTGTGTAGTAATATATTAATATTACAAAAATTTTAGAAAAAGTTAAAGACTTTTACTGTTTATATATAGAAATGGTAGATTATACTCTTATATATAGTTTTTTAACAACTCATTTTCGTTTTAGGTACAATTATAATTTTATTCAAACTTGTTTTTTCGAATAATAATAATAATAATAATAAATGATTTAATCTATTCCAAACAAGTACTTAGACCATACAAGTGTACCAAGATGATGAGACTGAACAGAATCAAGTGTCTAGAATAGGTTGATCCATTTGTATAATATTTACACATACACAAAACAGGCTATAAAGTTCTTGATAAATTGTAACTTTACAAATTTGATCTTTTTACTTACAATGAGTATTTTTTTTTTACTTATAATGAGTAACATTTTTTTAAAAAAATATCAACCTATGACGTCCGCTCTTAATAATTACTCTTTATAATTAAACCAAGACAACGAGTAGAGTAAGGAGGATTTGAACTAAACTATACCATTAAACTACAAGAAGTTTGACTTCCACCAAATTCGATCATTTGGATATAAGAGTGATAAAAAAAAAAATTTTAAAAATTATACTTATAAGTGTTGCTTGTCCTATTAATCAAATGGCCCATGTGGGTGCAGGTGTTTAAAGACAATAAATGGCTATATGTATTAAATCTATTCTTATAAACCATAAGTAACCTCTTTTTCTTTTTCTTTTTCTTTTTTTGTTTTTTGTTTTTATAGAGAGTTTCAACCTATGGCGTCCCCTCCTGATAATAGCTATTTATCATCAGACCAAAACACCAATCAGTTTTTGGTGTAGGCGATGATTGAACCCCAGATCTCTTATACAACCATCAAAGACTTTACCAGTTGAGCTAATTGGAACCCACAAATCATAAGTAACTTAAGGATTACTCTTTAGTAACAGATTCTTGTCTTTAGAACCAGGAATGGGAAGAAAGGGAAGTTGCGTAGAATCAAGAAAAAAAAAAAACTAATACTTCCAGCTGGCTAAAGACAGCCAGTTTTGAATTAAGGTTTGATCCTAACCTTGTTTTTTGATAAAACTACAAAACTGGCCTTTCCATTTTGAGAAAAACACAACTCTATGTTAAAATGGTGAATTGGATGGGGACCATTTACTTACCCAGTTTAATGTATAATGATTGCCACATGCAACAAAAAGAAAAGTTACACCTACAAATTTAAAATTTGAACATTATTGCCATGATGAATTGGAGGCACCAATTTATTTTATTTTATTTTTGATTCTCTATGTTTTCATTGTCTATGATAATAATAATAATAATAATAATAAGTCAAAAATACATATACATAAGAAAAAAAAATTAAAAGAATAGAAATATAATTTCTTATTCAATTTTAGCAAAAGGTATTCCTAGCAAAAATATCACATATTTACCATTAAATATTACAAAAGTCATTCATTCTGTATTCAGTTTACCATAAGATTACTTGGCAACAAATCTAAGAAAATTCATACGTTCTGATATCAATTTTAAATTATTTCCATATCTATCACCTGCCGTCCTTTGAAATTCTAAGTAGTCAATGATGAATGCCAAGTAAAAGTATCTAAAAATAAACTTTGAAGATTGTGATGTGGTAGCCTGTAGGAATTGATAAAGCCTTATGGAAACAAAGATCCAAATGCTGATCTACATATGCAACTATTCTTATACTCAATTTTATAACTTATTGATTTGTATAATTGCAAGCAGATAATGAAAACTTGTGGATTTCACACGTCGGTAGTGGACATAATATGCTGACCACTTACAATCGTATAAAAGTCAATAAATTGTAAAAATAGGTGTGTATTTAGAATTATTCTATACCTTCATTTCAGCCTTTTCTATTTATGTCCAAAATGTACAAACTTTTATTTGCTTCAAAGTTCAAACTATAGAAATATTCAACGTAAGCTGATTAAAAATATCTGACTATTCTCAGTATTACTGCCTGATGCATCTCATCCCTCCGAACCAAGATATTGGAATAAAAAGATGGGTCTCTATTAAATTAAAAGTGGCTTTAATAATTGGCGTTTCAGCTTTTCTCTGAATCAATAGGCAGTGGTATGGGTGAGTCCAGCTCGTTCAAAAGCAACAGTTTGGCTCTAAAGCAGCTTGAATTTTTTTTTTTTTTTTTTTTTTTAATTTTGCTTTTGATCCATGTAAGTGGAGAGATTTGTCTAATCTTATACAAGGAAAAAGTATCTCATGTGACCATCTCATAAAACAACTTTTTTAAATTTGATGGATCTAACATACATTTGAGACTCATATGTGGTGAGAGTGGCACTCAATAAGACATCTCATAAGATACTTGTTCTACGTGAGAGGACAAAATACTCTCAGACCATATAACTGTTAGAATAATGTGGTCCAACATAATATATATGAGGCCTTTATTATTAACAAATAAATATTCAGTCTCTTGTGAAATTATGCAATACTTTTATGATGTAAGATATTGATATATTGAAATAGGTCTACTTGGTTTAGTAGACTAAGATTATGAATGCATTCATTGTAGTCCTTGACTTGACCATATCTATCATGATGTAGCCTATTCTGATAGGTACATTGTTTTACCATGATGGAAAGGAGGTGCAAGTTAAAATTGCTCAGACTATGGAAGACAATAAGGGCTAGTCTTTCGATGGTTAGTGCATAATAATCTCGGAAGTCCTTCCATAATGAGATTAATGCACGTTGAGTGTTGGCTTTAATAAATCTATCGTATCATCACCAGTAACTTGAACTTCTATTAAAGGTGTTGTTATTATAGTAGTTCTGGATATGAACGATATATGAATCCATGTATTAGCATGGAGTTACAAAAGTAATAACACATTAATGAACTTCTTCATTAATGAATCTAATTAATAAAGTTGTTTATTAACAAATGTAACATATTTGTTACATGAAGTGTTCTTACGATAGGAAGGATTTTATGGCTGGTCATGTCCTTTTTTAATATTATAAATATTGTCAAGACCACACTTGCAAGGAGGTGTGAAAAGAGAAAATAAAGCTCTTATTAATCCTGACCAGCTGGGGAGAGCATCCTGATTGCTTGTGAGGTCCTTGAATAACATAATCTAGTATGTATATTTTTCACATCTTATTGTTGAATTTTATTACATATGCACATGATATAATAGTTAATTGATAGATTTATTATATGTGTTTCTCTTGAATTATTACTTTTTAAGTATAATTCCAACAATAACTTATTGGTATTTTAATAATTGTTTAAAAAATAATAATACAAGTGGAGAAGAGGGAATTCAAATTCTAGTTCTACTTATAAGTTATAAGAGAAATCAGACAATGTCACCAAGTTGCATGATTCTTGATAGCATTTATAAATAGTTAAAATGAAGGAGTTAGATTTTAAAAGAATTGAATGCTATTATGACAAAGTCATCTTTTATTATCTTTGATACCCTTAATTATTTATAGCTATTTTGATCTATGAAGTAAATATCCATCAATAGAACAATGATCTTCTCGTTGAATAAGAGATTTGGGATTCGAACATCGACTACACAATAATCCAATTAATGTTTTAACTTGATAATAAAGAATAATTATCATAGAGTGGATTTCATAGGTTAAAATTCTATTATATCTATAAAGAATATCAACTTCCTTTTAAATTTTATTAAATGAGATCACATGATAAAGAGTTGTGAATTTAAAATTTATCATTTGAGGTGCATCAATAGTGTTATTATATCATTATATGCATAAAAAAATAGTGAGATTGAAAATTTAAATCTTATCTCGATTGAGGAGCTTTCTAAAACAGTGATTTTTTTGTTTATGAATATTTATTATAATTACCTTACCGTGTTCAGTGCCAATGCCAAATTATAGAATATCGAAAGAGTATAAAACTCAAAAAAGTATTTACTATTTAATTACTATTCTAAATCCCCTCTTGGAGGAAGTTTTCCTTCTTGTCCAAAACATGGAATCTGCATTAACGAAAGGTTTAAGTTCTTAATTTCTATATACTTTGACTAAAAAATATTTATGACTTTATCTTTTAATTTAAAAATATTAAGAACAGTTGTATGATATTTAATTGTCATGATTTTCATTTTATAAGTAAGCCGCATTTAAAACAAAAAAGAAAAAAGAAAAAGAAAAAGAAAAGTCAGTACTAAACACACGTGGGTTTCAGTTAACTCAACTGGTAAAGTCTCTGATGATTGTATAAGAGATCTGGGGTTCAATCCCCGCCTACACCAAAAACTGATTGGTGTTTTGGTCTGATGATAAAGAGCTATCTTTAGGAGCGGACGCCATAGTTTGAAACTCTCTCAAAAAAAAAAAAAAAAAAAAAAACACATATATATTACACATAAATTCCACCTCTCACACATATATAAATTGTGCAGAAATAATTGTGTCTTATATATATTAAAAAAGCACACATATTAAAAAACATAAATGCTTGACTAAATCTCGACAGTATAATTTTATTTTATTTAGATGATCAAATCTTAATTTCATATATAATTTGTATGTATGATTTTGAATAACTAGAGATAAATTTATTTTAAATTATAATAATATGAGATAATAAATTTTTTTTTGGTCGAGTAAGTCAATGTGAAATATAATAACAAATAACTTAATTTATTTAGATGCTCCTTTAGAACCGAATGTTTTATTCAAATCTGAAATATAATAATTTATTACTATTTTTTCATTGTCTTTTTCTATGACCTGATTTTCTAAAAAAGGTTTGTTGAAACTTTGAATCAAATACAAGGTGTACATTTTCCATACCATTTAAATGGTATAAGTTTTGTCTCAAAAAAAAAAAAAAAATGGTATAAGTTTTATTGCGTATATTACTACTAGGAATCTAGCTCTAAAGCCTACAACCAATTAATATACAAAATAAGTCTTAATTCAACATTTTAGATCTGGTCATTTGCATTATTTTTCTCTATTTCATAATTTTTATCATTTCCTCAATTGATAAGTCATTTTTATTATTTTTATCAATATTATTTTGAGTTTTCTAGTTTTTCTCAATTTTTTTTTAAAATTTCTCAACTTAAATCATTTTTTTACTAATACATTAATCGCTATTATCTAAATATGACAAAACCACCTCAAATTACTCTCTTTTATTAATAAGAGCTATCTCTATTTTTAAAAAGATTTAATTATCTCAATTATATATATATATATATTGTTAAAAGTATTGAAAATTTTTTGATAGGAAAAGTATTAAAATAAATGAGAATAAAATTGGATTTGATAAGAATCTTTTTATTTTGGGTAAATTACAAATTACACCTCTAAAGTTTGGAAGTGATTGGATTTTACACCCTGAAATTTCAAAATTTGGATTTTACCCCCCTAAAATTTGGGGTGTTTAGGTTTTACACCCTGACATTTCAGAACTTGAATTTTTTCTCCTAAAGTTTAGAATTGTTTGGATTTTATACCCCTAAATTCTGAAACTTTAGAGTGTAAAATCCAAACATTGCAAAATTTTAGAGAATAAAATCCAAACACTTCTAAAACATAGGGGATAAAATTCAAATTCTGAAACGTCAAGGTATAAAATCCAAACATCACCAAATTTCAGGGGGTAAAATCCAAATTCTGAAATTTTATGGTGTAAAATTCAATCACCCCAAACTTTAGGGGTGTAATTTGCAATATACACTTCTATTTTTTATTTATTGAGAATCTTGAGCTATATATATAATATATGGTAAATCCAGGGGTATTTAACTAAAGACATCACATCACAGCTATTTGGGGCATGTGGAACATTGATAGATACCAACCTGCCAACAGTGGTCCCTATTATAACCCATGTGAATGACACCTCTCCGAATCCCATCCCATCAAAAGGACGATCGTACCCCAAAACTAAAACAATACAACAACCAACAACCACGCAGCCAGGCAGCCAGGCACCACAAATATGAATATGAATATGAATATGACTAACTGACCATTCATCAATGCCTTTTTACCCAAGCAAAGTCAAAGGGTAATTTGGATTTTGTCATCAAATGTCTAAGCACATAAGTATTTAACGCTTTATTAAGTAATATTTTTATACATTTTATAATAATAATAATAATAATATGTCAAATTGTACAAAATATATCCAAAATTTTATGTATAATCCCAATAAATTTATCAATTTAAGAACAGCATAGGTGTTTTTATAATAGAAAAAAAAATGCTATATTTTAGTTAATTAAAGTCAAAGTTTACATATATCAATTTATTTAAAGTTGTGTAAAAATGCATAGTTGCTAACTTACTACAATAATCATGTAAATTTACACTAACACTATTTATTTTGCATTTAATTTTTTGTTATTTTTTTTTTACGTATTGTAAGGATGAAGAAAGAGAGTGGATAGTAGTTATTGTTTGTGTAAAGAAATAAAAACAAGTAAAAAAATCAAGAAAATTTAATATTTTAATGAAATATAGTGTAAAATAGATAATATGTGTGGTGTTTTGAAAAATTAGTACTTAAAATTTTAAAAAAAAAAGTAAATTCTTATGTTAAAATAAATAATAATTTTGCAATGCTGTCAATAAACTATTAAAATGTATATTTTATTTTTTAATAAATTATTAAAATGTGTATTTTATTTTTGAAAAGTGCACGTTGCAGCTTAAAATCAAGGACCCCATTATTGAGGTTTTGTTTTGCTACGGTACTTTTCATCCCCATGAATGAATACATAAATTTCAGGACCCACCTCCAACCTGTGGGCCAATGGGCCTCCGCTGTACTATATTTCACGGAACACGAATGGATGTGGATGGTGGGGGCCCACTCTCCATCTTCGATTCCTTTGAAGATCTGTTCACCGTCTGATTTGTTAAATTTTTTAATGTACAAGGTTTTTCTCGTGCAGGTTACCCCTATTTTATTTTCAGCCTGCCTGTCTATGCTCCAAGATTTAACATTTGCATTTGTTTTGGTTGCGACTTTAAAGAAAGTCCATGTAGAAAGGAAGCTAAATATATATATATATATATATATATATATATATATTTAATCGTAGTTTTTCCTTTACCAAACAAAGTCTATACAATAAAGATCATTGTAGTCCTTAATTGAAGCTATGTCTGTGTATAATTTTTTATAGTTAGGATTAAAAAAAAATTATATGTCAACTAATTGTGTCGCTGAATAGTTAAAATGAAGTGGGTCAAAAAGATTCAGTCACAAATTAGATTACTCTTTTGAAATGATGTGTGCCCTTTGGATTAGATTATTGAGATGTTAGTGGCATATCATTTTCATACAATAAGCCAAGCCACCCACTATATAATTTATAAATCTATACAAACTTGTAGACTATAAACTTTACAAAATGTAACATCTTCGGTAACTTGAAAAAAAATGTATATAATTTATAAATATTTCTCTCTCTCTCTCTCTCTCTCTCTATATATATATATATATATAATGAGAGAGAACTTCGTATCATACCATCCAATAGCTTTGTCTTGGAGTAATTTAAAAAATTCAAAGTGCTTGGGGGTCTAAAGGGGAAAGGGTTCGAGCTGCGGGGTTAGCAACATATTGTAATTATTTCTCCAAAAAAAAAAGAAAAAAAAGGTAAATGTTCTTAATGTTTTTGAGAGTATTGATAGTAGAGGAGGTAAAACCTCCAAAGAGCTATTTTTAGCCTTAACAACCAAAATACATACTTTATCAATGGGTGTAAAGTTAAAAAGGTTTGGCATTTTGTTAGAGTAAACTGCTATCTCTAAGAGCATTCACGACAGTGGTTCTAAAGAATTTAGCTTTTAGCACTTCAAAAAGCTACTTTGTCTATTTTACTACCTCATTTTACTAGACACCCAACATCAATAGTTTTATTTTAGCATACAACACATTAAAATAATATAAGCAATATAATAAAATAATATATCTAACACAATAAACAACAGCCATAGCCATAACCACCCATAACAACCACCGCCATAGCCATGAAAACCACCACACAACCACAACTATAGCCACCACCGCCACCGCCACCGCCACCACCACCCACAACTGCAACACCCAACCATAATAATCCCTTCAAATTGCAACCCACCAAACCCAAAACAAAATAACCACCCAAAACCATCATCATTGCCACCCACAAAGGCCACAACCCCTACAAATCAAAACCCCCACCACCCAAAAGCAAATCACAAACCCACCAAACCCACATCACAACCATCAATCCAACCCACAATCCCCACAAATCCACAACACAATCACCTATCAAAATCCAACCACAACTCCACCAAAACTCAGCCACGACTTCACCGAAATACAGCCACTGCTTCGCCGAAACCTAGCCACACCTACCGAACCACCGTAACTCTAATTAAAAACCCACCAAAGACCACTGTAAGACCCACGAACTGAACCACCCACGAACCATGAAGTTGACCCACAATAGAGGCCCACAAACCATGAAATCAACCCAGACCCACGACCTATGAACTTTACCCATAACAGAGAACCACGAACCACGAAATTGACCTAGACCCATAACCCATGAACCACAAAATCAACCCATAACAAAGACCCATGAGATTGATGGCGAGAGAAAGGAGAGTGAGTGAGGGAGTTAAAGAGCTAGGATTGGAGAGAGAGAGAGAGAGAACACAAAAGCAAGATAGGAGAGAGGCGGATAAAGAGAGACAGAGGAGATTGATTAGAGAAGAGAGAAAATAAAAGTGTTATAAAAAATTGATAACAACAAGTTATAGTAAGTTGCTACTAGTAGCAACTTATTGTAGTATGTTTGCAAATTTTTTTAAATATATCACCACTGATGTTGGGTGGTTTTTAGTGTTTGGAGGGGTAAAATAGTTTTTTTTTTTTTTTTTTTTTTTCTCGCTATTTTACTACATTCATTGTGAATGCTCTAACAATTTAGAGTAGCAACAAAGTTACAAAATTTTTTTTATTCGGTTTTTTTTATTTATTTATTATTATACACTCTCTCTCTCTCTCTCTCTCTCTCTCTCTCTCTCTCTCTTCAGATTTCTCTTTTTTTTCTTTGGCTGAGCCTCGCTCTGCACTCTCCCCCCTTCTCTTCAGTCTTTTTTCTTTTGGTTAGGGATGTTCATGCTCCAACCGCAACCAAAGAAACCGATTGCCACCAATCTGATTGCACCATTAGAGATACCTGCCAATGATTGATTGGATTTGTTTCAAAAATCCAAGTTCATGTAGCTCCAATCTCCAACCTCATCTTTGTCTTCCTCAAGCTTCAGTTACTAATGTGGTTTGGGTTTTTGAGATCAAGCTTTGGTTTTCTCTCTTTGAGATCTCAAATTTGATGAGTTTTTTAGATCAAAATTTGATTTCAGATATACTCTCTCTGTTTGTGTGGTGTTTTATGTTCTGTTCTCTCTCTCTCTCTTTTTTATTTTTGAAACTAATTAGGCTCCAACAACCGAAATGACTAAAGTCACCACCGATCAGTTTTTTTTTTTTTTTTTTTTTTTTACCGGTGAAGGCAAAGGGTGTCGGTGGTAGAGAAGAGAAAAGGATGGAAAAGAAGATAGAGAAAGAGGAGAGAGTAAGAATAAATAAAGAATATTTAAATGAAGTGATAAAAAAAATAGAACTTTGATATTGGGTGTATTATAAAGTAGGGCATTAAAATAGATAAAATAACTTTATAAGTTGCTAAAAGCTAATTTTTTTTTTTAAGCATCACCACTATAAATGCTCTAACATGCATCCAAATGCCAAGAGCTTTTAACTAAATTGACATTTTTTGGTATTTTCAATAAAGACATTTATGATTTAAATCATCCCTTTCCCAACTATCGAATTATAAAAAATATTAAATAAAACATACATATTATATTTGGTGTCAATTAGATATTGTTCACTTTTTGCTCCATAAACTCATATTTTTGTATATAATTTTGAGATTAAAAATCCTTAAAAATTAAACATTTTATAAATGATATAGCTATTAACCTCTAATCTTCTTGATGTGTTGTATACTTGAATTCATGTAAGGCATAAAGAAACCATGTAATCCATGGTTAATCGTCATAAATACATATTTAACAGAACGTGATTGAGTGATTTTATGAAAGTTATGGTGAAACATAACTTCAATCCATCTGGGCCGGCCATCCCAAAAAAAAAAAAAAAATCCAACCGGGCCAACCCTAAGAAAAGAGATGATCAAATTATCAATATTTATCACGATTCATGATTTTCTACTTGATTTAAATGGATACGGATGATGTAATTGGGAAGATGATAATATTGTTATTATGGTTATCCCTAATCATTCAATAATGCAACTTCGTTCAGACAGCTGAGATCATCCTAGTTGTATAGTCGGACAATAAATATGTAAGACTTCCTCCTTTTTGTAATGTTACAAGTCCTATCCTATCTCTATTCCCTGCCTCCATTCTTTGTTTAATTTCAACTGTTAGTCATAGTCAGGTTGTGACACTCTTTGACATTTGGACACTTCTTACCATAATAATACCATTGACAAACTTTCCAAACTCTTTTGCTCCCCATCTAATGGAGTTAGATATAATCAACAATGCCAATGATGACTGTCCATTGAAGAAATTTTGTATGCATCAAAATTTATAGGAGCAAGGCTATTATTTTCAAGTACATATTAATATATTTCAAATACCATTTTAAAAATAATTGTACACTGAACGCAATTTGATGAAAAAGGGCCTGTTCGACCTTAGACTTTTGATAAACTTTGTCATACACATGCCAAATTCAAAATGGCCCCCCAATTTACAAACTTCTTGTATGATCCTAGGGTCTTGCGGTCGGTGACACATTTTCCGTGTGTGTTGAGATTACATCTTTGCCCACCCTAACCCCCAACCCAAGAAAAAAATAGACAAGAAACTCATACATAAATGATTTGTTTATTTATTTATTTTTTTCTCAATGAAAATTACAATCTCAATATAATAAATAATTGGGAAAATTGATTGAACAAATAGTAATGTTACAACTTACAAGTACCATACTGCATGACCCAATTGCCTCTGAATCCTGTAAAGCGTTTTCAAAATTGTTGATTAATATAGGACACTTTCAAGATCTCTTGACAACGGCTGTAGCGAAGTACGGATGGTGGCTGAACTCAAAAGAAGCCTTTAGTGTAGGGTCAAGGGCTCCTACCCGGGAAATAACATTTAAGGCAATGCTATTGTGCTCTGCCACTTGCTCTATTTTTCTGAGTTCGGCCAATTTGTCAGGGTCATTGGAAAAACTACTCTTAGCCTCCTTTGCAATCCTCTGAGCATCTTTAAAGTAATTATACATAACCAGGGTCTAGGCGAAGAAAGAGAGATCAGTCATGACTGTATGAGAGAGGATTATAAACACACGTACAGGGTTGATGAAACACTTACGGATAAGCGAGCATAGGTTGTGGATTCCCTGAATGAATGGAATGAGACGTGATCAGGAATGCAAGCTTTCTGTAAAAGTTCAAAGTGCTGAATAAATCTCTGCAAAAGAAGTAAAAAATTTTGTGAGAAGACAAATTTTACATATTAAACTAAAAAGCCATGAGGCAAGTCGAATGGAGAAAGAAGCAAAAAGCAATCTAGTCCATATCGTAGCTCACATGATTATAATGATGGAACTTTGTCAAGAGTTAGATAATTAAATTTATTTTAACATGTAAATTAATCAATTTCATATGCAAAAAAAGTAGTCACTTTCTACTAGTGTCTTGAAGATGTATCCCAGGAAAGATTGTTTCCTCCATCCACATCAAGAAATTTATAGGGGTGGAAAAACAATTGAAATTGGCCTCAATATAGCTTAGAAATTATTCCAATACCATGTTTTCCCACCATGGCTAGGATATTTCAGATATAAACAAATATACAGAAAATTAGCTTAGAAGCTATACCTCTTGCTCTGTATTAAAAGGATTTCGACTTTGTAAGATCATGTGTTCATTCCTCAAAGCAGCAAGCATCTGCAAAGAACCGACAGATATATACAACTTTTGAGATTTTCTTGAATATAAATCACGAGTAGTGCATCTAAGTAGAATATCTTTAAGCAAAGGACCTATATTTAAGACCTGTCATCACATCTACAACATATGATGGCCCGTCTAATTTAAACCAGAAAGACCTCTTTCATAAACCTGACCAGAGTATGGGTCTACCAACCACGAAACCCAAGAACCTTGCACAGGTCGGGAAGTCAACATCTATTCCCAAGCATCTTAAATGGCATTTCATAGAAGTGGTCATCCATGATCTCATAAAATAAAATTAAAATCAAGCAGAATTACCATTGTGAGCCCTTCAGCAAGACACATTTGGCATTGAAGAAACAAGACTGCTGGTGGGATTCGATATTCCCTTGCAACATCCTTAGGGGAATCCCTTTTCTTCTTGCCCTTTCGTTTGCCTGTTCGAAAGCACAGGAACACATCAAATTGGTATAGTTTTTTTTTATTGATAAGTTACGCACGCAATAGGCTTGAACCCATGACCTCGCCCTCCATCCCATTATTATAGGAGGAGGAAGCGCCAATTGAGCTATAGCTCATTGGCCAACTGGGTATCACAAACTCAATAAAATTTCTCAATAGAGATACAATCACATGCAGATTACAAAAGAATCTAGTTCAGTTGTTCCCAGATATCTGATTGCAGATAGAAAGAAATAGAACACATTCACAGGGACCTGATGAAGAGTTTCTTCATCCAAAATCACCTTAATCAGATAATCAATGCTACAGGCTTTCTCTGACCTATGTGTCAAATTCCTAGCCTACTAAAAGAACACAGCATATTACATGTTTGGAATTATTCACTGTTTTTTTTCCAACATTCTCATTTTCAAATATGCAAAAAATCCACGGGTCTTATGTGTCTAATTAGATTCATCAAACACTGCAAGTTTCTTATCAAGTACCAAGTGACCAATTAGCGAGCATACTTACCCGTGTCATTCTTTGCTGCCATCTTAAGATGTGTTTTCTCTGCAAGCTTAATCAAGACAACATATATATACCAGTATACCATGCAATATTCACTTGGGGAATAGAGCTCCAACTCAAAACCCAAAATGAGAAAACGCGAAGCTATCCAGTATGTTTGCTCCTCTACCCAAAGGAGGATATGTTGGAATATTTTCACACAGACGTTCTGCAAAACCAAAAAATAAAAAAAAGTTTGAAATAGATCCTACTGGTGAAAGCATCAGGGTTTAATAATTTTAGCAAATTTATAAATCATAAAAATCTTGACCAAACAAGCAAACACTTTCTACAATACAGGTAGAAGACAATTCAGTTAAACCTATGGCAGACTAACATACCTCATCTTCTGGAATGCTTGACATTTCTCCAAACTCCTTTCTAAACGCTATCTCTAGCTGTTTGCCAACAGATAAAAGAACATAGATGCATTAGATATCAAGCCTAATTCTTCTTGCAAAGCCAACATGAGATTCCTGGCTTAAGTTAAAATCAATAATGTAGTATAAATGTCAATGTAGCAAAGGTAACAGCTGCCTTATGCAGAATTCATGTTTGCTCCTAAAGTTACATCATACTTCGAACCATAAAAATAAATATTTCAGTTATATTTGCCAAATTGCAAAAGATACAGCTTTGGTGGGACTGGGGACACAGATCACTGATCTAAAGTTGACAGTTAACTCAAACATCATCAAGTTATGAATATATCATGTTTCAGGGTATAGTGCAATTTTTAAGGAAAATTCTCAGGGTAAACTACCAATAATAAACAAAAAGGAGGGTTATGGGATGCTTTTTGAAAATACAATCTTATAAGAACACAGTAGCCACAACCTCACTGAAGCAGAGAACGGAAAATCAGATTACACCCCCTGTTATGATAACTTGCATGAAATGAATTTCAGAAAGAGAAGAACATACAAATTAATAACGCACGTGAAATATGGTCTACAAATATGGAACACACCTGCACATAGATAACACGCCAATCTTGTAGCATTTTCCCTAGCTTACGCCTTTGCCATGCAGCATTTGTACAAAGAATTTTGAGCATATTGATTACTAACTGCATTACATAATGACATTGCACATATTAGATGAAGCACCTTCCGCAACAAACCAGAAGAATGTTATAAGCTGTCCTGCTGCAGACACGCCAAGTGACAACATAAGTATAATTTAACAATGCTATCTTCCGATGAAGCTCTTAACCTAAATTGATTACAATAAATATAAATCTTTCTTGTGTGTGCGTGCAGGCATGTGTATTTAATAAGTAATATATGGATAATAGGATTTCAATGACCATTTCCCCAGATTCCAAACTCAACCCAAACCAGCGAATAGAACTAAATAAGAGGACAGAGTGGGATTATCATTACTAAAATGACTTGGGAATAGAGAGCAATGGCATACATAATTATGCCAAAAGATGATATTGTCTTCACCTGCCCTAATTGCACAAAATATTCATTCTTCTGAACATCATGGTTCTTTGCAACTTCGGGCAACACTGCAGCTCTGGTGATAACAGCAAACATAGAATCCCGTCCATAGAGTTTCCCATCTTGAACCAGCAGAAGCTGTTCAAAAGTTATCAGGTTGAGAATCCAGACATAAGAACATAGACGGAGAAATAAGTACCTCAAATAAGGTAGACATCAAAAAATTCCCACAAGATCAAGAATTATTAACATTCTAATGCAAATCATAAGCATCATATAGAAGCATATATTACAAATAAGGAATTTGTAAGTGAGGCTATAATACCTCTGCCACTATGTGCTTCCCAAAATGCAGAATATCTTATTTTTGGTCAAAGCTTCATGCTACAGTGTATAAACATGTCACCTGGACGTACAAATTTCTCAATAATCTAGTTCAAAGACATAATCCACTCCCAAGTTTATGCTCTGGCTCATGAATTTGACAGCACAACTAGTTTCACCCTGAACATCAGCTTTAGTTTCATGTAATTAACTATCACCAGCTTTTTTACTACTCACATGACTGTTTGTATTTTTCATAATTTTAATGAACTTGATTGTTCAAATATAAAACAATTAGCACCAAGAGCCTTGTAGCTCAACTGGCACCTCCTAATGTTTCCAGCAAGGATATGTAGGTTTCAAATCCCTCCTCCCCCATTGTAACTATTGAATTATCAACAAAATATAAACAGTTAGCATGCAGACATTTTTCCTCTAAAGTACATTTCCAGTGTACTTGGTTTTTAAAAAAAATAAAATTTGTTGTGTTACTTATATATTAAAAAAAGCAATTTCTTTTTTCAAAATAAATCACTTTTTTTTTAATCGACCAACAATGGGGTTACCCCTCCCCTCCCATGCATTGAACCAACATAAAGAGGGAGACAACCACTTAGCATGCAGAAATTTTTTGGAATAAATGTTTCTTTTTTCTGTTTCACTGTCTATTTTTTATTGGTAAGTTACACACACACAATAATTTTTGACCAGACAACCCACACTCCACCTTGTTTTACAGGGGGAGAGGGTATCGTTTGAAATACCATTTAACATGTAGGGTTCAACTTTTGGAATGCAACTGAATTTCATTAAAAATGCAAAAAGGGAGCCAACTCTAGTACACGGGGATGCAGTAAAGAATTTAACGATGCAGTAAAATTTATCAATTCATAAAAATAGATGCAGTAAAAATCAACCTGGAGATGAGCTCTTGCAACCAAATCAGGTTGAGATTTTTGGAACTGAACCACAAACTGCAAAACACCTTCTAATGATGGATCCAATGAGTAGGAACATATAATGTCTAGATCATGAAGCAGTTTCACAAAATATTCAATGGCCTGGCAGAACACAGACAAAAAAATCTTAAGACATTTGGCATTTTTTTTTTTTTTTTAATTTTCATAAATAAAAAAGAAATTTTATGATACAAAGACTTACAAACGCAATTACTAGACATATCAGAAGTAATTATCTAAATTCTTACCTTTTTCCAACTAAGGATTTTAATTGCACGCGGTGGAGTAGGTGCAGATAATCTACAATTTAAGCTAGCATCAAACCCAATAGGCTGACAGCCAGAAGCAGTTGTTCTATCTTCTATGCCATCCTCACTAGTTCCACAGGCACTAGATCTAAGAAAATCTGATGATCTATAAATGCAGTCTAGCTCTGATATGCAGGTAGCTATATGTTTCCTTGCCAACTCCAAACCTCTCCCTTGAGGCCGCCTCATAGATGTAAGAACATGGTAAAAATGCTGATAACAAAGAAAAGATGTTGAAAATACCAATTAAACA
The DNA here is from genome assembly GCA_030021035.2 of Notholithocarpus densiflorus. Lineage (NCBI taxonomy): Eukaryota > Viridiplantae > Streptophyta > Magnoliopsida > Fagales > Fagaceae > Notholithocarpus > Notholithocarpus densiflorus. The sequence continues at coordinate 4,799,183 of JARYZH020000003.1, forward strand.
AAATTTGATCTGGGTTTTTGGTCTATGCACTAGAAAAAAAGGTCATAAAACAGTGTGTATGCACAAACACCAGGAGAAGAGACCAAATAATAACTCAGAGGAAAACACAGAAAGTAAATGGCGAGGCAGAACCAATTTTTTTACTTGTATGTAACAAAATAGAGATCTCAAGCCTGCAGTGTCAGGAATAATCAGAGTTTGAAAAGACAAGGAGGGTAAAACATATACAGAAAATGAATTAACAAATTCTTTATGTTTATACAAGAGTAATATGTACAACAACAAAAAAATGATAACCCTAACTGATGCATCTTGTCAAGGGCTACAAGCATAAACTCTCAATAACTCTTTCAAAAAATCAAATAAATATTCAAAGCACCAAAGATATATACAAGATGCTATGTACTGTAAGCACATAATAATGATCCAAAAACAATAGAAGGGGTGCTCATGAGCATACTTTCAGAGGATAAAACATAAATTTCTATGCAGACATATACATGCGATCATAGATGATGCAGAGACAATAACCTAAATAATTACAGAACATTAAAGAGTCTACACAGGATAAGACCTTACGAAAGCGTAAGCGGCATAACAAGGCTTTACAGTAGCCTTCTTCTAAATCAAGATTTGTTTGTAAGGGCTCCATATCTGCATCAAAATAACAAGCAAATACATGAAGAAAATGTTTCTGAAGATTAGAACTTACATGCAGTGAGAAAGTGTGCCTGATCCTATAAAGCAGAAAGTGCTATCAATGCCAAAGGCTAATACAATGAGATAAAGTTTTTATTACACTGAACACTATTAGCAACCACTTCTTATATCTCACAACATAACAACAGAATGGTCTTACAATTAAGAAAAACCAGATAGGACCATGGTAAGGTATGTTTGACATAGAGGTTTACAAGATAAGAAATTGTGGGCAAATTTTTAAACATGTCTTACATCAAATATGTAACAATTCACGCTTAAGATCAACCAATCCTAGTCTAGCCTAAAAAAATAAAAACAAAGAAGAGCAACCATATTCACCATATGTGACTCCTTTGAATCCTTTGCAATCTTGACAAAAAATGACTTGCTTATAAAAAAGAGAGGAGGAACATAAGATTCAAGCAAGTTATCTGACAACAACCTTCTAAAACTCTTCTTCTAGACGAGGGGGCTTTGCAAGCACGCAATTGGCGAGAAATTGTTTCTTCAACAGCATTTAGCAATGACAAGCACTTTTCATCTCCATCCCCATCCAAAGGAAGGCCATATGCCATTGTAAAAAGATCATCTTCCTGCCAAACAAACAAATGAGACAAAAAAGTATTTCTAGATATGTATGTTTCGTTTTTTTTTTTTTAATAAAAAGATGATTAGAAACAACAGATTGAAATTTAATGAAGGTTAATAACTTAATATATGCAGTCAATGAAGCTTTTCTTTTAGACTAAAAATGAAATCTTTGGCAGTGTTGGTAAAAGCACACTTATGCACACTCAAAGTGCAAAGCATCAACCTTTAAGCACTTTCCGCACCTAAAGCGAAGCGCCTTCTATACACTTAATTTTTTTGAGCTTTTAATAAGCTCAAATGGCACCTTTTGAGAAATATATCTAAGTGACCACATGATCTCACCACACAACACCACTAGGAAAAAGTCCAGCGTCCGGACAAATCCAGTTAAAAACATGCTACTAATGATGGAAAGACTATTAATTAAAATGAAGTAGCTGAGGAATATGATGCAGGGTACATCTCTTGCGATGACAATGATGATTGTCATCTGCTTAATGGGGATGATGATTATATACTTTAGGACTGCATTGCATTGCTTATGTTAGGCATTGAAGTCGCTACTTACCATTTTAGTACCTTTTGGCCTTTGCCTTTTGGGTATATTTTAATTCAGCCATGTACTTCATTTTAATCATAGCTATCAAATATCATGGTTGTCTGTGTATATTTTATAAAGCACAAGAGAATTATAAAAGATGCTATGTCTTAATTTAATATCATTAGTTGTTCACTTAGTTGTGGCATATTGTACACTAATAATTTTTTTTTTTTTTTGATAAGTAAGAACGATATATATACGAAAGTCTACTCTATGCATGAAGAACATAGAGCAAACCCACTAATAATTCTTTTCAAATTTACTATAATATTTTTTAAAGATGTGTGCTTTACTTCAATCAGGCACGTGCTTTGCACTTACGTGCACCTCACACTTTCACCAACACTGATTTTCGGCCAAGAGGATACCAAAAAATAATTTAAATCAACAATTACTATTAGATACAAGCAGTCTAAAATTAGCTTCACTTTCTCACTTTTACTGTTCTCCTCACATCATACAAGGAGCCATAACAACAAAATACTGCAACATTCTTTTAGTTTTAGAAATCACCTCCCCAACTGTCTGTACTTGACAAAAAAGTAAAATTACCTGAATATTAAACAACTCCTTAAGGCAATGTTGACTTTAAATTAGGGGCGAAAGTGAGACCAAAAAATTGTTCTATAAAATGAAGAGAAAAAAAGGGATTTGTTGGAATACTTTACTTCATGTGTACGTGCATCCGAGACAACCGAAATAACCGCCTTGCAGGTTGCACGTATGACTCTGCAATATGAATGAAGCAAGGCATGTGAAGATGTCCTATCAGGTCTCAAAAGATAGATACAAGAGAACACAGTTTGTGCCAATGAATGACCCTTGTGCCATGTCGCCTGCATATAGGATCATATTTTAGACTCTAGAGATAAAGATTAGGTAGAAAAACAAATAAAAAGAAGTCACTACAAATACAAAAAAGGGGAAGAAAAAGCAATTTTGTATAGAGTCGGCATGTCAATCAAGGTCAGGCTATGTCTTTGCTACATAGGGTAAGACTAATCATGAAAAGTAATACTGCTGATACCTCACACGCTAGAAGATGGTCCATGATGTCAATAGTGCATTGAACATCAACAGTTTTGTTAATGCTAATAGGAACTGGAGCAGCACCGTTCTCAATGGCTTCATCAATGGAATAGTATTTACAAACAATACCAGAATCCATCTTCGGGTCCATTATCTAGTAAGAATAGCAATTACAAACTAATGAGTATAGGCTAAGCATATAGAGAACAAAATTAAACATAATCAAAGTGGAAAAACCATTGTTGAAGATGATAACAGTAAGATTATGCAAGTATTTATTTATAAATACAGTGAGATTATGCAAGTATTTATATTTATAATCCCATACAATTCACTTTAGGTCACATCCGACAAGCAGGAAACATAGGAATGACTTGTCAATAGCATCACACATTTGAACAGAGCATCACACCACAAAATACTGCGATATTAAAGAAAATTTTCCAACAATGCATAGATTGAGCAAAGAAAACTAAGGAAACACCTTAGTAGAAATAGAAGAAAAGAGATTAAAATGGCACAGACCCAACAATGGTGCTCTTTCATTTTTTTTTTTTCTTAATCATTTTGGCTCTTAGTAATCTTTTCTAGATAAATTGATGCTCTTAATTTTATGCAGTAGTCTCTTTTAAATGGGCAAGGTTCCTGTATGCTTCCCATGTACTTGGGCTTTGCCCATGTTATACCCCCCCCCCCCCCGGCGGGCAGTAAAGTGTATACTTACCAAACATGCGTGTGTGTGTGTGTGTGTATAAAGGGTTGAAAAACCATCAAATTAGTAATAGAAAACATATTTTTGCTATGCTATTTAATGCAGCCAAAATTGAATAAGAATACACATAATTCATATTTAACAGCTAAAAATAGTATAAAAAGGTTAAGTATAATCAAAGACATAATAAGTACCTCCAAAGCAGACATTGCAGCAAAAAGATTGAAATTATCTCCATGAATAAGTTCACCGTCTCGAAGATCTGCAAACATTATGAAAGGAAGATAGAATCAAGAGAAAAGCCAACAACATGCGGGTACAGCACCACAATTTATATCTCAATTCTGCTATGCAATTTTTAAATGAAAGGCTTACACCAACCCTTCATATCCCTTTTAATGCCTAAGCTGAGGCGTCAGTACATGCAGAAGTAAGAGCCAGTCAATTAGGAAGGTGGCCATCCACATGATACAAATATCATACTTAACTTTATTTCCATTTCATCTAGTACTGTGTTATCCTATTTTAGGTAGGAGGAGAACTGAGAGGATTATAGATTTTTTTTAAACACATTTTAAGTGGGGGAGGGGAATTTGAGTCTTGGACGTCTCCATTGGAAACATTAGGAAATGTCATTTGATATGAAGGTCATTGGCAACTGATTATATATATCTTAAGTAGGGAAGGGGGTTTTGAGCCTTAAACGTCTCTATTGAAAACACTAGGAAATACCATTTGATGTGAATGTCATAGGCAACAGAGAAGATTATAATTTATATACGTGTGTGTGTGTGTGAAAAAAATGTAAACTTTTTTTAATTGTTAAGATTAGCATTCCTAAGAAAAGTATTTGAATTTTAAAAAAAAAGGTCGCATCAAATACCAAGCATAAAATTTATAATAAGAACAATAGTAAAAGCCTCAATATTGTTCACATTTATTTCTTTTCCAGTACAATTCCAGCAACAAATGAAGCATAAAATTAATAACCTTTCCACACATTTTTTACTGTTCAGTTTCTAATAAAACCAAAACCAAAAACTCAAACTTTACTCATTCAATCAGTTCCCAATTGAACCAAAAAAAAAAAAAAAAAATTCCAATTTCCCTCATCATTCCCTCACTTAATCCTCCATTTTCTCAGCAACCAATTAAAAACCCCATTGTTTCTAATTACGCAAACTGAAGAATCCCCTTGAGTTATACTCTTTCAAGAAAAAAAAAACAAAAAACAAAGCATATATAATCACAACTTTCTCGGGAAACAAACAGAGATGGAAAGCGAGAGAGAAAGAGTGGAGTTAGGGCAAGAAGGAAAGAACCTTTGCATGCGGATTCAAGAAGAGGCGACACGTCAGCCCAGACCGAGTCGTCGCCGGAGGGAATGGAGGTACGTTCCGGTACGGAGACCTCCGCCGCCGCATCATCTGCCATTTTTTTTTTTTTTTTTGCTGATTGATGCTTTATTGTTGTATTTTCAGTGCTTCGGATTCTTTCTCTCTCTCTCTCTCTCACTCTCACTGTGTCTCTCTCTGAGTCTTTGCTTTGGGACTGTGTTGGTCTACGCAAACGCAAAGTGCTTTTGCTTAACGAAGAAGACCCAAGTTTTTTAGTTTAAATTTTAATTAATTAGGTGGGTTTTTTGTTTTGTGGAATTGTGAAAGTACAACCTCGGAGAGGGCTGAGGCTAAGAGAGACACATCGTACGTGTGAGTGAGTGAGGGTTTTAGGGCATGAAAACTAATGATGTTTTCTCGGGTCGGGTCGGATACCGTTACCCACCCAAAATATGGGCTCTGTTTTTAGCCCATAGGTCTTTGGGCTGATTTTTTTTAAGTCAAAAGATTCTCGGGAACTCTGGGGGTGTTTATCGTTGTTTAAACAACATTATATGTATTTTCACACACTTTTTCACCTACACGTATTTTCACAAAACAGCAATAACATTATTAGAAATCTCTTACTAAACAGACTCCTAATCTCCAATTATAAATAAAAAAAGAGCTAATAATAATGCTCATAGAACTAATTTCACAATATATTGATATTGATGCAGTGGATTGTGACCGGTTGAATAAAAGTAGTGGGTCATGTTAAAGGATTGGGTGATGTAAAGTGTCCATCACTCACAATCAACCACTTAACATGTTATGAAATTAAGTGTGAAATTGAGTGTCTTTAGAATTATTACAAAAAAAAAATGTTTTTTTTTTTTAATATGCAATTCTTCTATAATCACACACTTTGCTACAACTTATTACACAAGTAGTGTTAACTTTTGATTAGATTACATCACTTACACGTGAGTCCACTACTCTTACTTGATGAAAAGTAATCCAATTATCACTAATCCATGTGGTGGGCCCTTTGTATGGTTACGGTGGGCTGCGTTGCCTCCTGCGGTATTGGGCTCAAGTATTCTGAGTAAGAGAGTTGGGATCGGTCTAACTGCAACTCAACTTGGTCCGGTTTGTGCGCAAACTATGCCTCGTCTGCCAGGAGCACGCTTACGGCAGGCAGAATGTGGTGCTTATCCTCTGTTTCTATCGTAGAATGAACTTTTCTCCAGTTTCTGCCGCAAAATGAACTTTTCTCTAGTTTCTGCCGCATGACTGACTTTTCTGCTATGTAGCAAAACTTTCTACTGTGCAATAAAGCTTCCTGCTGTGCAGTAAAACTTTCTGCCGTAAAGCCTTCTGCTGTGCAATAAAGCTATCTGCTGTGCATTAAAGCTGTCTGCTGTGCTTTAAAGCTGTCTGCCGTGCTTTAAAGCCTCCTGCTGTACAGTAAAGCCTTTTACAATGTGAATGACTACTCTTCGTTTTTATTGCATAAATACTTTTCTACTTCTTGCACATAAACAAATCTAAAACCCAAAGAAAATACCCATCGAACTATGTTAGTTTAAATGGGTTAGCATATTCTTAAATATATACATACATATATGAGTATATATACTTATACGTATTCACATATACATATATAAAATATATTTTGCAGAACATGAGAAGCGAGATATATGTATATATATACTTATGGCAGGATAATGATTAGCTAGTATAATAGCTAACACGGTAAAGATAATGAAAATGTGCTACAGCAGAATAACTAATACAAAAAGTAAAGATATCACAACAAGACAACTGATGCAGCAGATGTGATAAAAAAAACGTGCTACGACAGGATGACTAAATACAGCAGATATAAGTTATAATGAGAGAAATTAAATATATTTGCAATCAAAATTAAGTATTGAATCTTCCCATAGGATAAGTAAACCAAGAAAGAACCCAAACCCCAACTTGAACAACCTTGTCATAGGCTTTTGCCATCAAAGTTGTGCATTTTGGAGAATAGGCCTAAATGACTACTAACTATTACTTTTGGGAACATCAAAGAGTGGGTTTGCTAAAAGGGAGGGAAAAGATGGTTTATTGATGCATGCCCCTATTCCTGCCGTGTTTTCTCTCTTCTTTTTACCACTTTCTTTTCTTTCTCTCTATTTTTTTTTTACTCTTAATTTCTTACTACTCTCTTGTCGTGGGTTGTTCCCCATTTGGTCTTTTCTTTTCTTGGGTCCCTCTCTCTAGGTGCTTATTACTCTCTTACTATGAGTTTTTCCCCTTAGGTGCCTCCGCCCCCTTGGGTCCTCTTTTTTCGGTGTTTTTCTCTCTTCTCTTGTTTTTCCTCCCATTCCCCTTCGGTCCCCCTAAATCTGCCGTGGTTACCTTCCTTTTATAGTGAACTCATTCAATGAGATTTCTCCCTTTTACCCTTAGGGCTTCACCAACTGTTTTTGGTTTGTTATGGGCATCCTTTCAAGATTACCCACCCACCCATTGGTTGCCCCTGCCATTGCTCAGTACAGTACATGTCTGCTGCACCATTACTCATTTCACGACAAAATTCCCTTTTGTTTGTTCCTGCTGTATACCTCTACCTCACTACCTAGCTCTATGGCATGCATCAAATGGTCCTAACCATTTATTACTTCTTTTGGGTAAGATACCATCCCAGCAGGATATATTCCCCAAAAGAAGTCACGGCAGGAAACCAAATATAGACCCCCTTTTCCCCCCACCACCAAACCACACCCTTTGAATCCCCTTGACCGTGGGCCCACCTCCCTTATTTTGGCTGGGTACAGGTTGGTGGTGCTCCGGCCCTTCTGTGCTTACTCCACTGTCTTTTGTTTTTTGTCTGCCACGCTGTTTCTGCCGTAGTAGATTAGTTCTGTTTCGTTCTGCTGCGTGTTTTGTCTTATTTCTTCACGCGTTTCCTGCTACGTTTGTCATTTTCCTTTGGTTTGGCTTTTCTTTTCTTCACGCATTTCCTGCTGCTGACACTTCCTGCCGTTCCTTGTTTCTTTTCACCGTGCTTCTTCATATCAGTTTTCACGCCTATCTTTTATACAAAAGGATTTGGGCCTTTGTGGGCCAAATAATTTTGACTGGATCAAAAGGGTCCTGGGCCCAATTTATTTTCATCTGCCGAAGCCATTCTGCCAAAAAACTGTATTATGCGGCAAAGTTGTATTCTGCGGCAGATTTATATTCTACGGCAGATTTGTGTTTTGTTGTAGATTGCTTTCCCTTGCACTTTTTTCTTTGAACCTCTCTTACTCTTTGGTCTTCTTGGCAGGCCTTTAGGCCTTACTTTTTCATTGGGCTTTCCTCCGTATGGGCTTTTGGATACGGATTCGCAAAAATGGGCATCAACAATCCAATTATCACTTGATATGTGTAAATTGTGGCAAAATATGTGTTCTTAGACTTTTAATTTTTATATGGTAATGAAATCCATGTAAAAGACTGTTTCAAAACATTTATTCATGTCCAATTAGTCAGCAAATTAGGTTGGGCTGCGAGTCATTTACTGATCAATTAATTAGACTTGATAAAATTAGATTCAAGCCCATCAATTCATCGAAACCCAAAGGCGAGCTAGGTATGAATTTGACCCAACTAGGTATGTTAAAACTTAAAACACAATTTTGTCCTAAACTTATCAAAAATCATTTCACAAAAGCTTCTTTATGCGTGTTTGTGTGTGTGTGAATTTTTAGGGCTATTTTCTTATTTTGGTTGTAATTTCTTGAATTATTTGACTTTGAATGTTTGTAAGTTGTATTAATCTTGTCATAGATCATAAACATTTCTTCTTTTGGTGCATGCTTGTTAGTACTGTACGGTACGTTTTTTTTTAACAACTGTACGGTACCTTTTTAATTGGGAGCAAAAGGATGAGAATTGTATTGGAGATACTTATGTATCATACGATACATTTGTATGTTGTTTGGATCATATTGAATCACTTTATATATGAAATTGGGCTAGGTCTTATATCATTCAATTAACAAACAAGTGGATTTAGTTTGGGCCAATGAAATTTTATGAAATTGGGCCAGGTCTTCTCGAGTCCAACAACTCTAAAATATAACAGTTTTAGGGAGAAGCTTACAATGCGTGTACAAAATTCATTTTTGAACATCATGGCACCTTTATGGATAGAGAAATACTATGTACACAATATTTTTATAACAAATCCTAAGTAGCAGGTTGTTACTGGTTGTTATTGCTGGGGCAAAAAAGTAATTTTAGTATTAGGTTCAAAGTTGAACCAATAATAACTAATCACCTATGATTTGTTGTGAAAATGTTGTGGACGTAACACTTTTCTTATGAATATCGTGACTTTTTATATTTATTCATAACCCTTCAAAAAAGCAGTGACATTTTAAATTTAAGTTTTTTTTTTTTTTTTTTGGTATAAAATCATGAGTAATGATCAATGTATCTCATTTTATTTAAAAAAAAGAAGAAGAGAGCATGTGCCCAGTGCACCACACACACGTGTTTTATAAATGTCCATAAATTCTTTTAAAGAGAGCATGTGCCCAGTGCACCACACACACGTGTGTTTTATAAATGTCCATAAATTCTTTTAATTATTTTATTTGTTAGTGATTGTGTTATTTTATATACTCACAATTTTTTTAAAAAACTTTCTACATATGTAGGACATGTTTTAAAACACAATCCACTTTGTTTCTTCCATATTACAATCTACACAAATACTGTTAACAGAATAGTTGCTACAGTTGATATTAGGGGAAGGTATGGGTGTAGAACATTAAATGTATTGACAATGTTATGTTGCAAGATATTTTATATTTCTAGCTAAATGATTAATAGTTGTCAACTAAAGAAGGACTTAAGAGTCCTAGTGAACTTGACCAGCCAACATAGAGGCCGTGTTTCAACGTAAAATAATGGTCACCAAAAACTGTGTTGAACATGAAGTTTTGTGTGTTTGGAGTTTAGATTATGAGTAAAAACTAAAAATCTTGAAAACTTCAATAGAAGAAAATGCAGATTACAAGTAATAACTAACAAATATTATTGTTGTATTTTTTTTTGCTAATAATGTTATTGTTGTATTTAACTTTAAATAAAAAATAATAATCATGCATTCTTATATTTTATTTAACATAAATAGTTAAAACATACAAATGATGATTAGAAATCTATGCACAAAGTTGATTAAGGAAATTATTGCAGCCTAATGTTAAGTCTTCTAAGCCATACTGAGTGAAGCAACATATGAAAAACATCAAATGGCTTAGCCGGTCGATTCAGCTCAAAATGCCTTTGCACTTTTGTCACCCTCTTCTGCATTTTCAAGTACTTGCTGTTTGAAATGCCTTTCAAAATTGTCTTAATCTCTGGTATTCTCTTTGATGGAATATGCAGCGAAAACTTGCTCCAATTAAGAACATCACTAAAGGGTAACGCATAATAATCAGAAATAATCACTGGAACACACTCTGCAAAAATTGCCTCAACCAATCTTGGGCTTGCCACTTCGAACCCACTTGGGCACAAGCAAAACTTGCTTTGTCCCATAAGTTTACTATAGCTTTGGTTCTTGGGAAGGTACCCATGGACTCGAACTTCATCATCTTTGTCCTTCCAATACTCCAATAAAGCATTCCTTATGTTTCCATGGGCCCCTCCTGCAAAGAATGCGAGGATAGAGCGCTTATTAGGGGCTAGGCCAAGGTTGCGAGGTGGGCTGAGCTTAAAGGGTTCCAAGTTATATTCTGGTAATGAGACATCCCTTCTTGGTTGGAATCCTTCTGAGGTGTTGGCATTGCACAGTACTCTCATGAAATTCTTGAAAAGTTTAGGATCATCTTTTGATACTTCTGGTCCCTGGAATATCAAGAAGAAGATGCGTTACTAGATAAATATGTAATCTAGTGGTTGATTAACATTTGGATGATTTATGTTTATTACACCCAAGAGATAGAGAAAAGCTTTCTATATTATTTTGATAGAAAAATGAGACAGACTATTAGTTAAAATTTGAAGTAGAAGAACAATTCGAAAAATGAAAATTGAACTAAAATGGACCAAATCTTCAACCTAGATGAGCTACTTCTTTGTAGATAGAGGATGGATTTAGGTAGAATCCAAAATTTACTTGTGTTTCACTATTCCAATTATCAAATCAAGTTGAAAGTGTAGTATAATAACATATCACATTGGGTACATTAATCCATATGGTGAGTACTAAGTCTTTATTTCACCAATAATTCATAGGCCTTTCCTATTGTGGAAGTCAAATCCAAAACTTAGTGTCTACAAAACCATTTGTGAGTATGCTTATCTTATCCCAAATAAGTTGTAAGTGTATTATAGCCTGATGATAATATATTGAATTCCTATAGTCTTTCATACATCTCACTACTTGAGTCCAATCAAGACCATGTCCACAAGTCTTGCTTTAAGTTTAGGATTTTTGAATTTTGAATTGGACTAGCCCAAGACCAAATCACAAACTCTAATTGAAGTATTGAACATCTGGACTTTGGTCAGGCTTTTGCTCTAATCAGAACCAACCAACTTTTTTTATTAAAATAAAAATTCATAAGATAAATAAAATAAAAGAGACTTAGCCAAAGATGCTAAAAAAAAATGCCTAATTAGTAAAATAAATATTACCCAATCATGACAAGAGACGAAAAAATGGTCCGCTCCACTGCTTCTATTCCAATATGGGTATCTATCCGCTACAGTATAGATGTAATCAGTGACGATTCGGACTAGTCGATCACGAGCGTAGGTTGTGATAGGCATGTAGATGTACTCGACAATGTATGTAACACTTATGGGTAGGAAGAATGCATGGGCCTCATCAGGATGGCGGGCCATGAATGTGCTCTTCCCACTTTCCATTTCATCAATGAAGTGACCTTCAATAGAGTAGATGTTCTTAGTGGGTCCATCATGGACCAAGGGTTGCTCTCCTTCCTTGTAAGCCCACACTTTGAATCTCTTCACCATTTCTTTATGACTCCTGGTCAGCCAAAATCATGAGAAGTAAACAAAATTGTTATTTCTCTTATATGAACACGACCCATTTAATAATTATATCAAAATCTCTCAACTTCAACATGATTTTTTTCCCCTCTAAATGGGTTAACACAACATGACCCATATCACTTGTTTAATAAGTTGGTCATATTAGATTGGCACAAACATGATTCATTTCAATCAAGTTATGTTGCATTGACACGAACACAACCTATTTCAACCTATTTAAAACTATAACTTAAATCATTAACATATTCTTATATTTTATAAGCACATTAAGTATAATAATCATAAATAAAAAATTTTCATATAAAAGTATTGGTAAAATAGAATCTAAAATTTCATATTTCAACCTAATGAAGTACCATTGAAATTTAGAAATACATAATTTTACAAAATAAAATGAAAATGAGATTTTTTTTCCTTTGTTTTGGATAAAAGGATTAAATACTTTAGGGTTTAAATGAAGAAAATTTTAATATAATCAATAAAATTTCTCTATTTAGTCAAGTTTACATTTAAAATTCAAATTTATGTTAGATAAAAATGACATTTATAAAATTAGAAATATGTGTTAAATGATTTCGTGTTAAAATAGACTTGACATGAACGATGAATTGAATTAACCTATTTATTAATCATGAGTGGGTTTCACTCACTTTGACATAAACTCATTTATATCAAATACTAATCCATAAAGAATCCCCATAAAAAAGGGAAAAAAAATCCATAAAGAATCGAACGTGTATCGCTTGCAAATAATATCAAACATTACCACTCTTAAAAAAAGAAAAGGTAAAAAAATTAATTTCTATAATCTAACTTACATGATCCATCCTATGATTTACTTATACTAATTAAAATAAAAATTTTCCTGACACATTTATACTCTTCTAATAATATTTAGTGTCTGTTTGACATTAGTTTATAAGTTCAACTTTTAGTTTTTTGCATTTTAAAGCTTTTTTCTCACTTTTTAAATTTTTTTTCAAAGTACAAGTATACTTTAACATATTTTCAATAAAACTATTTTCAACGAAAAGCTAGATAATCTATTTCCAAGTGGACAGTTTAGTATAAAGTTAGAAGCCTAGATATAAATCTCATTACACATATCTACTAATATTTTATTTTATTATTAATTTTTTAAGTTGTGCAAGACTTAGGAATTGTTACACTTACACACTTACACCAAGATAAGTTTGAATCAAATGACAAATAGAAGGGCATATACAAATATACCATGTAAAGTGTATATTTTAGGTAAAAATGTGATTAATATTTGCTACTTTGGGAGAAAATGTACAATTCTTATAACTACAATGTACACTTTACATGAATAGTGCAACGTAAAAATAGTTTTTTAACTTTTTTCATAGAATAAAATTTGACATGCATATGAAAAAAAAAAAAAATGTAATTCAAGTATTCAACGCTTGGATTTTTAAAATATTAGTTTTATATAATGTAGTGTAATATCATAATAAAATACACTAACGCTCCGTTTGTTTCCACATTAACATTTTTAGAACAATGAGTACTTGTGGGGTGTGGAGAGTAAGGGCTGGGGTTCAAGTCTCCAGGAAAGAGTTTCACATACATATACACTTAGAGTAGAATTTTTATAGTGTATAAAAAAAAGAAAACAATGAATCATTTTCTATAAAGTATTTTTTAAAAAATTATCTTACTTTCCTATGTTTGGTAGCAACCTTAAAATGAGTTGGAAAGATAAAATTGTTTTTAAAAATTTTTAATGGAAAACAACCCTATCTTATGTCAAACTAAATAAGGGAAGTAAAAAGATAATTTTTCTATGATTCATTTTTTTTTTTATACTACCAAATACAGAAAAATAAAAAAAATTTATCTTCAGATAAAGTTTTATATTAATACAAAAGAAGAATAACTCAATCCTAACTCATATATATATATTTATATATATATATATATATATATATATATATATAAAAGGAGTATGACCAAGAAGAAAAGATTTTGTACAGATATAGAAGTTAATAATATCATCACTTCACCGTTTGAATGATAAAAAGATAATGTTTGAACATATTAGGTAACCTAGATTCTATAAAAGGTATGTAGCTGAAGTCATGTCTCTCACTACTTATTACATTATTTTAAATGGTCATGTTAACCGGTGCCCGGACAATAGTTAATAATAATTCATTTTAAGAAAGTTTTGATACTACTTTTATGGGAAATAGAAAAAACTGTTAAAATATTAATTTTCTTTTCTTTTCTTATAAAAATTTTCATTAAATTGATTATTAACCATTGTGATAAGGACACCCGTTAGTATTTTCCTATTCTAAATAGGCACTTAATTAGTCAAGTTGCATGTTTTACCAAAATTTGGACCCTCTCATAATGCATGCATATAAATCAATCCGATCACAGTTGACTGGCACGAACTTCGGCAAGAGTCTTCTTGTATTTTACTACTATAAATCAAGATTAATTTGGGTTAATTTGAACCCTCCAGCGTATCAAACGGTTTTCACGTGTGTTAATCACTCACGCTTTCACTTTTAATTCGCAAATTCATCGACCCGTACGTGTTTCTTACTCCTAAACTTTGACTTGCAATCTTAACCTTAACCCACCAACACACCAAAAACAAAATTCTTGATACCATGAAGGTGAACCGTTTGAAGATCTCAACATTAATTTCAGAGCTCTCAAACTTTAATATTACTATATTAGTAGCAAGCAATTAAGCAAACAAGGAAAATACTCAAAACTCAAAAAGTTACGTTTCGGGATTATTGCCAATTCGCTTTATTAGATGGAATTAATACTAAAGTTTTATCGTAGAATAAACGAAACCAAATAAGTAGAAATCTCTGAAAACTTAACTGATGAAACGCATAGGCATTTCTGTAAATGGAACCTCTTGGAATGAAACTTCCATCATCATCATCAGATGTATAATTCCATTTCCTCGTACGAATTGCTTTGTGAATAGCCGCTCTTGCTCTAGCCAAGTCGTCTTCAATTCTTTTCTTACCACTCTTGTTCTGCAAAAATTAAAAAAAGAAAAAAAAAAAGAAGATCATATATATTCATATTGAATCAAATACATATATTATGAATCTTTCAAAATTTACAAGCACATTTTAACCATTGAACTTACTCTGATATGTAGAGGACTCAGAGGAGCTTCTGCCATGGCTGGAGCAGGTGCAGGTGCAGGTGCGGGTGAGATTTGTGGGGTTGTATAATTCGTTTGCATATGGTCAAAAGATGTTATGGAAGAGAAAATGAGTGAGAGATGGGTTTGGTTTAAGGGACAGAAGTGGAGGAGGAGAAGGAGGAGAACGGTTGGAAACAGAAAAAATATGGATGAGTGAACTCGGAGGGTTGCCATGACTTTTAAGCTTTAGTCTCTTATGTCTCTCACTCCTTTTTTTTTTCTTCTTCTTCTTCTAGGGTTTGAGAGAGAGAGAGAGAGAGAGATATGGATAGATGGATGGGAAATACTAATGAAGTTATCTAACCAATCTTTGCCAACTTCTGCTATGCTATAAAAGAAGATTAATGTGATCTTTGATTTATTAGCAGAGAAACGTTTGAGATTGTTGTGTGCGTGTTAGCGTTGATCCTTGTTTTCTCAATCAAAAGAAAATATTTTATTTTTATAAAATTCAATAAAAAAAAAAGGAGTAGAAGTCATGAATGAAGAATATCGTATAAATACTCTCCAATCTTTACTACTTTTTGTATTCCACCAAACATAACTTACCATATATTTGTTTTACATTTCATTTAAAAAATAGCAAAAGTTTTAAATGGAAAAACATACCAAAATTAGTAGAGTATAAAATAGAACACCAAAAGTGGAACAAAATATTTGTCTTTTGAAATTATGGTAGGTATATATGGGAAACATTATGGTTCTACCAAAAGTGAAAAGTGAGCATAACTTGTGAATTCCAAGAGGACTTCTCTCTCTCTCTCTCTCTCATCAATAAGATTACTTTATGGACAAAGTTTAGCCACAAAATTAGTTGTAGTCTAAAGTTACAACCTTACTTAATATTTTTTTATTAAAGGTGAATTTTGACAAATTAATCATTGGATTACATATTTTTCTTATATCCTCCATGCTTGCAAAATTTCTAGAAAATTAAAGATCAATAGCTATGTCATCAATAAATTATTTAAATTGCAAGTTTTTGTAATTTAAAATTATGTATAAAATATAAGCTTATAGATCATATAGTAAATAATATCCGATTGATACAAAATTTGACATATGTATTAAGAGCATATAGAACATAAAATTCAATGGTTAGATTTTCAAAATATGTAGTAATGTTTATTTTATTATGTAAGGTTGTAACTTTAGGTTACAACCAATTTTGTAACTAAACTTTGTCCTTAATTTATCTCTCACATACTTGTTTTTTTGGAGAAATAGTTTTAACTTATGACATCTATTCTTGATGGTAACTTTTTATTATCAGACAAAGACACAAATTGGATTTTTGGTGTAGGGTGGAATCAAACACCAGATTTCTTATTTGATGACAAAATTTTTTATTAATTGAGCTAATTAGAACCCTTATCTCTCACACACTTACCTATCTTTCAAATTGTATCTAAAGAGGACCAAATAAAGGATCACACTTCTTCATTTTTTTTTTTTATAAAAAAAAATTCAATGGTTGGAAAATGAGAGATTTGAACTCTAAATGTTTCTATCAATTGGAAACATTATGAGGTGTCATTTGAATTACAAATTTTTTTGCCACACTATTCAATGTATCCCAAAGCAAAGTGGGGAAATATAAAGTTAATTAATATATGAAACATTCCATTAAATTGCTCGCCAATTAACTTTATACACACTTAAAGTGTTTCGCTACCATAATTACGAGTCCAAATCTCTTGTCTCACTTTTTCTCCTCTATTCTATGCTCCACAAATAAAAACTTGACATATGTCTACTTATTTAATTAATTTCTAATTTTTTTATTTCTTATTTCGGATACCTAAAATAAATAAATAAATAAAAGAAATTTGCACATCGCCGCCAACGTCGTGAACCCCTCTTTCTTCTATAAGACTGTCGTCAACCTGCCTTCAAAATAAGCCCACCTCACCGTTTCTTCCAGATCTACGTCTTTGTAGACCAAACCACCAAATTGCTTCGTTGGTTTGAATTGAAACTCAGAAAGCATAAACTTTCTAGCTAGGCTTGCAATCTGTTGTGATTCAAAATTTAAGAAGCAAAAAGGAAAATTTTGGTGCCTTGATGATTGAAGAAGAAAGCTACAAAAACAGTAAAGGCAAGGAATAGTTACAAACAAAAATCAAACTTTATTTTGGTGGGCCCTCTATCAAAGGGCTCAAAACAATACGGATTTAATATTTGGGTTTGCTGAACATAAAGGCAGTGCCTTGAACAGAGAGACGATGGTTGACTGTGAGCGCTAGTGTTGATGGCACTGGCAATCTTTGCTAGCGGTGACGGGTGGTGGTGGTGGTGGTGTATTTGGTTATTTATTTTAGGTGTTTGAAATAAGAAAAAAAAATTAGAATTTAATTAAATAAGTAGACATGTTTAAAGTTTTTATTTGTGGAGTATAAGGTGAAGCAGGAAAAGTTAGATAAAAGATTTGGACTCCATAATTACACTCATTAACATATTACTTGATGAAAATACTAATTTTTTATATTAATTTTATTACAAAATGAATGCATGACAATGAATATGACTGATCAGGGGACTCACTAAATCTATTCCATCTAGCCATCCTAATTCGACTTGAAGGGTTGCGGTGGAGGACCTCGACAAGAAGTCAACAACCCAATACAACAATAACAGCGACAAGGATAAGACAACGGCAACAGCTTTGTGCTTTCCATAGTGGCTTTGTGCTTTCCATAGTGCTATAGTGGCTTGACTACACTAGATGGCTTGCATCTCAATCCTGGAATTTCACCAACGACAATGATGTAGAGCTCTAGATAGATCTGTAGGTATGATTCAAGTTCAAGGTAGATTTGTAACCTCTTTTTAACATTTTTTTTATGTGGCATTGTATTTGTAGATTTGTTTAGTTGGAGGTCAAAAGTTATGGATTTTTGTGATTGTGAATGCGTATTTTGGGATCTTTTTTTGAGATGTTGTACCTAAAGATTCGCTTGAGGCCTGATCATCTAAACAGAGATGGGATATGCACAGTTTTGTCCAATATGATGGTTGATGGTGGGTGGGATGGTTTCCCACTTGAATGGGAGTCGGTTGACACCAAATCCTGATTTGACTCGACCCGCATAAGAATCCCTAATAATATATGTGATTAATGTTATATCAACAACATAATAAATAAATTTTTTAAGTACTCTTTTGGGGTAAATTGTCTTAACCTTTAAGACCCCTTGAACTTTAGGGTAGTTGCTCTTACACCTCCTAAACTTTTAATTTAGCTAATTTAGTACATGAACTTTGATATTGAAACAAATAAACCCCTAAACTTTTATATTGTTTCAATAAGACCCCTTCATTTTCATTTTTTTAAAAATTATTTGGCACAAAAAGTGGTTAAATTGGTGAGGAAGAAAAAGTTAATGGGGTCTTTTTGCTACAGTATCAAAATTTATGTATTAAATTGGCAAAATGAAAAGTCAAATGGGTCTATTTGCTATATTACTTAAGTATATGTACTAAATTTGCTAAAATAAAAGTTAATTTAGAAGGTGTAAGTGCAACTATTTTAAAGGTCAAGGGTGTCAAGACATTTTTTTTTTTTTAGAGAAAAGACTTTCAACTTTATTAAGATAGAGTGGCCTGGGTGTCAAGACATTGCTTTGTAAATACAGTAAATTTTGTAATATACATAGCATTACTCTATTCTAAAATGAGTGGTGTTTATTACACACACCTTATTACACACATGACACACTCATAAAATGTACTGAAATCATGATTAGAACATTTTATGGGTGCATATAAACTTATATATAATAGTATTTTCCCTTCTAGAATATAGGCACACATCTGGTTACAAAGGAAAAAAAAAACTATAAACGTTCGCTAAACAAGTAAACGTTTTAGGTGTACTCTCTTGTCACCAACGAGTCTTTCATGATTCTCAAAAAAAAAAGAAAAAAAGAATTGAGTCTTTCATTATTTCAACCCAGCGGGTCATATATATATATAAATATATATATATATTTATATATATATAGACACACATAATACATGGTTGCACAACAGCAAGAGTAAGAAAAGTATTGCTAAACCGATTTCCCAAAAAAAAAAAAAAACCCTAATGCTAAACCCGCGACCCACGTCATCGTTCCTATACTTGACTTCGATTTGTCTTTAGACCGTGTTTCGCTGTAAAATAGAGGAACTTGACCAAAAATAGAATTTACGTGTTAAATTAATTTTTTTTCTTAGAATAATAAGTATTTTAACACATATAGAAAAAGGAGAAAAAATCTTAAAGAAATTGATAGTGTTAAATTAAATACTTAAACGTCAAACTTTTGTGTGTTTAAAAAAAGAAGGAAAATTTAGTTTAAAAAATTCAATAAAAGAGAACTTGAAAAATAATAGTGGCGCTACCATGCATGATTGCAACCTCATGGGTCATGGCTATGTTTTTTGAGGGATATTTTAGGGAGGGTCTCACTTGTAAGTTATAAGCATAATAGATAACATCATATCCTTACACATTTATCTGAGAACCTAGCAGCTACATTCACTATCTTATAACCATAAAGAATTCAGCAAAATAACACAAAATTTGCATATTGAAATCACATATATGAAATGTCCAAGACTGCTTCTGCATGGAAACAATAGGTGTAGGCCAACTTGACCTAGAGTTTAGCGTGTAGTTTGTACTTTGTATCCCTTTCTCACGCAAGACCCTCTAATTCCACGTATATTTTGTCAAAATTCATTTTCAATGCAAGTGATATGTAGTGATGTTTCCACACGATTCACATGATTTGAAAAATATTAAAAATCATATGGGGTTTTATTGACTTTCTTGCTTCATTGGATGAATGGTTTTTTTTCATAGACCTCGTGGATACTTATTTTATTTTATGGTAACTTTTTTTTTTTTTTAATTTTAATATCACAATTGGCATAATAGTCACTCTACAAATACAAAATTTTTATGATGAGGTGAATGCAAGAGCTGTGGTTCAAATTTTCAGGAGAGACCACTAGACTGGACCAATGTCTATATTGAATATTTTTAGAGAGTTTATGAGTATTTAATTAGCTCAACTATTTACATTTTACGCAATTACACCAGGTATGGGGTGTCCTTTTTTTTTTATATAATTTTTTTTCCTTTAAAAACTTGATAAAGTTGTATTTATTTTATAAAATACCAGTCTTTAGTCAACTTCGACAACTGGCGTGACTATAGTTGCTTTTAAAAATCTATTTTTAGAATTTTTTCTAATAATTTCTTTCTTTTTTCTATAAGGGTTGCATAAAAAAGAATCACAGGACCAAACCAACAGCTTGAAACTGACCGAATTTTTTTTTGTGTCGGTCAATTTTCCACCCCTGAAGTCGGTATTACGGTAAGAAATTATAAATTTCAAAAATTTTGATTTTAGGTTTAATCTTGGTCCAGATTCTTTTTAACCAAAATTGGTCAAATAGATTTTAATTTTTATGAACGATCAAATAGAATTGATAACTTAAGTTTGAAGTTTGAACCCCATCCAAGCACTTTTGTGTTGTTTTCCCTCCCCAAACGATATCTTTTGGAATCCAGTATATTAGCACCCCCATTGACCCTACTTTCTTTTTTCTCCCCACGCCTTCTTGACCTCACTACCTTTTGACCTCACTACCTTGCCTCTCAAGTCTCAACTCAACCCTCTTTCTCTTGACTATTGTATCCTAATTAATGACACCATATTTGAACTTGATTGGTTACGATAGTTACTACAGCATTTAGGTGTGACCATTTCATTTATATTTCTATCTACTGTGATAGCTAGAGTATCATTCAAATTACTCGTAATGATGTCATTCACCATTGGACTAAGCATATCAAGATTGATTATCATGTTTCAAGGATCACCTCCTTTAAGATTATTTTTAGCTGATTTTTATTACTTTCAAGAAGCCCATTGTATTATACTGGTACTATAATAATATTACTTTACACAACACTCCTATCTCTATCTATATGAAGGCAATCCCTTGAGCAATTTTACATATATTAATATAGCGGTCAACAAGTCCCTTATTGGCATGAATTCCGAACTTGACTACTCCTTTAAACCTTATTCTAACTATTAACATATGGACAGTTTCTACAACAAAAGGACAATAAACAATTGTTTATTATGCTTTCAAGAGCTCACATGGAGGTCCTAAAACTTTTGTATTTGTGCAGAGGCATTTGAGTTCAAACCTTTTAACATATTGGTGACTTTTGGCTTAAATGTGAGCCAAAAATTACAATTCAGCCAACAACAAAAATTTTATACACACAGCTGATCAATGTAATCAAGTTATCATGCTAGTTAACATTAAATCTCCTAAGCCAATCAAGCAGGGAGTGCGAAGTTAAGTCTCCTCAACCACACCGAGTGAAGCACCATGTGAAGGACATCAAATGGCTTAGCCGGCCGGTTTAGCACAAAATGCCTTTGCACTTTTATTACATTCTTTTGCAATTTCTTGTACTTCTCATGGGGAATCCCTAGCAAAATCTTCTTAATTTCTGGAATCTTTTCCACTGGAATTTGTACTGAAAATCGACCCCAATTGAGGACATCACTAAATGGTAAATGATAACTATCAGAAATTATAACTGGAACACACCCTTTGTATATTGCTTCCACAACTCTAGGACTTGCCACTTCGAATCCACTAGGACACAAACAATACTTAGTTTGGGTCATTATTTTGGTGTAATTCGGGCCTTGAGGAAGGTACTCATGGACCTGTACATCACTGTCTTTGTCCTTCCAATTCTTGAGTAAGATTTCACGAATGTCTCCATGAGCCTGACCACCAAAGAAGGCGAGGATTGGGCGGTTGTTTGGGCCTTGGCCCTGAAGAAGTGGGCCAAGTGCTTCATTAGGTATGTAAATTTCAGGAATTGAGATGTCTCTAATGGGCTGAAATCCTTCAGAGGTGTTAGCATTACAGTGGGCCCTAATTAAATTCTCGAAGAGTTCATGGTTGGCAACTGAGATATCTGGTGCCTGTATTATGAAAATATATAAGAATATAAATATTAGAAAACATTGCTTAACTAACAAGCTAGCCAATATGAGGATACTTGAACTTAGAATATAAGTGACTTTATTCTCAAAAAAAAAAAAAAAAAAAAAAAAGAATATTAAGTGACTTAGTATAAAAATATAATAACTTCGTTTATACAATTTGCTAATGGTTTGATGCAATAATAATAATATAAATTTCATCAAAATAATAATAATAATAATAATAATATAAAAAATTTTGCCATGCATTTAATTGTCTTTTTATGTATTTTTCAAGAAATTATGAAAGCCCTGTATAAGTAGAATTTATATTGTTTCTGGCTTGAAAGTGTTAGACCACAACTTAGTCTTATGTAAATTTAGAAAATCCAACAAATAATTTTAGTCAGACCTAAAAAAAATTCCAAGCCGATTTCAAAAGAAATTAATCATGTACATTTTTTTTTCCATTTAAGTAAGGAGACACTTAAAGGCATTTTCAAACAAAATTACTTTTTTTTTTTTTTAGAAACAACACATATATACAAGGGAGAGGGACAAATGTTCTAACACAAAGGCACACTACAACTCCACTCAAAGGTATTTTCAAACAAATTTACTTAATTAGGCTAAAATGTTTACTCAAAGTTATGCCAAAAACTACTTACTCAATGTTGAGGCTCAATTTGGCAAGCCCAGTAGGAGAAAAAGCCCAGCAACACGAGCAGACCAGAGTTAGTAAGTAAGAAACCCATAGAGCCCAAGTGGCAGGAATGAATGAATCACGGGCCCACAAAATAGGTCCTAAGGAAGCAAATAGGCCTGAAAAGAAAGAAAAAGCAAACCCATGGGCAATATGTAGAAAAGCAAGAATGAGTCACAACAGGCCCGAAGAGATGCAAGCAAAGAAAGTAAGGGGCTAATGGTAAACCCATGAGCCCCAAAGATGAGGTATGAAGTAATTGGGACAGGGAAGCCCAAAAGAGTTAGTAAAAGCCCATGGGAAAGCAAAGTTAGAAAAAAAAGGAGCTGAGGAAGCCCAAGGAAAGTAAATGGGTCAGGGATACCCAAGAGAAAAATGGGACATAGGAGCTCGCAGACAAAGTAGGGAAAGGTCCAGTGAACACACTGAGCCATTGGGAAATGAATAAACAGCAGGCCCAAAGAGGCCCAGTAGGATTGGATCAAACAACGTCACAGCAGGAGTGACAGAATGATATGGCAGGAAATGCCAGCAAGGCTACGGTAAGAGTAAAGAATGGACTGGAGGGAGAAAAGCCCACGGTCCGGCAGAGCCCAACCTCAAAGGAAGCAAGCCATGAGGAAGGTAAATCAGAGAACAACCCACACCACAAGAAGTCAAAATGCACGGCAGAATGTGCAGACAAAACCCCCAGACCATGGCAGATGTATGAGCAGCAGGCAAAGAGGTAGAACATGCGCAAGGCCTAGGCATCACTAGCCTGTACCCAGCCAATATGGAAAGTGGTGGGCCATGGGTCAGAGGTAAGAGAGGGCATGGTCTGGCGGTGAGGGGAGAGGGAAAACCTATTCTGGGGTTCTTGCTCAGGCTCTTTTGGGGGAAATGTCCTGCTGGGATGACATACCACCCAAAAGAGGTAAGGATGAGTTGAAACCACTAGCTGCATGCCATGAGAGATAGAGAGATAGAGCATCCACACTCTAACGGGTAGGAGGGTCACGGTAGACAAACAAACAAAATAGCATTCTTTGTCTGGTAATGAGAGGTGGCACAGCCGGTACAAGTAAGTGGTGGCTAAACGACTGAGCAACTGGTCGGCAAGGACACCCATACCAGACAAAGGCAATTAAGGGCTAAAATAGTAAATACCAGTCACGGCAGGCTCTATATAAAGAACTCATTGCTGTGCACTGAAGGGGGATCCGAATCACGGTAACAGTAATTTTTAAGAAAACCATAAGTGGGAAGTAAACACTTGGGAAGGAAAAGAGGAAAGCTAAAGAAAAGAGAGATTATAAATAACGAAAGATAAAAAAAAAACAGAGAGTATAGAACGGCAGGCATGCACCGATAGGTTGATCTCTTCTTTCCCTCAATAGCCTTGCTCTCTATCTAAGGGGCAAAAGATCTTTAGTGGGCATAGACCATTTAGGCCCATTCTCTCAAAGCAATTAATTTCCTTTTGTCCTGGGGAGATTACTCGCATTGAAGGAGTGGTGTTTTCCCTTCTTGGTTGCAATCCCGTCATATTACTGAGCATGGCAGACTAATATTTCTCCTATTTGACTCAAAGCTGATTCTATTTCTTTCTAATTAGTTCCTGTGATACTGAATGTTTCTTATTGCTCCTATTCATTTATTTTGTCCAAAGTGGCAAACATAATTATTGTGTCATTTTTATCTGCTTGCCATAACTTCCTCATAGCGGCCCAACTTGCCATGGGCATGTAACCAAAGCCTGGCAGACAGGGTGGAGTTTGTGCACAAGCCGGATCAAAGTAAGTTGCAATTGGACTGATTACAACTCTCTTATCCAAAAAACTTGGGCCTAGCATAGTAAGAGGCTGTCCAGCCCAGCCTAACATTACAAAAGAAAAAGGCCCACCACCTTACACTCAACAAAGTTAATTATAGTGGCCATAGAATTCGATAAATATTGTGGAAGAACTCATTAATCCATGTCTCACAAATTTTTTAAATTTTTTGGAAAAATGCTATGTTAACAATATTTTCACAACACTTCACAACAAATTTTAAGTGTCGGGTTGTTATTGGCTGTTACAAGTGGGTAAAAAAGTAATTTAAATTGTAGATTCAAATTAAAACTAATAATAAGTTAATAACTTTCCATCTATAATTTACCATGAAAATTTTGTGTACGTAGCTATTCTCAAATTTTTGTGCTTAAAAATCATCCAAATGAAAACCTCAAACTCATCATCCCCTCCTTACACATTTTTCTTCCCCAACAAAAAACCACACTTGTCTCTCTTTGGCTTTCACACCAAAAACACTCGACTTACCATGACCTTAATTACTAACAAATTAATCTATACACACGAAGATTGATTTATGAGTAATTTATTTGTTCCATTCTTTCCTTTTCTTTGCCTCACATGGGTTATCATTTGTTTCCTGCTTTTCTTTTTACGACTTCACATGGCTTATTTAAAACTTGATGAAATATTAATTCTAATAAGTCCACATGGGGAGTATTAATCAATATCATGGGGTTGAACCCACGGCCACGGGACACAGACACCCCATAGAAAATATGGTCAACTCACATATATAGCTTTAGCCCTTTGACAAGTGTAACTCAAATAGCTTTAGCATGTGTTTATTTTGACTTTACAAACTACAAAACAAGCCTTGCTTCTTGGGAAAAGTAATAGTAGTAGATACTACAACATATCATATTTTTAAAAAGAGTAATTTTAAAGTATTAAAAAAAAAAAAAAAAAAAAATTCACAATTGCAGACCATTTATGTGTACCTAGATATTTATTGTTTTAAAAATTAACTTCCTCCTAGGATACCAAAATTAACTAATAATGCAGTACGATTACAACGGAAAGTACGTACCCAATCGTGACATGAAAGCATGAAATGGTCAGCACCATTGCTTCTGTTCCAGTAATGGTGCTTATTTGCAACGACCTTAACGTAGTCCATCACAATCTTTTGCAGACGATCACGATAGAAGTCTGCGTCTGTGGTGATAGGCATATAAACATAATCAACAATATTGGTTACGCTAATGGGCAAGAAAAATACGTGTGCCTCTTCAGGATTGCCAGCCCTGAAGGGACTTTTATAGCTTTCTATTTCATCTATGAATTGCCCTTCTATGGCGTACGCGTCCTTCAATGGTCCTATGTGGACTAAAGGTTGCTCTCCTTCTCCATAGGTCCACACCTTGAACCTCTTCATCATCTCTATGTGGCTCCTGATCGATTACATAATATACCAACAAGAATTTTGTTACTCATCCATAATTTTGTTACTGTGTTTTATTTATTACAAATGTTATACAAATTGATGTGTATTAACTTTTAAACATAAAACAAAAATATATTTAAAAAATTTGTTTATGAAAAATATTCAATTTACTACTAATTTTATTACAAAGACTTAAAAATGGTGTGGCATGCTTGTTGAGATTTCAACAACATATTAAATAAATGTTTCTCAACATAATAAAAAAATGTTTCAAATTTTTATTATTATTTTTTTTTTGTGCTTGATGACACATTAATTTATAAGCTTACGGAAAAAAATTTGTAATATCTATATACACTCACTCATTATTGATTTATTATGTTGTAGACGTAAGATCAATCACATTCATTGCAACATTAATTTATAATAACGATTTTAGAGTAAAATTTGTACTAAATTTAACATTTTTCAAATTGTTAATACTAGCAAACACCAGTAATAAAGGAAGTTCTGAAATTTTCAAACTTAACTGATGAAAAGCATATGGATTTCTGTAAATGGAACCTCTAGGGATAAAGGTCTCTTTCTTCTTGGACATATATCTTCTTGTCCGAATTGCTTCACGTATCGCGGCCCTTGCTTTAGCTAAACCTACTTCAATTATCTTTAAGCTATTTCTCTTCATGAGGTCATAGCATATACATTAACAAAAATGAAAAAATAAATAAAATTTCAAAATACAGCTAGCAATGATTAAACAACGAGCAATATCAATCATAAAATTTTAACAAAAAGTTAGCAAAATTTAGATGTTTCTTACTTTGATATTACCAGCCTTATGTGTATTGCAATTGGTTGAAAGAAACACATCTTGGGATACTTGCTGTGGATTTGTGTGGTGGCTTTTTCTAAGATAGGAAGAAGAAAAGAGAGTGGAATAGTCTATGTTTAAGGAAGAGGAAAAGAAGAGGAAGAAAAGAATTAGAGAAAATGGAATAAATACAAAAGATATGGAGCAGCTAAAGCCCGCCATGGCTTCAGTTTTTTTTCTTCTTTGTCTCACTCTTATGTAGGGTTTTCTTATCAAGAGAGATGAAGATATATGTGAAAGACCATAGGCTGTAAGAGATCGAAGTTGCATTAATGTTGCAAGCTTTAGTTTAGTTTGCCAACATTTGCTAAATCAAAATTTATATGGGGAAGTGTTTGACTAGTGAAAGGCCATTAGCATAGTCATGTGATTTACATTTAATTACATTTGAAATAAAGATCGATCGTTGATATCGATACTCATTGTATTTAACTATGTTGATAATCGAGTAAATTCGCAGCAAATTAATGCCATGGCGACAAAACCAAAAAAACGAATTTCAACCACGAGTACGGGTGCTACTTTTGGTATAATAGAAAGTCTTGGTAAAACCTGTTGTAAAATGGCGAAAGCAGAAGCTCAAATTCAATCAAATATTAGGAATCAAAAAAATTTTACTATATCAAATTTGGAAATTTGGGATAATACAAATTAGTATAGAGACACTCTTACAAATCTAAATCTCAAATACATCAAAATAACTCTTTCTTATAAATCCAAAACCAAACAGCAATAAAACCTCTTTCATTATTTTAAATTGTAACCCACAAATATCAAAGAATCAAACTATAAGAAGAGATGCCGATTAGAGAGCTTCTTTCACACACTTAAATTTGCCGTACACACTTTACTTATATTGGAGATGATATGCCAAAGTCAGTTTCCAAATTGTTATAGGAGGAGTTTTAAACCAAAAATATATATATATATATATATATTCTTATTTCAAATAAAATTTTAAATCAAATAGAGACAAGACTTATACAATGGATAGTAACCAAAAAGAATAAAAATTCCTCTTTTTTAAAAAAAATCCAAATCCAACAATGAGTCAAACTCCTTGATTCAAGCCATATGTCTACAAAACCATGCCAATGTTAACCCCACAGGTATATGATCTCGCAAGATGGTTGGCTTTACAACCACTCTAAGGAAACCTTATTATACCGGAGTTCATGAATCAAGTAACAGCTAAGAAAAATTCCACAGTGAACTTTCTTTAGTACTAGGAGCCTATAAGATATTGACTTAGTCAAAATCAGTAATCCGAACATGGACTCTAGCTACCATGTGTCATCATCATTGCTCAATGTAAATAAGCTTTTGAGTTTTGACTTTCACATGTAATTGATAATTAATTGTCTATATCTCCTTGAGCAGTGAGCAAAGGTGACTGAGATTATGGCTTAAAAACTTTAAAATGCCTCAGCTGGTCGGTTTAGCATTTGCTCTTTTGTCACCTTTCTCTGTATCATTTCTTTGGTTATAAACTGAGCTTATGGCTTAAAAAGGGCCAAAAATTCCATCAAGAACGGCATTTGTTTTTTCAATCAAACCCCTAGTGATTCGTGAAGAGGGAAATTCTAATGCCAAAAAATCCGCTAAGGTATTTCTCCCACTTAATTTAGAAATCTTGTTCGGATCCCCATTGGTCTATCAAATACTAGAATAGAGTTATTTCTAATTACTTCAAGAATGTTTAGCAAAAAAAAAAAAAAAAGCTGTACACCTTGTAACCTCATCAATTCTTGCCAAAAGTGTGATGTAAACACAGGGTCCCTATCACTCACAATTGTGGCAAGCATACCATGCAATTTAAAGACATATTGCATATATAATTGAGCTACGTTGGCTGCAGAATAAGGGCGTGATAAGGGTACAAAATGAACAAATTTAGTAAATCTGTCCACCGTTCTATACTCTATTATTCCTCCAACTTTTTAAGTGATTAAAAAGTAAAAACTGAGTTTATCAGGGAAAGGAACTCACGTTCCATTCTATTCCCTCATATTAAACTTTCAAACAAGCTAGGGATGAAATCTTTTCACTCCATTCCCTCGTATTTTTCTCGTCCAAACACAAACAAGTTGTAAATCCTATCATATCATCATATATATTATATAATAAAAGTTAGTTTTAAAAACGTCGTGGTTGTGCCAAATGACTTCACTAAATTATAGAAATTTTTTTTAAGCTGTGCTTGCGCCAAATGGCTTTACCAAATTACAACAATATTTTGGATAAAAAAAAATAAAATAACAATAAGTGTTTTAATAAATATGCAACATGGATCTAAGTTTCAATTGATAGAGACAACTTATTTGTTCATATCAATTTCTTTAGATAAAGTAACAATAAGTGTTTCAACAAAAAATGCAACATGCATCTAAGTTTCAGTTGGTAGATCAAGACCGCAACTTATTTGTTCTTATCAATATCTTTAGATAAAGTAACAATAAGTGTTTTAACAACATATGCAACATGCATTTTAGATAAAATAATATTATGTTTCTTTAACAAAACATTTTAGATAAAATAATAATAAATACAAGAAGTGTTTTTATAATAAAAATTGGACTTAGAAACTGTGGTTGCGTGAGGTGACTTCACTAAATTGCAGCAATTATTTCTAAGTTGTAGTTGCACCAAGTGGCTTCACCAAATTACAACAATATTTTGAATAAAAACATTTTTTTAGATAGAGACAACAACTTATTTGTTCTTGTCAATTTATTTAGATAAAATAACAATAAATGTTATAACAAATTAAAACATGCAACAGGCATTTAAGTTTCATTTGATAGAGACATCTTATTTGTTCTTATCAATTTCTTTAGATAAAGTAGTAATAAGTGTTTTAACAAAACATACAACATACATCTAAGTTTCAAAAATTTAAATTCTACTTCAACTATAAATCTATTATCAAAATTTCAAAACTTATATATATTCACCAATGCTCTTTCCATAGAATCCCTTTTGCACCCCACATTTTTCTTTTGTTTTTTTCAAGTTGCAATTTAAGCATATGTATTTGTATATGATAGTTTTGATTAAATAAATTTATTTAGTTTATTGTTATTTGTTTCTAAAGTTGCATGTATGGATATTATGTCAAAGGAAATCTAGTATAAAGAAGCAAAACAAATGACACCCATTTAATTAAGTTTTTGGTTTCTCTTTGATAAGTTTTTTATTTTATTTTTAAATTCTCAACTTTTGAACTATTTTGTGTGTTTTAGGTTTTGGTTATTTTATATATTTAGTTTGTAAGTGTTTATATTTTTTTAATTGACTATCACTACGAAAAATCTGTTTCAAAACATGTTTTCATGTGTTGTAGTGCAATCTCATTCCAAGATACTTTTACTTATTGGTTGTTATGACTTTATCAATATTTATCTATTTTTATATTTTAAAATTCTGTTTGTACTTTGTGTTAATTTCTTAGTATGCGAAAATCCTCCCATAGATCATATAATTTAGGGTTCCTGTGAACTTTTTCATTACCAGTTAAGCTAACCGAAACTCACATGTAAGTCTATCTTTACTTAACTTCTTTTTCATTTTTTTAAAAAGTTGAAATTTGGTTTGTTTTTCATTAATGAATTGAGATTTTGGCTTAATTTTGTTATAAAATATTTTAATTATTACATTTATTATTTTTTCATGTGTAATATTAATATATGTGTTCTTAAAGGCTAAAACACAATATAATTAGAGACATTACTCAAGTTGTATAAGTTAGGGTGTTAACCATTTGAATAAAATCAACACTAAAACAAATGATTTAAATATCAAAATAAGACTTAAAAATAAAATTTCTTTTAGGTGTACAAATACAATTTATTTTTTAATCTTAAGTTTGGAATTAATTATTTTATGATAACTTTATTTATGCAAGCATTAGAAAAGATTTAACCGCTTGAATTCAAATCACCCTCATTGTTACTAAATAAGAAATTAAAAAAAAAAAAAACAATTAGAAAAGTTTTTATTGATCATTTTAATTAGAGATATTATATATAAGGACAAATATACAAAATTATGCATTTTATATAATAATAATCATTCGTTTAGTTAGAAATGAGTTCTAAAATTATGTAATAATAACTCATTTAGTTATTATTTTTCAAAAAAAAAAATATATATATATATAAGAAAATTAATGATGAAAGTCGTGCAACGCATGACACTTTCACTAATATGCTGGAAAAAAAAAATCAGTATTGATTTTACATTAATCAAATCTATTAGATAGGTATATAGCGACATTGTTTTGGCAACCCTTAACATCTTTATGGGGAAAAAATAACCTTAACAAAGAGAAGAGGAAGATGATTATTGTCATAAAAAAATTTCTCATATTCCCTGCAGTTTCAATTTTTTAGCTACAATTTTCCCACATTTCCCTATATCTTTATTTTCAATTTTATCACTCTTAGATCCCACAATTAAATTAAATTTTTAAAAAAAATTGACTTAAATATTCAATCTAGTAAAATTACTGATTTTGAAAATTTTAAGACAATAGAATTGCCGATACAAGTTTCACGCGGAAAATGGGCATTTGTCCCTAATTTACAAATTATTTAGTAAAATGTTCATGTTTTGAAACTATTTAGCAAAATGTCCATGTTTTTAAAACTTGATTTTACCAAAATCGAGTTATGTGTAAAACTCAATATCCTTAAAATCGAGTTATATGTATATTTTATAAGTGGAACACGACATTAGTAATGTCGAGTTTCACTTAAATTTTCAAAAAAATTTAAGTGGAAAAATATGCATAGAACTTAGCATTGCTAATGTCGAGTTCCACCTGTAACTTGATGTTGTTAAAATCGAGTTTCAAAAATAGGGGTATTTTGCTAAATAGTTTCAAAACAAGAGTATTTTACTGCATAATTTGTAAATTAGGGACAGATGTCCATTTTTCCCCCAACTTTCACTCTCAACTTAATAAGGGCTTGTAACACCGGTTGAACGTAATTGCATTACAATAAAATATTGTTGCTTTAACAATCAGTAAGTGTGAGTTCAAATTAGTTCAACCGACAAAATTTCCTGTCTTCAAATAAGAGATATGTATTTCAAATTTCGACTATACCAAAAATCAATTAATATTTTGGCCTCAAGAAAGGGTGCCACATATTGAAATGGTATTGTTTTAAAAAAAAAAAAAAAAAAAAGTGGTCCAAAGCGGGCCGAACAACACGCATGACTTAAAATTTAAAAACTCGAACCTAGTCCATTTTAATCAGTCTAACTTGAGTTGGGCAGCGTTCCACTTAGCCCAAGCTAGCTTGCCCAACCCAACTTGACCGATTAATATATAGACAATTGGGCTGAACTTTTTTAAGACACAACAATAGGGGTGTGCATGGGTCGGGTTGATGAGATTTTTTGACCCAACCCACCATGGTGGGTCAAAAAAAATTCAACCCAACCCAACTCATCACATAAATCCAACTCAACCCAACCCAACCCACATGGGTTGGGTTGGGTTGGGTTAGGTTGAACCCATGGGTTTGACAATTTTTTTTTTAAATTTATTATTAAATTGAGTAGAAAAAAATATAAATATTAATATATTAAAAAAACCTAAAAATTAGTATCAATGTAATTCCTTAAAGGTAAACAACACTAATAACTAAACAGCAATAGTAATTTATTAGGGTTTGTGTGAACTAATTGGCTTTTATATAGGATAGGAAGAACTGGTTATTTTAAAAAATTTATTAATTATATAATATATATATATATATATTAAATTAGTACTAGTAGGAGGAACTGAGGAAGTGCTGCTCTACAGCTAGTTTTTTTTTTAAAATTATTAAATATATAATATATATTTAAATATATATATAAGTGCTCTACAGCTAGTTTTTTTTTTAAAAATTATTAAATATATAATATATTTTAAATAAATATTAAATATGGGTGGGTCGGGTCAGGTCGGGTTTGGCAGGTTTGTCATTTTTTGACCCAAACCCAACCCGACCCGCTATAAAAAAAAAAATTTGTAACCCAACCCAACCCACCAAGCCTTAAAAACCGACCCAATCCGGCGGGTCGGGTTGGGTCGGGTCGGGTTTGGCGGGTCGGGTTGGGTTTTCTGCACACCTCTACACAACAATCTCATTAGGTGTTGATTGTCGCTGGAAGTTTAAAACTGTAAAGGCATTATTTATGTTTGTCAAGTCAAAATTTTTAGTATTAAGATAATCTTTTGTAACAAATTATAGTCAGAGCATTATGAATTCACAAATTTTGGATTGCTTCCATTTCCAAATTCCTCAATTTTGTCCAGTTTTCAGCTGTGTGATAAGGAGCATAAAGAGTTTTTTCTTTTTTGTTTATAACAATTAGAGAAATGGATTCGAACTCAAATTCTCTGCCATGAATAATTAGACAATATTACTGTGTCATAAGACTCAAGACAGACCCATAATAAAAAATTAAGGAGAGAGAGAGAGAGAGATTTCACTTAATTAGTACTGATGAAGGAAATATCATTATAATTTTGTTTTTCTAACTCAATAAGGAAAGGGGGTAGATTCCATGGCAGACTGACTCGCCTTCTTCTCCTTCTTTAATTTTATTTTTTCTAGGAACCAACTCGCCTTCTTTCTTTTACACCTTATATGTATATTTTTTATTTTTTGTTAGCGTAAATGCACTTTTTGTCCCTATATTTTGGCTTTTTTTCATTTTAGTCCCTATATTTCCATTTCACCACTTTTAGTCCCTAAACCAATTAACACGTGTTATTTTAGTCCTTTTCGTTAGTCAACAGATTGAAATAACTGAGATGACTAACGGATGGATTAAAATATTATTAAAAATTCACTGTAGCACTCATCAGATTAAAAAAAAAAATCAAGATTTATGTTCATCTTCAACAAGAACACCAAAGAACACAGACCCAGATTTTAAATATAAGAACACATGCCCAGATTTACTTGCATTTTCTTGCCCTTTCTTGTCAACCAAACACAAACACAAATCGATCTCTAGCAAGAACACAAACACAAACCTAACAGCAGATCTTCTCAGATTTTGTCAAACCACAAAATCCAGATATACAAAATCACAACTTAAACCCAGATTTTCTCATCTTTCAATCAACAACGAAACCTCCAGCAAATAAAATTCATAAACCCATAAAATTCAGCATAAAAACACCATAAATAAATAAAAAAAATCATAAATTCCAAAGCCCCCATCCTCAAACCCAAGCAATACGATCTCTGATCGTGCCCAACCTTCGCCGGTCTGATCGTGCCGCAGGTTCAGGCCTCAGCCTTACCGAACCGTCATCGTCTTTGCCATAGATCTACACCATCGAGAAGCTAACACGATCTCTGATCTACAAACCTAACCAAAGCCGAGAAGCTAACACCGATCCTCAAAGCCGAGAAGCTAACACGATCTCTAATCTACAAACCCAACCAAAGCTGAGAAGCTAACACCGATCCTCAAAGCCGAGAAGCTAACACCGATCCTCAAAGCTGAGAAGCTAACACAATCTCTGATCTATAAACCAATCTCGTCGTCGTCGCCGTTGCCTCCTTCAGACCCACCCACCGATCTTGCCGCTATCAGACCCACCCGCCGATCTCGCCGCTGTCAGACCCACCCACCCATCTCGTCGCTGTCAGACCCACCTGCCCATCTCGCCTCCTTCAGACCCACCCACCAATCTGTGGTCCTTTACCTCTCTCTTTCTCTCAATCTATCTCTCCCTCTCCCTCTCTCACGATCAATGCTTATTTTTGAGGAAGACTGAATCTTTTTTGTTATGTTTTTTTGTTGATTTGGTTTATATATTTAGATTTCCTATTATAATATTACAGTAGAGGGTATGTGTTTTTTGGTGTTCTTGTTGAAGATGAACATAGATCTTGAT
Source organism: Notholithocarpus densiflorus (assembly GCA_030021035.2). Lineage (NCBI taxonomy): Eukaryota > Viridiplantae > Streptophyta > Magnoliopsida > Fagales > Fagaceae > Notholithocarpus > Notholithocarpus densiflorus. Next base: position 4,834,128 of record JARYZH020000003.1, read on the forward strand.
TTTTTTTTTTTTTAATCTGATGAGTGCTACAGTGAATTTTTAATAATATTTTAATCCATCCGTTAGTCATCTCAGTTATTTCCGTCTGTTAATTGACGAAAAGGACTAAAATAACACGTGTTAATTGGTTTAGGGACTAAAGTGGTGAAATGAAAATGTAGGGACTAAAATGGAAAAAAGCCAAAATGTAGGGACTAAAAGTGCATTTACGCCTTTTTTGTTTTATCTAAAATTTTGATATCTAAGATTGAGAAAAATGAAAATATGGATATGCAAGTGAATATTGGGTGAAATTACCTTCCTCTCTAAAAAAAAAAAAATGGAAGTGGTTTGTACAATTTTTTTTTTTTGGGTTTGAGGTTTTTATTTTTATATATTTTAAATTATTGCTTACAACAAATGGGAGAGGAGGTATTGCATCCAAATTCTCCTTATGGGATAGATCAAGCAATGTTATTGAGTCATGCATATGAGACTGTTGGCATAATTAGTGAGTTATGAAAAGCTAAAACATCTCTCCCCACTAATATTCACTCAAAAAACAATAAGGAATTGAAAAGTTAGTCTCCATTCCAAATCTCATTACTGGTTCAGTTCCTTTACTTCAGATAAAATGGGTGTATGAATATGTTAGTAGTAGATATGATAAAAATTATTAAATCTTCAAAAAGAAAATTGTATGCTTCTATACCATCTATTTAATGGAATGAAACTCCACCTAATAATCACAACTAAGCATGGCTTTAGTTTATGCGCACTCTTCACACAGTAAAAATCCACATTTTACTATCCCCATTTTAGGCGGATAAGAAAAAGTTTTTCAGGTGAAGATTACATAGGGATTCCATAAGATTATCTTCCTCAATCCCGAAGGAATAATAAGCGGTTTCAACACATTAATTGTCTCGAATTGTAGCGAGTCTTGGATCACTAAACAAAATAAAAATCCCCAGCTTTAATAAATTGCTTCAAATACAAGTTTCACTTTAACAGAAATTAATTAATTAATTTTTTTTTTTGGAATTGTCTAGCACGATATGGCAGCACTATGGTGTTCAGTGTCAGTTTAGGAACAACTTATTTAGTTTTTTGCCGAGAGTATGTGATAGCGCGCTAAAATATACTCAAATTTGGAAAAAATAAGGAAAAAAAAAAAGAAATTTTAAAAAGTTGTACATAAAAATTAAAAGTTAAAAGCTAAACTTATAAGCTCAATCTTAATAACTTTGATACTACTGCTTGAAGTTTTTCGTGAAGTTCAGTCCCCTTAGAGTATTCACAGAGGTGGTGCTAAAAAATATAGCTTTTAGCACCTAAAAAAAACTACTTTATCTATTTTAACTCACAATTTCACAACTCACTCAACATCAATGCTCTTATTTTTCACAACAAAGCTAAACATTATTCATTTATTTATTATTTTTTCTCTCTCTCTTCTTCTTTGTCTCTTCTCCCTCTCTTCTACCCAAAGTCACCATACCCACAACCCCAAAGCAATCACCACCACCATAGCACCATGTCTCCCTCTCTTCAACTCACAGCCACAAAATCCACAATCGAAAATCAATCACCACCATCACAGTCACCAACAGATCGAAACCCACAAACCCACTGATCGGAAACCCACAAAACCTAACAACCCAAACCACCATTGCACCACCACTGCATGCTCAGTTCTCAACCACCATCGCATAGGCATGCCGCCAACCACTAATCTCTTTCTATGCATTTTTTTATAGAGAGTTTAAGTTAGAGAAGAAGAAGAGAGGAGGAGAAGAAGAGAGCAAATAAAGAGAAGGAAAAGAGAGAAATAGAGGAAAAAGAAGGAGAAGAAGGAAGAGAGAAACAATATTATTTTTTAAGAAAAGAAGAGAGAGAACAAAATAAAATAAAAAATATTTTTTATAACTTTGGAGTTACAGTAAGCTGTCGGTTTTGGTAATTTATAGTAGCTTTGATGCTAAAAGTTTTAGCTTTAGCACCATCAATGGAGTATGCATTTTGTTGTTTGTGGTGCTAAAAATAACTTTTTAGCAATATAACACCATCATTGTGAATCCTTTTAGAAGTCTATAATGTTTGTTATATTTTGAGCAAAGGGACTTGTGGGTCTGAAAAAATCTACATTTTTATTGAGCTCCAAGATTTGAACACATGATTGCTTTCTACTATTATATGAAGATATCAATGAGTTTCTTTAGGTGTATGCACGATTCGAACTTAGATCCCCAATTTAAAGATAAGAGACGTTATCAATTGAATTAACTGGAATTCACCACTCGTGTCAAACTTTATAAAGGTAATTTATGACTAGGCTTATGTTTGAATGAGGTTCTTTTTCTAGCTTATTTTTGTTTATTTGTTTAGGTATAACTTTTTAAAACTTTACTTTACTTTTCTAAGTACAATTGCAATTCTACGCAATATTTTTATTGTTAATAAACGGGCACCAAAAATTACATTTCACTGAACAACTAAAAGTTACATAGTTGGCCAATGTGATCAAATTGCTAGGCTAGATTCTCCAAAAAAAAAAAAAAAAAAAGTTGCTAGGCTAACTAAGATTATGTATCCCCAGTCAATTAAGTAGGAAGAGCAAAATTTAGTCTCCTCAACCACACTGAGTGAAGCACCATGTGAATAACATCAAATGGCTTAGCAGGCCTATTTAGCACAAAATGCCTTTGCACTTTCAATACCTTTTTTTGCAGTTTTAAGTACTTCTCATATGGTATCCCTTGTAATATTGTCTTGATCTCGGGTATCCTCTCCACTGGAATTTGTATAGAAAATCGGCTCCAATTAAGGACCTCACTAAAAGGTAAATAATAACTATCAGAAATTATCACAGGGACACATCCCATGTAAATTGCTTCCACAATTCTAGGACTTGCCACTTCAAATCCACTAGGGCATAAGCAATACTTGGCCTGGCCCATTACTTTGGTGTAATTGCGGCCTTTTGGGAGGTACTCATGGACTTGTACATCACTAACTTTGTCCTTCCAATGCTTGAGTAGGATTTTTCGAATTTGTCCATGCTCTCGACCGCCAAAGAAGGCAAGGATTGGACGGTTGTTTGGGGCTTGGCCTTGGTGAGGTGGGCCAAGTGTTCCAAACCGTAAGTAAATTTCAGGTATTGAGACATCTCTTGAGGGTCGGAATCCTTCAGAGGTATTGGCATTGCAGAGGACCTTCATGAAGTTCTTGAAGAGCTGAGGATTGACATCTGACACATCTGGTGCCTGAATTATGAAATAGGAATTTGAACATTAGAAGAACATTACTTGAGTCAGTATTGAGGAGGCTTGAACTTAGCAAGTTTTAGTTATTTTAGGGGTTTTTTTTTTTTTTTTTTTTTTTTTTTTTGGCTACAAGAAAAAATAGAGTTTACTAAACACAAGATGGATACCAACTCTTTTTTTTTTCCCTCTATTTTTTGCAATAAATAAGTTCAAAGATGTAAATTTTTATATAATTTTTTTCACAAACTGATAAGATGATATGTTATAATAAGTACTAATAAAAGTACCATTTGTAGGCTTATGTGAAAGTGATGTTGCTCTAATATCAACTTATTATGTCAACAATAAATCATGAAAAATTAGATATTCCAAGAATTATTGTACAAACTATAAAGTAAGATAAATATGCAAGTAAAATGTATATTGTACTCGCTAACACGAAAAAAGATTTAGTAAATTCATCATTTGGCCTTAACTTAGCATGTGTATTTTGACATTGAAAAGCCTTACTTCTTCTTGAGAATGCAATGTACAGAAACAATAGATACGTGATCTTCAAAAAATTAGAAAAGCTTCATGTGCCCCCAAGATACCATACTTATTTTGCAAAAGATAGACAATCATCACTAAGAAAACAATGAACTAAACGTACGTACCCAATCGTGACATGAGAGCATGAAATGGTCAGCACCACTGCTTCTGTTCCAATAAGGGTGCTTATCTGCTACGATCTTAATGTAGTCAGTTACAATCCTTTGCAGTCGATCACGATAGTAGTCAGTTTGCGTGGTGATAGGCATATAAACATATTTGACAATGTTGAATATGCTAAAGGGCATGAAAAATACGTGTGCCTCTTCGGGATGGCTAGCCCTGAAGGGGCTTTTATCCCTTTCTATTTCATCGATGAATTGCCCTTCTATGGCGTATACGTGGTTCAGTGGCCCATCGTGGACCAAAGGTTGCTCTCCTTCATTGTAGGTCCACACCTTGAACCTCTTCACCATCTCTATGTGACTCCTGAAGTGATTACTTATAAATAAACTTTGTTACTAATCCATATTTTTTTTTGCACATGAATTTATATTTCATTCAGAAGGAATTGACTCATTGAATCATTGAAAACCCAATGTACAATTATAAGGTAACATTAATATCTGGATCATAGTAAAAGTAGACAATGGCTTATATGTCTTGAATTGTTTGGAAACGAGATATATAGATGTATCTTTCGAAGACTTACCCAAGAATATTACAGAGAAAATATCAATTGGAAATGAATTCATCTCTTGTTTTATGTTAAATAATAAATATTACACTATATACTGTCAGATACTAAAGATAAAATCTTAATTGTGATGTGGATTAAAGTAACTTGAATGTTGTAAACTTAACTGATGAAAAGCGTATGAATTTCTGTAAATGGATCCTCTAGGGATAAATCTCTCTTCCTTCTCACTTGTATAGTTCCTTGACTGAATCGCTTCACGAATCGCAGCCCTTGCTTTAGCTAAATCTTCTTCAATTTTCTTTACACTTGTTTTCTTCTGTTCATAGCAAAAATATTAACCACAAAATTCAACGGTAATCATTATACTACAAACAAGTGAACAAAGATAACTTCACTCAAAGAACTATAATTGCTCTTACTTTGGTACTACTAGCCTTGTGAGTACTGCTTTTATTCATAGAATAATTTGTAAACCATCTTGGGAAACTCGTATAGAATAATTTGTAAACCATCATGGGAAACTCGTATTAGGGTTGTGTCCTTGGTTTTTCTAAGATTGGATGGGGTGAAAGAAGAATAAAAGTGATTGGAATGGTACTCTTCGTTTAAGGCAGAAGAGGAGGAGAAGGAGGAGAAGGAGATGGATAAGAAAAGATGGAACTCATGGAAGTAACACTAAAGATATGGAGCTGCAGCTGAAGCCTGCAGTCATGGTTTCAGCTCTTTTGTCTCACTTTTCTGTGGGAGAGAGGAAGATATGGGGAAGATCATATATGAGCTAGAGGAGAAGTTGCATGCAAGCTTTTTGTAATCTTCTGTTATAGAGAGGAAGATTTTGACTAGTAAATGACCTCCAGCATAGTCATGTGACTTACATTTAATTACATTTGAATAAAAGAGTACTGGTCACTGATATCGATAATCAAAATATGTTAAAGCATTAATTGATGAGTTTAACTTAGCCAATAACAAAAATGGTTGGCGCTATGGTGGAATCGTGTACAAAAAAAAAAAAAACCATATTGCTATCATGATGTTTGTTACTGGACCTAAATAAAACTAGGTGGTTTTATCGGGGAAGACAATTTCGTACCGTATCGACCAGTACGGCCGGTATTTACCGTGCCGGAACCTTAGTCGGTAAAGAAATACTAGCATTTTGTACCTGTTTAAATACCGGTTGTATCGGAGTTGTTTTAGCCATACCGAGATATATACTTAATTTCGGCCGATTAATGGATGCCGGACCGGTACCAAAATTACACACCAAATGCTTTTTTCTTTCCCCTCACGCCGGTCATACTTACTACCTCCTTTCTTCTCTAACTCCTCTTTACACTAATCATGAAGACATGCTGTTTGGTGGAGAACGGCAACGCCGGTGAACATCCGGCAAGCTATGACTCCTTGAGAAGGGGCTGAAAGTCTAAAGCTTTAAAAGATGGGTCATGCTAACGGATGCTCTTAGGGTCCGTTTGGTTGGGAAGATTGAAAAGTAAGAGAATAGAAAATAGAGGGAGGATGGAAAAGTGGGAGGATAGAAAAATTTTTAGTTTTCCTCATTTGTGTTTGGTTGAGAGGGTGGAAAAGTGGAGGGATGAAAAACTTTTTGGTTTAGTTGAAAATAAGGTTTGTATAAATTTACTATTATGTCGCTCTTAAATAAAACAAAAAGTAATACATTATACTTTAAAAAAAATTGTGTATAGATGAAAGTGGACATTTCAAAAAATAGCATAAGAAATCATCCAAAAGTGTTTTCTTAAAAACATAATAAAAATAAAAATTAAGAAAAAAAAAAAGAAGGAAAAGAAGAAAAACCCACCACCTGACAAAACCAAAGAAAACAAAAAAAAAAAAAACAAAAACAAAAACAAAAAGCCAACGTTACAAAGGACAAGTAAAAAAAAAAAAAAAAAAAAAAAAGCCAGAAACGTTAATTAGAGATGAGGGCAGTTTTGTCCAAATATTTTTCCCACTTTTCACTCCAAATTTCTTTCCAATTTGGAGAGATTGTATTTTGAAAGGGGAGGAGAGAAAACTTGTGGCTCCACCACTTTTCTCTCCCCCTCCCCTTCTCAACCAAACAGTAAAAAATGTCATTTTCCAGCCTATTTTCCTCTCTCTATTTTTCATCCTCCCTGTTCTCACCCCAACCAAACATACCCTTAGGACAATGGTTAACAATCCATTTGAAGAAAGTTTTGACACCACTTTTATGAGAAATAGAAAAAACTGTAAAATATTAATTAATTTTTTTTTTTCTTTTCTCATAAAAATTTTCTTTAAATGAATTATTATTCATTACCCTAAGAGCATTCATTAACATTTCTCTTACAAGAAAGACAGGGTCTGAGGTGAAGTGAAGATGAGGGCGTGTTGGAAATTGTAATGACATTGTTGGCCGTAGGTCTTACACGTATGATGTGGATCAGAAAAAGAAAAAAAAATATATGTATATATATTTATATATATATATTATATATTTATATATATATATATATATATAAATATATATTAATAGAGGTGGGAGCTAGGGAAAAGGCATCAGGCGTGTGGGTTGTGTTGCATGAAAAATGAAAAGAAAAGAAAATTAAATGGAGGTGATATAATCATATAAATGAGGAAAGAAGGAAAAATAAAGGCAATGAATGCTGGGCTGGTACGGAATGGAAAAAAAAAAAAAACTATAGTTTTTGGCTTAATTATTACTAAAAAGAAAAATAATATAAGTATGGTAAAAGTTTATTTTGTATAGATTGATATATTTTATTTAAATTGTTTTTTTATATGTCAATAAACATAATAAAATAATTTTCTAAAAAAAATATAATAAAATAACTATTATTATATTTTATTATATATATTTATAAAAATAGCAATAATTCTAAAACGGTACACTGGTATTGATCAATACCAGTGTACCGATATATATCGTTCTCTAAACCAAATTGAAACAGCCTTTAATACGAAATTGACTCTTAGGTTTTACACAATCAAACACTCTTTTTGAGATCATGAGATGAGTGAGCAAAGAATAAGGATTTTTTCTATGAAGTACAGAGAGAAAAGGCAAAAGGTTTTCTCTCTAAATAGCATGTAGATTTCTGTAAATGGAACCTCTCTAAAGGTAAAGATCTCTTTCTTCCAGGACGTATATATCTTCTTCTCCAAACTGCTTCACGTATCACGGCCCTTGCTTAGCTAAGCATACTTCAATTATCTTTAAGCTATTTTTCTTCTGGTCATAGCTTTTACATTAACCAAAAAAAATTCAAAATACAAGTAGCAACGATCAAACAACGAGCAATAGCAATCATAAAATTTTAAACAAAAACTTAGCAAAATTTAGATGTTTCTTACTTTGATATTACCAGCCTTATGTGTATTGGAATTGGTTGAAAGAAGCCCATCTTTGGAAACTTGTTGTGGGTTTGTGTGGTGGCTTTTTCTAAGATAGGAAGGGGTAAAGAGAGTGGAATAGTCTATGTTTAAGGAAGAGGAAAAGAAGAGGAAGAAAAGAATTAGAGAAAATGGAATAATTACAAAAGATATGGAGCAGCTGAAGCCTGCCATGGCTTCAGTTTTTTTTTTTCTGTCTCAATCTTATGTAGGGTTTTCTTTTAAAGAGAGATGAAGATATATGGGAAATACCATATATAGGCTGCAAGAGAAGTTGCATTAATGTTGCAAGCTTTAGCTTGCCAACATTTGCTAAATCAAAATTTATATGGGGAAGTGTTTGACAATCACATGTGATATAATTATGCTAATGGATAGTAATTATATAATATTCTTGGAATACCATAAATACATATTTATTCCTCTCACATAATAGTAGGTCACACTAATTAAATTTATGACTCCTAAAGTATTTAGTAATTTTCCATGCTAATGGCCCTTCACTAGTCAAACACTTCCGAACTTTAACTAGTGAAATGCCTTTTTGCAGACTCATGTGATTTAGTACAATTTTACATTTTAATTACATTTGAATAAAGAGCAGTCTCTCATATCGATAATCATTGTATTTAACTATGTTGATAATAGAGTAAATTTGCAGCATGCAAATTAATGCAATGGCAACAAAACCAAAAAAAAAAAAAAAAAAAAAAAAAAAAAAACGAATTTCTTCCACATGAGTATGGGTGCTACTTTTGGTAGAATAGAAAGTCAAGGAAAAATCATGCCAATGTACGTTCACCCAATAAGTGTAAGATCCAGAATTTTTATGGCTTGAAAAGGGCCAAAAATTCCATCAAGAATGGCATTTTATTTTCAATCAATCCCTTCGTGATTCGTGAACAGGGAAATCCTAATGCCAACAAATCCGCTAAGGTATTTCTCCCACTTCTAATTTTAAAATTTAAAATTATTTAAAAGAGAATGAGAATAGAAATGTATATAGATTGATGGATTGGTCAGCAATATCATACAAAATATTTAAATTAAAAACAAAACATTATACTGGGATTAGAAATTTAGTTAGAAATTTTTGTAGTATTACTTATTATTACTATCTTAATTGCAATGAAATTTTTCATAATTTTATTTCGAGTTAGAGAGCACTTTTTTTTTGTCGTTCCTTTCTTCTCTTTGGATTGGAAAATAGAATTGAATAAATAAAAAATACAAAGGAGGTTCATGTTTTTCGGATCCCCCCCATTGGGCTATCAAACATGTCATAGGTGATACTAGAGTTGTTTTTTATTATTTCACTTATTGGGTTGTAAATCATACTTATAGGGAGGCAAATTTTGTTGCCCATAATTTTATAATAATGTTATTATTATGGATTTTTTTTTAATATAAAGTAGAGGTATAGGCATTTTAGAGGAAAAAAAAGGAATGTTATGGAGATTTGTTAAAATTAATTAATGCTCCGTTTTTGAAGTAAAATATTTTCAAATGTAAAATATTTTACACATAAAAGATTTTACCGATCCCTTTGTTTTAAAGTAAAACATTTTTAATAAAATATTTTTAGGTATTTAATATGACAAGTAAATTTTTTCAAGCAAACCACCAAACTGGTGGCTCAGCCACCAAAGTCCCTGGTGTCATAGGTGCAATGATCAGATCTCCAAACCCGGTAGTCGAAATGGTGGCGTTGAATATATAGAATTATATACATTCTTGAACAAATGTGTACTTCAAATATATAGAATTGTGTGTATTCTCGAAAAATATTGTATAAATTGAATATACAAAATTGTGTACATTATTTGAAACTGTACATGATGAGTATACAAAATTTTGTACATTTTTTTGAAATATTGTGTTCCTCGAATATATAAGTTGTATACATTTTTTGAAATTGTGTACGTTAAATATACAAAATCGTCTGCATTCTTTAAAGACTAATGTGCGTTGAATATACTGATTGTGTATATTGAAATGTGTACGTTCCTTGAATTTGTGTGTTTTTTTTTTTTTTTTTTTTTTTGATTGAAGGATTTGTGTTCATTGAATATACAAAATTGTGTACGTTGAATGTACATAATTGTGTACATTCTTTGAAGAGTTGTGTATGTTGAATATACATAATTTTGTATAATCTTTAAAATTGTATACATTGTATATACATAATTATGTTCATATTTTAGAAATTGTATACATTGAATATACAAAATTGTATACATTCTTTGAAAATTTGTGTACGCTGAATATATAAAATTGTGTACGTTGAATATATATAATTGTATTCATTCTTTAGAAGATTGTGTGCATTAAATATATAAAATTGTGTACATTCTTTGAAAAGTTATGTACGCTGAATATTTAGAATTGTGTATATTATTTAAAACTGTGTATGCTAAATATTTAGAATTGTACATGTACGTTATTTAAAATTATGTACATTGAATATAGAAAATTGAGTATATACTTTGAAAATTTATGTACACTGATTACAAAATTGTGTATATTTTTTGAAATTGTGTACATTGAATATACTGAATTATGTACATTATTTAAAATTATGTACTATGAATATTGTGGACGCGAGGGGGGTCAAAAGAATCGCCACCTAGTTTTTGCAATGGCCTAATAATCATATATATAGCGTCCTTTCATGGGAGGACTTTTTGATTTTACTACCAGAGATATGGGTTCGGAGTTAAGGTATGGTCTTGGGAAGGTATTAGGCACCCAAAACCACCCAACCCTAAGGTTGGCTTTCCATCATTGTGTCTTATATTTTAACCCTATTAAAGGCACACTCAATATTGTTATTCTAACTCACACACACACACTAACATTCATCTAACAATCAACATGGCATCAATCATCCCAAAAGAGCTAATCATACATCTATCATGCTTACAAACAAAGACCTACCATTCATCTAATCATGACATCACATATCAAAGGTCCTAACATTCATCTAGCATGGCATCTGTAAGGTTGAATTTATTCAATTATGTGTTGGCTTTATTCCGTGCCAAATTTGCTTGTAATTCAACATTTAGATACCTTGTATTTAGGTGGGAATAATGTAAGGGTTGTGTGTAAGAGAGTGTGAAAAATTAATCAAGTGTGTGCATCAAAATGCTTCTCACAACTGGACCTCGCGACTGACTCGCAAGTGGTGACTCACCAGAATCCAACACATGTGTGAAACATGCAGGAAGTTGAAGGGTCAAGACAGCTGGATCACTATAGAAAAAAAAGTACAGTTTGGCCATTCTGTTAACTGGCGATTGGAACTCGCAACTTGTCCCAGTCGTGAGTGACTCGCTAGTGCACCCTATTTTGCAGCAAAATGACTTTTCACATTCCTTCTCACACCCTACTATAAATACCCTTATACCCATGAAATGTAAAGAGCTTCTAGGGAGAATTTTGAGAGATAAACCCTAGAGACAACAAGATTGATTCATCCACAATCTTATACCTTTGATTCTCCAAATTCCTCTTCTCTCACCCTCTTCATTGTCATACTCTTGAGAGGATCTTTAGCCAAATCCTTACCTCACTATATTCATATCAGTGAGAAGGTTATTGGTGTTTAGGAAGTAGTTCAAGAGAGAACCAATTCATTTTGGTTGATGCAATGGGCTAATTGCGGGATCCGGTAAGTTAGAGAAGACAAGGTTAGACATAACCCTATTGGAGCAAGAAGCTTGGAGGGCTTAGATACATCGGGTAGATTAGGCTTGGAGGGTTTATTGCTATTCATGTATCCTAACTGATTTTCTAGTGGATCATTTTACCGCTTGGAGGGCGGCGAAGAGGTTTTTCACCGAATTCTTCGGTTTTCTCTTCGATAACACGTGCCGGTGTTATCTTGCGTTTGCTTCTCTCTATCCCTTACTCTTTGCTTTTAATCACTGATGTGTTGTAATTAAAATTACGACTTAGAGTAGTTTGCATGTTTGGGTATAGCTTATATTTATCATTCCGCACATCTATTGTTTGAATATAAGCTTTGTGTTGGTTATTTTGTAATTGGGGGTCTGAACATTCACTAGTGTTTTACACACTAAGTGAGATTTCAACATCAAAACATTCATCACATCACCAACCCTAATCATACATCTAAGCATGCTTTATCATAAGCTCCATGTTATTCATCCAAGGCAGCAATCATGGCAAAAACACAAATATAGAAAGATCTAAGCAACATGTGATTATATTTATACATTGGAAATACTCATCCAAACAAGCACGTTCATATGCATTATCAAAGCAAGATCATATCACAAATGCATGAACAATACAAATGCATGACTTATCCTTACTTACCTTGCAACAACTCAGCACCTATGGCATCATGCATGAGCATGTGAATGCATGTTCATAGCATTAAAGCAATAAAACCCTAATTCTAACATGTGAAAGCAAACAAAAAAATAACATGTGAAACAAAGACTTTGAAAGCATAAAAACATGGAAAAAGAAGCTGAACAAGACAAACATGTGAAGGCAGAATCAAAAACAGATAAATAAAATTAGGGTTTCTGGGCAAGTTCATGTGCACGCATAAACAAGCCTACGTGTGCAGGCAAGATTATGCGTACGCAAGTTTCTGTCTAGAAACCCTAGAAACACAACAAAGACTTAAAACACTAAATCTAACATCCTAACATGCATTTTAAACATACAAAAGCATAAACCTAAACTGCACAAACATAATAAAACATATTATAACAAGAAACTGAGGCAAACAAAAAGATTAAAGAGCAGAAAATGAAAGAAAAGAAAAAGAAGGGTTTAAAACTAACACCTCAAAGAAAAGCTCTTCAAGCTTGATTTTTTACTGTTCCACTTAATCAAATCTATTCACAATTCAATAAAACAGTGATTAGTAATCTTAAACTCAAAGATCAAGGTCAGAAAAGGCCCTAATCAAAATAAATTTGACTTGAGGGTGTTTTGTGAAAAACTCCCTCTTTGATTCACTATTTGTAGTGAATCTTAATGTTTTCCAGTGAAATTTCTGTGTGTTTTGAAAATATACCATGTAAGGCTACTTATAGTGTGAAAAAAAGGGGTTTGGAATGACTCCCAGACGATATGGGATTCGTTCCAAACCTTGACATAAATGCAGAAAACTTGTCTTGTATAGTTTCTAGAAATTGCTATGCGTGTGCGAGATCAGGGCTACGTACGCATGCAAGAAGTTGCGTGCATAGGCTGATTCTTGCGTGCGCATAGTGAAAGTTTCCTTTGGCCTTATTTTTCAAAAATAGGTTTATTTGCTCATTAAAAGTTATATTTTTAATTTTAACACTTCTCAAGTCAATTTAACTTCTGATTGGGCCCTAAACCAACCTTGGATCTTAGAATTCAGCATCATTAGGGAACAGGGGCTCAAGTTGTAAGGGGTACAAAATGCGGTGGCTACAAATATACATAATTGTCTAAATTCTTTGAAATTGTGTAACTTGAATATACATAATTTTCTACATTCTTTGGAATTGTGTGTTAAATATACATAATTGTATTTATTCTTTGAAAAATTGTGTAGATTGAATAGACAAAATAGTGTACATTCTTTGGAATTGTGTATACTGAATATGCAGAATTGTGTACATTTATATGAAAAATTGTATACATTAAACATACAAAATTGTGTATATTCTTTAAAGTTATGTATGTTGAATATACAAAATTGTGTACATTTTTTGAAAAGTAGTGTATGTTAATTATTCAGAATTGCATACATTATTTGAAAATTTGTGTACATTAAATATACATAATTGTGTACAATCTTTGAAATAGTGTACGTTGAATATATAAAATTTTGTAAATTCTTTGAAAATACAGAATTTTGAACATTCTTAGAAATTGAGTATATTCTATAAAAAAAAAATTATACATTAAATATAAAGAATTGTGTACAACTTTTGAAATTGTGTATGTTGAATATATAAAATTTTGTAAATTCTTTGAAAATAAAAAATTTTGAACATTCTTTGAAATTGTGTATATTCTATAAAAAAATTGTATACATTAAATATAAAGAATTGTGTACATTGAATATATGAATTTCTTACATTCTCTAAAAAGTTTTGTACATTCTTTGAAATCATGTACGTTGAATATACTGAATTGTGTACATTCTTTAAAAAATTGTATACATTGAATCTACATAATGATGAAAATTTGTGCATCTCTCTAAACTAACCTGCTTTGCAGATAGGGTTGGATGCAAAGTTTGTTGTGGATCTATTGAAAAAGGATGAGGGAAATCTATATTGTAATGATTTCATTGTGGCTAATTGCAAAGAATGGCTTAAAAGAATTCCGCTATTCAAAATTCATCACCATTATAGGGAAGCTAACAAGTGTACCGATGCACTTACTAGGAGGGGAGGGTTTTATCTAAGGATTTTTTTTTCCTCTGAAGTCCATAAGCAAATGCATATCTACTACTTAGTTTAGACTCTCCTAGGACTTTGTATGATCATAATATTTGTTTTAGTTTGTTCGTTGTTTAGTTATTGAAATTTCTATTTTTACCAAAATAAGAAAAGGCAGGTGAAATTATCAACTTTTATCCTTAAAGAATAAATAATAATAGAGCAATGTTATAGGCATAAAAAATTTCACAATAGTTGAGTTGAAAAACCTTTATTAATTGGCGAAAATACACTTATGGTCCTTACATTTTGGGCAAATTCTCATTTTGGTACCTACTTTTTGGTCGCACCTATATCAGTCCCTGAAATTGAAAATTGTTTCTATTTTGGTTCCTGCTATCATCTTAGTAATGAGAAAAGCAGACGTGGCAAATAGAGCGCACTGCAGCTAAGCTTCACCATTAAAAAAAATATTTTACCAATCCCATGTGTCATTAGCCCCTATGCCCGGTCAACTTCCCACCACAAAAATGACCCATGTGACCTTATCATCAACCACCCACATGTGTGGGAGGTTAGAAATAAAATCCCAAATCAAAAAACAAACAAAATCCTAAATCCCTATTCTCACCATCCAATTTAAGCTCACAATTCTCACTCGTTTACCTAAAAAACCAAAATCCCAGAAAGGAAACACCAAAATCATTGAACTACGATACCGAAACCCCAAAATCCCAATCAAAAAATCGAAATCATTTAATCCAGGATCTGAAATGGAAGAAACACTATGATTTGAAGAAGCCATCCACTAGGAACAAAAATTTCCAAATTGAAATGAATAAACGATTCAGACTCTAGGACATTAAAGTGAGATTCAGAGGTGCCATCCACTGGGTATCCCATTTTAAAAGGTAAGTTTTCTTACTCTCTCTCTCTCTAACTTTTTGTCTGTACTCATTCACTAGGAACCACTCATTTATATTGTTTCTTGTTATGCTTTTACATATTTGGTATTTGGATAATGTTTTTTGACTGTTTGTTGGTGTCTTTCTGTTTGCTATTTATGTGTCAAGGTGGTCCTTGTGTTCCCTGTTAGCATATGAAAGTGACTAAAATATTGAGTTGCTTTACACTATGTAAAATATTGTTTTGACTATTTGTTTTATATTATTTACATATTCTTGGGTAAATATATTATGTCATGTCCTGTTGTTTATACGTTAAAATTGTTTGTTGGGCTTTTTTTTTTATTTTTAATAATGTTGTGATTGAGGGTATTGGCAAGGAGTTTGGATATATATGACAAACTTGGTAAATGGTCATAAAGAGATTCATGTATTTGTATAGCATCCAGTAGATGAGCCTATTCTATTTAATGAAGCCGAAGAGGAGGAGGTTGAAGTTGATTCCATGCATTGAGGTAGAAGTAGAGCCCATGGATAGCCTTTGGGATTAAGTGAACCTGAAGATGATTTTTATTATGGGTATTTTGATAATCATGATGGTGGTGGTGATGGTGATTTGTAATCAGACTCAACTCTCACACATAAACAAAGCCCAACAAACAGTTTTAATGAATAAACAACAGGACAAGATATAATATACTTCCTAATGATAGGCCAAGAATGTATTGACCTATTTGGTAAATTAATCAATTAATTAGTCAAGTGAAATTAATTAGATTCAATTATATGCAATAAGCGTGGTAACACAAACAAATCACCAACTAAGTTAAATACAGGGGAAAATAAATTTGACACAGGTGATTTTTTACGAATGGGGAAAACTATCGAGGCAATACCCCACCGGGTGAATTTAAGGTAACCACTCCCGAGAATCTACTATTATCAAAACAAGCGATTACAAGTAAAAAAAATCTTAGTACCTAATACCAACCTACAGTTGAACTTTTACCCCAATACCCAATTGGACTTGCAATGTAGTGACAATCTCTCCTTTCAATGCACGGCTCCAAGTACGTGACTAACAAATCGATGCACGGATCTCAATACGTGACTAACACACCAACTTGAGAAAGATGTTGGCTACAAAGTTTTTAAGTTCATCCACACGATGAAGATCAAGAAGTTCCTTGGTTACAAAACCCTTGACGCAAAGACGCAATAGCTTCTACAAAGAAAGATGAACTAGGGCAAATTGTCTTCGGTCACAATTTGAGTGAATAATCACTTTGCATCAAGTTGCATCACCTTAGAAGGCCCTTAAAATAATCTTTATATATGTTTAGGGTTGTGAGAAAAGAGACTCTACACAAATAGCTTTGTCACGACCCAAATCCATGGAACATGAATTTAGATGCATGACTAACTTGTTGAACTTAGATAACTTAATAAACATAATTAATCCAAAATAATTTAAACTCCAAAGAAACAATGCTCTTAATAAATAATCTCTTACAAAAATCTAATCGCCCCAAATTGGAAATAATCTCCAAAAACATGAATTACAAAATAAAGGTAACTAAAATTCTATAAGTCTTCAATTCATACTGAAGTCGCCTACAACTTCCATGCTCTACCTTGCACCTTACAAGCGACCCGAAGGTTCTATATTCTCAACTACACTTTAATCTAAAAAATGGTAATTGATGGGGTGAGCCACACATCTAGTAAGTAATTATACAGAATACACAACGGAATAGAGTCAAGCAAAGCACGAGTTTGATTTCATAATTTCACTCAAAATATCACATATAGTTTTCCAAACATATAGAGAACCACTTAATACATATATAATCAAATCTTAAAGTCATTCGAAAACACATACATATAATTGATCAGAGCACATGTCACATATACACATCACATATTCTCACATACAATCCTGTGAGCGGATACCAACATCTAACCCCTGCTGGTGAGGGATCAACACATATTCTCACATACAATCCTGTGAGCGGATTTACACATAAATCTGATCAATTCTAAAAACATTCATTTTGAGTCACATATCACCAAACAAAATATATACAAAATAGAATAATTTGCTTAACATTAACAATTATTCCAAATAGAAAGGCATAGCAAATATTACAATATCGAATTGAACATAAATCAAAGGATGCTTGACTCTCTTAGGGAACGAATAAGAACTGAAGAGTTTATATAAATATGATTACAATTCTTGCATAAGTTTGAAAACCCAATTTGCTAAAGGAAACGTCTTAAATACCATTTGAAAAATAAGAATATGACTTGAAATCACTTGGTTTTAAACAAACTTAAAGAACAAGAACCTTTTTAGAAAACTTACATTGAAACTCAATTATTTACGGAAAATAGTTTAGTTTAGAAATCATCTTTTAAATGAGATTTGGACATTCAAAACTTATTTAAAATTCGAAGTATCTCTTTAAAGCATTATTTAATAGTCGAAATTTCTCTTTCAATGATATAAAAATACTTTTGACAAACTTTAGAAAATATAAGTTTGAAATACAAAACTTTTGAAAACTTTTAACTTCTAAGAACCTAAAGAATAAAACTTGTGCATATTATGCATAATTACTTACAGCACTTGAATCACTCTGAAAGTCCAGCTGAAACACCCTCCAAATAGTCTCAAAATACTCTTAAATAGGACCTATAATCAGTCATGGAAATATACTTAATATCTTCTGGAAAATATAAAGCTTAAAGAACTATACAAATAGACTCACTAGGATTAAACTTTGCTGAACTAATAACACTTTTAACTCTAAATTAACGTTTCTCTGCCCAATGATATTCTAACCCATAATATTCCATTGCATTAATCTAAACTCATATTGCCATGAGTAATGCAATAGCAACCCTTTAGGATTTAATATATAACCCCAAAACAAATAGTGGGCCGAAACTAATATGATCCTGTTCATTAACATTCATTGACCTACGGATCTAATATGAGAATTTGGTAAGAAAATCTAAAATTTGTCCTTATCCTTTTTAAGATATTTGTAGACATGTTGAACCCTTAAATGGTTCATTGTGTTTGGAAAAAATAGTCAACACCTAGGCAATAGACTATTAAGGCCATTAATCATCCATCAGAGGACTTGGTCTTTGACAAAATGGGATTTCACGTGTGGGGTAGGCTGCAATTTTTCCAGCAAATCAAGTTTTATGATATAATATAAATCAACAGCCCCAAAAGTTTTCTTATAGGCCTACTAAAGTGACGCTAGCCTTATACATGATTTAAACAATTTCGGCTTTTGTTCTAGGGTCCGAACAGTGGCAGCCTAAGATTCCAGAATAATTGAAATAGTACAAAATCATAATCTAAAAAAATTACCAATTCAACAATCTACACATCACTAAAGTTTTCCATAATAAAATTCTAACTCCTTAATTCTTGTTTCTAACGGAGAGAAATCATACCTTGAACAATCTGATTACTTCTTCAATTGTATGTGCTCTAAACTCTAAGGAAAACGTCTTAGCCTCTTTGATAAAACCCTTTCTATGAAAACCCTGACTGTCTCTTCCTCTACCCTGTAGTTTGTATTAGAGATGTGGGCTTAGTGGGGTAGCGGGCTGCAGTTACTAATAAAATAATACCTAAGGCCCAACAATTATATTTAAAAGAAAACTTAATAATAACCTCAAATAAAAGTATGTGGGGTATTACAAGCTTGGATATGCGTGAAAAACATATCTGAAATCTGAATTTCGTAATTTTCGATAGATACAGCTTTTGTCGAGAGCTGTCAAGAATCACATATTAAATCTTGATAGATACATCTGTTGAGCTATCTGTCGAGTTTTAATGAACAGCACTTCTTCACTTGATTCTTAAACAGATTTACATGGCTTCAATACTAGACTTGAACTCTTGTTCCTTGAAGTATTAAACACATCCTAGATCTACCAAATTACAAGTAAAGTGCGTTTTGTCAAAGGATTAGTCAATTCTATATAACATATGTTCTAACAAGTTCTACATATGTCCTAACACCCAAGAATCTGCAAATAATATAAAACAGACAGTCAAAAAAAATATTTTGCATAGTGTAAAGCAACCCAATATTTACATACTAACAGGGAAAACATGGATCACCTTGACCCATGAATAGCAAACAAAAAGGTACCAACAAACTGTCAAACAACATTATACAAAGACCAAATATGTAAAAGCATAACAAGAAACACTATAAATGAATGAGTACAGATAGAAAGTTAGAGAGAGAGAGAAAACTTACCTTTGAAAATTGGATACTAGTGGATGGCACCTCTAAATCTCACTTCAATGTCCTAGAGTCTGAATTGTTTATTCCTTTCAATTTGGGCATTTTCATTCCCAGTGGATGGCTTCTTCAAATCACAGCGTTCCTTCCATTTCAGATCCTCAATTAAACCATTTTCATTTTTTCAATTAGGATTTTGGGGTTTCGGTATTGTAGTTCAGTGATTTTGATGCTTACTTTCAGGGATTTTGGTTTTTTAGGTAAACAAGTGAGAAGTGTAAGATCAAATTGGATGCTGAGATTGGGATTTAGGGTTTTGTTTGTTATCTAATTTGGGATTTTTTTTTTTGACCTCCCACACATGTGGGTGGTTGATGATAAGGTCTTGTGGGTCGTATTTGTGGTGGGAAGCTGACCAGGCATGTGGGCTAATGATACGTAGGATTAGTAAATTATTTTTTTAATGGTGAAGCATGACAGCAGGGTACTCCGTTTGCCACATTTGCTTTTCCCGTTACTGAGATGACGACAAGGACCAAAATAGAAATGGTTTTCAATTTTCAGGGACTAAAATAGGTACAACCAGAAAGTATGGACCAAAATGAGAATTGGTCCAAAATATAAGGACCAAAAGCATATTTTCACCTTATTAATTCTTATACGGGTTTACCATTAACATCACATTTTTATCTATCACTAATAATTTACCACATCGGCCAGGTGTGAAATTTTTTGTCCATAAATTTTTTTTGGAATAATAAGTAGTTTGTACACCATTTACCTTTCTCTCTTAAAAAGAAGAAGAAGAGAAAAAAAACAATGTTGTTTGTAACTTTGTATGCATTATTAGACATGTTTGAGGTTAGTGAGGGTTTTTTTTTTTTTTTTGCTTACAGCAAATGGGAGGGGAGGTATTGCAGCCAAATTATTCTAATGGGATAGATCAAGCAATTCTACTGAATCATATAAGACTATTGGTATGATTAGTGTGTTATGAAAAGCTAAAACGTCTTTTCCCACTAATATTCACTCAAAAAAAATTAGGGAATTGAAAAGTTAGTCTCTATTAATTTCAAAGCTCATTACTGCCTGGACGGTTTCTCTTCTCAGCTTATCCGAGGTAAAGGATCTAATAGATGTATGATTATATTAGTAGTAAATATGATAAAAATTATTAAATCTTTGAAAAGAAAATTGCTTGTTTCTATATATACCATCCATTTTTATGGAATGAAAGTCCACTTAATCACAACTAATCATGGTCTCCCAGCAAAAATCCACAAGTAACGATCCCGATTTTAGGTGGATAAGAAAAAAAATTTCAGGTGAAGATCGTAGTATAGGGATTCCATAAGATTAATTATCTTCTCCAATCCCAAAGGAATAATCAGCGGTTTGAACACGTTGTTTTATGCATGTACGTCTCAGTCTGTAGCGAGTCTTGGATCACTAAATTTCTTGACCAAAATTAATAAAATCCCTGGCTCTGATAAATTGCTTCAAGTACAAGTTTCACTTTTTTTAACTTTTCTTTTCTAGGTACAACTGTAATTCTACACAAATCTTTTCTTTTTAATAAACGGGCACAAAAAGTTGCTAGGCTAATTAACTAGGATTATGTATCCCCAGCCAATTAAGTAGGAAGAGCAAAATTCACTGAACAACGAAAAGTTACATAGCTGGCCAGTGTGATCAAGTTGCTAAGCTAGATTCTTAAAAAAAAAAAAGTTGCTAGGCTAACTAAGATTATGTATCCCCAGCCAATTAAGTAGGAAGAGCAAAATTTAGTCTCTTCAACCACACTGAGTGAAGCACCATGTGAATGACATCAAATGACTTAGCAGGCCTATTTAGCACAAAATGCCTTCGCACTTTCAATACCTGTTTTTGCAGTTTTAAGTACTTCTCATAGGGTATCCCTTGTAATATTGTCTTGATCTCAGGTATCCTCTCCACTGGAATTTGTATAGAAAATTGGCTCCAATTAAGGACATCACTGAAAGGCAGATAATAACTATCAGAAATGATCACAGGGACACATCCCATGTAAATTGCTTCCACAATTCTAGGACTTGCCACTTCAAATCCACTAGGGCATAAGCAATACTTGGTCTGGCCCATTATTTTGGTGTAATTGGGGCCTTTTGGGAGGTATTCATGGACCTGTACCTCACTATCTTTGTCCTTCCAATGCTTGAGTAGGAATTTTCGAATTTGTCCATGCTCTCGACCGCCAAAGAAGGCAAGGATTGGGCGATTGTTTGCGGGTTGGCCTTGGTGAGGAGGGCCAAGTGTTCCAAATTCTAGGTAAATTTCAGGTATTGAAACATCTCTTGTGGGTCGGAATCCTTCTGAGGTATTGGCATTGCAGAGGACCTTCATGAAGTTCTTGAAGAGCTGAGGATTGTCATCTGACACATCTGGTGCCTGAATTATGAAATAAGAATTTGAACATTTGAAGAATCTAGCCAATATTGAGGAGGCTTGAAGCGTGAAGTTAGCAAGGTTTTTTTTTCCCTCCTCGGGTGCTAATAAAAGTGGTATCACTTGTAGACCTTTTTTTTTTTGGATATAAACACTTGTGGACTTAAGTAAAAGTGATATTACCCCCCAAGTTATATTCTATTTGCATCAGCAACATATTCGTTCAAGTTTTCTGTTAAAATGTTATATAAACTTATCATGTATATTTAATTTCTCTAATAAAATGATGTCAAGTCACATGATAAAAATGATGTGGTATTATTTTATTAAGCAAACTAAACATGTGTGACAAATTTATATAGCACTTAACGGAAAATATGGACAGAGAAAGTGCTGATGCAAACGTAATATAATTTCAAGAATAAAATCTAAAAATCCCAAAATTTTATAGGTTCAGTTTCCACTTTAGTCTAAAATGTATATTGTACTCTCTAACATGAAAAATGACGTAGTCAATTCATCATTTGGCCTTAGCATATATGTATATTTTGACATTGAAAGGCCTTGCTCCTTAGGAATGGCAATGTATAGTGCTAATAGATATGTGATCTTCAAAATAAGAAAAGCTATGTGCCCCAAAGAAAACAATGAGCTTTACCTACCCAGTCGTGACATGAAAGCATAAAATGGTCAGCACCGCTGCTTCTGTTCCAATAAGAATGCTTATCTGCTACGAACTTAATGTAGTCAATTACAATCTTTTGCAGCCGATCACGATAGAAGTCAGTTTTTTTGGTGATAGGCATATAAACAAATCTGACAATGTTGGCTATGCTAAAGGGCATGAAAAATACGTGTGCCTCTTCGGGATGGCTAGCCCTGAAGGGGCTTTTATCCCTTTCTATTTCATCGATGAATTGCCCTTCTATGGCGTAGATGTGGTTCAGTGGCCCACTGTGGATCAAAGGTTGCTCTCCTTCATTGTAGGTCCATACCTTGAACCTCTTCACCATCTCTATGTGGCTCCTGGTATGATTACGTATAAATAAACTTTGTTACTAATCTTTATATAGTTTTCTGTCTTTTATGAATAATTGTATGTTTTGAACATGAATTTATATTTTATTTAGGGATCCGATTAATGGATACCCTTAGGATATATTTTAATAGACTATTTTAAGAAAGTTAATTTTAATATTATTTTTATGAGAAATATAAAAAACTATTAAAAAAATTAATTATTTTTTTCTTTTTCCTATAAAAAATGTTATAAAAAATGCTCTTTAAACCAATGTTATTTGAACATCTGTTAACATTTCGCTTTATTCAGGAGGAATTGAATCATTGAATGCCCAATGTACAATTATAAGGTAACATTAATGTGATGTCTGGAATATAGTAAAAGTAGACAATGTCTAGAATTGTTTGGAAACGAGAGAGATATATAAATGTATCTTTCGAAGATTACCAAAGAATATTACAGAGAAAATATTAATTTGAAATGAAATCATCTCATGTTTTATATTAAATATTACAGTATATCTCATCAAAAAAAAATATATATTACAGTATATACTGTCACATACTGAAAATAAAATCTTAAATAGTGATGTGGATTAAAGTAACTTGAATGCTATAAACTTAACTGATGAAAAGCATATGGATTTCTGTAAATGGATCCTCTAGGGATAAATGTCTCTTCCTTCTCACTTGTATAATTCCTCGACTGAATCGCTTCCCGAATTGCTGCTCTTGCTTTAGCTAAATCTTCTTCAATTCTCTTTACACTAGTTTTCTTCTGTTCATAGCAAAAATGTCAACAAAAAAATTCAATGGTGATCATTATATTACAAACAAGTGAACAAAGATAACTTCACTCAAAGAACTATAATTGCTTACTTTGGTGCTGCTAGCCTTGTGAGTACTGCTTTTATACATAGAATAATTTGAAAGAAAACCATCTTGGGAAACTCGCATTGGGGTTGTGTTTTTGGTTTTTGTAAGATTAAATGGGGTGAAAGAAGAATAAAAGTGAGTGGAATGGTACTCTTCGTTTAAGGCGGAAGAGGAGAAGAAGAGAAGGAGAAGGAGAAGGATAAGAAAAGATGGAAGTAACACTAAAGATATGGAGCTGCAGCTGAAGCCTGAATTCATGGTTTCAGCTCTTTTCTCTCACTTTTCTGCAGGAGAGAGAAAGATATGGGGAAGATCATATGTGAGCTAGAGGAGAAGTTGCATGCAAGCCTTTTGTAATCTTCTGCTACATCCAAATTTATAGAGAGGAAGATTTTGACTAGTAAATGACCCCCAGCATAGTCATGTGACTTACATTTAATTACATTTGAGTAAAAGACTGGTCACTGATATCGATAATCACAATATGTAAAGCATTGATGAGTTTTTAACAGCCAAAACAAAAAAAGTTGGCCACTTGGCCCTATATATGGGCGCTATCGGTGGAATAGTGTACCAAAAAATCCCATATTGCTATCATGATGTTCGTCACTGGAACTAAATAAAGGTCTGGGGAAAAAGAAAACTAAGAAGTTATATAAATCAATTAGAACTTGATTATGCTGAAGTTCACTATAGTAAACCTTTTGGAACTACATGGTCGCGAATGATGGTTGGCTTTGATATATACTCTTGAGAAAATTTATAATTGTACTGTCTCTGTAAATCAAGCAACAGCTGAGAGACAAATTTCACACTGACCCTTCATTCTTATGAGGAGCACGTATAATTTTAATTACGAGTTGTAATTGCTAATAGAAAAAAATTTGTTTTGACCCACTTGTTTTTTAATTTTTGATAACCTTAGACTTTTCCGTTTAAAAAAAATTGGTAATTGAGCTACAAAGTTTTTAGCGACCCATATTTGTTAATTATGTAGCAAAATTATTAATTAATTATCAACTTATCTCAAATATTATGTGATGTATGATATAACCAAGAAATGCATGCACCAAATCATAAAGTAGGAAAATAAGAAAACAATAGTTTAGATTTTGGACAAAGTGAAAAATCGATGAAACAGCTCTTCAAAGAAAAAAAAAACACTATGGGGCAAAGACAATCCTATAGAAAAGCCACTACGAAGAAATAGTTAAAAAAATATATTGTATACATTAAATATACATATACTTTTGTAACCTAGACCCTTTATGTAACCTCTAATAATGACCTTTTTGACTTTCTACTGCAATAGTCCCAAAATCTCTGAAATCTTTATATGGTAATTAAATCCACGTGAACCAAAACCTCTAGCACACCCAAGGCACCTCCTTGTTGATTTCGTGTATAGGGAACCTCATTGGAATAAAACTAAGTGCTTTCACAAAATAAAACACTCTTTGGCATCATAAGATGAGTGAGCAAAGAATGAGGTTTTTTCTATGAAGTACAAGAAGCAAAGGCCGAAGGTTTTCTCTCTACATAGCATAGATTATGGTATCCTTTTCTCTGTTTAGGCTCAAGAAGAAAAGATATGTTTAGCTCTGGTATATCTTCCTTTCATTGTCTTTGAAAGTTATGTTACAAATAGTTTATGTAGAGTAAGAAATTACTTAAATATGGCTAAAACCTAGTACAAACCCCCCCCCCCCCTTTTTTTTTTATTAATTAGGAACTCGAATTGTGACTATTCGCTCAATCAAATTAAATTGATTCTAGCTTGAGCAAGATTCTCAGACTCAACATAGTCATGCCAACTTCAAATAGCTATATCACTCGATCATTTTGTTATCTATGAATAGCTTCTAACTCATACTCAACTTTAACACAATTTGTTGATACAACCCAAATTTAACACTTAGATTTGCTAACAAATCTATGAACCTACACGCTCATTAATGCATGATTGAGAATATTAATAACCTTTCTTTAGTCCTAATGCTTTCCCAAGATAACAGACAAATGACCTTGAGCATAACAAGGACATAATTACCAGGTAAGGTGAAGCTTACGGTGCATGAAAAAAATAATAATAATAAAAAAATTGTTTTGAGGTAAGTGTTTGATCAGAAACTCCTTGAGTCTGCTGCCCTTTGATTTCACAAACTTCTTGAGACTGCTGCAGTTTGATTGATATGCAAGCTATATGATGCTAAAAGTCTAACCAGATCATGGAGAAACCCTATAGTTTACGTCAAGATGCTTTGGAAATTGTAATAAGCATTGGCATTGGCATTTTGCAATGGGGATTTTCAACTTCTTTTTTTTTTGCCGCCCGGGGGGAGGAATTTGTTGCCACTTCGCAGCCTAACAGGTTATAGTCGACCGGTTCGAGTAAACAGTGTCAGTGATACGTAGATTTTTGACCATTTGAGTAATTTATATGCTAATAAAAAATATAGTTGTCATATTTTGTATGATAGATTTCAAAAGGACAAACGCTTACTATAAGCTTATGCTTTTTTTTCTCAGAAAATAATTTTGAAGGAATAAAAGCTTTGACGACATGCTTTCATTATCATTAGCTAAGAGATTTTTTTATTTTTTTTAGATAAGCGTTGTTAGCTAGAGTCGAAGAACACACAAAAAATCGACAAATTCGTTAAAATGTTTTTAGAAAACACAATATTTTCAAAAATATTATAGATTTAGTAAAACTTTCCCCAACATGTTCCCACACTAGTATTCTTTCATTTCTTTTACCTTTTTTTTTCCTTTCATCCATGAAGCAGTTGATTTAAATATTTTAGCCAACACTTCGATGTTACCCGCGAGGAATTCATTCGTGTAAGTACCCAATAAGTGTGATGCATGATGGTTACACATGCCCGAAGATTAGTCAGATACTTTAAAATGTTGGACACCTATATCAACCAAAACACACATATACACACAATACTATGAAGCTATTTCAGTTTTATTTTAACAGTTTTTATACATTTTTTGTGCATACAGAAAAATAAATTTTAGAAACATATTTTTTTGTTGAATGATGATAAAGATTTCCCTAAATCAAGAATAGCTTGAAAACATAAAAGAAACTCCCTTAATTAAAGACAGTACATGTACATCTCTCAAAATGATCTGAAATTGATTCTCCAAAATACTTTACCTAATTAAAGAAATTCCTATTATCAATTCTAGGAACTTCAATTGTTTTTGAGGGGTGTTGGATGATTATATTTCTAATATAGGACTACAAAGTCATCCAATGATCAAGATCAATGTTGACCTAATGGAAAAAGGAGAACCAATGTATAATGCCTAGCAACGATCGCAAGAAACTATATATCAAGCCTAGTTATGGTAGCATGGACCAAAATCATCAAACCATGTGATGAACCTCAAAAAGTTGATGTTATGGCAGTGAAATAAGCACTGATTCTCACTCATAAGATGAGTTGGAAGAAAATTTTGGTTGAAAGAGATGCCTCACTGGTAATGGACCCCCTAAAGAAACGTGGAGTTGAAGTAACCGTATTATAAAGTCATATGTAGTACCCGTTTGGATACAGTTGTCAGCGTCTGCGTTTTGGTGTTTTTTTTTTTTTTTTCTTTTTGTTGGGAAGAGCATTTCACATGATTATGCACTATTTAGTAGGTCTCGTGCACTGTTCATAGGACCCACAAGTACTTTATTCAAAAAAAAAAAATTAAATTGGGTCTCACTGTACTATTCACACATTTAAAAATTATTTTGCTACATTGTTTTCAGTTTTCAGCAAAATAAGCGATATCCAAACACACCCAGTATAAGAAGTTGTAAAACGAAAGGATTTTTTTTCTTGTCTTTGTATCTTTTTTTAGAGTTAATACGTTGGGTAATGTTGTTGCACATGAGCTAGGTCAATAGGCCTAAAAATCATTGTATTCGGGTTTAGTTAACCCTTCTCTCTTTTCTGCAAGGCCATAGTCCTACTACATTATTCAAACAAAGAGTAAAACTGTTCAATAGTCAAAAGGGAGAAAGCGGACAGAATTTTGAATATAAGCTCTAAATTAAGAAAAAGCCAACAAAAGAAGAACAAGATTCTCATATTACCGTAGGAAAATATAAGGTCATTCTAGGCCTGATGACTATATATATATAGTAGGAATGGCCAATTTATGAGAGTTTTTTTTTTTTCCTTCTATAAAAAGAAAATTATGAGGGTTTTTTTATGAATATATACAAATATAAGCACTTTTTTTTTTGTTAAAGATCAAAGGCATTGCAAGTTTCAGCAATGGTTCAATTTCAACAATGGTCTACAGTACGACATGTAGTTTAGCCTAAGCTTCTATCTTCTGTTATACTACAAGTCGTTAGCTCTTAATTAGTTAGAGAGTAGTCACGTGTCATCTTGTAATTCGTTGATTTAATATTTTGTTAGATAGTTAGTTTCAGGCGGTTACTTAGATGAATTAGTTAGTTTTCTTTGCTTCTTCTATGTTTTGTCTATACTATATTATTATTGTTTAAGCAATTACTTCCCTATTTGGGATACAAAATTACAAATTTTAATAGTTTTAAACAAAACTAGAGGACAACCCAATAAAAAGATACTAGCCTCATCACACGCGCTCCGCACATGCGATGGGGATTTTTTTTAAAATTAAAAAAAAAACTGTGTTTTTATTTTATATATATAATTTTTATTTTGAGAATTTAATTTATAAGTGGATAAAGCAATTTGAAAATCAATAGGAGAGTGGTACTATTTTTTAGGCAATGTTTTAGTGGGAGTTAGAGTTGTATTTTTACTGAATTGTTCTTTAGTTTTGTCTCTACTTAAACATAGAAGTGTATGAGCATTTTTGAACAAAAAAAAATGAAGATTTCAAAAAGAGGAAACCCCTTAAATAGTAGTATAGATATATCTAACTCCTAAATGTGGGACTACCAAATCGTAGCACTCTCCCAATTGGTTGAGCTTCAAATGTATTCAATTTGTTTCTTCCTCAGTTCCTCTCTATTCAATTTCATTCTACTCTATACCATCTCATTATCTTTTCTTAATTCAATATCCAATGAAAACAAAATCTCTACTTACAGAAATAGAAGAGTAGAAAACATATTCATCAAGTTTTTCTAATTGTTCATGGTCAATAGGTATGTACATCACTCTTTTCTAATTTGGTTTTTTTTTTTTTTTTTTTTTTTTTTAAGAAATCACCAGTCTTCTAACAAAATTTTATCATCGGTACTGGATCACTCAATCAACCATATTGTACTCAACACTCCACAAGTATGTCAAACTTAAATTTTCTTATTTAAACTTTGAAAAAAAATTGCAAATTAATACTTCAATTACAGAAAGTTTTTAAAATCTACTTGAAAATTTTTCTTTGAAAAAGATAAAAGAAAACCAAAAATCCTTTAAAGAAAAAACAAAATTGCCTCTAAAAAAAATATTGTCTAAACTTGTGAAAAAAAAGTGCGGATAATTCTCACAAAAAGTATAAACCCTCTCCTCCCCTCCAAATTCTCACAAAAAATAAAATAAAATAAAACCTTCCAACTGGGTCGAACTGAACTGATTCATTATTTTGCATTATCATTTTAGTATCATAGTTTACAAGTTTACAATAAACAATAGAGGATTGTGAAAGTTATTGTGGGGTCAATAAATCTGGCTACCCCGGCCCACTTTATACCAGGCCCAAAGCTCACGCCGAGGAAGAAGAAACGTCCGAGGACGAACGGAGAAAGTCCTAACTATCAAAAAGCATCGCCGAGGACAATCATGTCCTCGGCGAACCGAGATCATACAAGGGAAGGACAGCGCGCCGTCAAGGGCAGTTTCGTAGAGCGTCCCAAGAGAGAGGACAAGTACCATGGGTCAGCCATGGGAGCCTGGGAGAGCAATTCAGTGAGAAGCTGTCACCTCCACATTAAATACCCACAACTAACGTTCTGGCCGCATTAATGAGGAAATGACCCCTTAACAGTGCCGCTTTGGTCGCTGCAACTCACAGAAGGTTTGGGACGGCGGCTGATGGGACAAGCACTCAAGTAGTGACCTGCACGATCAACAAATGGAGGGTCAAGATCAACCTAAAGAGGGTATAAAATGTAAAGAGGTCATCCAGAGAAAGGATCGGAGATTGAAAGTAGAAAACACTGTAGCAACCTGTATCATCTTTGTAACCTCTGTATCCAAGCACTGAGGTAATAATAAGAATAAAAAAGCTCCTCGGGCCAACGTCCAGGACAAATTCTAACACTTAAGGCCCGTTTTCCTGTTATTCAGTTTACCCATAACCATGTTTATTTGTTACTATTCTCACTAAGGCCTAGCTCTTAAACTCATCCTCTACAAATTTATTATTTATGGCTAGTTAGGCTTGAATACACTTTTCCAACAGTAGAAGTGCTTAGACTCAGTCCCTACAGTAATGGTAAGGTTTAAAGATGAAAATAATATATATATATATATATATATATATAAATATATATATGGGTTGATTTCAAGTTACACCTGATGTAACTCTAAACAATGTTACACCACTCAATAACTTATTATTGAATTCATATTTTGAAAATTCAATCGTTGAATTACATGTTTTATATGTTCTTAACATGTATGCCAAATTTCATGTCAATCAAATGTAATTTACCATTCGATTCACAAACTAATCTTTTATGCATTATTTCAAACTATAAAAACTTGAATTTAAATAATTGATTGATGATATGGCTATTGATTTTTGATCACCTTGAAATTTTGCAAGCATGGAGAATATATAAATATAATGTAATCTAACGGTGGATTTGTCAAAATTTGCATCCAATTGAAAACTATTGATTGATGTAACATTACTTAGAATTACACCAAGTGTATATATATATATATATATATAGAGAGAGAGAGAGAGAGAGAGAGAGAGAGAGAGAAGAAGAAAAAGAAGAAGAAGAAGAAGTACTAAATGGTAAAATATTATTTTGATTCCTAAACTTTACCATAAGTTTGTTTCTCATTCCTAAACTTAAATTATTATTTTTTTCATCCTTAAACTTTATAAAGAGTTTTTTTTTTTAATAGTTTAGAGACAAAATATATAGGGATGAAAAAATAATTGTTTTCAATAGTTTAGTGATGAAAGAAGATTTTTTTAAAGTTTAAGGACAAAAAGCAGGGACGAAGGTATCTATAAATTTACATTTTGTTTCCCTTAAACAATATCATTGATTCTTTTAAGCGTAATGTTATACTCACAAACTTTTTTACAGCATTTTTATAAACTGTTTTGTAGCAAATTCTTATTGGTTTGCACAATGGGCCCACCACTCACATTATTTTTTTACCTACTAGTAACCACTTATCATATCAGTAATTTATAAAAAAGCTTGTAAAACTAAAAAAATAGCTCAATAACAAAAATTACTAATAGTAAAACTAAAAAAAAATTAAGCTTAACTAACCAATTTTATCCAAAATAAATAATCCTGCCCTTTAAAAAATTCTAAACAAAAATAATTTTGTTATTACCCACACACACAAAAAAAAAAAAAAAAAAAAAAAAGTCTCAACAGCTAAGCCTAAGTAGTAGCAAAGTCAAAAGTTGAAACTGCCGCACACAGCCAACAATAAAGTCGCCCTCCTTAACTCAAAGTTCTGACTCCGTCCCTAACAGAAAGTAAAATATTTTCAATAGTTACGAACGCAAGATGAACTTTTAGTAAAATTTAGAAATCAAAATAGTATTTTACCTTATATTAGTGGAAAAAATTTAACACACAAAATTTAATTGACAAATGGAGTGCTGATATTTTTACGCAGCCAAGGCTAATATCGTCAAACCAAATTAAACCTCGTGGCCATAGTGAGAAAAGAAAACCTTTAAAAGGACCGTTATAAAAGTGGCCGAATCCTTTTTTTTTTTTTTTGTTGAGAAACAAACACACACACAGTAGAGAGTGAAATGAGTTCTAACACAAAGGCAAATCACAACTACACTCAAAAGTCATGATAAATTTTAAGGAATGGTGGGGTAAGTTGTACAAAAGTGGCCGAATCCTAATAGGACTCAGTGAAGTAATAATAATTTGTCAATTTTCGTATTCTTATTATTAATATCTAATTATAGTTTTGTTGGATATATCCATATATATTATGCCTCGCTCTTTTCGATATTTTGTACCTAAATTGCCTGTTCTTACATTTGCAAAAAAATGTGCAATAAAATCTGTCGTACAAGCACTACTCTTTAGCTAATAAGCATTGCTTCGTTAGTTTCAAAACCACTTGATTTACATTTTGAGTGGTATGGTTTGTGGATTTGTGAGGGAGAGGAGTATTCAGGTTCGGGTTTGAGTTGGTGTTTTGTTGGTTTTGAATATGGGTTGTTGACTAGGGTTTGGTAGTGGCTATTTCAGGCGTTCGATTGTAGTTTGTTGTTTGTTTGGTGGCTCGTGTGGTATATTGGATTTTAGGAAGTCTATGGTGGAGGCCTACTGTAGTTTAACTGGTAGTGTTTGTTTGTTGGATCACGAGGTTGTGGTAGATTGCTTTGGACAATAATGATGGTGGCTTCGTCCTTTTACAGGTTTGCTTACGGTGGTTGTGAAACATGGTGATTAAGGCTGAAGGCTTTGGTTTTGTAACTCGTTAGTTTTTTGTGAAATTGCAAGTTGGACCCCAAATGACTATTTTTTAATTTTTATTTTTTTTTATGAACAAAATAGGTGAGCGGGGCGATTATTGTGGCGGACTCTCATAGGCATGACCGTTGGGACACTCATCCGCTAGGAAATGTTGGATTAAGCTATAATTACTGCTGTTCGGGGTGACAACAAACTTCACCCTAGCCCCAAATGACTTATCTACCAATTTTAATTAGTTAATTCATTATGAATCCAAGGTAGTTAATTTGCGCAATGTTCAAATCAAAATTAAAAGTAAAGCACAAATAAACACAAACATATAAAGAGATAAGAATTTGTTCACAAAATGTGAAAACAAAAATACCTATCAAGGTAAAAACACTTCAGGGACAAAACCCTCCACAAGGTAAATTTTGCTATGAGAAGTTGTTGTGGATTTGTGTTACAACCTATACTCACAGAACATCGTCATATATGTTGACAAACCACGTACGTGAACTCCTCACTCTTACTAGTTACTACAGAATCTGTCTCGTTTCTTTTGTGTAACCCGTTTTGCAAACAACCATTGTAAGCCAATCCTTTGGCCACTCCAAGAGCTTCTTGAAGATTTTGAAGTCATTTCTTTGTTTTCAATGAACAACATCCAATACACATGTGGGCAATCAAGGTGGTTGGATCAAATTAAGAACCTCTCGAGGATATTTAATATTGTAGAGGTTGCAAAGACAATTGAAATATTCTCAAGTTTAATATTTATTTTTGCAGCCGTCTTTATCTCCAGAGATTAGGGTTAAATTTTGGCTTTTATATGTGAAGGGACTAGGGTTGAGGTGGTCACAAAACTACTTAATTTTGAAGGTAAAATTGTAACCTCCATAAATGTATCTTGCAAAGGGCATGTTTATTTTTGTGGTTGGAAACCGTACTTCAAAGTTCAGGTTTTTATAACTTCTTCTTCTTCTTTTTTAAGTGCAATTTTTTTTTAAATAATCAAAAATACTTATTTTCAAAATATTAAAAAATGGTACCGAGTACCAACATGGACGCTAGTTACTTTATTGACCTACACAAGCAACACTTTTGGGGCCGGAGCATAATCATAAATTTAATTCATTTTTATGTATCTAAATTTCTACAAATCATGATTTCATAAAGAAGAAAAAAAAATTCAGATCTTTAATAACAGTATATTCTCCTTATAAACCAAATTACATATGCACCCACAATTTTTTTTTAATAAATATGCACTCACAATTTGATGATGCAATTACTCCCAAAAAAAAGAAAAAAAATCAGTTCAACAAATGAATAATGTCCCTATGTACATGAATCAAGGCATAAACCGAAGTTATGGTCACATATAACATAGGTGTACTACATAATCCTTTCACAATTGAGTGTGTGTTGGGAATCCAAGATAACAAGAGTGGCACCATAGTGAGCCAATGCACCCATGACCACGAAAACATGAAAGATTTGATGACTATGCCCTGCCAAATCGAACCAACCGGGCTTCCACCTCTCTGGAATTCGAGTAACGTAAATAAATGTCCCTGTCAAATAAGATGTGGCCATGGCCAACTCATATGTTAGGGTAGTATTGCGCTGAGGATTACCCCAGTTGACAATAAGAGCATGGATTGTTGGGACAATGCCAAATAACCCCATGGATGAGAACAAAAAAGCTCGAAATCCACGATATTTGCTACTTGAAAGTGAAGGAGAAAGCATTGTAACAACAGTGAATATGCCCATTGCCGTGATACCACCAAGGTAGACAAATTGCCAAAGAGGGTCACATTCGAATATGTAGTAAATTGGAGGAAAAAAGGAGGTGATGATCATAATGGTTATTCCAACATAGTCCATTCGCAATAACATGAGGTTTAAGTGGTGAGAGTGACAAGAAAATAGGTGGCAAACACTGCTTGAGAGGAGGCAAAACATCGAGCCACTCAAGAAGACAAAGAATGGCCACCGTGATGCGGTGGCAATATCCATTTCTGGAGATGTTACATGCTTCAAATCAATGAGTTTTGTTGTCTCCTGCAAGATTAGTGTTATTAATGTTTGTTTCTTCAAATCAACCAAAATAAATTGGGATGTATTTTAAGTAAAATAGCTTGGAGTGATTTGATTTGATCATAAGGTAACTTACTATAATGAAATCTTTGGAATTATGAGAAATATTTGTTTCAGCACTATTAAGCATAGACCTGCAAGAACATTACAAAGGGAATGTGTATATATAATGAGGGACATGTGATTTCAACTTGATACAAGGATAAATTTTAATCAAGGATAAATATATGATAAAATTATTGCAAATTTTACTGTAAAAAAACATTCAAACATAAATAAATGCCTTTATCTAGAAAAAAAAAAAAA
Source organism: Notholithocarpus densiflorus (assembly GCA_030021035.2). NCBI lineage: Eukaryota > Viridiplantae > Streptophyta > Magnoliopsida > Fagales > Fagaceae > Notholithocarpus > Notholithocarpus densiflorus. Next base: position 4,868,953 of record JARYZH020000003.1, read on the forward strand.
GCTTTTATTATTACTTTTGAGATTAATGACACATAAGTAAAATTTATGTAGCATCATGATTAATTGGCATCAAAAGAGTGCCATAAATAATCATAAATTCTTAGTTGTTGAAAGGAGATTTTCCTAGCATCTAGGTAGGACCTAGGAAAAGGATTTGCCCATTTCCATCATATGGGGCCCACTTTTTATGCAAGAGAAAACAATGCTCTTGAACTACCCAATAAATTTTCATTTAAGTATATATAACCTATGGGTCCGTTTGGGATCTATTTATTTTGCTGAAACTGAAAACTTTTTGTTGAAAGTATTTTAGATAAATGTAGAAGTTAGTTGAAATAGTACAATGGGACTCATGAATAGTACCAAAAAGTGCAGTGAAACCCATAAATAATAGCAAAAATAAGCTGAATAGTAAAATAAGTTGACAAAAATAATCTTTGCCAAACGGACACTACATATGCAAGCACTTTTCTGCTCATTGAAACCTCAATTTGATAAATACCTAACTTTCTCTAGACCTCTATTTAGTGGGCTTTGACTAGTGACCAAAAAATTAGTTGTGCCTACATTTCCCATCAGATTAGTTTATATTCAATCCTGAATTGACAAGTATAGTTCCATCCACATTAAGGATTAGTTAAAAAGCTTTCGAACTTGTAAAGCATTCATATCCAGCTTAAATAGCATAATCCCACAAATTTGGCCAATAAAAATTCATCCACATCAACTCATGTATTCATTATTCAAAATAAGATTATGTAATAGTGCTTGTCCAAATTTAGGAGGCACTATAACTTATGCAAAACAATTTTTTTATTAGTTGCTGTGTGTGAAGAGAGTGAAATAATTAAAAAATAAGAAAATTTGTTATTTTAAATAGAATATAGAATAAATAATCAGATGTAAAGTATTTTTAAATGAAGTTTTTTTTTTGAAGAAATGTAGATTTTTATTCTAAAATAAATAGTTATAATATTTGAGTTGAGGTGAATGTTCTAGAGGCAATATATGTGACAAAAGATCAAACAATCTAAAACAAAATGATTAACTAATAAGTACACAACATTTTTCAAAACAAAATTTTTACAATATTAAGTTGTCAAGTTATTAATACTAGACAATAAAATAATATTCCTAACGATGTCATATGAAATCAAAAACGATTTATCAATTTTAACATATTGTGTAAAAACATGTTGCATATGTTTGACTGCTAGTTAATTGGCACCACCGCATGTGGTTTTGATTCTACAGGCCGCACTGTCGTCTATGAATTAAAATTTCAAATTAAATTTGCTCCAACTGTAACTGCTGAAAACTTTGAATCTTTGATCCAAACCTACTAAAGTAATGCAATACTTTATTTATAATCAGTATATGTCAGGGGATATTCCCATCAAAGATTCAAATTGCACTATATTTTTAAATCCTGACCCAAAAAAAAAAAAAAAGGTTTTCCTATTGTTTATCTTTTCTTGAAGCTAAAAGAAAAATCAATATTTAACTGTACTCTCTAGTCCCCACAAGTAAAAATTTTCAAAAAGAAATCTTCAACAAACCTGGTAAAGAAGCCAAGAAGATCAACAACCTGAGGCACTTCCATCAAATTCGCCACAGTCAATCCCAAAAATAAAATGAACCCAAGTAAATGCCTGAAAATACGTAAATTGTGAACTGAATTAAACTAATAATTAAGCACAAACCCTGAAAATATACATCAAAGTTCATGCATAGACAAATAAGAGAAATGAATTAATTCTATGTTTTTTTCAAGAAAAAAAATAAACCAAAGATAAAAACTTTAGACATACGTCCAAACATTGAGAGTTTCATTATGCCAACGAAAAATGCTGAAGAGAGCTTCCTTGAGAGGCCAATTGGCTCTGTAGTAATTGTGTATGAACTCGTTGTCCTTCATGTAATCTGGCAACTCCCAAAACGAAACCAGAGCAAACCGTTTTGTTTTTTCACGGTCTTCATGATGAACATGATGATGATGATGATGATGATGATCCTTATTCTTATTCTTGTTCTTCTTTGTGTCATGAGGAAATGAGTTGTTGATGATGGTGGCCTCGTTGTTGTGGTGGGTTTGATCCATTGCTTCTTTTCCTTTTCTTTTCCACACACCTCCTTCAATGAAACTCATTGTCCGTACAGTGACCAAAAGATGTGGGGAAGGGGCATGAAAATATAAGAGATATTTTTCAAGTTTCAACTTTCAAGTCTTTTTATGAAAGTTGTAATAGAAGCATATGCTCTCTCTCTCTCTCTCTCTCTCTATTTGTTTGTGTGAGTTATTGGAGAACTCACAACTACCAACTGCCAAATATAAAGACTCTCTCTCTCTCATCTCTATGGGGTTGGCCAACTCTTGCAGCTCTAGCAGCAGTGGTTGGTTAGCTGCTTTAAATTAATTAGTGTCATTTTCTGGTCAACATGTAGAAGAAGAAGAAGAAGATCAATTTAGAGATCCATAATCTAACGATTAACCACCAAGTTTCATTAATTGAAAACCTTTTAGGGGGAAAATTGTTAGCATTGGTGAAAGCCTTTTGTGTGTTTCTACATTTGTGTCATATCGCTATGATGCGTGAAGTGTGCAATGGGTTACTTAAATTTATCCTAGAAGCAACTCATATATAGTACACAATGAGACAAAAAACATTTCTTTAATCTTGGTATGTTTTCGAACAAAATAAGAACGTAGCAACATCTCATTGGTTGTCATGTATTGGTATAGCTTATAATTTGCATCAAAATCTCTTTCACACTAAATATGCTTAATACAATGGTTAATTGACTGATTGAAGATATAACAACCTTGCAAACCGTGCCAACCCATTTATTCCCAATTGATCCCCACGGCTTAAATTATGAGAAACACAATCAAGTTCAAGTAAGATTATGATTGTCAATTAGATCCCAAGTTACAATTACGACTAATGCTAATTTTAAGCTAATCTAACAATTTACAGCCTAATTGTGTATATGATTAGCCAATTACATTTGCAAGCATGGATTAATATGAAAATCAACACAACCACAGTAAATAAAGGCACAATAACACACTAATGTGTTATCGAAGAGAAAAACTCAAGAATTGGATGAAAAAAACCTCTCTATGGCCTCATTGCCGAAAACAATTCACCAAAATAGATAGGTGTAATACAATTTACTTACAAAACCCTTCAAATAATGTGGCAAAATTGTACTCAAGCCCTCCAAGCTCCTACTTGCAACTGACTTGTAAGTCTTTTTTCTACTCTAACTTTCGGATCTCCAATTTTTCTCCAATTACAACTTCAAGCCACCATGGTTGATTCTATGGGGCTCTAATGATTCCCAAAACTCCAATCAACACTTACAACTCAAAGGTAGTGATGGGTGTGATGGAGATAATCTCCTTTCAAAGATTTGACAATGGTAGAGTGAGAAGGTAGAGAAATTCAATGGCATTTGGCTCTCAATTTTTCTAGGTTTCTATCAACCTTCACATGGGAATTCAGGTTTAATTTCATGGGAAATGAGGAATATAAAGGCTAGGTAAAGCCATAAAGGCTGGAATGGGAGGTAAGATCGTAACATAATTTATTCTAGTTCTGACAACTTTGGTCGACCGAGTGTCCCGCGAGATTACTGCCTCAACAGCTTATCAAAATCTTCTCACAAGCCATTTCGCTAGACACATCTTCAATTTCACTGGATCAAAATTCTAGCTTGAGCAACTTCAGTTTTAGCACTTTAAACATCCACCAAATTAAGCATTTACCCACAAAGTACAAATTACTAGATAAATGAATGTTTAATTACAAGAAAATTTTGACACAGAATATGCTAACACTATAAAGATAATTGGTTTACATTCTTGATTACTATCTCTTTATGATGACATGTAATATAATTGAAATTGATTTCCCAAATACATATAATAAGTATTATATATGGGACATAATATAATTTCTTATAAAATGCTTTAAAATGCATTGCATATTGCATTGCATATCACGCGGAACATTGGTTAGTTTTATTAAACCCAAACTTTATTAAAAAAATTAATAAATAAAAAATTAAACCCAAACTTGGACTAGAATCTGGTCCCTAATGGACAAATTTTTAATAATAGAAACAAAATAGTCACTTATCTACCTTTACCTAAAGTGTAATTTTGTTCTTATTGGTAACTTGATCCCTTTAAATTTTCATAAAACTGTCACTTAAATATGACTTGTCTTAATTGGCTCTTTCTTCTTCTTTTCTTAAGTGGTAAGATTGATTGATATTATAGTAAATCAAAAAACCAATTAAAATATGTTTAAAAAGTTTTTTTTTTTTTTTTTTTTTTTTTGGCACCAGGTGTCCAAGACTTTGTCTTGACTAATTTTGAGAGTGCACTGGCCCTTGGCAAAGAGTTTTCCACAAGTGCACCTCGAGTAATTCAAGAGGCGATTAAATTCTCCCAATCTGATGGCCCCAAAAAATCTATTAAGAGTTTTATAGTTCAATTGATTGACATTTCATTCTTTTTTTACCGTTGACATCTAAGATTTAAATCTCCACAATCTCAAGTCTCAACTATAGAATTATTAAAGAAAAATGACCATTTAAAAATTTGAATAATTTCTACAAATTGTCAATCGAATACAGCTCAACTGATGCTTTTTAGTTTATCCTCTCATTCCCATGATGATGAAATAAAGTGCGAAATCTTAGGTTCAAAGCTCAATGAATGAATGCATATGAAATTTAAATCCAAAAAGTTCCATATAAATCATATATCAATTTGGCCATTAAATTTCACATTATTTAGTATCAATAATTTCACTGCAAGAAATTGGATTTGCCATATCTACCGAAACAGCACAATCTTCATTAGTAATCATATTTACTTCCCATCATAATCCATGAAGAATGACAGATCACAAATGGGGTAGTTGCAAAATTTATCTCACTTTTTGGTACGAGTAGTCCAGCTGTTTCTTATCAGATTTTTTGGGATTGATTGGTGGAGTCGAGTCGACAAGACCATTTCTATGTGGCACTGTTGTTGTACATTACGGTATTTATTGATCAACTACGACACATGGTTGCGCTTAAGAAACGTCAAAACCAAACGTAAACACCAAGCACAAATACGTTGCACAGTTTTGTCGTTAGCAAAAAATTAAAACCCACGTTTGTAATCTGACATCCGGTTGGTCGTCTTCGTAGGTCAACTCCATTTAAGCCTGCCAATTCATCTCTTTCTCTTGCCCGGATTTCACTTTTTGTATTTAATTTCGCTATAAAAGAAACTTCTGAAAATATTTTTAGGTTCCTGATCTCAGATGAGTTTTTTTTAAACATGAACCACCAAAACCGGTGGATCAGCCATCAAAGTAGCCGGTCCAATGGTTGGAGTTCGTGATCTGGCAACTGGTTTGTCAGCTTTGGTCGTTGGATCACCGATCCGACCACCAAATGAGGGAAAAAAACATGGTGTGTTTTTGTGAAATATTTTTAACTTTTTGTTTTTTCTTACCTATTCAGCATTGAAGTTACTAAAAATTATATCTTTTAATAAATATACTATGCAAATAAACTACTGAAAATTTTATTAAAGAGAAAATGGTGGAAGAGGCCTTACCATCTCCTTCCATGAGAAATTGAAAGAGCAATAGCAACGTAACAAACTAAATTGTGTGTTGGAGAGGCTTGGGCAGTGGATTGACCAGATTCGATGTGGACATGTAATAAATTTTGACACATGGTTGCATTGTATCGGCCTATCAGGTCCAATTCATAGGATATTGAACCCAAGCTATGTTCCTAAAAAATTTACACACTAAAACGCTCAGTTTATTCCATTGTAAAATGTTTTACGAAAAACATTTCCATCAGTATATTGTGTTTGTTTCATTGTAAATTTTGGTAAATTTGAAACACACTTGACAGTAAATTTTTTTGTAAAATGTTGTAAAAATTTTATTAAAAAAATTATTTTGTTATTAAAAAATATATAATAAATAAATAATAATAAAGACCATGAGAAAAATGAAATGAAATTTTTTTTTTTGTCAAACAGACTCATATATATATATATATATATATATATATATATATTATATGACTATCAAGATCAAAAGAAATCAAAGACTGAATTAGTCACCAAAAAATTATGAAAGCAAAGAAATCAACGACAATAAAAAAACCAAAAATAAAATTCCAAGATATAAACTTCTATTAAGAAGTGCATTTCTCCAACAAAGGCACCAACATATTCTACTATTTATATCTCTTGTAGCCTTTCTTCAATCCTTCTCCCATTCTCTCCTTGTAACCATAAAATCTTTCAATCTTCAATTCTCACTTTCAAGCTTTATTACAAGTGTTCAAATTTTCAATAATCAAATTTACAATTTCAAATTCATTTTGTTAACGGATGCGCTATATACATTCATTTAAGAAATACTCTTAAAAAAATTTTAATAGGAAAGGAAAAAAACAACTGATTTTTCTTACATTTTTTTATATTTCCATAAAAGTGGAATCAAAATTTTCATAAAAGAGTTCATTAACAAATGTTTTAAGGGTACTCGTTAACCAAACTCATATATATATATATATATATATATATACACACACCACATTTTGTGTTTCACTTTATGTTCCACCAATCACAATTTGTAATGTGTTTTTTTTTTTTTTTTTTCATTTTAAACTTTGGCTATTTTCTAAGAAAAGTCAAACAAATACATAGCAAGTTGTGATTGGTGGAACATAATGTGGAATGCAAAAAATGATATAAAGGATTTATATTCATATACACACACACTAGCTTCTGAGCATGCGCTCAGGCACGTGCTCAGAGACTCTTCTATTCTTTTTTATAAAGGTTAATAATTTGCATCTATTATAATTTAGAAATTTTTTTTTCAAACAAATAAAAAAATAAACTTTAGAGATAAGCAGTAATTGTAATTTCTTTTTTGAATGTGAAGGAAAAAAATCCTAAATTTTAGGAATTCTCTTTTTGAATTTAAAATGAAATTTATTATTTGACATTTATGACCCTATTTCTAAATGAAGTTACTCTTCATTAATGAGAGTATTTTTAAACCACATAAAAATCCAGTTAAAAGAGGAGAATCCTCTTATATATACTAACCTCTGAGTATGTGCACACGCCCGTGCTCAAAGGCTTTTTTATTTTTTGGGTAAAAATTAATAGTTTGCATCTATTATAATTTAGAAATATATTTTTTTTATTTTTCAAAAAAATAAAATTGATAAACTTTAGAGATAAGCAGTAACTCTAATTTCTTTTTTGAAAGTGAAGGGAAAAAAATCCTAAATTTTAAGAATTCTCTTTTTGAATTCATAATGAAATTTGTTATTTGATATTTGTGGGCGCATTTTTTGTTTCAAGGAAACTCATGTACTCCCTGGCATTTTTTGCTGTCCCACATCGAAGAAATCTCTCTCCCCCTCAGGCCTTATAAACGTGAACTGAAAAAGTGAGGGTACCACTATTGAGTTTCCCTGAAGCAAAAAATGCGCCCACAATAAAAAGAGTTGTGGGCTACTTTTTTGTACTCCCAGGGAAAATTTTTCGGCGTACTCCCTGGGAAACTTTTTGCAGTCCCACATCGAAGAAAACTCCTTCCCTCCTTTGTCTTATAAGCATGAGCTGAAGAGAAAGGAGTACCATTAGTTCACGCTTATAAGACAAAGGAGGGAAGGAGTTTTCTTCGATGTGGGACTGCAAAAAGTTTCCCAGGGAGTACGCCAAAAAAGTTTCCCTGGAAGTACAAAAAAGTAACCCACAATAAAAGGAGCTCCTTTTATTGTGGGCGCATTTTTTGCTTTAGGGAAACTTATGTACTCCCTGGCATTTTTTGATGTCCCACATCGAAAAAATCTCCCTCCCCCTCAGGTCTTATAAGCGTGAGCCGAAGAAGTGAGGGTACCACTAGTTATTAACCCTCACTTCTTCGGTTCACGCTTATAAGGCCTGAGGGAGAGGGAGATTTCTTCGATGTGGGACAGCAAAAAATGCCAGGGAGTACATGAGTTTCCCTGAAGCAAAAAAATGCGCCCACAATATTTATGACCCTATTTCTAAATGAAGTTACTCTTTATTAATGAAGGTATTTTTGAACCACATAAAAGTCCAGTTGAAAGAGATGAATCCTCTTATATAGAGTATAGACTAACATCATGACACGGTCCGCATGTGCGACGAGGCTCTTTTTTTTTTAGTTTAATGTAATTTTTTAATTTGAATTTATCTATTGTTAGTGAGGTTACACAGGAAGAAATTTTTTAGAAACTAAAATTTAGGATTTGAAATAGAGTAAACTGCTAGTTTAGTATTTACTACTTTTTAGGAAAAAATGTTTCAATTATGCGTGAGATATATTTAAATAGAGAGTGTACTAATTTTTAGGAAAAAAATTTTTTGATAGTTTTTTTTTTTTAATTACAATTTTAACCTCATTTTTTAATTTTTTAAGAATAAAGATTATCTAATTAGATTAGGGGTATTTTTGACATTTTTTGAAGTCATAACTAACTTTCTGAATTTTCTTAATATATAAAGATATATATATATATATATATACACACACACACACACACACGAGTATTAATCATCTATTAAATGTTTACAAGATCTCACACTAATCAGATACGAGTACTATATACTATTCAATCTAGAAATTCATCTTTTACGTATAATTTTAAAATATTAAAACTTAAAATTAAAACTATAGGAATGATAGGCCTAGTAGTGTGTGTGTGTGTGTATATATATATTGGGCCAGGGGCTTGGTCCGAGAACATCTAGCAGTCCGAGGATGGGTAAACGCTGTCATGTAAGTCCGCATTAGTGAATGAAGAAAGGGGTTTGGTCATGATGGTCTAAAAAGGTGGTCCGAGGAGGAATGCCTCCTCGGCTGAGCAAAGCAGAGGTCAAAAGATGTGGTCTGCCATCAAGAGCAACATTTCAAGAGATTCTATTGATAAGGATATACATCATGAAAACACAGGACAAAGGGAGGCTATGAAATATCTAAGAGAAAGCTGCTACCACGGCATTGAATACTCTGCAGCTAACTCTCTGGCCGCATTAATGTGGAAGTGATACCTGAACAGTAATTTTCAGCCTTACAACTACTCCTAGAGACTTCAGGAAGGTGCTGATGAGACAGGGATCAACGCCAGCAACCTGGTCTACACGTGGAGAGTGGAGATGAAAGAAGGAAGATAGTATAAAATAGAAAGAATACCTTGAGGAAGGGGGATCGGAGGAGGAATAGAAAAACACTGTAACCACAAAAATTGGACTTGTAATCAAATTCAAAAGAGATATATACAAGAACACATCTCCTCGGATTATGCCAAGGACGATTTTCTTTGGATAAAACCTGTTATTCTTTGCTTTCAGGTCATCTAGATCCACCATAATTGTTGTTCAATTCATTAGAGCCTAGTTTTCTGACCCACTCTCTACAAATTCATTGTATTGAGCTCTTTGGGCCAAGATCCTTTTGACTCTTGGGTTTAGGACTCAAATTGGGTCCTTACAAAAACATTTGATAAATGATATAGTAATTAAAACATTTGACTTTTGGTAAATTACTTTTAAAATCTTAGATTTTTTTTTTTTTTTTTGGAGAAGAAAGACAATGTGTATTATGATTAAGGCTGTTAAAATCAGCCTAAAGTACAAAAACAACATCAGGTGAAACATCTTTCATCCAAACTACAATATGAGAAGAATGAATAGTTCGTACTGTGCTAGTGATCTATGTCCACTTCGTAAGGCATCGATGAGAATCTAAGAGTCCCCTTCTAGTACAACCCAATCCATACCAATTTCTTTTGGATATAATTTGCTTAAATTTTGAACATTCAAAATGTTTTATTTAAACCTCAATGTTTTTTTTTTTTTTTTTAAATCACTTAAACCTTATAGTATAGATTTATTTAAACCTCAATGTTTGAATTAAATTTCATTTAAATCAATTGAAAATGTGATGTTTAATGGTTGTTACTTGTTAATACAAAAACTTGATAGAAGGTTTAAACAAAAAACTTTTAGAAACTTTGGGGCTTAAATGATATATTTTGAAATTTTAATGTTTAAATAAAATATACACAAAGACTCTTTTAAGGTTTAAAAGAAATTTTACCGTTTAACTTAGGGTTGGACACAGTTCGGTGCGGCCGATGTTGGAGGTGGTTTTTGAGCTATGCCAACATTGTCAGAATCCTTCAAACGTAAACTGTCATGTTGCGTTTTTGGATTGAAATTCCAACGATATTGATGGCCATTTTCGTTAGTATAATGGTCGGTTACTCCAACCATCAACAAGAAAAGGAGAACAAAAAGTTTACACAGCAACACAACTCAACCATGAAGAGAGAGAGAATATAGATTTCAGATCTCAAATGAGAGAGAGAGAGAGAGATTCTCAAATTGAAAGATGCATAAGTTTACGTCTTTGTAAACGTTATTGACTGACCCTAATGAATCGCTCCCAATTTTTTTTCTATATACTCTCTCCTGTCATGTCCACCTCAAGGGATGTGAAATCCATTGCCCATGCCTCCCCCTCTGAAGAAAAGAAAACATCAATATATCCTTTATCTATAACGAAGGAAAATGACTGTTCGAGAAAAACATATAATCTTGTCACAATCAACTTTCACAACCAATCTTATATACCTGTTTGTTTCAAATTAACTAAATGTTCTAGATTCGTATGTTGCTCATACTAATCCTTGGAAGGTATTTATTTCCACCAATGCAGACACATTGCACACACAGCACCCAAGCAGAACAAAGAGAAGCAAAGCGACAACAAAGCAAGAAATGAGAGAGAGAGGTTTTAGAAACAAATCTGAGCTATACTTCTAACTGTATTTAAAAAAAAAAAAAAAAAAAAAAAAAAAAAAAGAGGGTTCACCCCAGAAACTCAGGTGCCATTGATACATAGAAAGTTGCAAGTTGCAAGTTGCAAGTTGCATCAGCTATACAAACAAGAGAAAATTTGGCTTCTTATTCCAAAACTCACAAGCCACTGAAAGCTTTACTTTGAAGAGAACAAATAAAAGATGATGAATATTGCCTTGATGTTATATGAATAAACCTCTAAAAAATACATCATGGGACAACACTTTTGACAACAAAACAGATAAAGGCAGCTCTCAACGGCAATGAAGAGACCACGGTTGTAAAACTTGTAAATTTCTAACCCTTGAGAAATCCTAATTTCTCCAAGGAAGCCTGGATATCATCACTACCAGACTCTTCATTTGTCTGAACAATGTTGGGGCTTTCAGATGGCAAGACATCCGAAAGTGGGTACGTTCTGTTAGCATGAAGTTGATTGGTGGCACTGCTACAAACACCCTTTAATATTACACTTGCGTGCAGTCCACCAAGCAATCCTTCGTAATCTGTGTCACCACATTCTCCAACAAAAACAACCATCTTTGACAACTCTACACCCCAACGAATATACAAATACCTGAAGAAAATGTGACAAATGATTAAATTTATGAAGAATAATATAAAAAGGAGGTGGTTACAGAAAATGACACGTGAAGTTAAGATATTCTGCAAGTTTCGGGCATGTTTACATGTTATAGAGAACCATGAGTACAATTTCATACCTCTGCCATCATCATCACATGTAAAGTCTAGTTCCATTGTTCAATAGATGTCCCCAAAGATCTTTAACCACTTTGATTCAACCAAGAGGGAACAGATCACATTTACCAGTTTAATTTGACCAACCAATTTGCTAATTCACCTTTTTATTGTAAATGAAAGCAATTGTATAATTACTTACAAAAAGAAGTTTTAGAATGTTGAAAAATGTGGACGTTGTTTGACATTGAAAATAGATACAAATTAATTGTAAACTGTTCACTCCCACATAGCATCGACCTCTACACCATTTGAAGCTTTTAGTAACTATTACATGTTTGCAATGCATTATTTATGTAACAATGTAGCAATTGTTATATTGGCACGAGAATCAATGAGATCCTGTAATTATGTTGGACACCAGAAGGCACTTAATTCAGCCAAAAATTTTTGAACATCCACAAAAATATAATTCCAAAGAAGATGAAGAAAGAGAGGGTTTTTTTTTCTCCATTAGATGAAGAGGGAGAACGTTACCAAAATAAGTAAATAATTTAGCTAAAATCATATGCCACTGATATAATAAGCACGAAAACTATACCGTAGGGCTTGGGAACGAGATGCCAGCACTGGAATTACATTAAGCCTGGTTCCATTTTGACAATAAACAACAAGGCAACGCAGAGCCTGAATTCTGAGCAATTTCCTAAGCTCCTTAACAGGGGGTACCTGCAAAGATAATATAAAAAGAAAGTAAAGATGATTTTTCAGTGTATACCCAATAGTATTGCACCTAATATATGTGAAACAATGGAAGTAATTAAGTATAATAAATCTGAGAAAACAGATTCACCCTCAATTCGACTAGACTATAATAGTCATTTCATGCAGATAGCAAAAGTCATTCCCCCAACGAGTAAAGAAATATTTACCATTCCTGGCTTTTGCACTTTAAAAGCATAACAGTAGTTGGTTGAGAGTTGTTCAGCTGGAGTAACAAGCTGTTCTCCATTCTCAGCCTTCTTATCAGTAATTGAAGATGCCCAACGAACCAAAGTCTTCCTCAAGCCCTCTCCACCCCAACGGTATTCAATATGTGAGTGGTAGTAAAAGTCAACCACAAAGGGGCCATCATCTGGATTAAGAGATGAATAGTAGAGATCACTGCCACTGTTGCAAATAAAAGCATCAAAATCATGAGGGCTCAATCCCCCTGACACCAGAAAAGAGTGTATCTCAGATATGGTCAAGGACGTAGACAATATGAACCCTACAGATCCTTCACTCCTTTCCTTTTCCGCAGCTTCCAAAATCTTTCTGGTGGTTTCAAGTAGACCTGTATCAGTATCACAATCCACAGCAATGACAAAGAGATGTTTTCTCCTCCTCAATGCTGGAAATTTACCAGCGTGGTCTGCTTTCTCTGTGGACCCAGCCCTTCGTGCATCCTTTGAAATGCCCTTTGACCAATTCAAAACAGCATTCTCTAATTTACTCTTTCTATCAACAGCATTACCTTCGGAATCTAAGGAATTATCATTTCCACTAGCTCCACTCTTTTCTCCATCCAATGAAAATTTTAGGTTCAAAGATATATCCTGTATATCTCTCAAGGAATCTCCTGGTGACTCAGTTTCTGATTCATCTCCATCATCATTTCTCTGCCACTGTGGATGCCTTGGTTTGCAACTGGTTATTCGAGATAAGTAAGTCTTGCAATGCTCTGGCCATGAAAATAGGTGAATATTCTTTAACCCATTCTGTCGACATCTTGCCCAAAGCTGCTTATCCGCAACAAGCTTTAGAAGAGCATCTGCAATGGACTGTTGATCATGGGGATCAATGAGAAGACCATTATCAAGTACCTGCAAAGACATATCCATCAGATTTGGAGAACCACAGTGAACCTCTTCCATTTATGACCATTAGATATACAATCTTCTGACCAATTTATTACAACCAATGAGTAAGCTTACCCGATGTATATCAACAGGACCTCCATTTTTTGTCGCAACCATAGGCAAACCATAAGCTGTTGCCTGTGATGTCAAAAGATAAGAGCAGAACTTATATTTTTTTTGAATAACAATTGATCTGTGAAAGATAAACTCTTCAAAAGTACGAAACGAGCACCTCAAGTAGAGTAAGCCCAAATGGCTCGATGAAAGCTGGATTAATGAAAACCCCCTGCAATAAAATTGGATCAGAATGAAAATGTGACGACAAAATACCCTGCACATACATCTCCAAAAGTGCATGTGTGCTCAAAAAGGAAACATCCATAGACCATCTTAACATGTATAATTAATTGAATACCAAAAGCAATTGAGAACGATGAATTTAAGAACAAAAATAAATGTTACAATGACAGCACTAATTAACTAAATTGATGAACACTAAGAAAGATGGTAATATTAAATTATCTATATTGCTAGATTCCAAAATGGTACACATTATATAGAAATACAAGCGTATGGTGCCACGCACAATAGCAGTACTGAACTATCTCCAACAACATGCCATTTTCCTAATTAAAGCTAGATTGTTATCTGATATAGAAACTAGAAGTACCTTTGTCTTTGCTGCTAGACGATATATGTCAGGAACATCGGACTGTTTGTGGTGTTTGGGATATGCAACTTGCCCATAGAGATCATATTTGTCAATAAGCTTAAGCACTGAAAGGAGAACAGAAGAATTTGTGCCTGACATTTCGTCAATTCCATCTCGATTACCCATAATTAGTGTCTGCATTGTACAGAGAGAAAGAAAAAGTATGATCAAAGGCAGGTGCAGAAAATCCAATTTAGTGTCCGTTTGAGATCAACTTTTTTTGATAATTTAGCAAGTCAACACAATCAAGAACACGTCTTTATTAAACAAGTGTCATGACATGCTTCAACATACAAGATTAGCAAGCTCTCTTAGTGCACGGCATTCTCCAAATGCTTTGACTAAAGTCGTGATGTTCTTTTTGGGATCTGGTCTAGCAAGAGCCAGTATCATGGGTTTACGAGGGTTGGAAAAGAAGCGCATTATCTGCAAAATCCCAAGTTTAATGCGCACCAGTTCAGAAACCAAATAAAACAGGAGAACATAACATCTGGCATTAATCATACTATGTTAAGCAGAATATCCCAAGAAATTTATTGGCTTCAGTCTAGGACACATCAAAGTAAGTGCATAGGGAATAATTTGAACCTCGGACCAGATATGTGGGTCTGGAGAAGCAGAATGTTCTTCATTTCCTTCTGTTTCACCATCCACATCACCATCTTGTGGAATAATATGATTAAACTCCATTCCAGGAGGAATTACCTGCAGAGAGCAAAAATTATAAAATATATTAATAAATAAGCAAGAAATTACCTAGAGAACCCAGCAATAACATAACAGGAACAGGAAACCATTTATTTATAGAGTTTTAAAACACAGCAAAAACAAGCTAGGTTCACATGTAGTTCACAAACTAAATCTTATTTTCCAAATAAAATTATTATTAAAAAAAAAAAAGGACCTACCAATTTGCATTTTTCTAGTTTAACTAAGAATCAATTTGCTCAGGTTTGTTTCTTTTAAGTCAATCACTCCAAAGATAGCTCAAGATCTATGATCGGAAGCTAGAAAACAGGTCAGGCCTCTTGCGTTTTGACATTTATGATATTGTAATCAATTAAAGAAACTACAGTTTCCACAAGGATATAAGAAAATGTCCCATTACTTACCAACATGCGAGGCATGAACCTGCCATAACAGCTCACATTACGCCTGATCCTTGCTCGTAGTTTACGCTCCAGAACTGGATCAAACCCATCATACAAACGCCATTGCTCCTCTATTTCTTGTCTGGTGCTAGTTATGACAATTTCAGAAGAATCAAGAGATAATTCCTCAGCCTCTATCCGGCGCATAATTTTGTATGTCATATTTATTTCATCCCTAGTTTGGCGGCCTTGCTTTAAAAGTTGTTCTAACTTGTCTCGACCAAGTGAGTGGCCAGTAAAGAGCATTGGTACATTTAAAGCACCAGACAGAAGAGCAGCAGAGTCACCTGCATCTGCATAATGCCCATGGATGGCAACAGGCCAGATTGACTGCGCACCACCTATTTGCTCACCCAAAACTTTGGACATCTGTATTATGTGATTAAGTGCACCATCAACAAATTCAGGGATATAAGGCCACAGAAGTTCTTTGGGAATATACTTATCTTTCGGTCCAAATGGAATCCGAATAATATAGGAACCACTGCTCTCCCCCAAGTCATCCATGAAACCTTCTGAGTTTCTTGGTGTCAGCATCTCTGTGGGTTCACCATAACTACAATCTACTTCTGGGGAAGATACTTGTCTAGTCAACAAATCAACCCGATACACCCCCGGCATTGCGCCCAAGGCCCTTGCAAGTTCCACAACATACTTAACCTGCAAGAACAAAAACCTAGATCATTTGGGTATCTACATAAGCAACTATATAAGATGTACAATTTAACAGCAAAAGAAGAACCATCATATGATTAGGATTTGATTGAACAGAATTTCTACAGCAAAATATTACCTGACCACCAGTATCAGAATCACGACCAAGCTCCATATTTTCACCCCGGATAAGACCGTGAAGGCTGCACAGATAGTAGTTGTTAAAAATAATTAATACCATCACACATACAATAGAGGAATCAAAGTTTGTATACACTATACACCAACATTGAACAACACATTCACATCAATTATCATTACAACATGTTTAATATACTTCAATCCCCATAACCAGTAACTCAGCTGAGGTCTATGAAATTTACAATTCAATCATTAGGTACATAAATCAAAAGTTGGAAGCAATTTATTGAATACAATGTGGTACAGCAAGACCAACTATTCAATTCAAAATCCCATTGAAGACCAAATCTGAAAAAGTAGAGCTTTAAAGTTCAGTTCATGCCTTATTAATACGATGTATAGCTTTTTCCCCTTCTGTTGATTAGTCCATGTCTCCATTGCATCCATAGAGCTGATTCTTGGCAATCTACCTCTGTTGCTTTCACCATGAGTTGATAAGTCACTGACAACATCTCCTTTCTCTCCCTCTGATAAGTCTTCAGACATATCAGCAACTGCTTCTCTGCGGCCTCGTTCGCGTTCAAGGCGACGTTTAGCCATCCTTTGGGCTAATTCTCCCTCAAGCTAACAAAAAAAATGGATAAGACATGAACATGATCTCTTGTTATTCAGGAAACTCAGAATTTGTAACAGATAGTTGTACTTGTACAAGCAACAATAAATTGGCATTCAAATGTAGAATAAAAATTCAAGAACTTCACACTTTGCACAGTGCTCAGATCAAAGATACCCAAAGAAATAAAATAATTTCTCCTATAATTAAATAATCAACCAATTTTTTTAAAACTAGTAACAGCATTTGTATTGGGCACAAAGTCGGCATTTTGAAATTCAAAATGAATAATGTAAAGTTGTGATTTCCAACTATATTGTGTTGGCTTTAATTCCGTGCCAAATTTGATTGTAATTTCTTCAATCATTTTCCTTGTATGTATGTGGGTTTAATTGTAAGCGATTAGTGTGAGAAATCGGTGAAGAATCAAGCTTCAAAAGTTGAACAAGTGGATTTCGCGACTAAATCGCGAGTAACTCGCGAGAAGCAACCCGCAAAAAAGCCACGTGTAGAGCACATGACTGGAAGATGAAGAGTCGTGTCAGGCTGTCATTTTCATGACTGTCTCGCGGGAAAAGCCAACCCGCGAAGGACCTGCGAAAGTCTATGCTTGGCAAAAAGTTGTGTTTTGCTTTACCAAGTCTTTACCCACACTATATATACCCTCATTACCCACAAATTGTATGGAGTGCTTTTCAGAGAGAAAACCCTAGAAAATACACTTGAGAGTTAGGGATTGTTATACTCACAATCATCTACACATTCCCTTGTGGTTTTCCTCGACTCCTATCTCTTCATCTCTAGATCTTTGAGAGGATGCTAGCCCAAACACTTACCACACCCATTCTGAGTGTAAAGTGAGATTTTGGTACTACTGGAAAGGATTGGAAGGAACCATTTATTGGCGGATGCAATCGGGCTGAATTGCGGGATCCGGAAAGCTAGAGAAGACAAGGCTCCGAGAAGTCAGTTGGTAGCAGGAGCTTGGAGGGCTCCAGTACATGGGGTAGAATAGGCTTGGAGGGTCTTTTGTTATTCGTGTACTCCAACTTTATTCTCTAATGGATTGATTTCGACTTAGAGGGTCGTGGAGAGGTTTTTCGCTGAATTCTTCGGTTTCCTCTTCGATAACACGTCTCGGTATTATTTTGTGTTTGCATGTCTCTTCTCTACTCTTTAAGCTTTCATTTTATTGTTGATGATGGATGAATATGGCTTAGGCTAGTGTTATTGGTTCATTGCGCTTATTTACTCTTGTTCCGCTAAGTTAGAGGAAAAGCAATCTAACCTTAATTTTTAATTGGAGGTCTGAAAAAATCTCGTGTTTTAGCACAAATCCAAGCTTTCAAATAACATAAAAAGATTTAAACATGAAATTCAAACCCCCTTTTGATGACAATAACCAAATGCTCAATCAGAACCAAAAACCAGTTCACAAACTTGTACCTCAAAAACTCCCATCACTCACTAACTCTGCAAACTACTAAAAAATTACACAAACGCAAACAATCCCCATCAAGCAATTTTACTATCATTTCACAAATATCAAAACTTTTCTTCACAACAAAACAGACCCAACACTTCAATAACTCAGCTAAACAAACAAACAAACAAAATTATTTATTAAAAAAAGAACCTGCTTTTTCTGGCGAGCCAAGTTCCAAATCCTCCAACACATATTCTCCAACCTCGTATTCCTCTCCTGGGGGCTCCTCGTCGCTGAAGCCTATCACACGCCACGTCATCATCATCAATTCTAGAACAGACACAAACAACCTTCTAGAACAAACTTATTAAAAATAAAAAATTCACACACAGACACAACCATAGATATAGTCACTGATAAGAAAAATAAACACCATTTGAGTGAGTCTATGTGTACCTTAACCCAGGAACGGTGGAGATCGGTCT
This sequence comes from Notholithocarpus densiflorus, assembly GCA_030021035.2. Classification (NCBI taxonomy): domain Eukaryota; kingdom Viridiplantae; phylum Streptophyta; class Magnoliopsida; order Fagales; family Fagaceae; genus Notholithocarpus; species Notholithocarpus densiflorus. The sequence goes on from JARYZH020000003.1 coordinate 4,887,674, forward strand.
CATCGAAGCCAGTGATGACTTCCTCAACGAAATAGCGAGTGGGGCTGAAGTGGCCTCGCTCTCTGAGCAAAAGAGACGACTTTACATCGTCTAAGGCTGGACCCACGTCCAGTATAGCTTCCAAGTAGCTGTTTATCCAATCATTTCCGGCCATTCTGATTTCTCTTCAAGCTCACTTCAATTTCGATTTCTCCTCTGCTTTTATTTATAACCCAAGAAAAAAAAAAGATATTCTTTTTGGTTTTCAGACACAAAAATCTGTATGTTTTTTTGCAGTTGTGATAATTGATAAGGACAAAGTAGTAAGTGTGAAGAAGAGAGACACAGAGTGTGGTGTTTATATATGGGAGGGACTCTTCTCTGGTATTTACTGTTTTTGGCTTTGCATTACATTACGAGGAAACTTTTTTTTTTATTTTTTTCTCAAAAAATAAATAAATAAGTTGGGATTTTTTTTTTTTTTTTTTTTAAGAAGGAAATAAGTTGGGATTTAAAAGGTGAATATTCGGATGATTCTCTTTTTATGTCGTATGGGAGTGATACTAGTATTCTTGCCGTGCCGTGCAATTGACTACAACAAAATTTCACTTCATCAGTAAAACTTTAGGCATTGGATGCATTTTTGGTTTTTTGCTGAATTTATGCAGTGGGTACAACTCATACAAGTAATATGTATATATAATGCAAGTACATGAAGTTTACATTTATAGTTTTTTTTTTTTTTTTTTTTTGGGTAAGTAAGTTTACATTTATAGTCATTATAATAAACGAGTAAGACTCAAGTTAAGTATTAAAAGTTCAAATTTATTCATCTAATTTTAATTCAAATACGAGTTGAGTGTGAGTTCACCTCCAAGTAGGATTGTATGTTCAAACTTATTTCATTTTCTTTTTGTCAAATAAATCTGGGTTTATTTACGAGTTACTTGATTAATTTATATATATTTGAACCCATCTCTATGTATTTGATCCCATTTCTTTTTGTCATACTTGATTGCATGTTCAAACTTGTTTCATTAGATTTCTTAGAAATCTATAATCTAAAAAATGTATAACTTTTGTAAAGTTATACTAGGTGTAACTTAAACCCATCTCTGTGTGTGTAATAGAAACATGACTAACATTTTATATTTCTTAACAAATTTATGAATTTTTACTACAAATAATAATTTAATATCATATGAACTTATTACAAACTTATACAATCAAATCTCAAGTCTATATAAATCATAGTTTTAAAAATCGATACGGTTAATGAATCGTTTTTGCTCCATGTTCCCGATTTTTGGCGATTTTAGGGTTTTTTACCTAACCGGATTGGTGTCCGATTCTCAATTGAATCGGTTAAACTGATCAGTCCGGTTTTTAAAACTCTAATATAAATGCATTTCTAAACAAATGTACACATAAAAGCATAATATTATATATAGTGAAATCAAATCTCATGTTCACGAGCTTGTTCACAAACATATGTTTGAGTTTAACTCATTTAATAGTCAAGTCTAACCTTGGGCTTGAGCGTGTTTGCTAAATAAACAAACATTTTCCTAAACCAAGTTTGAGTTGTTCATAAACACCTTGTTTAATTAAAAACCTTATTCACAACTAGATTAAATCATTTTTCTTTCTTGAATTAATGATAACATATGAGTTTTAAAATTACATTTAAAAAATAAAATTGCAAGATTTAAACTTATTTTTTTACTAGTAAATTCAAATCTATAAGGCCTATAATATATATATATATATATATGTGTGTGTGTGTGTGTGTGTGTGTGTTCATCAAAAATATATGTGTGTGGGGGGGGGGATTTTCCCGCACAAGCTATTTGTCCGTTTTAGGGAGCCAAACCCGCACGGTTTTGTTCTCAAGCGACATGGGAGGTAAGGATTTTGAGATTGACACTCCAGTCCCACATCGGCAAGAAATGCGCCCCACGCATGCTTGTGTGTTAGTGGTACACCATGCCTTCGCCTAAGAGCTTATAAGGCATGCGTGGGGCGCGTTTCTTGCTGATGTGGGACAGAATCTAAAGGCTTCCCAAAAATGGGTCGAACCCGAGGAGGAAACTCACGCCACTTGAGAACAAAACCGTGCGGACTTGACTCCCCAAAGCGGACAAATAGCTTGTACGGGAAATTCCCCACACAATATTGTGTTATATAAGCTTGTGATATCTCACAATTTTATATATCATTATTTTGATATATAAACTAGACACTAACACATGCAATACACAGAAAAGTTTGAATGAAAATATTTATATATTATATATATTTATTTTTAATTAATAAGTATCAATAAATAAAAATTCAAATAAGAGATTTTGTATAATAAAAAAAAAAAAAAACTTGTCTAATTTAATTAGAATTTGTTTATAGATCAAACTTAATTACACAAGTATTAGGTTGCTTGCTTTATTAAAAAAGATCGTGCATTCTAAATAATATAGAATATCATTGTTTGGCATTTTTCATAACTCTTAAAACCAAATTAAAAATTTTGATGCTCTCTTCTAATTTCTTTTTTCTAAAGATGAAATTTGATAGTTATGGCATTTTTTTTTTTTTTTTTTTGAGATAGAAATCCTACTCTAACATAATCTAAATGTATGTGTGTGAAGTTATCTCGTGGAGACTTGACCCCGACCCTTACCCCTATCATACTCTACAAGAACTTGTATTTGTAAAGTGACAATCACGCCAATGGTGCGTGATAGTATAATTATGGTAGTTAGTAATAAGCATTTCTTATGATTGTGTTTATATATGGAAATATCTATTATGATATGGCAAGATTTTAATGGAGTGTATATATATATCTATAAATATAGAAAGTTTTAATAATAGAAAATTTAATCTCAATTGAAAAATATTTATTAGAAAAATGACGTGCAAAATTACAAGTTCCTCAAAGCTTATGTGGTATAATATTATGAGGTGAATAAAAAATCTAACATTTTCGGTTTTATATATATGTATATATTAATTTATTATAGTCTATATTTTACCTCCTATTATAAAGACCTATCATTAGGAGCGGACGCCATATGTTGAAACTCTCTAAAAAAAAACATATCATATTTTCTAGTAGACTAAATAGTTCCATATACAAATACATTCATAATAAATGTTTATCCTTCCTAAAAAAAAGAATAATAAATTTTTATTAATAATTATCATAAATTATCAAACTTTAAGTTTAGACAAATTTTTATTAAAAAAATCACATTTCATTAATCTTTATGATGCAATGCACGAGATTTTGACTAGTGCATTTATAGATTTTGAACACATAGACTTACCGTTTACCATTCTACAAGTATCATTTAAATTAAAATCATTTTAGAATATTTTATCGATAAAATTATTCAATATACTTTTGGTACACTGTAATAGATTATATAATGGAATACTTATTCATGTAGAATAATTATTTTGTCGTTTGGTTGGATTTTTATTACATGTAATAGTCATTTATTAGGAATAAATTGATGAATATCTATTCCTTAGTACATGTAATAACTTCATAAATTATTATATTTCTACAAGTGCAAACTATCTCTATGTGCATAATAATTGTAAAATTATTATATTTCCAAAATATAAATTTGTGATTTTATAAATTTTATTAATATTTCACAACCAAACATATTAATAGAAATAATTAACTATATTACCATTCTTGCATAAGATATATATTATGCTGTCTTTTTTATTTATCAAATAGTTTTATATACGAGATCATTAGGTGGAACCCATCCTAATTTATGTGAAATTAGGATGTAGTACATTGAATGATAATTACGTTAGGAATGATAATTTGTCTTATTGGGAATAAAAGATGGCATAATGAAATAATTTCTTTTTTTCTTGGGTGTTTATGTGAAAGTAATTTAATTGAAAAATATCTCTTCGTGCAATGCTGGAGCCAAAGGGGCTCAGCTATATATATATATATTATAAATGTAGTACAATTTTTCTAGAATATAGGGAACCATTAGTAAAATATATGGATTATAAAAAATAAAAGAGAGGAGATATTTTAAAAGCTAGAAGGGTCCCTGTTCAGGTCTTTGTGTCTTTATATGTTACAGAGATAAGTAAACAATATTTGGAGGGTATAATAATATGGTATTAATTCCGCTCACAAAATTGTTAGTTCTACTAATTAAATTCAGGGTCGTCTTAATGGGTGTTCTTAGGGAAATTATTAACAAACTATTTTAGGAAAATTTTGACACAATTTTTATAGGAAATAAAAAAAGTTGTCAAAACATTATATTTTTTTTCCATAAAAACTTTCTTAAAATGGTTTATTAACAAATGTCTTTAAGGCATCTATTAAAATTTCCCTTAAATAATGGTATTCACTATTTATGTGAAATGAAGAAGTATGGTGTTATCTACTTTTGTAATCGCAACTTCAAGTTATCTTTCCAGTGCAATTCTTGATGTATATGCAAATATGTGTGTAAAAGTGTATAATAGAAAAATGTGTAAATTTTACACAATTTTGCTTAAAAATGAATACCATTTTACATTTGGTTTTTTATTTTTCTTTATGTATTTCGAGGATGAAGAAAGATAGTAAATAATGGTTGCTGTGTGTGAAAAAAGATAAATAATTAAAAAAATATAAAAAATTAATATTTTAATGAAATATAGTGTAAAATACATAATTTGATTTGAGATATTTTGAAAAGTATGTAAAATAAAATATTAAAAAAATTAAATTTTTATATTAAAATAGAAAAAAAAAAAAAAAAAAAAGCGTACAGCTAATGCAAATGCTAGTCTTAAGAGCATTCGCGTCCGGTATTTTCAGACTATTTTATTTTATCATCTCAAAAGCTACTTTATATACTATATCATATCATTTTACAATACACCTAACATCCCAACTTTTATTTTCATATTCAACTCATTAAAATAATATATACTAACCAATAAAATAATCTAATCTAATCTCTCTCTCCTCCTATCACACTTTTTATCTTTTCCTCACAGCCTCTCTCTTTCAACCACCCATCACCACCACATTTACCACAAGAAACCCACCACCACCTCCACCCACAAAACCCACAAAACCACCATGAAAAAACCAACCAAACACCATAGCCACAGCCACAAGAAACCGGCCACCATGCCACCACCGAACCCAAAAATCAAACAACAACCAAACCCAAACACAGGCCACAACAACCACAAAAAAACACCCTTTCCACGCCGATCTCCACAAACCCAGACACAGGCCACAACAACCACACAAAAAAAACCCCATCAGAACCTACCCAAACCCGCTACGCCGATCTCCACCTCGCCATGCCACCACGCCGATCAACAAACCCACGGCAACAACCAAAGAGAGAAAGCAGCCACGACAACAAGCAGATAGAGAAGAGGGAGAAATGAAAAGCACAGATAGAGGGAGGCACCGCCACACCGATCTCCACCTCGCCATGCCACCACGCCAATCAGGAAACCCACTATGTCGATTAGACCCACAGCGGCAACCAGAGAGAGAAATCGACCACGGCGGCAAGCAGATTGCACAGATAGAGAAGAGGGAGAAATGAAAAGCACAATGCACAAATAAAGAATAGGGAGAAGGGAGGAGTGTTTGTGAGCGTGAAAGACAGAGGAGAGAGAGTGAGTAATAAAAAAATGAAATTTAAGTTTATAATTGGTGAACAGTAACTTGTATAAGTAGAATGGTACTGTAGCACTATTTTAAAACTTTTTAGAATTGGAAGACAGGATGAAGGGGTTGTTTTATGCTTTTATGCTAAAATTTTCCTACATATGCCATTTAACATGCCAAATGTGAATGCTCTAATAATACTCTAAAAAATTAACGCACCTGATATCGATAGTGTCATAGGAGTGTGTGATCCCAATGTCGGCCTAATAAGACTCTAAAATAGTATGTTTGATTGCATGCCTTTTTTAATAGTTTTTTTTTTGTGGTAAGTTTAGTGTCACAAAATTTTTTACAACTTTGCCACAATTTTACTACATGTCAACTTGTGATTAGTGGGAATAAAATACTGGGTCTATATAGTTCTATAATTTCCTCACTCACAAGTCACCGCGTAGTAAAGTTGTAACAAAATTGTGAAAAAATTTATGAGTAGGACGTACTCATCTTTTTGTTGGAATCAGTTTGACTACGTGCCAAGATTGTTAGAAAAGCGATGGGTAAAGCTTCTGTTTTTAATATTTTTCTAAGGAGTTTGATTGACTAAATATACCGTGATGTTACAATTTTGATAGTTATTTCATAATTTATTAAGGTGATAAGTAAAAATTATCTTTTTTTTTTTTTTACATAAACTTATCATTGGCACAATTTTTATTAAACAAAAACATAAATTGTACTTTCTAAATTTAAATAAATATTGTTATCGGCGTAACAATTTTGATAATTTTTTCATTACTTATTAACGTGATAAGTAAAAATGGTCTTTTTTTTTTATACGTAAACTTATCATTGAAACAATTTTTTTACTAAACAAAAATGTAAATTGTACCTTCTAAGTCTAATCAAAATTCATTTCAAACATCTAACTTTATTTTTGTGCAATTACATCTTCTAAGTTTAAAGTTTATTCAATTAAAATTTTCTGTTAAATGTTGTCATTAATTGTCCAAATTTTTTTTTTGAATTTTTTAAATTGAAAATTTCAGTTAATTATTAAAAAAACTCCAAATATTTTCTAAAATATATATATATATTTAAAATGTTCATTTCCATTACTGATTTGGATGAAATCTGTTCTACCTGACATTCAAAATGTAATTGATTATGATCTTGACTTTTGAGTTTTCTTGAATAAATTTACAAAGTTGATTCTAAAAAATAAAACTAATTTTTCATTTTGTTTATTTGCCACATCGGCAATTCCCATCTAAGAGATAATGGTAGAAACTAAATTTACACACACTAAAAAGTTAGAGACCAAATTGATACAATTGAAAAGTTAGGAACCAAATTGATACAATTGAAATGTTAGGGACCAAATTAAAATATGGTATAAAGAATATGGACCAAATAAGTAATTTACTCTTAAAAAAATGAGACCCTCTTAATTCTAGGAGGTAGTAAAAAATTTATAGTCGTTTGCAATATATTTTTTTTTTTTAGTCAAAACGCTATGATAATGGGAAAGTGAAAAATCTAGGGTAAAGGCATAATAATTAATAATGCCCACACAATAATACCTTTTTTCTTTCAACAACAACAACAACAAAAATCCTTGTTTTTTAATCTAATTTCAAATGAAGTAAACTAATTAGTGTTGGTCAGAATTTATGTGTATATAGCCAAAGATTTCTTTAAAAATTGAATGGAAGATTAAAAAAAAAATGCATACAACACTTGTAGGGACACGTTTTGCAGCCCAAGCCCAAGATGTATGGGATCTTGAACCAGTGAGCCCAGTACAATAAATTTGTAGAGAGTGGGTCAAAGAGCTAAGCTTTAGTGCATGGATAATAGTTAATATGGTGTTCATGACCATCAAACAGAGATGAACTGAGTTTATCAAAGAAAGTTTGTTCTCGACACAATCCGAGGAGCTTTGTTCTAGTAAATATTGAATGAGAATGGTTACAGGAGTTCTTGAGATTGCTACAGTGCTTTCTCTGTTAATCCCCGGATCCCCTCTCCATGGTGGGTTTCTCCTATTATATAGTCCCCTTTGAACGATTTTGACCTTCCACTTGTTGATCATCCAAGCCTATACTTGAGTGCCTATCCCATCAGACACTTTCTCTGGCATTCTGTGAGTTGCGATAACCGAGATAGCACTGTTCAGGAGTCTTGTCCACATAAATGCGGTGTTAGCAGCTTTCCCTTAGATATTCCTGAGTTCCTTTCCTTTATAACTTCCTAAAAGGTCACTCTAACTATTTAGAACTTATATCTTACCGTGCTTTAGTTGGTCCGGGGAGATATTCCTCCTCGGACTCGGACTACCACGCTTTCGGCCAAAACCACACGCTCCATTGTATGATTTTGGGCCCATGACCTCACAACACTAATCTCAAAAGGAATACTATGACAAAGGATACCAAACTAAAGGTCTGTTTGAATACCGCTTATTGTTGAAAACTGAAAACATTATAGCAAAATAATTTTTACATGTGTAAATAGTGTTGTGAGATCTATTTTTAAAGAAAAATTTGCTGAATTTCGTATTTGCGGGTCCCGTGAACAGTGCACAGGACTCAACAAAAAAAAACGCAGACGCCCAAAACGCCACTCCTGTCATTATCCAAACTCCCACTAAAACCAACATTAGGCCCAGCCCTTCCTAAGTCATATATTGATAATCCTTCTTCAATAATATTACGGCTAAAAAAATGCTGATGATTTGCCTTTTGGCCAGATGTAGCTTCATAGAGGTTTTTTTTGGCAAGAAACATAGAAGGTTCAAATATCCTTAATTATTTATTGAGAGAAAAAGAAAAAAATATAGATTTTTCACATATTTTTTAAATGAAAAAGTTTGACTATATATTTTAAGAATCTAAACTTTGAATTTTATATTGTTTATGTTCTTAACACGTATATCAAATTTTGTACTAATCAAATATTATTTACTATTTGATTTACATATTTATTTTTTATGCATAATTTTATAATATAAAATTTTGAAATTTAAATATATAATTGATGACATAACTAGTAATTTTTTATTTTTTTTTAAATTTTTACAAATAGCATAAAAAATTTAAGAATAAAATGTAATCTCAAAATTCATATCTAATACAAATATATCAAACAAAGTTATAGTATAAAGATGAAACAAAGTTTGTTCATTTTTTTTAATTACTTTTCTTTAACAAGGAAATTATCTTTGTTATCACGGTTAAAAATGAGCAGTCACAAGTTGATCCCTTCACCAGTCACTATCAACAACACAAGGCCACAACGAGTGTTCATCGTTTAAATCTAAGATGTACAGTTCTACACAACTCCACCTCCATTCTATCACTATACAATGGAATGGGGATCTTTCTATCTTTGTTTACCCAAAAAAGAAAAAAAGAATGGATGGGGACAAGTGGTTAACAAGTATGGAGAGTATCACTTTTTTGTACAACTCGAGCGTGGGATTTGTGATGTACTGATGTGCGTTTGTAGATAATTTATTTAGCTATAATGATTAGAGAGAGTACTAAATAAGGAACTATAATTTATTTAGCTATATATAGCTATAATTTATTTATCTATTGGGAATTATTCTCGTAAAATGCTTCGAATCTATGACATTAGCCACCTACTCATGTGACAAATACACCAGATCTGTTTGCCTTTTGGCTTTTTGAGATTTCCATTTTTTATAACCCAAATAAAATATTAAAAAACAAATAGAGACTTATTTGCTCACTTCATGGGACAGTTTGGTCAACTTCTTAGAGGGATAAAAATATCAAAGAGGAAAGCTTAAGTCATTAACTATTTTATAATATTTATACAAACTGAAACCGTTGAATTAACATCAATTTTTTAACTTATTAATAATTACTTATCACTTTAATTGTTTGTAAAATAATTTATAACTTTAATATTTTTTAATATAAAAAAATAATGTTACATACACAAAAATTTGACAACTTGTTTTACAATCACAAAAATATCTCAATAAATATTGGAAACGCAAGTATATAACTTAGATTTTTGGTTGGATTTTTGGTTCATGCTGATGGTCAATCCTCGATCCCTATTGTAAATACAACCACAATAGTTCTAGACAAAAATTGAAAAAAAAAAAAAAAGTGAGATGAAGAGGTGTTAGTTAAGGTGTAACAACTTGAAGAAGGTGCTACACACATATAGATTTATATGTCAAAAGAAATAATTAAGTTGTAATTTAGATTTTTTGTAATCACTTTTTAAAGTTCAATTAGACCTAGTAAATATTCGATGTAGAACTCAATACATGCTTTCATAACACACACTTATTTAATCCAATCCACATAATCTAGGGTATTACAATATCCGTGCACTTAAATTCTTGATTTCCTCTTCAGGTCACATGTTGTGATACAATGCCCTGAGCCACATAGCATTACGAATTTGCCCTTATACTCTTTGTAACAATTTGTTGAGGTCTAAAAAGTTATAACACCAAGGCCCAAAATAGCACAGTGGGTGAACCCCATATAAAAGGGTTGAGCTCACCACAAGAGAAAATGATGGCACAAGTCCATTAAAAAATATTTAAAGCCCAGAACCCGCGAAAGGACAGGCCTTAGGGCCTATGAAACAAAGGGTAGAAAGGAAAAAAGCCCAGCCTGTCAAGATCAGAAAATCAAAGGAAGTCTAGTGGGAAGAATTGGGCCGAGATACCCAGAGGCTGCCAGGGGCTCGGGATCCTCCGGGCGTGCAACACAGCTGGGATGAGATTGAGACAGTTCAAAAAGAGCACCAAGAAACACAAGAAACGAAGGATGGATACGTCCTTCTCAATCGCCCAATAATGTAGAAAGGAACCAGAAGGCTTGGAGAGTAACAATTCATGAACAAGGGAGCTGGTACCTCGGGCAACCTAGAAAGAATAACTATAAAGAGAAGTAGCCGGGAAAACCTTCGACCTGGTAGGAATGGATTCGGCTCACTTAGGAAAAATGACAAAAGGAAGGACAGCCAAAAAAGCTGAGTCTGAAAAGGTAAGGTTTAGAAGCCTTGAGGGAAGAGAGATTGGAGGTCAGCCCTCTAAGGACACCCCAGAATGGAAAGTCAGCAAGAAGCTTTTATGGAAACAGCACCAAAAGAAGAAAACTATGAGAAACAAGGAAATAACTAGTCATCAGAATGGCTGGCACAACGTGGACTCTGGTACCCAAGGGAGCAGAGAAGGGGAATCAGTGGTACCCCAGAACCCTAAAGTGACACTATAAAGGGGGGAAGCAGCCAACATTGGAGGGGCATTCAATAATAGGGAATCATAACAGAATCATTAAGAAAATTCTGTCAAAAACTCAAATAAAGTAGTGAAGGAAAGAGAAATATCGTCCGGTATCCCAAAACAGCCACTATAGAACATACTTGGATTCAAAGGGATTCAAACTTTGCAAGTCTTAGAGGTTTAGATAGCCATCTAAGTCTGTAATTTTTGAGCTTGTTTGGACCTTGTAACACGTTTTAGTGAGCACATTGCGATTTACAACTAAAGAAAGTAATGAAATATTTCATAGTGTTTTAAGGATCCTTAACAATATATTTGTCTCTCTCTTTATTACATTGTTCATTTACTGTTTTTTGCTTTTCAATACCTATATATTCTTGCTTGCTAGTATGTATGTATTGTAGGATTCTTGCTCTGTGCACCACTTGGTTTGTAAACAGCCCATTTAGCTGCGGTGAACCAAGCCCAGTCCCTTTAAACAACAACTCAAAGGCCCAAGGTCCTTGCTTCAACTTGGGCCTGGACATTGTCCAAAAAAGGACCCTCACACAATTCAAGAAAAGTATTAGCCACCTCTATGCTTGTACTCCAAAATGACTAACCAAATGATAGCCGAAGCTCCTTGCAATTATGTATAAAGCATAGTTCAACCAAGTAAAGGTCTAATGTGGGATTCATCACACGTCCTCATAACAAACACTTATCCAATTTAATCCATATAATACAAGGTATCATAGGAGGAATGCAAATAATGTCATATGCCAAGAGTTTTGTAACTCAATTGACACATCTTAATGCTTCTATTAAAAATATCTAGAGTCCAAATACCCTCAATCAGGGACGGACCCAGGATTTTAAGCTAGCAAGGGCCGGAGAATAAAGAAAAAAAATTCCAAATAGGCATTCATATAGTATTAAAAAATTATAAATACACAAAATTCTTGTTTCTAAATACATTAAGATGCAATAATTTACCAACAAAGACAAAAACAAAAACAAAAAAAAAATGTTTTTTTTTAGTACTAGGCTGGCTAGGAAATTTTTTTTTTTATTTTTTTATTTTTATTGAAGTTAGAGCATTCACAGTAGTGGTGCTAAAAATTTTAGCTTTTAGCACCTCAAAAAATTACTTTATTTATTTTACCACTTCACTTTACAATACACTCAATATCAAATGTTCTGGTTCTCAAAAAAAATATATCAAATGTTCTATTTTCTTATCATTTCATTTAAAATAATATAAACAGCTCATTAAAATAATAAAGAAATAGAGAGAATTTGAGTTTTTTAATTGAAGGAAGAGATATAATCTTAATAAAATATTGTATTTTATTTTTAACAACTTGCTACAGTCAACTGGTATTATACCAGTTTACCATAGTTGCAAAAAAATTAACTTTAGCTTCTCTAATAATACATAATTTTTTGGTTCTTTGGTGGTAAAATAAATTTTTTTTTTGCTAAAATACTATCACCATTGTGAATATTTTTATTGTTTTTGTTAATTTTTTGGGTTGGATAGTTGCTATTTGAGTAAAGCTAGCTAGCCTTAATGAGGAAAAAGGGGGCCTAAAGTTTTGAAATGGTGCCCAACTAAAAAAATGAAATATATAATAATTAAAAAAAAAAAATTGGACTCTGGGGGGCTTGGGTTCCCTTGAGTCCCCACCTGAGTCCATCCCTACCCTCAACCCAATACTATCAAATTATTATTATTTTTTAAAATTTTGTTATATATTTGAATTTTTATTTTTGTGGGTTTGCTTGTTAATTAAGTGAAGAACATAAGACTATAAGAGTTAAAAGTGTTTCAATAAGAACATAAGATTTTGAAGCCACTCCCAAGTAGTACTTCAATTAATCATGTGTTCCCTCAAATCAAGCAAAAGGCAATGGGGTACGTTTTTTAATCTAGGAGAGCAATAAGATACATAATGAAATAAATTCCTCTCTCTCTCTAACCCCTCCTCTTGCTTTCACCTTCTTCTCTTATGTTTTAACAAGAGATAGTAATGATATTTGTAATTGTATCTCATGAGATTTTCATCTACGAAGAGAGGTAATTCTCAAAGTGTCCACTACTAACAGTGCTTACACAAATACATAAATAAATGTCAAAATCGGCATTGACACGCTAATTGACTAACCCAACCGATCGATACATGTCAAATGTCTAATGGGTCACGTTAGACTTTAGACTCCATGGCACCAACCACTACATTATTATATTTGAGGGAGTCTTGTTTAATGCAGAGGTCTCTTTGTAATGATGAATGATGATATTGAGAGAGAGAGAGAGAGATAGAGATAGAGGTTTATATAATAAAAAAAAAATTTATTCCCACAAACAAATATGATATTATTTTTTATTGATATAAATTATCTAATAGAAAAATGTGAGTTCCAAAATTTTATTATGAAGAAATGGAGAGAGGAATCAGTAACGTTACAGGACGGCGACAATGAAGTGATTTGATGAGGATCCCACAAGGAAAAAAAGGAAATGACAACATAGACATAAATTGATTAATTACTCAAATTTTAAAGATAAAACTAATTTTTATACAAGATAGAATTTTTATTTTAGTCTAATCTAAGTGTATACGTGTGTGAAACTTCCTACTAAAAATTTGAACTCCGGCCCTTGCTCCCCACACCCTACAAGCATTTATATTTAAATTTAGCTATATTCACCTAAATGCCCAACTCCAATGCTTATAATTATTTGCTAATAGTATACTATATATATTCCCGTATTCATGCATTTTTTTTAATTATAAAATTTCTTCTTTTGTTAAAGTTTGACGCCTTATTAGACCCGCCTGACACGGACAAGGTTAAAGAAAAATTAACAAGTTACAAGACTCCAAAAAATCATGTGAAAGATGTTGGAGTGCATAATGGGTGCCATAGTCATACAAAATTTATTCCTAAACTAGAATTGCCAATAGCTAACTCTACCTCCTGTCTTTGGCTTCTAGAGTTAGGTCCAATAGCTCCAAGCACATATTGTACAAAGTGCATGTTATCATATGACATGTTAGAATCTCATTGATGCCAAGAATTAGGTCTAACCTGACTTCATTATTTAATTCTTGGTCATTCTGCCTGGATGATGATGATAATGACTTTTTTTTTTTTAATCTTTTTGAATTCCATTGTGTAAATTTTTTTATTCAAAATTAAATAAAAACCGTTTGAATGTAAAATGAGTTTTGAAAGTTTCAGTAGTTTTAATTATGAATAAAACGTAGTGTATGGAGTTATATGTATTTCAATTTTTTTTTTTTTAAATACTATTTTATACTACATCTTTTAATTTTATTCTATTCCAATTTATCTTTTAACTAGTGTGTGGGATGGTGTTGATCGGTTATAATGACCTAATCGGCTAATCCACCATCATCATATGGCATTCTTGAATAATAAGAAAGGAAGAAAGTCAGAGAGATAAAAGCTATGTATAAATGAGAAAGCATGTAGCCATTAGTTATCATTTACATATCCAAGTGAGTGGGCAAAAGGTCAACGTGTCAAAGCAGCACCACAACATGTACACAAGCACGCATGCATGAGAGCACCAAATGCATTCTGCCCTATTTTGTTAAAACTCTATATCGTCATTTTCAAATGGGAAGGCAACACCTTACTCAGTAGAAAAGTGACACATGCCTACCTTCATCACTATTAAAGAATGAATGACTCAAGGAAGAAAGGGGAATTAATAAGCCATCTCTCTCTTGCTACGGTGTAAGCCTCCCCCACCTTTTTCTTCTCTCTTATCTCCATTATTTGAATTTATTTCTCTTCTCTCTTCTCCATTGTAAAACAATATTTCATTGTAACTATTTTTAGAAAAATAGTGGAATATTTGACTAGTTTTCTTCCTCTCCAAACATGTAGGCTTTCCATGTAAAAGAAAATTGTATTTCATTTTCCATTACATTTCATTTTCTGCAACTTTATTTTCTCTCAAGAACCAAGTTCAATTGATTTGTAAAATGTAAATATCGTGATAGAAATCTATTGCCTTACCAAATTGAAACTATTACGTAGAACTAGTATTTTCCAAAATAATTTTTTGTCTTTCATTTGTGTTTATGGTAAAATCTGTAGTATAACTATAAACTTAAGCATAACGTGGTTCTGAAAATAGCGAAAAGTGAAACACCAGAAAATCCAATCCCCATACGCACACAAAAGCAAGTGATGGAATTAAATGTGGTTATTTTCATTTTCCCAATGAAATAAAAGTGGGTATTTTCAAGTGACAAAATGAATTAAATTCCTGACAAAATTAAGCAAGTTAACTCTTTAGAATTATAGTCCTCAACAAAATCAGTTGCATCTTCAAAATTGTGAAGAACCATTCAAAATGTGGTCTGGTGAATGGGAAATCATTTTCTGAAGGAGGAAAAAAAAAATATATATATATTTATAGAGGTTAACATCAAGTTATATCTAATATAATTATTTGATAAGGGTAATTTTGTAATTAACCCATGACGAAACAAAAGGCGACGGACATAACAAGGTTGACAACTTCACTCATGAGAGACAACCTTGTTGTAAAGTCTACAGCTCCACCCCATACCTGACGGCTGCATCTTGGGCACAATAAGCTGAAGATAGTAAGCTGAAGACAGTAAGCTGAAGAGAATAAGCTGAAGACAGTAAGCTGACGACAGTAAGCTGACGACAGTAAGCTGAAGACAATAAGCTGAAGAGAATAAGCTGACGACAGTAAGCTGACGACAGTAAGCTGAAGAGAATAAGCTGAAGGGGATATATGAATCTCTGACGACCCCGACGAGGGAGTAGGCGAAGCTGACGACCCCGACGAGGGAGTAGGCGAAGCTGACGACCTTGACGGGGTAGTAGGCGAAGCTGATGACCCTGATGGGGCCTTGCTTGGTCTCCACTCATGCGCGTATAAGGAAATATCTTGCGCCCCACGCTTACCTCTGATAAGGATAAAAATAGTACTTAGAGCCGTCAGGCATAGGCTGACGGTTACAAGCAATACCATCAGCTTCCATTGGCAGAGGTCAGCAAACGAAGATTTAATAGGAATGCTGAAGGGAGTCTACGAGGCACGCTTAAAGACTGACGCCGTTAATAAGCTGACGGCTCCAGGCTGAAGGGCTTGCACAAAGCTGACGGCTCCAGGCTGAAGGGATTGCACAAAACTGACGGTTCCAGCATAACTTTGCCTTGCCTTCCACGAATGGGTATATAAGGAAATATCGTGCGCATTACGTTCAGTATTAGACTCCTATAAGGAAAGGATCCCGTAAAATACGCTCCAAAGAGACTCCTAAAAGGAAAATAATTCTAGTCCAATAAGGAGAGGTCAACACTCTACTACTATAAAAGCCCCAATACCCTCACAAACCAAGGTACGCATAATTGACCCCACTCTAGTACTTTAGAATTGTAAACAAGAGATTTCTCTAACTTGACCATCGGAGGGTATTTGGCCGGTACCATACCGGTACTCCTCTTAAGGTCTTCAGCTTTTGCGTCGTGCAGGTTCTTGTTAGGAGCACGTAAGGACCGTGTGGCTTACTGACGATTTTTTGGCATCATCATTATTTGTTAATATAAACCACCAAATAATTTATTATTGGCTTAATGTTTTAGAACATTCATTTTTGAATTATAAGTTCTCGTTATTATTGTCTAATTTCATGTTAATTAGATATTATTTACTAGTTGATCCATAAATAAGTCATTTATTATGTGTAATTTTAGAATATAAAAATAAAATAAAATAAATCAATTCAAATATTTTATAGATGAATAGATATTGATTTTTGTCTTTCTGATCATTCTGAAAATTTGCAACTCTAGAAGGTAAAAGAAAACAATGTAATCCAACAATATTTAAAAAAAAATACCCTTTCAATAATTTTTTTTTAGTTTGACAAAAAATTAAAAATAAATCAAATTTAGTGAACCAACCCACCCTATATATATACATTTTTTCAAGGCAGTAGATGGTAGATATATCTCTATCTCCATTCAGGATGGAGCCACTATTGGACTTGCCCCCCGTAAATTTTTTTTTAAAAAATATTGTTATATATGTGTACTAATTTTAGCTATTTTACTTTATAAAATTACATTTTACTCCCTTTAAACAATATCATTGATTCTTTTAAGAGTATGTAATACTATACTTACAAATTTTTTTACAAATTGTTTTAGTAGCAAATTCTTATTGGTTCGCATATAGGCTTATTACTTACATCATTTTTTTACCTACTAATAACCACTTATTACTTTAGTTCTTTTTTAAAAAGTTTGTAATTCTAGCATTTTACTCATTTTAGTGACCATAAAAAAAAAATTATAAATAATTTTGTTCTTACCCACCCAAGAAAAAAAAAAAAAACTCAGCTACTAAGTAGTAGCAAAGTCAGAGTTTGAAAATGCCGCACACAGCCAATAATAAAACCGCTCCTCTAACTCAAAATTCTAGCTCCGTTCCTGTCTCCATTAATTATAATATTTCCTAGATAGATGTTCCGGAAGAAAATTTGTAATCTTAAGTATCCAGTATTTTCTCTCAGCAAAAAAAAAAGTATCCAATATTTTCCATCTTTTATTGCCATGATTAACTTCTCAAGCTTTACTTGCCTAGCCTTGCCTTGCAACATCGAAGTTTTGCCACAGCAGCCACACAACTTTTTGTAGGTCGTTCGAATATATGGTCTCCACTGTTTTTCTGTACAAACAAAATTGGGCTCAAATTTGGCTACAATATTTTAAGATTTTGGCAAGATTAAGGAAAAAAAGATTGAAAAAATGGAGTTACATATATATATATATATATTTTTTTTTAAGAATGGGATTTTCTGATTTTATTTCAGGAAAGATTTTTTTTTTTTTTTAATAAGAAACTTGAACTTCATTAAAAAGAATTAAAATAAATTACATCATTTGAAAGAGCATGTTCTAAGAAACAAGGGCTCTCTTCAACCCAAGTAACTTAATGCTCAATACCTTGAACATGTTTTGCTTGATTTCCATTTCTACGGATATGTGGTACCTCAAACTTTTGAAAACCATGTGAAAGAGAGATAATACGGTAACACCATAAATCACTACAGCTATCGACAAAACAATACACATAGTCAGAACTAACAAAGACCTAAAAAAACTTAGTATATACAAGACGAGCCTCTTTTATTACAAATAAAATAATATGCGTGTGATTGATATGATGTTAACAACAAAATAAATAATTTCTTTTTTATTATTATTTATTCAAAAGTAGCACCTCTAACATCACTCATTCAGTAAATCCACAATGATAACAATTAAGAACTACTTTATCCACTTGGTGCACAATATATTTGTCTTTTCATATGGTAGATCTTTAGCTTGAAAGTGACTGTTTAATTTGAAGACTTTGAGTTTCATAAATTAAAATTCTAAATGGACAAAGTTTAGCTACAAAATTAAAACCTTACTCAATAAAATAAAAATTATTACATATTTTGAAAATCGAACCGTTGAATTGAATGTTCTTTACACTCTTAATACACATGTCAAATTTTATGTCAATCGGATATTATATACTATATGATCTATAAGCTTATATTTTATGCTTAATCTTAAACTACAAAAACTAGCAATTTAAATAATTTATTGATAGTATAGCTATTAATCTTTAATTTTTTAGAAATTTTGCAAACATAGAAGCTATAAAAAGAAGATGTAATCTAATGGTGAAATTATCAAAATTCATCTCTAATAAAAAGATATTGAGTAAGGTTGTAACCCTAAGCTACAACTAATTTTGTACCTAAACTTTATCCATTTTGAATTGGCTTCTTCTGTCTCCCAAAATTTAGCCACATATTAGGTCGGTCGAGGCAATTGGATTTGGATAAAGTGGTAGAATGAAAAACCATGTGGTCCTTAGAATCACGTGAAGACCCATCAACACTCACTCAAGTTAGCAACAAGCCAGATGAATCCAGGCCCTATCTTTTTCTAAGCAAAAAAAAAAAAAAAAGGAGATAATAGTGGAATTGACAAAATTGATAAACATTAGAATAT
This sequence comes from Notholithocarpus densiflorus, assembly GCA_030021035.2. Lineage (NCBI taxonomy): Eukaryota > Viridiplantae > Streptophyta > Magnoliopsida > Fagales > Fagaceae > Notholithocarpus > Notholithocarpus densiflorus. The sequence goes on from JARYZH020000003.1 coordinate 4,906,663, forward strand.
GAAAAGTTTCAACTTTTTAGTACATTGGTTGTACAGTGAATTTTGAGTGGCTATAATAACTTGAGAAAGGCTTAGGTATAGTATCTTGTGCACTGGATCTAATGGGACGCTGCTTCATGACAATTTTTGGACAGATGGTAGCATCCTATTGGGTCCAATGCACATGATACTAGCAATTTCCGAACAAATGACAGCATCCTATTGAGTCTAATACATGGGACACTAGACCCAAGTCAAACCCAATAATTCTGTGAATCTGTGATTTTACAAATCCACAACAAACATTAAAAATAAAAAGTTTAGCCCACATTTTTTTAGTACTTTTAAATGGAAGAAATTTCCTTTAAAAAAAAACAAAAAAAAGAGTTGGAGCAAAGCCCACCCAGAACAGGCCCAGCTAGTGTAAACTTTAGCCCACAATTGATCCAAATCTACCCACAAGAGCAACACTAAAATGGGCTGTGGCACATAAAAGTCTAGATTTAGGCTTCAAAGAAGGGACACATCAGAGTTGGACCCACCAGTGGGCCTTGTTCCTCGACCCATATATATATATATAAATATATATATATATATATATATATATATATTTATCGTGTAAATCTTGCGTGTTCCAACTTCAAACACGTTCAAAACAACTTCCAACACGTTAAGCTGTCCTTTAATTCACATTTCACACCATAGACCATTCCGAATTCACAAGTCTGCCCACCATCTTTTTTAAGCAACTTCGAATCATAAATAAAATGACCATTAGGTGTGTGAATTCATGCCTTGTTTTTTTTTTTTGCTACCTAATACAAGCCTTGTGGTACCACTAAGAGTAAAGAATTAATATTCTTTGGTGTGAAAACATGCCTTGTGGAATTACTAGTTACTAGTAAAGAATTAAGATAAAAGTCAACATCAGCTTTTCCAATCAATTGGTCTTCCTTTTTATGTTGTTTCTAATCAAACCAATTGTTCTTTTTAATTCAAATGTCTTCTCACGAGAGTTGGAAATTAAGCTAATAGTTTATGGAAATAAATTGTTTTCCTTTTTCAAATATTAAAGATGATGACTTTTGTTTTGTATATCTATGATGGATCAAATCTTAGAAGTTTGGGTTTAAAAGGAAATTTAATGTATGTGATAAGTAATCGTGAATTGCAAAAACAAAAAACCATTTAGTCTCATAACTTCATTTCCAAACAAAAATGTGTCACGTTTTTATTACATTCCTTTGGAACAAATTATGTTATGAAAATAACACTAAATTTCAGTAATTTGATAGTTACAATGGAAATGTGGGATTTAAGTTTTGGATGTCTCTGTTAGAAATATGAAAAAATATCAACTAATTAAGGTATAAGGCTCTTGACATTTGAATTTCATTTTATAATATAGAATTGTAAAAGTATCTCGACTTACATTACTTCTTGCCAATAGCATGTTGTTTTGGTGGCACATTTGTTGCTCCTATGATAGGACAAAGTCCTTCACCTTATTGCAGGGAGAGGAAAAAAAAACTGAAATGTAAATTGCATCCTTGAAATTTGTGGTAATTTGATTTTGATTCTTGAAATTAAAATTATTGATTTTAGTATCTAAAGTTTGAGATCATTTACAATGTCGTCATTTTGTCTATTAGTGTGCCAACGAAGTCTAAAATTATGACACATGGTTCAATTAAAATTATCAATTCATTTAGAAAATACACATAAGTAAATATAACAATTCTCTAACTCAAAAAACAAAAAATTCTCTCTCTCTCTCTCTCTCTCTCTTACCATTCTTTTCCTTCTTTCTTTTTACACTTGCTAATTATCAGATGGTAAAGACATTCATTTTCGCGTAGACTCTCAATCCAAGCATTAGTTTTTCTCACTCACTATCATTGTTATGTCTCTGAGTTCTCTAACCTATCCTATATCTTCCACATATAGGATAGTTCTTTCCATGGCTTCTCTGCCATACTAACCCAAGATCAACAAAACCCCTCCCTTCCCTCTCACTTTTTTTTTTCCTCGTTGATTTGGTGTTAGTAATGTTGATTAGTTTTAAGGAATGGTGACTTGAGCTTGTGGAGATGTTATTGTGACTTGGATTTAATGGGTTATGATTATAGTGGTGGCGTCGACTTTAGGGTGGAGTGATTGGACATAATTAACAAATTAAGAGTGGTCCTTAGTTCCATTTGTGAATGACCAAGGTGGTTTGAAATTTGGGCGTGGCGATCTCAAATGGGTCTTAAGGTGGTGCTATGGTAGCATGGGGTTGCAATCTAGGCTTAGTTGAGTTTGGTACTCGGGTTTAAAGGTATGGATTGGGCTACGAGTGACCTATGTTATTGCAGGCTATTGGTATGTCTGGGTTAGGCATGCCGTGTGATTGGCTAATCTTAGGTGCAACTCGATGAAAATCCATCCTACACATGAATTTAAGAGTATACCACTAACTAGAGGCTAAGGTAAAGAAGGGAGTCGCCACCTGGTTTAGGTCTGAGAACAAATTTTTGGACCCTTGTAAAAGGTCTAAGATAATCAAATATGAGTTCAAAGTTAGGATATGAGCTTGGAAGGTATTAGGCATCCAAACCCACTTGGTCGAGTTGACTAGCCTCCACTAATACACCTATCCATATCTTTGTAATGACTCCCCTAAGAAGGACATTGTTCTAATCATGCAATACAAATTTGAAATAGATTATTCAAATTGCATAAATTGAACATATATATATACATACCAAAGGATGGGAAGCTTGATTCCAAGAACATGTTACTTAAAGATACCACCAATGTGCTTAAGTAAACATGTAGGAAATAACTATCAGTGGCGATTACTTAGATACGCATAATAATACACAATTACATGATGTTGACACCACTAATGACTAACACTCAGTCTTGATTCGTGCACAACAATTGGAAGGCTTGGCTCATGTCTACCACCTTTTAACATCTTTAATTAAACATGTAAGAAATAGCTATTAGTGATGATTACTTAGATATACATAATAATACACAGTTACATGTTGTTGACATCACCAACACCTAACACTTAGCCTTGGTCCATATACACCAATTGGAGGGCTTGGCAGGTGTCTACCACCTTTTAGACTTGGCTGCACATCCCCCACAACATCACCACCCATATGCAGCACAACCATTCTTTGCCAAGCAAGTTATAACCCGAACTCATTTTTTCACATAAATTAGCATGCTGACTGCTTAAGTAGCCTAGCCTTGCCTTGCACATAAGCAACCCAACCACTACTCATCAACATGCCCATGGAGAAGCCCATACAAGGTTGCCACATCACATACATTGCACATGATATTCACAACAAACACACGGCCTACAACTTCAACCAACTCTTGCAAGCATGCACCACAAAAGAGCAACATAACCTTCTAATACCCAAAGCACCTTACTCACTCTATGACATGTTTCTGTCGTACTAATAATCATCTCATGAATTAGATATATACATTATCTTTTTTTTTTTTTTCATAATATGTGAACTCCACATGCTTCATACACTATTATAAGATCCATATGATATGGGGGGGGGGGGGGGAATATGTGTATCTAATGCATGAAATACATTCTCCTTTCACATACCCAGTGCCGACTGAACCTATAGGCCATTTAGGCCACCGCCTAAGCTTGTAAGAGGGCCCCCAATAATACTAATATATTATATAATGTTGGGAAAAAAAAAAGTAAGGCCCGTCCAAATTATTTAAGCCCTTAATTGAAAATTGAGAAGAAACAAATTATTTCTAACCGTTTCTCACAAAGAAAAAAGGCTAAAAGGACATGAAGTCCAATCAAATCACCAAATCTTTAGCTTTCTCAGAAAAAAAATCACCACATCCAAGTATCTTTTGGATCAAACTTTTGTGCCACATTTCATTAAGAAAATCCATGTTTATTACTTGAAATGTAGAGAGGGAGAGAAAGAGAGACACTGATTTTCTCAATATACAAGTAACAAAATGCAGAAGAAAAGATAGCAAAAGGTAGAAAAAAGAAAGAATAGACAAGTAACAAAAGGCAGAAAAAAAAAAATAACACTCACTCTCTCCATCTTGATTCTAAAAAAAAAACTCTTTTAGTTGGCTTACTCATCAATTGGTGTTGGCAATAGACTTGGTGTGTTCACATATCTTCATTTCAGGTTCGTTTTTTGTTTTCTCTTCAGTCTTCCCTTTGCCTCTTTGGTCTTCTTCATGGTTTGCTGCTGGGTTTTTATTCTCCATTTTTGCTTAACTTTTGTTGTACTCTTTAGTCTTTACTCTTTTTTGTTTTTACTCTTAAATTTTGATTTCTTTAGTATTCTCTAGAAGACTATGGAATGGACCCACTTAAAGCATTGATCCTAGTCCTGCACGTTTTTTAAAGCTTTCGCCTAGTGCTCCCAAATTCATTGAGCCGGCCTGCACATACCTATTTGTTTGTGTGACTAGTACCACCAAATGTGGCCATTCATCTCAACTATCAATGGTCTAATATTCACGTGGTCTTTTATACTAAAGGGAAAAAAAAATACTAATTATATAACTTCATCCTTATTCGCATATGACAAGTGACAATCGTTAACGTTTGGCAATAGGGACAGGACCTTTTGGAATGTTGTACAGATCAATGTACTAGCCTCCTTAATTCCATTTTCATAAAGAAAGTCATTTTTCTAGCAAAAAGAAACATTGAAGGTCTTGCTTTTTTATAGTGTCATGATGCAATTTTCTGTTCTCCTTTTTTCTTTTTCATTCTTTTTTACCCTAAATATCTTGTCATTTTATTTGAGGTTGCTTGGGGGATCCTCCGATACCCAAAAAATATATATATATATATATTTATATATATCTTGTCCTTTTTTTTTTTTGTGTGTGGGTTCAATAGTCTTTATCACAAAAAGCGGATGGCTGATCAACCATATAATAAGAGCAAAAGGGTCTGAAATCATGCAGTACGGATAATTAAATAATTGGTGAGTACTGCACTTCAACAAACGATTAGTATTTAATAAATTAATTAATCAAATTAGCCTATTTGGTTTCTTCCTTGAACATGTTCAATTATTCAACCACGCGACATCATTTTACACCGTATCAAGCAACTTCAGGTGGTATATTATATGGTGTGTATACCATAAAAACTCCTCACTGCACCACCCATTCTCAACTATCCACGTGTCATAAAGATATTAACACCCATTTGATCTAAAAGCCAAAAAAATAGCTACAACTAACATAGCCAATAAAATCAATAGCTACCAAAACCATCTCCAACGGTCATCCCTAAACTACAGGCTAAGAGTTTTAAATTTAAGACCTTATGGATCTCATTAGGTCTTGAAAATCACTAAATCAATCTTTCATGAATTTTTTGCTAAATAAAGTAAGCAGATATTTTTAAACACCTATAATGAAAACATTAAAAGAGGTCAGTTGAGCTATAAATACTATCAATGATTATTTTGCATGAATTTTTACAAATAAGGGTACCAAGAATCCAAAGGTAAGATCATAGATAAATTATAATAATATACTGTAATGCTAATGTATATGTATCAACGGTCAAGATATTTACGTGAAAGAAACTTACGTGCTATGTATCATCATTGCATACATAAGAAATGACCATACTTTAGAAAAGCTCACATGTGAAAGGTAAAGCAAATGACCAAAACGCCTATGGTGATAGTTTCCCAACGGTCAACATTGTCCAACACTACGGTTTGCTTATTATATTTTGCGCGTATATAGAAAGAGAGAGAAAGAGAGAGAGACAGAGTAGACTATATAGACGGCCATGGTTTACGTCAGATTCCAACATCTTCCTCCTCGACTTTGGCCGGACTTTACTTTCTATTTATGATGATTGCCTTTTGATACTGAGGGCAATCGAATCCAATATCCAAACCCCAGTTTCGTCACAGCCTAGCCTAGGCTTCCTTCTTTTCAGGTTTGATTCTCTTACATGTAGCTTAGTAGTATCGTGTGGCTTAAGTCATTGGAAGTCTTTCAAAGGTATCACCGGTTGAACCTTGTACTTTTCAACTTAGTATTGCTATATTTAGGTGTTTTGTGATATGGGTTTGTTTCATTTCCGGTTTTGGTGAGTTGGGGTTTCAGTCAATTTAGTTTGATTTTGAGAAATTTGGCTTCTTTCAGTTCTTGGGGTTGGGATTTGGTGAACTGGGTAGTGAAGGCTTTGATTGAGTGTTGAGGGGTAGTGCCAAAAATTGAGCTTACATTTATAGAGCACTTGGAAAGTAATTGAACTTGAATCTACATGGATAGAGCACTTTGAAGACATTAACTTGTTTGTGAGTTCCTTTTATATTGGTTTCAACTATATTGCTATTTGGTTCAACTCCCTGTGAGGGGTTTTTCTCCTTTGTCAATTTGGTGCACTGGGTATTGGAGCATTGTGCTTTCTCTTGAATTAGATTATGTGGTTCTCGCTAATTTGTATGATCGACTTTCATCATGATAGTCCGAAATATTTGAGCAATTGAATTCTTCAACTCGAAAGATTAGAGTAGAGGGCTTTGCATTTCCAGCTCTCTTCCTATCCGGGTCAACTACAATAAGGCTTTGGTTCATTTGATTTGAAGCATACTGGCTGAGTATTTTAAGGTTCTGTTTGTGCATCTCCTTTTCTGGCTTTGCTTGGTGGTGATTAGCAGAATATAGAGATGCTTGCATTATCATTTAGCTCTCAAACATGGAAATTAAGTTCATTATTTTGTTGAGAATGGATATCATTGTGTTAAGTCTGTTGCTGTTGGTGCAACTGCCAAGAATCTTTGCCTCTGAATTTGTCCAGTCAAAGTTTTGTGGTACTGATAACATAACATATTCAAATTCTAATGGTCATGAACTGTTTTACATTAATGGGGATGCGGTCAACGAAGATCTGTTCTGTGAAGCCCTCCAATTTTATCATGCAAGTGGTTGCATATTCGACGGGTACCTTGGAAGTAATCACTGTGAAGTGGACCTTTCATTAGGTATGCGCCAATGTAAAGTGTTTGCTCCAGTTTCTGGTTTGTACAAATATTAGTAAAAAGTCTACCTTTATTAAGCATAGTCAGAATTTATAGTACAAGTCTTAGAATCTTTATTAAGTGTTACTGCTTTTGTAGGTGGTTTGGTCTTTAAGGCAGGAAGAAAACTTTTTCAAAGAAATTTAAAAGAGGAATCGAAATTCCATGACTGGCGTCATATGTCAACCCCAAAAATAGCTGGCATGGCAACAACTGGAGCTTTGGTTTTGTGTTGTGTTTTCCTCTGTGCCTGCTTTCAGAGGAGAAAGAAACCAACTTCCCACTCTGTTCTTTCTAAGGATCCACACTCAAGTGAGTACAATTTTCTATTCTGAATCTTGCCATCTATGACTTTAAAATACTATGAACTGTTATAGCTAAGCTTCCCCAATTCTATGAATTTAATAATATGATGACTAAAAGTGAGTGTTTTACATTTTCTTGATTTACAGTGTTTTGCAATTATGGCATTATTCTCCCCAATGTTAAATCTTTTCTGGCTTAATTAGATGAAATTTTCTTGATTTCATTTGTTTTCTTTCTAATGCTATACTTCACAAGTGATTAATTTTGTTCTTGCAGTAGATTCAGCTTCTTCTTGTGATGTGAATCCGGCTCCTGAAAAGATTCCAGCCAGTCCACATCGGATGCCAATACCACCTAGTCCTTCTAGATTCTCAATTTCACCTAAACTCAAAGGAATTGGATCATTACAACTCACTTTGAGCCAGCTTTCGAAAGCAACCAGCAATTTCTCACCATCACTACGAATAGGTGAAGGAGGCTTTGGAACTGTCTACAAGGCACAGCTAGAAAACGGCCACATGGTTGCGATAAAGCGAGCGAAAAAGGTAGTGCTGGTTCCTTAAATGATGCTGAATATGCTACTTATGCAATATCATCTCCACCATTTAGTCAGTAGAATTTACGTTGTGGGTAATGGCATTTAAGCTATTTAATGTGATAGAACATTCAGATCCAGGAACATACAGCCACCTTTTGATTAGAAATGGGTTGCTTTCTGCAAAATATGGACTTCGGAAATTAAAAAAAATAAGGACAAGGAATTCTCACCTAAAAGTAAATAAAGGATAAGCAAAGGAAACATCATCTAGAGGGATCATTTCTGCATTCAGCAACTCTTTTCAACTTGACAGATTAATGGCATTCAATCTTATTAGACTAAGATGCAACTTGCTCTCTCAAGGAAATTAGACTATTAAAAGCTAGTTTTTTTGTGTAGATGATTAGTCTTTTACCTAATAAGAAACCAGCTGTGTTTCTTGTTTTATTTTCATCAAAGAAGGGGCCAGGCGCAAGTTTTTAGGTATTCTGTTGGGCGGGCTGGAATGGGCAAGTGGTTCCAACCAGAACATTGGTGCAAGCTTTATGTATAGAAGTAGTGCCTAATGGCCAACAAAAGAGAGTGATGTACTGTTCACATTGGGTCTAATAGGAACAAAACATGATAAACTTGTAGGTTTATGATGCAGTTCAAAGATTTCCAAACTAAAAGAGGCTCTGCTTAAGTGGTGGAAAAATAGGATTTTTATTTTACAATGTTTTCATAATTTATAAGCTTTCAAGTTTAAGCTTAAGTTGCCTTTATAATGATAAAATTCTTAAAAGGAATTTCAGTTATCTTCTCATATCTCTCATTCCATGAAATTTTTCAATTTACAATTCTGACGCATTTTCTTTGTACACATGACATGATTGCATAGGAACTCTTTGAGAATCTGCAGACTGAATTCTCTAGTGAAGTTGAACTTCTGGCCAAAATTGATCACCGGAATCTAGTGAAATTGCTAGGTTATATTGACCAAGGAAATGAACGCCTTATCATCATAGAGTATGTGCCAAATGGTACTTTGAGGGAACATTTAGATGGTAAGCTTACTTAATCACAGGAAAAAAAAAATCTTAATTCTGATGACAATAATGGTGTTAACTATGTTGTTGCTATTACTGGCAGGTCAACGTGGAAGAATCCTGGATTTCAATCAGCGACTTGAAATTGCCATTGATGTTGCTCATGGCCTAACTTATCTCCATCTATATGCAGGTGACAAACTTTCCATTCAGTTTGCTTGTTTCATGGATCCTTGTAATTCTGAAGACCAATCCAAGGAACAGTCCTTGATTTATTTATTTGGCTTTGAGGGGGCAGGAATCAAATTTGCAATGTTACAACTGAGTTGGGTTGGAATGTTGCAATAGCATTCTAAATCTTCCTTGCTCCTCCTTCATTTTCTGAACAAACAAGCTAAATTTTACAGAATTCCTTTGGCATAGACTTCAGATACACTTCTCAGTTTAGAGTGATTTTATAATTAGGAAGGCTGAAACAGTCGATATCTATCAGTTTGCATAGTTAAGTACTAGACTGACAAGCCATGATTTTCACGTAGCGGTGCCCAGTGGTTTCTATTGGTAATGAAGACAGTCATTGGTTCATGTTTGAAATTCTGACCATGGGAAACTTCATGTGACTTAAACAATGTTCCTTTCTTCCACTTGCAAACTTGGTCTTTTGTGTGTGTGTCCTGCTAACAGCCTCTGCATAACACATTCTTTTTACCATGAGCCCATTTTTGTGATTTAGAGCTAGTTTTAGTGCATTGACACAAATAAGAAATAAAAACAATCATACAATACAACAACAGTTAATGTGGTTCGGCCAACTCAAAGCCTATGCCACGTGCAACACTGACCAATGTTATGAATACCGTTTCGGACCCCGTTTCGGTTTGTCTAGTGGAATGGAATATTTCGGTACTGGCCGATTTCGGCGTATCGTTTCAAGGTGTTTCGGTGTTCCTAAAAAATAATTTATATATATTCTTGTAGTACATAAAATTGTCAATTCTAATAAATAAATAACTAAATATCAAATAATACAAATCATTTAGTCTTAACTCTTAAGTCTTAAACATCAATATAACATCAATTTAACATCACACAATAAGAAGATTTACAAGTCAATAACTAAATATCAAATAATAACTCCTAAGTTCTTAAGCACAAAACAAAATCATAAGAAAAAAAAAATTTATGACAGAGGGAGAATGAATGAACAAACAAAAGACTTTTATTTATTTATTTATTTTTTTTAATAACAAGCCAAATCCTATACCGGCCGAAATTCACATCTCGGCCGGAATTGGCCGGAATTGTCCGGAATGACCTGAAACGGCCCGAAATCTGACCCGAGGTAAAACGTGAGGGATTCTCGTACCGGTTTACATACCGGTACGAAAAATTCCGGCCGGAACGGAACGGAATCAATAACAATGACACTGACCAAAATCCATTTTTAGCAATATGGATTACAACCACTCTCAACCAAACCTTACAAACCAAACTCACAATGTTACATACTTGCACAAACAACACTTATAAACTTAACAAACATAAACAAAACCTCTCACAAACATAAACTAACTCAAAAACCTCACACACATAGGCTCACGCCATCCCAAAGCCCTAATATACCTAATAACTCTCTCACACCTAATTGACAAACACTCAAACTACTCTTCAAAGTGACAAACTCCATGTTCTTCTAGGGTCTTCTCCTCTAGCCATGTGGTAGGACCCTTGGGCAAATGCCACCAAACTCACTGCAGCAATTCTATTCCTTGATGGACAAGGAATACCCAATTTCTACTTCAATAAAGAACTTTCCTTCTTCACCAAGGAAAAACCTTTCCTTCCATGCCAAGAAAATCTAAACCAAATCAAATTAGAAATTTGAGACAATTTCTAACACCCAAAATATTTGGGATGCCATTTTCACATATTAATGATTTCATGCCACATAAACTTCTTAGGGCATGTGTCATTTCTTTGTTGCAAATCTAATTGATGCCTAAATTTTTGTTCATCTTGCTACAGAGAAGCAAATCATCCATCGAGATGTGAAGTCATCCAACATTCTTCTGACAGAGAGCATGAGAGCCAAGGTGGCCGATTTTGGATTTGCAAGGCTTGGTCCATTGGATACTGATCAAACACACATTTCTACCAAAGTGAAAGGGACAGTGGGTTACCTAGACCCTGAATACATGAAGACCTATCAACTCACCCCCAAGAGTGATGTTTACTCATTTGGGATTTTACTTATTGAGATTCTGTCAGGCCGTCGTCCTGTGGAGTTGAAGAGACCTCCTGAACAGCGGGTGACACTTCGATGGGTAAGCTTATTTTCCATTACCTTGATTTTTTTTTTTTGGGGGGGGGGGGGGGGGGAGTTCAGTTGAGGCTACCTATAAAGTAGTTTAAACTTCAGATTATTCTTAGAACATGGGGTAACATCCAAGGTACAAATGCAACAGTACACCGATTTGATGGATTATAAGTTTACATCTATCAGAAACCTCCTTTGCTGAGGCCACAATTAGATGAAATGTTTCAAATTATTCTTGGTAGGCCTGTCGCTTGGACTGAATTATGCTGGGTAAACATCAATCTGCGTCTGATATAGGCTAGGTGCTGATACATGACAAGTTCAAAAGGAATTTGGGAGAGGAAATAGAAAAGGAAAGATATACCTAGTTGCTTGGAATTAGCACTAAGCAGGACATGTAGGTTGCCAGGAATGACTTATTTACTCCTACGGGAGGAGTCCTCCTTCCTCTCAACAAGTGTGGACCCCGATGTGGGACACATGGTGGAACCCACAGTTGTTGTGACTCCTCCCGGAGGAGTGAAAATTTTCATGCCAGGAATTAGCACCTTGCTATTGGAAAATTCCAACATCAAATTCCCTTCATCACATCATATGTGTCCCTTACATTTTACTGGAGCCCTTTATAAATAGGTTTCCAAGAAAATTAACAAGCAAAATAATCAAACCATAAACATAATCCCAAATAATGAGGATAAGATTAGGGGAATAAAATCCTCTATCCCATTTTGGATGTTCCTTTTTATTCTCCACTAATCACAACTTGTCTCATATCCTTTTTTTCTTTCCTTATAAAGTAGCCAAAGTTTAATATGAAAAAAATAAAAAAATAAATAAAGCACATGGTTTACTGCAATTGGTGGAGCATAAAGTGGAGCACTAAATGTGGGACAAAGGATTTCTATTTAGAGTAGTGTCGATGAAGTGGAGAAACGCATTAGGAGTATTGTGTCATCATAGAATACCTATTAAGTTAAAAGAGAAAATTTTATGGTACTAAATGTAGGATTGTTAAGAAGCAACATGTTCATAAAATGAGTATAGCTAAAATAAGTAGAGATACAAGAAAAGATAGGATTCCAGATCAGATCGAAATGAGGAAATTCTCTTAAAAATAACGGTGGCTTGTATTGATGAAAAGATGAGAGATTATCACTTGAGAGTATACCTCTGGCTAGTACCTAGAAGATTGTGTAATTACAATAGCTCCTCTGGTGATACAGGTCCAAGCTAACTCTGGTCTGCCCTTCCAATGAATTAAGTGGCACTAAACTCCTCCACCCCAATTAGAAACAACATGCTCATCCAAAATGACATTAATATGTTTTTTACGTATTGGCAAAAGGTTTGGTGGTGTTGGATGAGTCATAGGGTTTGTAATGGGATCATGGGAAAGCTCATTGAAGTATCAAATGAGATATTTTCTGGACCTTTATAAGCAATTAGATCCTCAATATTAGGTGGAGCTACTTTTGTAATCAAATGAAAATCATTAGCATATGCATCTGGTCCTACCCAATTCAACACTTTGAGTGGTTCAACACTACAAGTTTGCAGTTGCCTAACGAAGTTATAGGGAAAATGTTCGGGCCTAATTGGAAACATGACATAATCTCCTATGGTAAATGCCATATAATGTGAATTAGCTTGAGTTTTGTATGGATCATCACTTGCTTGAGGTTGTTTTCTAATTTCATGATGCTTATATGTTCTTTGTTATGATCCAAGTGTCACACGTGGCTTAAGCACAAGCTTATAAGCTCTTGGGCTCCCTTCTCTTGCAAGCCAGTTTTTGAGGGTGAGTTCTACCCATGGGTTTCTATCATTCTTATTGCCCCAGATACTGTAACATCTGATGAAAGTGGGAGAAGATCAAAAGGCTTCCTAGGTTTGACTTCAAGTGGAAATGGAATCATCACTCGTTGCCCTCTTAAACCCTTTTAGGCTTAAAATGCTTGGGCCCTTTTTCACTATCGCCTCTTTTGGTTGTACTATCATGAACTCAACCTCACTCATGTTAGACGTATCAAGATTCTCAAGAACTTTAGGGATTTCAACTTGAGGTGGTAAAGTTCGAATGCAACCTAGGTTAAGGTCTCTCCCTTGCACTCTTCATCTTTGTCCTGAATGTCATCAATATTAGGCATGTAGATTAGTTCTTCTAGATCTTCCTTATCACTCTCTTGCCTATGTCCAACAAGGAAAATGATTAAACCCTAATCCCGATTAATTCTCGATCATAATAAAATTACATAAGTGGAAATTCAAATTTAAATTAGCATTAATTTTGGTATTCATAGCAAGTGTTTTGGAATAATTATTTAGTACTTCGGGAGTAATGCTCATTAGTCATTCCACTCACATAATAGTGAATCCTACTAACTAAATTAATAGTGTGACCCACCATTCTTGTGAGAGGATGGAGCATTGCTCCTAGAGTATTGAATAATTTTTTGATGCTTTGGATGTAACTAAAAGCTGTAAATTAGGCTGTCCATGGATGTGACAAGGTTCCTGACTCCTACCCAGCTAATTCTACTCGTTAAATAGTTTGATTTTTATTTATTTATTTATTATTATCCTATTATAATGTTATTCCACGGTTGATATGTGATTCTCTAGTATGGATATAAAAACTTTTCTATATACAAGAAGACTATGGTTAATATGTGATTCTCTAGTATAGATATAAGAACTTTCCTATATACAAGAAGACTATTGCAGCCATGTTTGGGTGTGCGTTTTGCCCTAATGATTAGGGAATAATAATTCTATCTTGGTGCAAACCTGAATTGAAAGTCTAAATTGTGTCAATGACATTAATAATTTTCACCCTGAGTGGGGCAAATTCAGAGACCTCATTTGTAGACTTTATAGGCTATAGCCAGTGATTATCTAGATGGTGCCACTGCTAAAGAAAGTTAAGAGGGATGCATAATTGCAACAATTATCCAATGGGTTTGTTCATAATTGCAACTCCTACCACCTGCATGGTTGTACAATCAATGAATCAATGCAGTGTATCCAAGGTTTTTTTTTGGTTTCCTTGTTGCTCATTAAACCCTTCCATCCAGTATATAAGTTCTCAGGTCAAGCAAATTTGATATTGTGCAGGCCTTCAAGAAGTACGACGAAGGAAGTGTGGAGGAATTGTTGGATCCTTTGATGGAGGAAGTCGTGGATGCAGAGGTACTTATGAAAATGTTTTCTTTGGCATTCCTGTGTGCAGCACCTGTTCGAGTTGATCGGCCAGACATGAAATCAGTGGGAGAACAGCTGTGGGCAATAAGGGCAGACTACCTCAAGAGTGCAAAGAAAGGGCCTTGATTGATATCCGATAGTTTTCTTTTATAAATCAAATTGTGTTTGATAGTTGTCTTTTATAAATCAAATTGTGTTTTCTTCAGCTGCAGAAGCGAAAATTTCATTTTGACATTGCCTTTTCTTTCTCTTGTTTATTTTTCTTCATTCTTGAATGTGTTCAGTTGTGTACTATTTTTCAACTTTGTTATTGCAAATGAATGCCTTACTGTGACAAGTATCAACAGATGGTGAGTGAGACATCTTCATCTTGAACTTTGCTATCAAAAGAATCAATTATTGTTCTCCTGTATTTAAACTTTCTAGGTAAAGCAGCCGCGGCACAACACAACATTGAAATACTTTCATGCAGCTTTTTGTTGAGACTTTTAACCATAGTTTTGTTGCATTATTGATGAAGAATGCTTCCTATGAAAATGCAATACCGAACTGTTTTTTAATCTCCCGTTCTTTCTTTCTATTCTCTACTTGAATACGAAATACACTGTTTTACATGCAAAAGGTCTTTCTTTCTATTCTTCTATTGCTCTATGATTAAAGTTCTTTGGAAAAAAAAAAAAAAAAACCTTTTACAAGATTTTCGTTTCATCTTAGGTTAATATTTTGTTTTAAAATATTGTATTTATTAATTGGGTATCAAGGTTGTTCACCCCAGAATGACATTTGAAACAAAACAGCACCACATTTCTCCGACCTTTAGGTCTCAAAATTATTTTTGCTGTTTTTTTAATTTTTAATTTTTTACTTTTTGGAGATGAGAATGAAAAATACCTAAGTGTCATTAAAACCCAATTCTCACGTAACTTGAAAATACCTAAATTATGTTTTCAGTTTTCATGACTCAAATTTAGATTTTTAAGTTTTGAATAATAGAAACTTGACTCAAAAATTTGTCCATACAAGATGAGTTTTAGTGGGTCTCACATTTTTTGAGTTTTGGGTGATAAAAACTGAGTTATATAACTCAGTTTTCACTTTTCATCCATCCAAACACCCTCTAATCTATGTGAGGTTCAAGATTGGTACCGCGATGAGGAAATCTGGAAATGAACAATGAGATTGGGAATTTTCGAAGATAGCTTTTTATTTTATTTTAATCTTTGAACTTTTTTTCTGTTTAGTTTTTAAACTAAAATGAATTAATCTCTATATATTAAAAATATATATTAAAAGGATTTATAAAGTTAGTTATTGTCTTTTTTAATTTCCAAAAATACCACTAATTTAATTAACTTATCCTTATCTTAAAACATAAAAAATGAATTAACAAAAATTAAAAACAAAAAACCTATCCCTGTTCTATAAACTTCCCACTGCACATGTACACAACCAAAACTACCCCATGTTCCTATAAATAAAAAATAAAAATAAAATAAAAATCTACCCCATGTTCTATATATATAAAACTATCCCAAGTTCCTATTAAAAAAATAAAACCACTAAAAAAAAAAAAAGAGTCTTGTCATTCACGTGAAGAGTGTGTGATGAGGCTAATATAAATAAATTTGATTTGGCAATTTAGTTTTTTAAAAACTAATGTGCCATCTCTAGCATTTGTCACCTCATTAAAAAAATGCAACATCATTATTCTATTAAACACATAGTCAATGAAACTAACGACAGTCCAATAGCACAAAAAATTTAAACTATAGAGACCAATAGAGCTCATTTGAAACTTTAGGGATCAAAAGTGCTTAATAGGTAAACTTCAGGGACCAACAATATAGTTTTGCCTAAATTATTTGGGCTAGATGTAAATTATATGTAGCCTAAAATTAGTTCATTGATTGGAAATATAAATCACTCCAAACTCCAAATTATGCATTCAAATGTTAGACCAAAAGTGCAACCATCAACAATATTTTCACGACATTTTCACAACAAATCTTAAGTGGTAAGTTGTTATTGGTTCTAATTTAAATTCATTACTAAAATTATTTTTTTGCCTATCAGTAACAACCAATTAAGATTTGTTGTGAAAATGTTGTAGACGTAGCATTTTTTAATGCTAGATACGAGTTATTTTGGGAAAAAAATGTTACACTGGAATAAGTTCGTTTGTGTTGGGCACAGGAAAATTCTCATTCACAGGTTTTCATATGAAAGTTTCAAGAGGCAAAATTATAATATACACAACCATCCCCATTATGGTATCCAACAAATGGTAAATTACATCAAGCCAGGATGACCTTGGTACTAATTAGAGATCTTTCCAAACCTACCAAAATGACTGAACTTGCTACGAAAAGAAAGACATGAAGACGACAAGTAGTAAATTATTAGCATTGATTTATCTTTGCTTGTGATACAATTTTAAAAAATACAGTGGCTGACAGAACTCCAAGACTCCAATAAGCTTTTACTAATAATTTAACTTCATTCCTGAAACAGTTTATGAGAAAACTATAAAAATAAATAAGTAGGCTGCAATGATGTCAAAATGTTTGGGTACTACAACATATAATGCCCACTATAATGATGCCCTATAATTGTAATCCCATACCAGGTAGCAATCTGAAGATTTCTATAGCATCCAGTACCAAAACCCTTATAATGGTTGAATGGAACCCCCAAACAAACTTCTGCTTCACTGCGTAGAAAAATAATGATGATATGCTGAGAGTCAAAGAAGAATGACAAAATCGTCAAATCCCACGGTGCACTTCCCAGAAATTTTCTAAACTACTTAACTTATTGAATTCTTCATATACCAGTGATCAACAAAATTAACCTTAAATTAGATTCACCTGTATGGCAATTTGTCATCCAAATGAAAGCAAGCCACTTGAACAATGCCCCCATTAACTCAACTGCCCCATGCTCAGGAAGAACAATTTTTCAAGTAAAAGGCATTCATAATTTATTCAATGTACTGCAAAACTGGGGCAAGAATTATCACAACTAATGGTTCATGAAACATGATTCATGCATATCTGGCCCTCTTCAGCTCTAAATTTAGCAACAATATTGACAAAGGAAGGAAAAAGCCGGTCTTCTGATGAATTTGAAACCTTGAGCAGCTCCAATAAGACTATTTACAAACTTATTCTCGTGGGTAACTTTTGATGCTTGCTGAGATATCCTAAAAGAATTTGCTCATAGGTGGAAACCGAAATCTTAATCTTTTCCACCTGCTCTTTACCAGCAGAGGGTGCAAACTCAATATGTGTTCTGGCATGAAATCGTGCCTTGTCAATATACCCACCACAGGAGATCTCTGCAATTGAGCAGCATTGCATTTAGATGAAGATAGTAAGCAAAATAGTGAAAATACTATAGTAGAAAGAATATTTAATAGGAACAATAATGAAGAAAAGTAGTTCCTCAGGACCATATAAGCAATAGCTGCACAGACGACCTAGTCATTACAACAAATCAGCCAAAACCAGCTGCAGCAGGACTTGGCTTGGGTCCAGTGCACTGGATCCGTTGGGATGATGACACATGGCCAAAAATGGACACGTGTCACTATCAAGACAGGTCCAGTGCAACTGGACACTGGACCCAAGCTCTACCCGCTTTAGCAAATAATAAGGCCCATTAAATGAAATGCAAAGTAATGAGACAAATGAATATTTAGCATCAGAAATAAAATGATATTTAGATAGATAAAATAGGCAAAAAAACCTGAATGTTCCTGAAATTTCATAGAAGTTCAATCAGTGGAGGAAGATGGAAACTATCCAGAATTTAGAAGGTCAGAGAAAATGATTAGCGAATTGTTGAATATATGACATAAATTAAATTCCATCGATTAATAAAAAACATAGCCAATTCATCAGGACCAAGTATGCAGAAAAATCATGAAACTGTGTTACAGCTCTATGAATTTATGTATCAACTCCACTATAATTTATAACCTACGGGTGCCTTCAGATCACCTAATCTCCATAAAAAAAAAAAAAAAATTAGACAGCATTACTTACACTAGAGATCTTGGGTATCACCAGCAGGTGCCTTAAACCAACTTCTCGAAAAAGTATGCGAGCCTTTGCTAGTGACATTGTCTCCACAACAGTATAAGGTGAAGCATTAGTAAAAGGATGTAAATCTATGAGCATGTCCATCTCTTCCTCATTCAATTTTATATCTTCTATCTTGTCACCATTGCCTGAACCCCTCTTTGCAAAATCGCTTGCTGAAAACTGCTTTAAGGCATCCATTCCTGTTCGGTCAGGGGTAGGAAAGAAGAAAGCTTTCTTCTTTAACAATGTAATAAGGTGAGCTCGTAAGATTATACCAAATAATACTGGGGATTCAGAAAGCGGAGGCTCATCAAGTACAGGGAAGCCATTGTGCTTTGTAGTTCTGAGAACATGTACTATATTACTGACCTTCTCAATGCCATGAAAGAGCTGAAGTGGGCCTGTGACTACATCACTTACTGTCAGCTGCCTCATATAAGGCTCAGCATGACCTTCTAAATAAGGGAACCCCTTGGCTTTCATAATAAGGTCATAGATATTGCCATTGAAGGCATCAGCTACAGTCTTAGAAACAAAAAGCACTAGCATTATTAGTGGTAGCAATAGTAGATTATTGGTCAATTCAAGGATAATTACACATAGAGAAACCGTCATTCTCATAGACCCACCAAGCAAGGAAGCAGCACCCAGCACAGCATAGAGGCCATGGTTAAGATTTGAGTGTGGACCAACTAACATTCCAACAAAACGTCCAAATGATGCACCGGTAACAATAACAGGTACAAAAAGACCAGCAGGAGCAACAACCCCATAGCTAAAAATGCTTAAGAAAAAGCAGGTAACAAAGAATATGAGCATTGAGGTGTGTTGGAACTCAGCATTGGTGTCTTTACTGAAAAGGTTTCTGATAGCATCATCATTTGTATTAAAAATGAGGCTGGCAAGATCATTGTAGTAACCAGGAGGACATTGGAACTTCTTGTAGTTACCAGAGCGACCTATTGTAGGACAGGCTTCAGATGCATCAGCTGGACAAGGTCGGCAAGATGCAATCCATGGTAATCCAAAAAGAAGACAGGATGTGAAAATGGAGATCAAGCAAGCAAGAAAAATTTTGTAAGCAATGCCTTTTCTGGAAAAGTCAAAACAACAAAATGATTTTAGCAAATAAGACTCCACAGTATTTTCATAACTCTAACAGAGTGCAAACATCACAAAGCTAAAAAGAGAGCTTACTCATTAATGAGATTGTATACTCGGAGAACCTTATCTAAAAGAAAATTATAGAAACTTCCCAATATGCCCCCTATAACTGCAAGGGCAAGCACAGGAGGCAAATCCCCAACATGATATGAAACATTTGCTGAATAGACATCAAACATTATCAGCCCCCCAGTACCAAATAGGCCACATTTGCCACTTAAACAAATATCAATGAAAGCACGAAGTACAATTGCAACTATAGCTGTTGTAAAGAAAGCTCTCCATAGAAGGGCACCTCTCCACCTGTAGAAACAAATTCAATATAAATATCGAAAACAGTGCTTTAATTTTGACTACTTCATCCATTCAGCTGCCAAATACATACAAGTCAAACAAGGATGGACATTTTGGCATCACTAAGGGCGCCTATGATGATGGCTCCAAGTTTTTAAATACTGTCAAAATTCTAACTATATAGCCTTCCTTTTATACACAAACAAATAACATACAATTAAATTTTGAGCACTCTCATATAAAATTATGGGTTATGGGCCAGAACCAACCATCACATGAAAATTTAAGATACACTAAATTACTGTGACAGAGAACACACAAGATCAGCTATATAGGTTAACATAGCATACCAAGTTGCCATCTCTTCAAGAGCAAACAGCACGCCACCAACAGGAGCACGGAAAGCAGCAGCAATTCCAGCTGCTGCTCCACATGTTACAAGATCTCGTCGGTCTCGATCATTCTTGAAAAATCGTAGCAATTTGCATGTTAACTTATATTTCCTTGACCCACCCTGACCCAGCAATGATGCAACGCATGCTCCAGTGTGGACCATGGGTCCTGCCTTTCCCACAAGAAGAGATGATGACACTGCAGAAATGCTGCCAATTATCTGTACATTAAAGAGACACAAATAAGAGATTCTTACCATTCTCCAAAACAATGGCTAAATGTGATTCTGTAAAATAAAATTTTTCATAGTATTTTAACACATATCCAAAAAAATCCTAGTATTTTATTCTATCAGCAATAGTGTCTTCACCCATGATAAACTACAATTATTGTTGCCCCTGAATTTTGATATAATCAACATTATTTTTTTTCTTTATATTCCAGCAGTTCCTTTTCTATTCATGTCAGCATTGCATATAGAAGCATTCTATCAGCAATAGTGTCTTCACCCATGATAAACTAAAATTATTGTTGCCCCTGAATTTTGATATAATCAACATTATTTTTTTTCTTCTTTATATCTTATGAATTTTTAAATACATATGCATGACACAAATCTACTAATTATTATATTTTATTCATATGCTATAACTATATTAGAATTAGAACTAACACAAGTAGACAATATTAGTGAACAGAACTGGTTAGGGAAACCTTACACTCTTAAATCTCATAGAGTAATTGATCAAGAAGGTTGGCACAACCAAGTCCACTTGCATTAATTACAAAACACAATATACGATGAGACCCAACAATAAAAGAAACAGTTCACATGGATACAACTTGAAGTGGTCGACTGTGAGTAGTGGAAAAAATGGTGAGTCCATATGAACCTAGAATTTCGCTATGTTAACCTATATAGCTGATCTTATAAATTTCGCCATAATATCCAAAATACTTATAAATTTTCTACCTTTACAACCAAAGTCCGCAAAGAAAATATTCCGGGCGCATCCACGCCATTCAGGTAAGCTTTCACTTCCGGAATACCCGACCCGGCTGCCGTCGGTGATATAAAAGCAGTAATTATAGCCGCAAACAGAGTGAGAACAAAATTAGACGTTGCAAATACAAAAAATGCCATCCCATACCTGCACCACATTTCAACAATAACTCAGCTGAGCATAAAAACTCAATTTCCGATAACATTCTATGTCAATATTAATTCAAATTATCAGTTTTTTTCTCGGGAAAATTTGTACAGTTTCCATCAAACCAAACAGAGCCTAATCAAAAGAAAATAAATAAATAAATAAAATCGACCTGCTCTCCAACATCATGTTAGAGGTGACGACGAATTTCGTGCCGGCGAGATTTTCGACGGCGAGATTGTTGCAGAAACCGATGAGACTGACGATCAGACCGATCAGAAAGCACAACAGCCATTTCATAAATATGTACTGGAAAACCTGCACTTTGCCACACCCTCTCCAGTCTTGCTTGAACAACTCGTTCTCGAAAATCCTTTTTAACACGCAAACAAACACAAAAAGTTTCACAATTTCTGCCATTGCTTTTTTTTTCTTTCAAAGAAGAAGGTAGAAGAAGAAGAAACATACTCATAGTCGAGGCTCTCGATTGGGCAGACTTTGGAGCCGACGATGGCGACTTGAGAGGTGGAGTTTGGAGTGGTCCTTTGAACGGAGAGTAAAGGCACTATGACGGAGTCTTGGTCCCCATTGGCGTTGCTGTTGATGGTGGTAGTGGCCATGGTTGGTTTTTGGTGAATTTGGAAGTGCTTCTTTCTTCAATTTCTATTCAGAGCATTGTATGGTGAACAATCCAGACACAAAGAGAGAGAGAGAGAGAATTTGAGTTTGAGTTATAGAGTTAAGAGAAAGAGAGAGAGTCAAAAGAGAAAGAGTGGTGGTTAAGTTCAATTTCATTGTTCTCAAAAAGGTAGTAGTAGTGTTTGTCACAAAGTGTTATTTCTCTGTTTTCGTTCTTTTTCTTCCGTTTCCGGTTTCTCCTCTACTTTTTTTAAATTAAATATTGGTGAGGGAAATGATAGAGTGCTGTTGGGGTTGATGAACAGCTTGGTGCTATACAGCAAGTCTAACCCGTCGGATTTAAGTTACACTCTGTATAACTCTAAATAATGTTATTTACTATTAATGCCAATATTTATGACAAATAAAAGTATCTAAACCTTTTCGTGTATTTGGTTATTCTCTCGGGTGTTATATATAGTCTCATATTTCACTTGCACTAAGTTATTATATGGAGGAATCTTATTAGATGGTCCCAAAATACTGACAAAAAGTTTCAAACTCATAAACCACCACTAAGCTAACGACGCGGAGTTTGATTTGATTATATGATTAGTGCAGTGGACGGTTGAGGATTTTTTGTAAATCTAGGACAGGACATGATTAGGCTCGTGCTTGTAGCGTAACAAAAACAATGTTGGTTTGGTTGTCCTGAAATGAACGTCGGTAGGTTTGTTGTTTGACTGTTGGGTAGGCATGTAGATAATGTTACATATTCACATAACACACGCCACAAAATTGCAAGATCCAAAAAGATCGAGAATGATTAAGGAAATCCGGCCATGATTATGCAAAAATTGTAGAATTTGCTCTTCTTTCAAAATAATCTACCTACTAGTTTCGAGATTTGTGAATGACAGAGAATGTCTCTTACTAAAACGAAAATTTCCTTCCTTCTCCAAAAAAAAAAAAAAATTCATATTACCCCCATGACCAACGTAACGAGTCTTTTTTTTTTTTTTTCTTTTTTTTTAAGAAAAACCAACGTAACGAGTCATGTAACGTATTTAACTGGTAACTTGTGCAATGTATTTGTACGGGCAAGTTTGACATAATTTAATTTTCATTTTTTTTTATTAAATATAAATTTTGATTATAATGGCTGTTCTTAATATACATATCTTATTGCATTATTATTAGACATTTATTACAATTGTGATTTTTTTTTTTTGAGAAACAAACACCCACACACAAGAGAGAGGAAAAATTGATCTAACACAAAGGCACACCACAATTGTGATTTATGATTGTTTAGGAAATTAGTATATATTTTTCTATTTAAAGAAAATATAGTGTACTAAGATTCAAATGGAGGGTTTTTTTTTTTTTTTTTTTTTTTTGAGAAACAAACAAATGAAGGGTATAAATATGAAGTATATTATAAATTCAATCAAAATATATATTACAACTTCTCAAAACAATTAAAATAATAACATGTAAAAGTGTGAGGTCTTAAAAACTTATCTGCCATAATATTATATGACAGATCAAAAGTCAAATTGCTTTGATTTTATATATAACATATCCAAAAAAAATTTTGAGTAAAAACATATCCAAAATTTATAATCTATAATCTAGATAAGATCAAAGAAGTTTTTATAATCTATAATCTAGATAAGATCAAAGAAGTTTTTATAATCTATAATCTAGATAAGATCAAAGAATTTAATTTTTTTTTTGACATTCTAATATTTTGTCATATAAGTTTTGAGGTCTCACAATTTTACACATCACAATTCTCATATATATATATATATAAATATATATATATAGTTAATTGAATTTAAATTCTATTCCATATTTAAAGTTTCCATTAAAATCTTGGCATATCATATTTTCTTAAATATGAGAATATATAGTTCCATATGTAAACACAATTATAAATTTATAATATTATAATATTTATATAGTTCCATAATAAATATTGTTGTAAAAAAATAATTATAATAAATATCTAATATTATAATAAATATTTCTATATACAAATTCAATTATAATAAATATCTTTTAATAACTATCATAATGATCAAATTCTATATTTAGATAAATTTTTGTTCACATTCTAATATTTTTCACATAACATTTTGCCATGTAAGTGTTTGAGGCCTCACAACTTTACATGTCATAATTCTCATATATAGTTTTAATTGAATTTAAATTTTATTCTATATTTAAATTTTCGATAAAAATATTGGTATAACATATTTTCTTTAGTAATTAAAGTGTGTGTATTTAGCAAATAGTTTGTTTCTTAAAAAAAAAAAGAGTTCTATATACAAACATAATCATAATAAATGTCTGATATTATAATATATATTTCTATATATAAACACAGTCATAATAAATACCTATTAAGAACTATTATAATGATCAAATTCAATATTTAGATAAAAAAAGAAAAAAAAAGGAAAAAGAAAAAAGAAAAATTATATAATGTTACTTTTCCATATGCTGCACTAGTTACTGAATAGTTATATATAATACACGTTAATGGTTTTATAAATTGTTACGTAGTGTATTAAAGGAAATTCCCCCAAACTAGATGGATGGAAAACATTCTTTTTGTTATTAATCAAACTCTCACGTCTCACTTTCTTGCATGCATGTATATGTAATAATAATTTTAAGATGTGTTTAAATGAGATTGTTTTTATTAGTTTATTTTGTTTAAAAAAACTGTATTGCACTTTAAAAAAAATAAAATTTTAAAAAATCTACATAATTAAATATAAAAAATAAGTTAAAAACAAGGTCATTCAAATGTGGGGTACAGTTAGTTCATTTAGAAAATAAATTTTTGTTTTATTTCTAAAAAAAGGGTTTAAAAATATGTACATAATTAAATAAACAAAAATAAGTTAAATATAAAGTCATTCATGCATGGATTCCAATTTACTCAATCGGTAAAGTCTAGTACATCATAAAACCTAGTATGTAAAATCTCATTTGAACCAATTTGTAATCAAGAATGAAGAACTATAATGAGAAAATGTTTTATCTTTCTTTTTAAAAAACACGTTTAAAAATGACAAAATTTGGCTCCAACGCTCACTAAAAAAATTAACATAATTATATATTTTGAAAATCTAACTGCTAAATTGCATGTTCTTTATGTTCCTAACAAGTATGTCAAATTTCATTCTTATTGAATATTATTTACTATTTAATCCATAAACTTATTTTGTATGCATAACCTTATATTACAACAACAACAACAACAACAACAAAAAAAAAAAAAAAAAAAAAAAAATTGAAATTCAAACTTTTGTTGATATCATAGTTATTGATTTTTTTTTCCTGAAAAATTTTGTAAGCATAAAGGATATGAGAAGAAAATGTAAT
Organism: Notholithocarpus densiflorus; assembly: GCA_030021035.2. Taxonomy (NCBI): domain Eukaryota; kingdom Viridiplantae; phylum Streptophyta; class Magnoliopsida; order Fagales; family Fagaceae; genus Notholithocarpus; species Notholithocarpus densiflorus. The sequence continues at coordinate 4,932,200 of JARYZH020000003.1, forward strand.
ATAACGATGAGATTATCAAAATTCACATCCAATAAAAAAAATAATATATATTGAGTGGTGTTTGAGCCATAAGCTAGATCCAAACATGTTTGGAGTTAAACTCTGTTTTTTAAGGAACTACGTAAGCTCCATTCTTGGGGAGGATTTCTAAGAAGTTTTATACAATTTTTCATTTTTAATATTTAAAAAATGACAAAGTTTAAAAATATTTAGAAAATAAAAAAGTATGACTTCAAACATGTTTAAAGCCTTGAGCTCCAATCACGGATAGTAAGTTGACATTAATTATTGTCATGTGCATTGTACATGACTCACCTAACCCCACTAACTGAGTAGGTCGTGTTCATTGCACATATTAAAATACATGTCATATTTTTATTGATGGCTAGAGCCCAAAATTTTAAATATAATTGAAGCCAAACCTTTTTAGAAAATATAAGCTAACCTATACTTTATTAGATACTTTAGATTATAATTTTTTTTATGAAACATTAGATTATAATTTAATTCTATAACAAATTCTTCTACAAATTTTTTTAAAAAAAAATTATTTAAATGGTTTTGAGAGGCAGTTCGATTAATGATTACGGTTTGCTAAAAAATATTCATATAATAACATGTCATATTTTAAAAAGCTTAATTTTGCCTATATAATTCATAAAAAAATAAAATCGTCTATATAATAATCACAAATAAATTATTATGACAAATGACAACCGGAGATGAAGTACATGGGGAAACTTTTTTTTTTTTTTTTGAGAACCGGAGGAGGGGGGCAAAATCCTAGGCTAGGAAAATTTTTTCTTTATTTATTTTTATTTAGAATATTGTAGTTTTGGCTATGCTCATGATTTGATACGCAAAGTGTTAGATATCACATGATTGATTGTACTCGCATAGTATGGTGGTTGTCCTCACACTCACTCTTACACGAGGATTCCACACTCCGAAACTTCGTATGTGGGGTTTTTGGCGTGTAAAGCCAAAGGTTAGCAGGTGACTTCGCGTTTCGCCACGCCCCTTTTGTCAAAATTGTGATGTTTCCTGGAGAAACAGCACAACTTAGGAAAGAGAGATTTGACACAGTGAGAGCACAATTCTACATACTCTTAGATGCTTTCAGAGTATGTAGAATTGTGCTCTCTTTTCTCACATTTATAATAGAGTCTGCTCATTAGATATATGGTGGAATTCACATGAATGTGAGATAAAGGGGCATAATTTCTTTATGCTACAAGAGTATCTAAGAATTTTTCGTCATTTACATTGGCAATATTGGTCTAAATAAATGTTGGATATGTTGCTTAATATGTTTGCACAAACATTTGTATAGTTTAATTATAAAAAATTCCAATATATATACAAATTTACACAATTTAAGATATGAAACAAAGATTTAGAAAATTTGAACTAACACTCTTTTATTCTTTCCTATGCCAAGAGCTACATAGCTCAACTAGTTAGTACTTCCTGATATTTTCCAGATATCAAAAGCTCAAATCCATCATCCCTATTGTAAACTATCAAATTATCAATTTTCTAAAAATATAAAGTAAAAATTAAAGGAAGGAGGGCCGTATAATATGTAATACATATTTTAGTTATCTTCTCTTATCTTGACCTCTCTCAATTTGAAATCAATTTAATGCATATATTGACTTTTGATAAAAGTGAAATTTGATTTAATCTTCCAAATTTTATTCATTGTATTGAATTTTCTATTATGAAAATATGGAAAAAATTTCATGGGAAGTAAAAAATCAATAAAGAATACCTTTGATGACAGTGCAACACACATGATCAAAATTGGTCATATTCATCTTTAACCATCATAAATTGACAAGATTCATTGTTTTTTTTTTTTTTTTTAATAATTCAGTATTTGAAATAGAAGATTTGAATTTTTTTTTTAATTATAAAAGAAGGAAATTTGAACCTAGATTCTCTTTATAAAGAGAGCATGCAATACTACTGAACTACAAAGACTCTTGACATTCTAAATAATCATTGGTATAAAATTGTTTTTGTAGTCACCTTTCTCATGCATAAGTGGGCACATATGGTTTCTTACTTTGAAGTTTTTAACATGTTTTTGTGCATATTTAGAAAAGTGCTAAAAACTTAAAACTTGCAAACTATATGTGAGCAGAGACTTTTTTTTTTTTTTTTTGAGAATCTGAGCAGAGACATGGTTGAGACTTGAATTAACTGAGGGAGGAAGTCAAGGAAATTAAATATAGTAATAATTATAAAGTATTATAAAATTTAAGTTGACAAGTTTATTTATTCATAACAAAAAAATGGGAGAAGGGGAATCAAACCCCTATAGAGTCACAAAACTCTTAATGATTGGCAAATTATATTTGATAAGTTTTATAAAAACAAGAAAGAAAAAAAGTTTTCCTTTGGTAAATCACTTGCAATATTGCATCAATGAAAACTTGATGTGTTTTCCTAATTAGAAAATTCTTAGATGTTTTTAGATTGTGAAAGAAATAGTTATTATTTATATTGTCCTAAATACTAATAATTAGGAATTACAAATTCAAATTAATTTTATTATGCATTTTAGCCTATTAAAAATCTCTTCTTTGAAAATAATAATAATAATTATTATTATTATATATATATATATATATATATATATATAACCGAAGCCTTTAACTTTTTGTTGACCTCTCCAAAACTTGTCACATCATTATCATTTTATAATTTTTTTTTTTTTAAGTCTTATCTTCTTCTCCTATAATTTCTAATTTGATAAAAATCTTAATTTGATTCAATGACGGCTCTAGAATTTTTTTTAAGGTGTTCACTAAGAAAATTAAATTATACAAAATTTAATAAAGAGACAATTCGAATATATCCATGTCACAAAAAAAACATGCAAATACATATGAAATATTACAATTTTTTTGTACTAACAAAGAGAATAAGAAAAAAGAAAAGACCAATAAAAGATAAAGTGCAAATTGAAAATGCTAATATGAGAATAATAAAGTGACCACACAAATTTCATAGCAAATCTTATGTAAGAAGTTGTTAGCCTGTTATTGGTGAGTAAAATATGTCAATATTGAACCCGAATTAGAGTTAGTAACAGCTTACCACATAAGATTTACTGTGAAATTATTGTGAAAATGTTGTGAATGTAGCATTACTCTTATATTCATTGAATTCAAATTCTTATGATTCTCAAGTAAAGATGTTCAACATTTTTATTAGAGTGATCAAAATAAGTTAATTTAGTATATAATATTTTTTTAAAGTATATATATATATATATATATACACACATTTTTTTCAAGTCAGGGTGATCACAAAATATATTAGCTTAAAATAATTATTTATATAAATTTTTTTTTTGCATATAGAGCCACCAGTGATTTGATTACAATCCAAATTCTACTACAATTTATTTGTGCATAACGTATCAAATTCTATTTCTTTTTTTTTTGGATAAATAATAAAACAAAAGCAGCCACTGTCCACCATTGCGGTCTTTTTTTTTTTTTAAAGTTAAAATATGCATTCTACTTGGTTGATACCTATACAATACCTATGTGAAACTATTCAAATACTACTACAGTTTATTTGTTCATATCCTATCAAATTCTATTTTTTTAAATTATAAAATAATTTTTCTATTAACTTTTAATTAATAGTTTTTTAATATAGGACTTTCTATTTGTTTTTTTTTTAATATATGTAATTTTAAATTTAACTATTTCATGCATCGCACGAGTTAGGGACTAGTTATTATGATAAATTGATACTTGAAAGGTTCAAATCCCCTATTGCATCTTTTCAACCCAAAAAAAGAAAAAAGAAAAATCAATTTCTCTTCTATTTTTTCTTTTTTTGCTTGAGAATCTTATCTCTTTCTATTTAACAAGTAATAGATTTTTGCCCAGATCTTTGATTCAACAATAAGAAACTTTATCAGTTAAGCCAATTAGAACTCACACAAGTAGTAGATTAGAAGAGTAAACACAAAAAAAAATTTGATGTGGCAGAGTGTGATTGATGAGTGATAGACAACTACTCACAATCTACCATGTTGGTTAAAAATTGTAGAATAATTTGTGGTCCTAGAAGACTAAAACCACTCCTTAAACATTAACCCTTTCATCTTCACCCATTAATTGAATAAACTCAATTTGCTTTTTCTTGACCTAGGGTTCGGTTTAATTTTAATTTAATTTATAAGGGTTGTAACAATGTAGCCCACTTTTCCGCTAAAATTGGCTCTTTTGAAACAAATTTTGATACTGCCTTCGGTTTTTCAACCGGTAGTCAACCTGGTGGGCCTGTTGGCACCCACTTGTTGACCGTTGAAGCTGTAAACACTGTAAATGTGCTCTGTGTTATAAGCAAAGTGATTAATTTTTTTTTTTTGGTAAATAAATATTTTTTTTTAATTTTTTATAAAATATTTTTTAATGAATAATTAATGTATAAAAATACACGGAAATATTAATTATAGGTACGCATGATCCGGTGAGTATTGAATAAATGTACGGCTGACGTGACGTTTAGTGCATCTCTGGCATAGCATGAGTTCATGCACCCCCCGTTTAAAGGCTTATTTTAGCTACCAGTCTTACTCTTTAGAACAACCAAACCATTTTTTTTTGTCTTTTTGGGTTGAAAGCTGGAAACCCAATCTTGATCATCATGCAATATCAATATCAATGTCTAGCCAAAAAATTCCAAAAAAAGTTCTAGATGATATATCAATATCATGATATAATATTTCCACTTGTTTACAATATGAGCACAATTTTTTTTTTTTTGGTTTTTTGAACAGATATAAAGTTAGCCCAAAAAAGAATAGTTAATTTAGCATCTAATTCAACTAATAATTGTGTGATACCAAGAGTGATTTGTAAGTCCAAGGCATATCTTCCTGCTCAAAGCTAAGAATCATGACAGTATAGTTTATGGTAGGACATATACTTTCTGAATATAAAATAAGGTCCCATGATCAAATGTTTTACTCATGAGATAGATCATTCATCCAAGTTTAATTGCCAAGACTCCAAAAGCAAATCGTGCATTTGTTGTGATTTAAAATGTGTACAAAAAGAAGTAAATCATCATTTATATATGTTACATATACTCATACTGTTCTCTAAGCAAAAGGGGCTTGTTGATCACAATAACAGTTTATCACTTCCTCAAGAAGAGAGGCTTCTGTTTAGGGCTTTTAAAAAAATATATATATTATTATTGTAAAAGCACATCAAAAGAGAAGAAAAAGTATATGTCAAATTATTTTGAACACTGACTTCAAATCATAGAGCCAACTTTTCCTATAATGACCCTTAATCATAGAAGTAACTTGCACTTACATTCAGTAAGAAGCCAGTGGCTGTGAAGGACAACTTTGCCTAATTGCTCATTGCTGTCACATTGATTGGAGCTGAGAATCACACTATTCTAGGTTGAGGAACTTTGTTCGGATTTGATCATATGAAACATTTATTAAAGTTGCCAGGATAATTGCAAGTTGAGTGCAAAGACTTTTTCTTTTTCTTTTTTCCTCCTTTGCATGCATAAACCATGCCCTCCTCTTTTGATCGTCTATTTATATTTTCATACCATACATTAGTGTTTTTCTATTCTACTTATGTTTAAATATCAAATAATATATGACCAAGACTTTTGTAATTCAATAAGATAGCCTTGTATTTTCAATAAAGATATCAAGAATTTAAACTTCAGTGGGCAGACAATAGACTCACTTCATTGTTACCAAAAACAAAAAGATAAAATAAAAATCAAATCATCATTAAGAAGAAAGGAATGAATTATTTTATTTTCGAGGAATGATAAATTTTGCATAATATATAAAAGATATTATAGAAAATAGAAATACAGCCAGTTAAAAAAGAGGGGTAAAAAGGACTACAATTTTTGGAGGTTAATTAAAACAAATGCCTATGGTGATAATAATTAATAAGATCATGAGATGAGACATGAAAAGTTTGAACTTCTTTAAAAGCAATGTAAAAGGCACGGGACACGCATTTTCTGGCGCTGGAACCAGCCGAAAGATATAGATATAATAGGTTATTTTCAGCTTTACTTTCACAAAGGCCATCTTCATCTCTGCCAAAAAGTAAACGACCAAAGCATCTTGCAGACTTGCACTCTTGCCCATCTCAATTTAACGTATCCATGTTTGATGATTTAGCTAAGCAATGGCATCACACTTTGGAGTGGTTGTTTTCCTACTTTTCTTAAGTACTTCAATCATGGTTGTCCAAATCTATGTAAAGATAAAAAAGTACCGAACCTCCTCATGCCCGCTTTTCTTTAGTGGTAAGTGAAGACTTTCTTTGCTTGTTTTATCTCCTTCTCCAAAAAGGAATTTAAAAATAGGGCAAAGGTTAACAAGCAACGTGCATTGCCTGTAAATGTTGTACTAATGTGGGTCTCATTTGATAAAAAAATTGAATAAAAAGAAGAAAAAAATAATATAAAACTGACCCCATAATTTATTTTAATATTTTTTTTCTCTATAAAGCTAGTCCCACAATCTAAAAGTTGCAAAAATATGATATAAAATTACAATAAAGCTTAAAAAAAAAAAATGTACAAAGGCTGCAGTTAACAGGCACCTTACAATGCTCGTTAATACATAAAAAAATGCCTGAAGGTCACTCAAAGATTGTGGCATAGTATAAGTGGTACAGAATCATTTATCATATCACACTAAAAACTAAAAAAATAAGGACTCGTTTCGAATATTTAAGATAACTCTAGAGTAATATTAGAGACACAACATTTTCACATGGAGCTATATCTCTTTCGTGTTGTATAAATTAATTATTTATATCACTTTTATTATACATTAATCACAATAGATCTTGTAAGGAAAAAGTTGTGAGCAATTTTGCATCTCTAGACTTAAAGCAATGATTTTGTTAAATATGGGTAAGATCAAATGAGAGTTTAACGGAACACAAGGATGGAAATGTTAGGGAAACATATTGAGATACAATACAAGTGACTAAGTAATGCTGTGAAGAGCAAGTCCAAAGGAACCAATGCACTTGATTTGAGAAATCAGAAATGTCATGATTTTTGTAGGCGGTGCCTAGTGTACCATAAAAGTAACGGATCTTTTCCTTCTTTGGGCCTATTTGTTTTTTTTTAATGGGCTTTTATATATTATGGGTTTCAATCGTTAGGGCCTGAGCAATATAGTCCAGTAAAAACCCAAAAGCGGACCGATTGAATATGACTCCAGGTTCGTTTTAATAATGTTCAACAGTGTCTCACTGACTGGACTGTCAGCCTGGACCTGGACCATTATCCGTCTCACTTCATTTTTCCAGAAGATAAACCAAGCCCGTGATCCCAACTGTTAGGCTTTGAGGAGCCTGGTTTTATGGTGGATCCAGTTTGGACCCTATCCAATTTGAGAGCATTATGGGTGCGTTTGGGAAGTGCATTTGCGCTTCCCACATCTGCGTTTTGCACGTTTTCAGTTTTTTTTTTTTTTTTTTTTTTTTTTTTGGACCAGCGCCTGGTGCACTGTTCATGGAACATGAACAGTGCAATCAGGCCAATGAACAGTGAATTCATTAATGAACAGTAATTAAATTTTTTTTTGTTTTTGTTTTTGTTTTCAGTTTTCAGCAAAATAAGCTGTATCCAAATGGACCCTATGTTTTTAAATGAGTTTTTGTTAGAGCACTAGGCAGGCTATGCCAAATGCTATTTTACCACACTAAAACTTATTTTATTAATTTTAGCATAATATTTTGTAATACGCTATACATCACATCTTCTATTTTAACATTACACCACATAAAAATAACAATAAAAGAACTCAAATATATTAAAAAATTAATAAAAACAAAAACCAAACCAATCCAAGTACCACCATCCATCACCCCCACAACCTTCCACAACTACCATTGGAACCCACCACCTGAGACACCAAAACCACCACAAAACCCATCCCAAAACCAAAACAAAAACACCATAAGGCAAACAAGAATAGAAAAAAAGAAAAAGAAAAAAAAAGAAGAGAAATAGATAAAAGAGAGAGAGGAGAGAGAGGTCGGTGGCCATTGGTGGTGGCTTCGTCGGTGTGCAAGAGAGGGAAATCGCCGCAAAAAGCCATCAATCTCAGCCCCACCAAAGTTGGAAACGCCGATCTCAACAAAAAAAAAAGCTTTTCTACAACTGTGAGAGAAGAGAGAAGAAAAATATAAGAGGGAGAAGAGAATTCTGATCTCAACCCAGAAGAGAGAGGAGAGAAGAGAAAAAAGAAAAAGAAAAGATGGCTTGGTGAATATGTCCATGTGAGAGAAGAGAGAGAAAAAAAAAGAGGGAGGAGAGAGAAGAGAGAATAAAAAATTATTATTTGATTTTACAACATGCTACAGTACTGTAGCATGTTGCAAAAAAAATTTGATTTTGACACATCTGATGATAAGTATTTTTTTTGGTGTTTGGTGTGCTAAATGCTAAAAATTTAGCATTTTTAGCATTTGGCACACCTGATGCCAATGCTTTGAGCTGCCTCTATATTATTCTTTTTGACATAATAAAAATCGCTGCAACTCTGTAAAAAAAGCATTAATAATATTTCTGATGGAGCAACATTTTTTCGATGGAGCAATATCTCTTTCGTATAGATTAATTACTTACATCATTTTTATTATACACTAATCATAACAAACCTCACAAGAAAAAAGTTGAGACCAATTTGTGTGTGTGTGTGATTATTCTTTGTGTTCTCCTCTATTTCTGCTTCTCATAGACTTTGAGAATTAGAGTCAACTACCTTCACCAACTTAGTTTGAATCTAAACATCCACTTAAGAAACAATGATAGAAAGATGGAATAATAAGTTGTAACTATTAAATATGAAATCTAAACAAACTAGATGTATTCGTTGAAAAAATCATGCAGTGTTAGTTGACTTACAAAACTTTGGACAAATTGCAACTTAACGACAAGGCATCGAAGAATGTTCATTCATTGATAGAAGAAAAAACACCTAAAATAAGTCCATTCAATTATATGTCGATTAGATAGGGTTTGTTTTGTCAAAAAAAGGTAACTGAAAAATGACTGTTAATCACATCATTTACTTTCTAAAAGTCTTTATCGTATTCAAAATCAATTTGAAGAATACTGTAATCATAGTTTGTTGTCATCAACTTAAACTTAATTACCAAAAAATCATCAATTCAACTTGATTTTCACATGATTGTTTTATTTGATTAAATAAGGAAAAAAAATTAAATAGTTTACACTTGCATTTGTATCTTTCAAATTATGACTCTAATACCATCTCAGATTCTCAAGTAAAATGTTGAAGCCAAGAATTCAAATGCAAGAATTATTTATCACCAAAATTGAAAATTGAGCTCAAGCACCAATCAATATGTAAATTTCTGTGACTCCGTTGCTCTTTAACTTTTTTTTTTTTTTGGTTAAAACTCTCTAACTTCAAAGCTTTCGTTTTTATCCCCTCAAAAAAACTATTTAATATGTAAATTATTTTTTTGTTACTAAGCACAAATATGGAGATTCGATCCTAGAGTTAAACATAAACAGAATAAGAGGAAGGCAAATGAATTTAAACCATTAGTGGATTGATAACATGTAAATTCTTTTAATTGTCTTCTATTCCTGTTTGATCCAGCTTACATATTGGGCTACCAATTTGGGCTTGGAGATGAGATTACAGGAGGTACAAGTGGAACTTCATCACGGTGATTTTGTGAATTCAAGCCCGTTTCGTACATGTATTTTAAATACATGTTTTCAGTTTTTAAACAATATTACACGTATTTTTGCACACTTTTTCATCCATATGTATTTTCAAAAAAACTGAAAACTGTTGTTTAAACACTCGTACCAAACGGGTCCCAAATTATTCAATACTGTGATCACTACACATTACCGAGGCTTCTCTTTTTCAAAGTTTGTGAATTCAGATCATGTAAATTTGTTAATTTAGAATTAGCTCATTTTATGCTTGTAGTGTTTTTGAGGTGGAGATCTGGTTGGATGTCTCTCCACCAGTTCTCACCTTTTTGAGAAACCACCCTCAAAACAGAGGGAATCAAAAATCTATATTGCTTATACTGATTTATATTTGGGTCTATTTGTTGATATAGCTTTTTAACTATTGATAAATTAACAACCTGTGAGTCTGTCACATTGACAATTGTAGAACATTTTGTGAATCTTAATTGAAAAAAAAAAAGGTTTTAAACAGTTAAAACTGGCACTAATTCGCATTTTTTTAATCATTTCTAGTGTTAATTACCTTTAGACTAATTCGCATGCCTACCCTGTATGACGTCAAAATCAATCAAATCAAATAGTCAACCTTCAAACCTAACGGTCCTAAGTTCCTAACTCCTACCTCACCCCCAAAAAAAGAAAAGAAAAACCATTTATAGCAGATCTCAAACTAAAATTTTAGTTTGAGTATATTTTTTTTTTTTGCTAAAAAAAAAAAATGAAGTCTGCTAATTTTTAGCATAGACTCATCAACCACAAATTACATTACGGTAATATCACATGTATTATTAGGGATTTGACGGATTTATTATTATGAATACAACATATTTGTTATAGTGCTATAACTCAAACTACTCAAATTCTTGATCTTATCAAATATCATATGAAACAATACGAACCACCAAACCATTCTCCAAGGTAGCAAATCAAGAAATTAGTCGATGTTGCCGACATCGAGCCTAAAGTGGGGCTCAAGTTAGGTGGTGGTAGTGATGGAAGTTGGAACCTTACCTGGTAACCGATAAAGTGTATCTTTCTTCAAAACTCAAATTCAAAATCAATGATTCAAATCCAATCCAATACAATGACCTGACCTGACTTGTTAAAATTCCCTTGGGACTTGGCCACCTAAAATTTCAATCTTTTTACAAGTCGACATCCAAAAATTTCGCCATATGCCCAAATTTTGTTTTGTTTTGTTTTATTTTTATTTTTATTTTTTAAATTAAATGAAAGCTCCTTTTATTGATTTAATTTTTTAAATATATTTTGTCGGCAAACACCTTTTTTTTGTCCTGTAGTTTCGGAGGTCTGGACACAATTGAAAAGCAACAAAAAAGTGGACCCAAAAAGAAAAAAATTAATTTACTCAAAAAAAAAAAGAAAAAAAGAAAAAAAAGAAGAGAAAAGGTTCACAGCGTTTTTTCCGCCCAACAAATCTAGAAATATAAACAACAACGTTGAGAAATCCAAAATCGGCATTAATCTCTGTATCTCATCTCATCCTCATACTCATCGAACTACTCTACTACTTACTTCTTCATTTCAAAGTTCAAACCCAAAATTCAAAAAACAAAACAAAAAGATGGGTTTCTTTATGGGACTGATACTAGGAATAGCAGTGGGGCTGGCGATAATCGTGGGACTAGTGAAGTCCGAGAATGCCCGGTCTAAGCGACGGTCGGAGCTTGCTACTATCATAGCTGCTTTTTCTAAGATGACAGTCGAAGATTCTAGAAAGATTTTCACTCCTGAGTACTACCCTTCCTGGCTTGTCTTCTCTCAGCGCCAGAAGTTGAGTCTTCTTTTTTCACACTCTCTCTAATAATGATCATATAGATTATATAATCAAAGAGACTGATATAGTTGTTCTTGTTTGTTGTAACAGTTGAATTGGCTTAATGTTCATCTTTCAAAGATCTGGCCCTATGTTAATGAGGTATTTGTGCTTGATTTTCTTCATTTTGAGTTGGTGAATAATGATGAGAGTGAGTTAATTGGTGTTGTAGGCAGCGTCTGAGCTTATTAAGGCATCGGTGGAGCCGGTGCTGGAACAATACAGACCCGTTATATTATCTTCCCTCAAATTTTCCAAGTTCACTCTTGGTACTGTTGCACCTCAATTTACAGGTGATTTTTTGTTATCTGGGTTCGTTTCATTTGGTCAGTGTGAGTTACTAATAGTGTTCTCCTTTCAACTAATTGCATGGCGGTTTATCTGGCTACTTAGGTGTGTGTTTTTGATCATGCGGTCATTATGTCATCATCTAAATTGGTTGTGTGATTATTAAGGGAAAAATTTGGCTACAATTCTTATCAATATCTTCTTATTGGATGTGAATTTTTACAAATTCACCATTGGATTACATTTTCTTTTTATATCATCATGCTTGCAAAATTTTTAGAAAATAAAAAATTAATAGCTATGTCATCAATCAAATGCTTAAATTTCAAGTTTTTGTAGTCTTAAATTATGCATAAAAAATAATCGAATGGTAAATAACATCTCATTGGCACGAAATTTGACATATATGTTAAGAACATAAAGAACTCCAACGATTAGATTTTCAAAATATGTAGTCATGTTAATTTTTTTAGTGGGAGTTCTAGCCATTGGTTACAAATTTGGTTGCAGCGTAAGGCTACAACTAAATGAACTAATAAAAGGAAGATGACATGTGCTCTTTTTATGTGCACACTTATGTGATTGTATACAAAATATACAATCATCTTAAGTGAGTCGTGCTCAATGCACATGATAGGAACACATGTCGTCTTCCTATTGTTGGCTGTCCACGTAGGCTACAACCAAATTTATAGCCAAACTTGGTCCTAAGTTTAATATGTGCAAATTCGCCACATCTTTACTTGCTGTTTTGCTTTCTTCAACTTTTTCTTTTTGGGGGGTGGGATCAAGTAAAATGATTGACAGCCCATTTGAGGTTAAAAAAAAAAAAAAAAATTCATGCTTATTGTCTTTAATTTTGCTTAGGTAATACTGTGATTGAAAGTTAAATATTTATCTTGAGGTTCTTACTGATTGATGTTATTCTTTAGGAGTTTCTATTATTGAAAATGGAGAAAATGGTATCACCATGGAGTTGGAAATGAACTGGGATGGGAATCCTAGTATAGTACTTGATATTAAGACTAGAGTTGGTTTAGCACTTCCAGTGCAGGTAATGTAAATGTTACTGCCTACTTGCTTTTCTCACTTGTAACTGACTGATTGATTTTGAGTGGTCCAATGAATGTCTCATATTGTCTATGATTGTATTCCTGAATCCTAATGTTATTGATTGTTAAGCTTAGAGATCATTCTGGGATTTGATCTCCATATCACTACTATCAGATGTCTGCCTTTCCTATCCAACTGTAGGACTGTTATACCTATATTTTAGCCCATTGTCTGAGAATTTTGTCAAACTCATTCTTACCTGGCCAATCACATCTTTATCATGTGAATGGTGACCATGCAAAGCTTTTCAAGGTTCCTGTCCCACGATTTAATTATTTGCCTAAATATGTTTTTGGGTTCTTTTTATATATTCTTATTGTTTGGAAGATAACTCAATTGAACTGATATAACTTAAACCATAATATTCAGATGCAGAATGATTTAAATATCTACTTTATCCTGTAAATTTATTTTTTCTGTCAAATGTTTTGCTAATTTCTTGTTGCATTGAAATCTACATCTTTTCATTTGGTTACTCATGTAAGCAACAAGTAATCTCTTTACATGTCTGTGTTTTATTTTTATTTTTTTAGGGGGGGGGGGGAGCTGTTGGGGATGAGCTTGAGCATGTATTTTACAACCTTTGTTTTTAATGTAGATTGAGATATCTCCAATTTGGACATGGTGAGAAAGTGCAAAATATTGTGGCTCTATTTCATGCAGCTTCCACCACATTTGTTCTTGCAAAGTTCATTAGAAACTTTATCTTTTCTGGGAAGCATGACTTTCTCTGAAAAATTCCCATTCGACCCAATGGGTAACCTTCAAAATGATTTTTTTTTTCCCTCTTTCATGTGTGAATCTGCAAAGAGATTAAGTGGGATTCTTGTCACTAAAGGCTCTTTGTAATGTTTTGAAATTGGTTTACTTATTGGAGTACACCAATAATGTTTATATTTAGCTTCCTCTTTGAATGCTTTAATTTGATTTTTAATATTTTTTCCTCTGCTTAGGTCAAAGATATTGGATTTACTGGGGTTTTCAGGCTGATTTTTAAGCCGCTGGTTGATGAGTTTCCATGCTTTGGAGCTGTTTGTTGTTCTCTAAGACAAAAGGTACTGTATCTTCTTTTAAAGCCATCCTTGATATTGGAAATAGGGAAGTTATATGCACACATCTATCACATCAAAAGAGAGTTTGATGGAAATGCAGATGTACACTAGTGTAAGCACGTGCATGCCTCTAGTCTAGACACACACACATACACATGTAGATCTTTAATGATGGAAGTGGGCAGGTATCCTGTCTGTGGGTTATATATTCAGCTCAACAGTTTGTCATTTGGATTTTTTTTTTTCTCTTTTTTTGGGGGGAGAGGGATTTGGGGGATAGTCTTTGGCAGTGTTTTAATTAGCTATTACAGGCTCAAGGAAATATTCATCTTTCTCTTTTCCCCCAACCTCACAGAAGTGTATGCACATACACCCACAAGCAACACATGATTTGTGAACATTTAATTTTTCTTGTGCAGAAAAATATGGATTTTACACTTAAACTTATTGGGGGCGACATATCAACAATTCCTGGGCTCTATGGTGCAATAGAGGTTTGAGCAAATTCCATCACATGTCACTGCTCTTTCAATTTTTCTTGATTGTATTTTTGTTATTGGACACTAAGATCTTATCTGAGTGGTATGAGTTTTGAACCTTACTTTTAGGCCTGTCATATTTAAGTCTGGCTGGTCCAGTTAGACACCAAAATTTGTAAGCATTTTTTTTAAAGAAAAAAAAATGCTGTTACGGTGACTTAAAAATTGAGGTGCCTTGATCTCAAGATGAGGTTTTTGAAATTTTGATAATGTTAATTTGTACATGACATGCCGAGTCGCACTATGAAACTTTGAGAGAAGGTGATTGGATATAGGTTTAGATACGAAACAACAACATTGGATAATCAATTTGGTTTTATTCCCAAAAGGTCTACCATGGAAGCAATTTTCTTACTTAGATATCTAATGGGGAAATATAGAGAAGCCTGTAAAGATTTGTGCATGGTTTTTGTTGATTTAGAATAACATATGATAGAATACATAGATAGGTTATGTGATGGGTTTTAGAAAAGAAAGGAGTTTAGTAAGGATATGTGTGATAGAGTTGTAACTAATATAAGAACAAGTGGAGGCATCATAAGTGAGTTTTCTATTACAACAGGTTTGCATTAAGGATCAATTTTTAAGTCTATATCTCTTTGCACTGGTTATGGATGAATTCACTAGATTAATTCAAGATTAAGTCACTTCGTGTATGCTTTTGCTACGTGGATAGTTTTAGTGGATGAAACTAGACTTGAAGTTAAAGCCAAGATAGAAATCTAAAGGGATGCTTTAGATTAAGTAGGTCTGAAACAGAATATATGGAGTTTTAGTTTAGTATAAAGAGAAATAAAGATGAAGGGTTTTAAAACTTGATTTTCAAAAGTTACCAACGAGTTTGTGCTTTTGATATCTTGGATCAATAATTCATAAGGATGGAGAGACTGAAGAGGATGTGAATGAATTGGAAAGGCGCATTAGGAGTATTTTGTAGTAACTTTGTGATTGTAGAATACATATTAAGTTAAAGGAAAAGTTTTACAAGAATTTTGTAAGACCAACTGACCAACAATGTAATATGGTACTGAATTTTGGGTTATTAAGAAGCACATTGTTCATAAAATAAGAATAGTTGAAATGAGAATGTTGAGATGAATAAATGGAAATATAGGATATGAAGTGAAGAATTTTTTTTTAAAAAAATGAGGGTGGCTCATTTTGATTAAAAGATGTAGGAGTTGCTTAAGATGGTTTGGCCATGTGCAAAGAAGGGTAATTAGCGCACCAATGAGAAGAGTGATTTGATTCAAGTTGAGAGAATGCAAATAGGCAGAGGAAGACCTAAAATAACATTAGCAGAAGTGATAAAAATGACATTTTAGTTAATGAGATAACAAAAAGTATGGTTTTGGATAGGACAAAATGGTGGATTAGAGTACATGTTGTAGACGTTGATTGATTTGTTGAGGATCCATAGCTAGCCCTAAAGTTTTGGGACAGTTTTGTTCTTCTTGTTGTTACACATAAAACACACACCTTATGAGTTTTGAACCCACAACCTCACTCTCCACCAATTCTTGTGGTCTGACATGTGGATATTAGGCTTTGTTCAATACATCCTTGCAAGTAGAGTCATGCAATAAGAAAACGTGTATGGTCTCAAATTGGTGATTCATAAAAATGATAGCATATTTCATACTCTACTTGACTATATGTACTCAAGCTTAATGTGGTTTGGGATTTATTCAGTTGTTTACAGAAAAATCAGAAAGATATTTAGGTGGGCTCTCCTAGCTTTATGTTTTAAAAGTCTGGGCTGAGTTTCGTATGTCTGATGACTGGTGAGCAATAGATCAGCTCTTGTTTATTGGGTTTATATTGAAGTGTCAAATTTACGAATATTTGAACTTTGTTTGTTCCATTGGAGGAATTAGTTGATGAAATGAATATCATATTTTATTTGTTTAGTATATGTATGCATTTAAATGTTTTCTGGTGCCAATTAATGTTTGCCTGTGTCAATGGCATTGCTTGGCCTCCTTTATAATGAGAACCAAGGTTCAAATCCCCCCTCCCCCACTTGTTGTAACAGTTGAATTATAAAAGAAAAAGAAAATCATGGTTGGCATGGTACATTCTTTTTGCAAAATTAATACAACACGCTCAGTTTTAGTCTTTCTGCACTATGAGTAGGTGTATCCTATTTTAAATGTTGTCACGATTTGCATTATTATAAATCCCCTGTATAACTCTGAGGTATAAATGTCTATACAGGGTACAATACGAGATGCTATAGAAGATTCTATTATGTGGCCTGCACGGAAAGTTATACCTATTTTGCCTGGGGATTATAGGTAAAACTGCATATAGAGAACGATATGAACTAAACTTTAGAAAATTGCTATTATTTTTGTAACTCGATCCAAAAAAAATGCTATCATTCTTGTTGTTACCATTGGCATCATTGTGCATACCAAATGCATGAAAAGGCATGCTGATTGCTGGTGCCTCCCAATGGCTTAATCTTTACACACACGTGCGCACACACACATGGGATGCTGGTGGTGGTCTTTGCTCATTGATGATCATTATCATAATTAATCAGCGGCATTTCATATGTGCCATGAGTGACTAAATGAAGGTGTTGAGAGAGAGAGAGAGAGATGTAGTGTTCTTTGCTAATTGATTTGTATTGTGATTTCATTTGGTTTAATTATTGGTGTTTATTGTCGTTTAGTGATCTGGAATTAAAGCCTGTCGGGATATTAGAGGTGAAGCTTGTGCAAGCAAAGGAGCTAACAAATAAAGATATCATTGGAAAGTCAGATCCCTTCGCTGTGTTATATGTACGGCCTTTACCTGACAGAATGAAAACCAGCAAAACAATTGTAAGTTCTGCTTTTGCCTTATTTCTGGGTTTTTTTTTGTTTTGTTTTGTTTTTGTTTTTGTTTTTGTTTTTGTTTTTTTTTTTTTTTTTTGTTTTTTTGTTTTTTTCACTTGGGTTTGAAAGAAATCCTATATTGTTTCTTCAGAACAATGATCTAAATCCAATCTGGAATGAACACTTCGAATTTGTTGTTGAAGATGCATCCACTCAACATTTGGTGGTAAAAGTTTACGATGATGAGGGGTTACAGGGATCTGAACTCATTGGGTGTGCTCAAGTGCTGCTGCGTGATCTTCAGCCTGGTAAAGTTAAGGATGTGTGGTTGAAGCTTGTTAAAGATTTGGAAGTCCAGAGAGATAATAAAAATAGGGGGCAGGTGAAAGCACAAAGTCCTTCCTTTGGATTATTTATTATTGTGATTGATTGTGGGTAATTCTACCCTTTTTTTTTTCAGTTGGAAAATCTTAACTTTACTTATTTTTGAGAGATTGCAACCTGTACCAAACTGAAACGTGCTATAATACCTAACCTCTACAATCTTAACTTTACTTATTCTAGTTCTAGCTGTACCTGCTTGAAGAACCCATGACTTGTCAATGTTGAAACACAGCTGAAAGGACACCTGCTTGGTTGCCTTGAAAGTGGATCCATTCATAAGAGAGTGACTAACACTCCTTTATCGGGCTTGGGACCGACTGTGAACAAAATATATGACACTAAGCATAGATACAGGCAGAGTTGTGGAATTGCCTTGAGGGTGTGAATTCTAAAATGAACTTGTTGGGATATCTTCTATCGCTCAAGTCCTTTTTATATTATGCTCTTATACAATTGGAAAGTCATGTCTTTTGATTGAATCTTATGTTGATTTCTTTGCCTCTATTAAGAACTGGGGTACTCTATGAATTGACAATGTCTGACTTAATATCTAGAAAATATTTGGAGCTGCTTTATAGTTTCAAGAGCTTTTTTAATGGTGCTTGTGGAATTGGATCCACAACTTGGATGACAGTATTACCCCAATGCTACCAGGGTTACTGGTTTATATGAGTTGGCACTGATGAGATTTATAAGACCCAATATTGTCTTATCTATATTAATAGCTACATTGTCAAAACAGCCATTTTCTCCCCAACCCTTTCTCTACCTCTTTTATCTGGTAGTGAACAATCTGCTGATAATAATTTAAAGATTTCTTTTTTGCCTTCAAAATGTTTTGGTGAATCATTTATTTAAAGCTTAAGATATAAGGTTTCTTATCAATTAGTGTTGCAAAGAAGTATTTATTTAAACTTAAATCTATATTCAATTGAGAGGTATAATTTCTGGAAAAAATTTATTTTGAAAGAAAAGAAGCCAATTATAGATTGACCAATAAGCCACACTGGTGAAGTTTTAAAGAACAGGCTTCTTATCTCAAGAGGATATTTGTATACTCTCTGTCTCTCTCCCTTAAAGAGAGCCCCAGTTAGAAATCATAGAAACTGACCTTCACAACCCCATACATTTGACTATTATGTGGACAACTTTTGGTCTGTAGTTGAGTGAGTTGGGCACTTTTGCTGGAGAATTATTAATTAAGAATATACAGAGCTCATAATGCTTAAATAATTTTTTGAGAATGATTTTTATGGGATATGAATTTAGAACAGTAGATCTCAAACTAGATTGAAACTAGCACTATTTTGTAAGTTTACCCATTGTTAATTTGGCATTCTTTTTTTTTTTTTTTTCCTTCTGCAATATGGATATTAAGCATATTAACTTTATTTCTTCTTTGTACTTTAGGTGCAATTGGAGCTTTTGTACTGTCCTTCTGGCATGGAGAATGGATTTACCAACCCTTTTACCCAGGATTTTTCAATGACCTCCTTGGAAAAGGTTTTCAAAAGTGGGATGAATGGAATAGAATCTCATGAAAATGAGAAAGCTGCCATACAGAAGAAAAGGGAGGTTATTATTAGAGGAGTACTTTCTGTTACTGTGATATCTGCTGAAGACTTGCCCGCTGTGGATCTCATGGGGAAGGCTGATCCCTATGTTGTACTCACCATGAAGAAATCAGATATTAGAAACAAAACTAGGGTAACATCTTGGTTGCTTAAATTTTTCTCACAGATTGGAAATCCTTAGGAAGCCCTGTTTGTAGATCAAACTGCATGGCATTGCATGCCTTCTTTCTTCTTTCTCCCCTCATTTGTTGTCTATTGTGTGTGGGGGTTGGGGAGACACCTTGCCCCTTGGATGTCCAGTACTTACTCTTAGATTCTTGTGGGTGGAGTGCAGTCATCTCTAATTAGACAGTTTATAAATTCACTTGATCCTTATTTATTTTTATTTTGTCATGCAGGTTGTGAATGAGTGCTTAAATCCTGTTTGGAATCAAACTTTCGACTTTGTTGTTGAGGATGGATTACATGATATGTTAATCCTTGAAGTCTGGGACCATGACACATTTGGAAAGGTATAAAATGTTTTGCAATTTATTTCTTCAATAATTTTTGTATGTTTCATATGGATGTTCTTCTGATTACTATAAGTGCAAAGCATGCTTATTGACTCTGGCTCTTGTATGGGGCCTGTGGATTGGAAATTCTAACTAAACATGTGGGAAGCTTTTGAAGGGGCTATCTTTCTGATGTTGAACATTCCATCAGAGTGAGATTTGGATTTAAACAATGTATTGAAGTGACTGTCTATACTTGTTTATTTAGGATCATGTGATTTGATCTTTCTTAA
This sequence comes from Notholithocarpus densiflorus, assembly GCA_030021035.2. NCBI lineage: Eukaryota > Viridiplantae > Streptophyta > Magnoliopsida > Fagales > Fagaceae > Notholithocarpus > Notholithocarpus densiflorus. The sequence continues at coordinate 4,952,379 of JARYZH020000003.1, forward strand.
ACATTGGCAGCATCTAAACTGGATCAGAAGACCTAATTATGCTGATTGATGAGTTTTGTGTCAAGTACTGTAGTTTAATGGTACCTATTTGAATATTAGGAAGAATAGAAATCATTTGAAACTATACATATGCATGCGTATGTTTCAGTATCCTAGCAAAAAAAAAGAAAAAAGTTTATATGTATGCATGTCTTTGTGTATTTATATGATTGGAATTGCTTGGATATATTTCTAGGCTATATAAACCATTAAAACGGTTGTTTAAAATTAGAACTTCCCATTGATTTCTGGTTTTGAAGTTGTGAAAACATGAATGCGTTCAAACATAGCTAGTGTTAAAATTTGCAGCTTGCAATGTTTTAATCTGGATGCGTTTATAATAAGTGTATTAACACTTATTTTTAAATCATGCAGGATTATATGGGGAGATGCATCTTGACTCTAACAAGGGTTATTTTGGAAGGGGAATACAAAGAATGCTTCCAGCTAGATGAAGCAAAATCAGGAAAATTGAATTTGCACCTCAAGTGGATGCCACAGCCAATTTACCGCGATACTTGAGTGTTTTTGTTCTGCTGCTGACGGTAACTCTTTAAGTCAAGAACATTGTGACCTGCGAAATTTATACAAGAACATTGCTGACACTGACACAAATTAATTAATTAATAAACCTTGCACCATGTATTTTCAAGTAAAAAGTAGAGCATTGTACATAATTATTTCATAACTTAAGGCTAAATGTAAGTAGTGAAGTTTTGAAGAAAATACACCTTGTGTGGGTTGAAAGAAAAGAGCTAAAATTGTTGCATGAGATTGTTACATAGCAGTATTTTGATTTGCGACCTTTTGTTTCACTCACATCTGATATTTGCTGATTGGTTCATTGACGTTGGTATTTGGTACCTGAAATTTTCATCCTGTTAAAGGCTGAACCTCAGTTGGATGTTGTGGATAGGTTTAAAAGCTACAAAAAATGGTGTACATCTTTTTTTCTTTGAAATCCCTTTACAATATCGTGACAGACCTCGAGGTGACTGGCTTAGCCATCTGATTTTATGAATAATTTCCCAGTAGTATCATTATGTTTCTAGTTCAATAGGAATGACCTATTTAGCTGAAATACTATTTTGGATGCATTGTTTGATGACTTGATCTACTGTTGTACTCCATTTTGTGTTGATATTTGAATTTTGTGCTGAATTTTGTATTTATATATATATATATATATATATAAATATTCCAGAGATTTTTCCTTAAAATCTTCTAAAGCCATGAGGTATTTCTCAACAGTTTATAAGGTATTCGAGCACCGGTCATAGTTTCTTAGGGCCGTAAACGATCCGAGTTTTGTCAAGTGGTGCATGTTCAAGCTTGGCTTGTCAGGAAAAATCAAAAGCTCGAGCTTGGCTTGAACTTGCGACAAGCCTAAAAATAGTGTTTGAGCTTGAGCTCGTGGGAAAGCCAAAAAGCTTGAGCTTGGCTTGGCTTGATTAATTAGTCAAGCCAAACTCAAGCTTAATATCAAGCTCAAATTCGAGCTCAAGTCAAGTTTTTGAGCTTGAGATCTAAAAAAATTACATTATTAAATGTTTTAATCTCTAAAATTAAGAAAAAAGAAAAAGAAAATAGTATACTCATTTTATCATGCATCTAGTTTTACTTATGATTAGTTATTATTCAAATTAATAATTTACATAATTAAATTCATTCATTCATCATTCTTTGTTTACAGCTTCAACAATTGTTCAAAATATAACTTTTACATTCATGTTAGATGGTGAAGGACTAGAAAAATACATGTTTGTAATTATTTTGAATGAGAAAATACTAACATGTTTTATAACTTTACTTTAGATGATTAATAAGGAAGTATCATATGTGGTCTACTTAATTATTTATTTATTTTTAAATGTAACTATAGTCTAAAGTGGTTTTTGATCAGTTTAAAGGAAAAGAAAAAGTTAAGGTAATATAGGTAGTGATCTCATGTTGGCCATGTCATTATTAAGATATGTGTAACGAGTATATTTAGCTAACATATATAAACTTATAAATGAGTCTATGCTTGAATTGTTGTGTATCAAGCTTAATAGTTTAGGAGCTTGTTCGTGAACTAATTTTTTTGCTTGGGCTCGGCTTGTTTATTAAACGAGCCTAAAACTAAGGCTCAAGCTTGACTTATTTATAAACAAACAAACATAAATAAGCTTTTTATTGAGCTGAACCCGAATTGTTCATGATCAGCTTAGTTCATTTATAGCCCTGAGTTTCCACTCATATTACTCTTCTCCAGTAAATATAAAGTTCCATGGATTTCTTAATGGCAATATGGGATCCAATATTAGTTACCAGACAGTTCTTTGTGAAATGGTGGGATAATCTCAACAACACGGATTTATTGACCAAGTCTATAAAGAATTTCCACGCCAAAGGATCTCAGTCACAAGGCCACTCACACAGTCATCTTCCACCCCTTTATCAGTTGAAGGAAAGACACCTACTGAACTCAGAGATGGCAAGACAATTATTTGCCCAGGCTTCCCAAATGGGGCAGCTAGAACGTGCTTCACCCACATCATTTGAAGCATCTACTTCCAGTCAAACGACGAAACCCTACGCCAGTTCTCTTTTCCAAGATTCCCAAAATTCCTTTGCAAATCTTGTAGAGCATTAGAGGGAGCAACCCCAGTCAAAACTCACCAGTCCCTATGTAAAAATTGGGAATATCTGGGAACATCATCAACAATAACCCTGAACAGTGTTTACTGATACAACACGACAATAATAGTACATCATTCCAGCAATAATGCATCCTGCAAAGTAGTATATCCCACTATGCACATTTCATCATCTAATGTGGTGTATCATGCAACTATGCAATATTCCACCGGTTCACACATTCCACCAAGCAAAAGAAGACAAGACATCACTCCATCCTATGAGGGCAAAAAGAAATCTCATTACATTCCATTATCAAGGACACCCCAGTATTAGACAAAAGACATCCATTATTCAAAAAGAAGAGTCCCCATTCTCACCATATCCGAGAAAATCTCCAACATTATAAATAGAAGGTGAAGCCTTTAAGACAGGCAGATCCAATTGCAGAGCAAATTTTTAGACATGAAAAACCCAGAGCTTTCTTCTATAAACTTGTATCTTTTCCAACTTACATTTCTGAAATCCATCTCATCCAAGAATATGTAATTTAGTTATAAGTTTTCATTTCAAGTGATTTCATTACAAGTATTTCAAGTGTAACTAGTCTAACTACATTTGTAATTACTTTCAATTTCTTCAATAAAATCTTTCAGTTCAGTAAAGATATTTGCATTTTACTTTTAAGTTTACATATTTTCTTAGTTCACTATAATATTTCATATTCTTCCTTAATATTTCTATCATGTTTTATATATATATTTAAATACAAGTAAAGATAATTGATCTTGGTAGCCCTGGTCCTGCTTTCCACAAATTATACATTACTTTGGGGTGCAAGAATGCTAGATTTCCAGGTGGAAAGTAAACTGCGTAGCAAATAGAAATTAGGCCCCAATGAGCCCTTTTTCACCACTTAATTTATTCTTGTCACGTAGAAAAGAAAGGGTTACATATTTCCAGATGAGAACCGTATGATGCAAACCCTATCATACAACAGTTCTATAAATAGGCTTGCTGGTTCTATTTAAATAATGCGTGTATAAATTGCACGTTTTCACCTGGATACATGTAAATTTGTCTCTATATATATATATATATATATATAACCTGCACAATTTCGTTCTATCAGAAACATTGATCATATGGAATAATGGTATCTTGTTCAACAATTAGTAATTGGAAGTTCCACAATGAAGATGCACGATATTCCCTTTCAGGAGGGATGCAATCATTAGCTAAGAAATGCCAGATTATCTTTCTACAGAAAGCAAATAATACATCCTCAGTCAAATAAATCTTTCTCAGCAAATTCATTTCCCTCTGAAACTATATACAGGCATCTTATTTGAGGTGGTTGGACTCTTATCAATAATTGGTAATTGGGTCAACAACACTCCTTAGGTAATGCTTCTTCAGTTTTCTCCTTCTCATATTGCTTCCCCTGTATTACCAGAAATCAAGCATGTTTTAAAAAAACAAAAACAAAAACGACGGGAAAAAAAAAAAGTTGAGTTTAACAGTAGGCAAAGTTGTAGCTCATTAGTGCAGGCTATTATTGCCGAGACCAACAAAAAGTGAGATACCCCCACACTTCTTTAGTATATGCATCACTATGCTGTGCCTAATGGGAACTAAAATGCTAGCTACATCTCTTCATGTAATAATATGATACAAAACAAACAAAGCTGAGAGCAATTAATACTCTTCATCTTGACTATTTTTACCCTTAAATAGTTATGATGTCGTCATAGCCCATAACTCTGGTTCACCAAATCAAGTATGACAACTTTTTGGGTTGTGCTTTTTTCAACTATGTCTCATTTAAAGCAGAGCATGAATGTTTGATCTCAGAACCATTCATGGCTCTCACCAACTGAAGAGAAGCAATGGACAACTAAATTATTGGACCTTTGTGGTTCAACAAGGCAGACAGGTCATGTATTGGGAAGCTGGCATTTCTTGCTACATAGTTGATTAAAACTATTCAATATGGGTGCATAGGAAGTTCTTGTTGACTCCTATACTTTCCGGGTGTGTGAACTCAACGTGCATCTTTGGCTCACTTCCTAATAGCTAAAGCTTTTGGAAGTGATGTTTTTTAACATGGTATCAGAATTGGTTATCTGTGAGGTACTTGGTTTAAGTCTTGGTGGTCCCAAAGAAGGAGTGATGATTTTCACCAGCAGATGAAAGCAAGGAATGCTTTACTCACCAGTATTGATTGTGTAATATGAATGAGTCAGTTGCCACTTTTTTCCCATCATCATTACGGTTCCAATGGTAGAATGCATGTGTCCTATTTTTAATCTCCAATGTAGAATGTCCGTAACTGGCTTCCCGGAATGCAGAATAATTTGGTTGTGGATCTATAAACCTGCATGACCAACAATTGTTATGCACAACAGGAAAAGATTTGAAATTTCTCATACAAGTGGAACTTGACTCTTTTATTCGTCGTGAATATTTTAAGAAATTAATTACGGAAAATAAGTTTACTAAATCATGCAGCTCAACTCACCTTCCAGCAAGACCTTCCTGATTTCCTCCATCTCCAACTGTAATGTAAACAGGCGCTGATTTGTCTGGTACAGGGTACCGCTCACCACTTGTTACATTGTAGTGTATATTTGAGATTCGATACTGAAAATAAAAAAGAAATATCCTGCGTCAATAACCTTCCAATTCTGCAATTCCTTTGAAACAGAAATTAAAATTAACTACTGCATATTTAAGTCAAAATTCAACGTAAAATTTTGGGAAATGCATAACGATCTCAACCTGGAGTCTAAAGCCTTAATATGTAAATGAATGCACCAATATTACAAGTTCTTATATACTAGCACCAAAAGTCTTAGATGTTTAAAGTATCATAGACTCAATGAAATCTAGATACAGCAATGATAATAATATGCATTTAAAGAGATGGACAGACCCCAAAAAACAACTGAAATCTGAAAACCATAAAATTAAATAAACCACATCACTTCATATAGTGCAACACAAAATGAAAATAGAGAGGTGAGAACCATACAGATCTTTCATAAGCATGAACATGGCCAGCGAAGACTACATCGACTTTGTAATGGACAAACCAACTCTCAAATTCTGCTCGCATACTTTCACCCTCCATGTAGTGCGCTTCATTGCTATTGTAGATGGGAGCGTGCATAAGAACAATGAGCCAAGGGGTCTCCTCCCTGTCAACCTTTTTAAATTCTTGATAGAGCCACACCCATTGAGGCGTGTACTTCACTGTGTAAAAAATATCCATCAATCTTGATGTAAAGTATACAGTATACAGACACACAAGAAAGGTAGTCTCTGCCTTCTAAAGACAAAAAAGAGATAACATATACTCTTTAAATGATAACCAAAAGTTTGAAGTAATCACAGACAACTGTATGGGTCCCAGAAGGCATTCTTTGTTCAGCTATTTTGGACGTCATGCTGCAGAGCCCATCTGAGAATCCATCTCTCTTTTGTGAAGATATTTTTCATCATGGGTCCAGATCATTTTAATGCAACAACTAGAGTCGATAGAACTTATAATTGCTTCAGTTATTTAACATTCCATTTCAGTAATAATCGATATTCTGTGTGAAATCTAGCATTCCAGCATAATACATTTAGTACAAGCCAATGCCTGATAACCAGTATGTGAAGCTTTCACTATAAATGGAGACAAAATATTTTCAATTAGGGCAATATAATACATTGATATTGCGTTGCAAGATAACCAGATTACTCATAATTTTGTTTTCAAGTGGGATTAAAAATCTAAACCAATAGCAGGTCTATCTCTCTTTTTCTGCATTACAGAGTGGTCCTTTAATGCTCTGTCATGTAAAAAACCAGATGATTCAAGCAGGAAAGAGAGTGTAAAACTTAATGCTAAGAAGACTTTGAGCTGATTATCTTTTTCTCCTGCATTAATGGTGTCAGCATGTGCATATTGGGGTGGCAATTCGTGTTTGCGGAGTCGGGTTTGTGTCATGTCAAGCCATGAGTATTTGGCTTTATGGGTTGACTTGAACCCGATCCGTTCCATGGTAACTTTTAAGGGAGGGTGGGACAGACTATACTACACAAAACACACTTTTAAGGAAATGCTTATTCCGGCCATAAAATAAGAATAGGTATGGTACTCAAGTGGAAGTGGAGCAAAATTCTTCCCTCTTGAAAGAAGCACAAGTGAAACGGTACCTAGATCTGGCTGGGAAACTACAATGTTGCTTAAAGATTTCCCTAGTAATTCTAGGGTAACTGGCCTGAAAATACAGCATGGCATTTATACTTGAACTCTAGGCAACAAGTTTGTTATAACTTCATAAAGTTATAATCCACTATATCATGACTCTCACTTATCTTACCAGTGCCTAAATTTTTCTTTTTCCATTTTCTTTTAAAGCAAGGTCTTTAATCACACTGGTTGGGTTTATATGATATCAGTATTATTGGAACTATAACATTAAGAATGTAGAATATTAAATTGAGATGAAAGCAGAGGAACAAGTAAATTCACATTCTACACTCAAATTACTTCATATTAAAGAAAAAAAAATCTCATAAAGTCGTTAATAGTCTAGAGAAGATTTTCCTTGATTGGATTTATTATTACAGAAGTAATTGACTAGTATCAATTTATAAAATTAACAATAGACAAGGAAATGAAAGATTACCAAATGGTGAATAGCTGGATAGCACGATTATATGAGCAGATGCACGTCTGATGGCATACCAAAGAGGATTGCTGCTTTTAGAGGCCAAATAAGGTGTAGTATATCGATGGAGATAGGATTTGAAAGGAAGAACTTCTCCCTAAGCATAAGTATTTAATAAAGAAAAGAAAAGGTCAAATATCATACAAAAAGATTTTGTAGGTTATGCTGCTAAGAATATGAAAATTCTCCGCATAAATGACCATGTATAACTCAATTATATAGTAGAAAGAAAATGAATTTAAAAAGAAAAAAGAATCATAGGTTAAAATGTTGGAGCAATTTCAAAACCATACATATGATCAGAACTATATATATATATATAGGTGTGTTACATGCACCTAGTCGATCTTGAACTCACAACTTCAACCTCTACCTTTCTCTTACAAGGAGGGGAGGTACCATTTGAACCGGATATGCCAAGCAATTGTCAAGCTATGGACATCACTACAAGTCTCTATATGTGCCTGGTAATCTAGAAATACATATATATTAAAATTATTATTACAGAGCTCACTTGGGCAAATGTGCTCATAAAGAACGAGCAGTGACCTGCCATGAACTGAGATCTAGCCATGTCAAGGGGCTGCTGTTAAAACGAGAGTAAATTCCATTTGCTTTGAAGACCATTGGCTATAAGGGCTCATCAAATGGAAATGAATTCTATATAACTGATCAATGGAAGTCTATTTGTTGAGTCTGATAATTGGCTAAAACATTCCCATAGGTAGGAACACCACATCAGGATGATACCTGTTTGCATTACAATTTAGCCAGACTATGCCTTTGCCTGACTTTAATTCAATGAGTCAACAAATAAAAGTTGTTCAAGATGAAAAACTAAAAGATTATAATAAAACAGCAATCTATATGTGCGGAAACAAAGAGTATAAGAAACATATACTTCCTGAAGACTATTCTAGGCTTTGAAAAAGAATAGACAGGGCACTATCCAATGCAACACAATGGTTTGTTAATGTTCCTGAGGTTATTCACTATTTCATTCTGTAGATGATTTTATGCAATGGACTAACAGTATGCATTATTGAAAGAGGTTCAGGGTATCAAAGTAACTCAACAATGACTGTATGTGTTTCACTTTACCATATAAGGCATGTACTCTATTTCGTGATTTCCAGCAGACCAAATCCATGGCTGATATGCTGTGCTTCTTTCAACAAATCGACCCCATGTGTCCCACCGTAAACCAACATCATTGTACTCATATCTATCAGCATAAGAAAGATCTCCAACAAATAAGACAGTCTGCCCTCCATTCTGCATGTAATGCTCAAGAGTAGAAAGAGAATTGTATGTCTGTCCCAAATCGCCTGCAACATAAAAAATAAAAGTGCATTAATAAAATCATAGAATTGAGAATGCTGGATAAACATGCCAGTGAGAACTCTCAGAAACAACTGTATCCAGCAAAAGCAGAATGAAAGAAAATGAATTTATAGAAGCTAGAGGTGGCAACAATTGAGGATAAATTTAAGTATAACGTCATCTTAGATGGTTGATCATGTGCAACAAAGACCAAGGAATTCATCATTATGAAGGATTTTCATGAAACCAAAATTCTGCTAGGATACCCTGTATAGAAAGAAAACAACTCACCAATGATCCCAAATTTGTAAGAAGCATCTGGATGAATCTTTGGAGGTGTTTGAAACCAAAATTCACGAGAAGAATCACCCTGCCCTATCTTGTAATAGTACTTGATGTCATACTGAAAACAAGAAACCATTAAACCAGTAAAGGAAATAGGTAACAAAACAAAAGGTGAGAAAAGTCTAAATACGCAGCTAGAAAGCACACAAGTGGTGGAATTCTTTGGGATACCCAGCACAGTGTGTTTCAGGCATTACACGCCAATTATTAATTCCTTTAAGTTAGGCATGATTGGACCCAGAACTATACAATTTTCATTACTATCAAGAAGTCCAGTATATAACATAACACAAATGTACATTTGTGTAATATGTGATCATGCAGTAATGCAACCATATAGTAATTTTTTATCTGGGACCTGCAGAAACTGATGTAATTCATCCTAGAGAGAAATTACGCCATTGGTGATAATACTATTTCCACAATAATAGTATTTACCTGGAGTCCATCAATGAGACAATGATGGATGTAGCCTGACTTATATTTGTAAAAGGTGTAGTTTGTTGTCGACCCCTCGGCAGTTAAATCATATCTATTTTGTGATGTACCATATTGTACTTTACTGGGCCCTGGTTCATCAGTTGTCACCCATGAGATGATTACAGCCTTTCCATCATAGTCACCTTGGGTGATACGCACCTAAAATTGAATAATAGAAGTAGACACGGACATTATGAACCATTTAAAAAAAATAAAATAATATACAGTGGATTATGAAGTTTTTTGAACAAAAGGGAACACAATATAATCATAGAAAAATTGTAAGCCATCTCATTACAAGTACTTCAACCATCTTAAAATAAAAGGCATTCTTTGCCATTGAGTCTACTTCAAATGGCATTTCCTCCTATAATAATGTGATGGCTGGTGGGGTCATTAGTTTAAGACCTACTGGGTCGGCTATTAATCCTCAACACACTAATTGAAGTTGACCACATATATTCTTCTTCGCTATTCAATCCCGTCCAAAATCATACTCTTTGTTACCTCATTAATTAACATGTCTTTGTTTGCTACTTCGATAAGTGTTATTTTAGGTTTTCCTCAACCTCTCTTTGTTCCACAACTTTTGAATTTTTGCAGGGTTTGGAAGAGGTGATTGGTAGGTAGCCTTAGCCCTCTTTTTTTTTCTTTTTTTAAGAGGCTGATTCCCAACCTCAAACCCGTGACATGTCCTTTTTGGTGGAAGGCGATTCTCCTTGCACCAAGGCCCAATCTCTAAGAGAACTGAAATATCTCATAGGATTAATACATCAATCAGTAGAATACAAGCCTTTATGTTCAAAATGCTACAAATTTTGTTAGTTCATATCCCACTTGATTTTTTTTTATTTATAGTAAAAAGTTACAACAATGGGAGGGGGGTGGGGGGGGATTTGAACCCACTTGATTAATGGCACCTCCGATTTGCTCTGGGAAAGGAATCCTGATAGTGCCATATACTCAATTGCAACAGAAGTCCTTGCCCAGTGGGAGAGCATTCTATATCCATGGGTGTAGTGTAACTCATGAATTAGAGAATGAGATGAAAAACATGAAGAATCAAATACACAGTTCTTTCTTTTTATTATTTTTCGTTTTCTAGCAGAAGCATATGGTTCTTCCATATGTCATTAAATGGCCACTGTGGATTCACAAAAAGAAATGCAAAATGCAAGTTTCGATCTTTCCTATTTCCAGGATTTAACAGAGCTTTCTATTGCAATAATTAAAAAAGTATGAATGCTTACCTGTTGTGGTGCATTATAACCCTTTGGAACTACAAATGCTTCATTATCTAGAGGAATGTCAACAGATGGCCATTCTGAACGAATGAAAGTGCTAGTGATCCCTGCATTCCCAGTATTCACAAAGCTCAAAAAGACAAAGGAAGTTAAAGCGAGTTGGAGTAACAAGGACTGGGGCCTAGCAAACTCTGGCATGATTGTTGATCAATCACCCCGACAAAAGTATAATCAACTGCATCATGAGCAAATTTACCCATTTAAGCGATAAGTAAATGACCAACAAATTAATATCATTTCATATTTTTGATACATATGTTTTGGTTCAAACTCCAAATCTTGCCCAACAAATAGTGCCTCTTTGTGATACACTTTTTAAGTGCTAAATAGTAAATATAAAAAGCATTTTAAACTTATCAAAAAAAAAAAAAGCATTTAAAAAAAAGATCAACATCCAAGTACAAATAATAATTAATCTAAAAAGATAGAAGATTCCTCATTGGCATTAAGGGGAGATTAACAAGCAAGTTCAGATTATTAATTTGCACCATCTCTCATTAAGATTTGTACTTTCCCTTTCCGAGACTTCAACCCAGATGTCCCACCATAACTGCACTTCCTATGACCCAGATTGGTTTTTACAATAATAGCAAAATCCATTTCCGTCTCAAACCCTCTCAAACTCAAAGCTCAGTCCCAGAACTGCATAGTCCAATCAAAACGAAACCACATAAACATGACCAACACCCATTTATTCATATAACACCAAAAAAAAAAAATCCAGATAATTTAAGTAAAACCCATCATTATTTTAATGAAACAGCACGTGAAAAAACATTCATATTGTTCCCAAGCACAATTCTTAAGCTTCAAATTCAATCAAAATAAAATCTTTGATCATGTGATGCCAACAAATAACTAACACTCCTCTTAAAAACTATTTCAGACTTCTACACATGTTAAACCAAATCATGGGACTGAATTCATAGTTTCGCCAATACAAGCTATCTAATTAACATCAAATCAACATGTCCAAATGAAAAAAGAAAAGAAAAAAAGATTAAAAGTATTTAAGAAATCAATTGCAACAGAAGTAGAAGCAGAAAACTTTAGCACAAACCATCACAGGAAAAATGAAATCAGAATTATGAAGACAGACAGAGAGAAAGAGAGAACCTTTATAGGTTTTGTAGTGGAGATAAAGAGCTACGAAGATGGTAGAGCTTAAAAATAAGAATAATGGAGGGGGGAGGCGCACGTTAGCAGCAGTGATAGAAAAGTAGTGTGGCATGGTGTAAAATACACAAATGCATACTGTTTTGTCGCGTGGCTCATCAGTTGGCTTTATAAGAGCATCCACAGATGTGCCATATGCCAAATATTTGGCACATTTGACATTTGGCACACCAAATACAAAAACGGAAATTTATCAGATGTGCTAAATGTGTTAAACTTTTACAACATGCTACAATACCCTCATCTCTCACAATTTTGGCACGGTACAGACAAACAATGGCATATGGTTTATTATTTTTTTATTCATCTTTCTCTCTCATCTCAAATAAAATATCACTTTCATCTTCTCCTTCAGCCATAGATTCACCGCCTCCATCTCCACTCTCCCATACTATTTCTTCTACCCTCTTCCCTTTTGCTCTATTATCTTTTCATTCTCCGAGATCCACCTTAAATCCACAGATTCCCACAAACCAAATACATCGCCATCGATGCCTCGCTTGAGTCCGAGTGCTCGGTGCCGGCGAAGGAGCTGCACGTTAGGGTTGTGTCTTGTGTCGATGTGAAGGACGGTGGGGCTGAGTGCGTGACCATTGGGGAGGATGGGAGGGTCAATTTGGTTGGGGTTACGGGTTCCGGGTTGAGTTGTTGCTGGGTTTTCGATAGTGATGGGTTGGTTTCATATATCGCGGCGAAATGGGCATCGCCAGTGGAGTTTGCCACCGGGGGTTATAGGTTTAGTCTTCAGTGGTAGGTTTTAACAGCGGCCAGTGGTTGGTGGATTTGGTGGTTGAAGGTGGTGCTTGGTGGTGTGAGCTTGAAATTTGGGTTTTTTTGTGAGTTTTTTTGCTGCAATCTGTGGGTTTTTGCTGCAATCTGTTCAATTTACGGGTTTTTTTTTTTTTTTTTTTTTTTTGCTGCAATTTGGGTTGATCTGATATTGCCATACTGGTGAGTAATTGTGGTGGTTGGTTTGCAGTAGAGGTGTTGTTGCGGCAGTGGATATTGGTGGCTGGTGGTTATGCCGTTGATGTTGTTGCTGTTGTTGATGATAATGGGGAGGAGATAATATATTATTTTAATGTGTAGTAAATATTATTTTAATGTATAGAATTGAATGATAGAACATCTAATAAATGAGATATTGTAAAATGATGTGGTAAAATAATAAAGTAGGCTTTTGGTATGTCAAAATGGCATTTTGTATGCAACATCTACTGTGGATGCTCTAAAAGAATAACCCAAAGTTTTAAATGGAAATTAATTAGTCAGATTTTGCATACCAAATTTTTTTTGCAATATTTTTCACAACCAGCTGGATGATTTGGAATAAGCGGAATGAGGCTCACTACGGTACTCCACGTCATGACCCCTCTTTTCTAACCAGGTCTGCTGCAGCCCATGCTATAGAATATTTGGAAGCTAATTATGGAAGCTTGTCTTGAGTTTGTAAGATAGACTTGTTTTTCTTTGGCTTTCCTTTTCTGATGTAATCTTGCATATAGCTGCTGTTTTTGATAGGTGTAGGGAAAGCTCTGTAGCTAGTATAGTTTTCTTTGGCTCTCCTTGATGCTGCCTTATTCTTGTATAAATTTATTCTTTCATTGAATAAAATTCTGCCATTTATTCTCAAAAAAAAAAAATTATTTTGCTTACCAAGTTGATATAGCTTACCCCTTTTCCTCTCTTGTGTATTTGTTTCTTAAAAAAGAAAGAAAAATCCTATCAAAAAAATAAAAAATGGTAATTATCCTCCATTGTTTAAGAGAATATGTTGTGTGTAGTATAACTTGTCACACAATTCTTTAAAAGTTACCATAACTTTTGAGTGGAGTTGTGATGTACTTTTGTGTTAGAACTCATTTTCCTCTCCTTTGTGTATGTGTTTGTTTCTCAAAAAAAAAAAAAAGGGTGATTGTCCCACATTACTTAAGAGAGTATGTGCTCTGTTTGTTTCGCTGGAAAACCTTTTGTAAAGATAGTTTTCCACATTTTCCAGTGTTTGGTAGTACAAAAAAAACTTGGTCAATGGAAAACTATTTTTGGTCAACGGAAAACCCTACTAAAAATAAGGCTTATTTTCTATAGGTTGTTTTTCAAAATTTTTTTTTGGAAAACAATCTCTCTCTCACACGTTGCATCTCTTATAAATATTATCTTCGTCTATAGCCGTCGGAAACATAATTTTTTGGCGCCTTCTCTCTCTCATGGTAAGTTTTCTCACTTTTTCTCTCTTCCCTTTGCTTTTTCTCTCCTCACACCCTCACTGTCACTAACTCTAGTCTCTCCTCTTCCCATAGATCTCTCTCTCTAACTGTCTCTCTTCTCTCTTTTCTCCATGTTTCTCTTCCCCTCTGTAACACAATTCTCTGATTAGATTTTTTTTTTCCTTCACTGATAGGTCAATAGCTCCGACTTGCAAAGGAGAACAAATTTGCAGCGATAATTATTTCATTCCTCTCTACCAAAATCCCAATTCTTTGCCTTGAATTTCAAGCTCGATTATCTTTTTTCTCTAAGAAATTTTCGGTTTGATGGATTCCAGGCAGAAGTTGCTTCTTTTTCATACATAAAGTACAAAAAAAAAAAAAAAAAAAAAGGGAAGAAGAAAGAATGAATGAAGTAAAAGATGAAAATTTTAAACATAGTACTTATATTTCTCTAAATTGCTTTTACATTGGACAATCTTTACCGTGGACTAATAATATTGTTATATAATAAATGATAATTGTTTAGGAGAATTGCATTTATTGGCAAATACTTTTTTGGTTGGCAGATACTATGCAGTGATGATATATTATGAAGTATATTATGCAAATACATAATTTAGAGTAATATTGAAGACTTGTGGTTGACCATAGTAGACAATTAGTATACAATCAAAAAGAGTAGACAATTAAAAGTTATTGTTATTTATACTTATTGAAAATGTATTCCTCTGTCAAATATATATATATATGGTTGATATATGTGTGTGTGTGTACGTACGTTACTGTCTATATATATAAGTAAGATGAGTGGTAGAGATCATGAAAATTTGACAACTAATTAATTTTGATTGTATCTATTGTCAAAATTTTAGTATGAAAACCAAATTCATTCTTGGTTTTTTTTAATTTTTTTAATTTTTTAATTTTTATTTTTTTATAATGATTACATTAGTTAGTTTACATAATATACATGTTTTAAATTATACAAAAAATATTTTAAAAAAATTGCATACCAAACACCAGAAAACATTCTTAAGTTTGTTTTCAAAGTCGTTACCAAACACTGGAAAATGAGATAGTTTTCTAAAAAATGCTCTTTGGAAAATGAACCATTTTTCTGAAAACGTTAATGCTGAAACAAACAGAGCGTAGTGTGTAGTATAACTTGCCCCACACTTCCTTAAAAGTTACCATAGCTTTTGAGTGGAGTTGTGATGTGCATTTGTACTAGAACCCCTCCCCCTCTCCTCTTCCTTATGTGTGTGTGTTTGTTTCTCAAAAAAAGAAAAAACAAAGTTGATAGAGCTTAACCTCAAAATATAAAAAATAAACATTTATCTCTACTAATAATCGAATTGTTAAAAATAATTAATTTATACAAAAAAATTGACACTTATTTTAAAGTGAAACACAAAAAATAGAATTAAAATTTTTAATAGTATTGATTCATAAAAAATAAAAATAAAAAGAGTATTTGTAGGACTACAAATTATTCTATAACTTTTTTATCACAATTCTGATGTAACAGACTTTAAGTGGTTAATCATCACTTACACATGGATCCACTATTTTTTCTTTACCCGTCACACTCAATCCCATCACAATTTGGCAAAAAATTATATAAAAAGTTTGGTGATCCTAGAATTTTTCAAAAAGAATTTAATAAATTCAACTTTTTTTTATTTATTTATTATTTTACTTTAACTCCATTATTCAACAAAAAAAAAAAAAAAAATTCTTATAAATCTCTTCTTCCAGATTTTATTTCTCATTAGTTTATTGATATTTCTTATGCTTTGGCGGTATGTTATTGGTGTATTTTTATGTCGGTGGGGCCTACATAATGAACCATGTCAGATCAGACAAAACTATCACGCTCTCTCTCTCTCAAAAAAAGAAAAAAAAAAAGAAAAAGAAAAAAAGACAAAACTATCACGTGAGATTCATCCCCCGGATAATAAATTAATAATATTTATTCAATAAAGTGTTACGTATACACGTGAAGTCCATCTCAAAGAACCATGCTGTCTATTGCTAAACAATTGCTCTTCCGAAGGGCCAAGCAAATTTGTCATTCTATTGACAAGCTTTCACCGATGGAGGACCAGAATTAGGTGAATGTTACTAATTGATATTTTTTGCTCACTATTTTTTTTAGATGGTTCTACTATTTTATTACTTTAATTTATTGTGAAATTAGATGTGTGACTGTAGTAATATTATTAGGAGAAGGACTCATGAGCAACATTTCTATAATTGGTGGAGGGGTTTCTCGAGATCAATTAGTTTAAGGGTTATTGTTAATTATTTAGACCCGTGAAAACTAGATTGTTTTACCCAATTTAAAATCAAGTTGTTACTTTGTTGAATTAATCAGATCTAGGTTAAACAATTAACAATCATATCACTAAAAGTGGAAAAGTAAATAACACAAGTAATATGATGACCCAAAAAAACCAATGAAAGTATTTAGTTTCAAGGTAAAAAACCTGAGGAGGATTTGATTTAAACAATCCATAAGGAACAAATTCACTAAATAGAATGGAAATGTTTACAATAGATTTAACCCTAAATCTAATGCTACATTTTGTAGTACTTACTCACGTGACCACAGGCAACTTCGAATCCACGAACTCTTCTATTATGAATTTGTTGCAAACAAACGCTCCTGTTTGTTACTTTGAGATCTCACTCAAAGATTTAGATCATCAGTAGTAGTTGATCTTGTTGCAGCAACTTATCTCCACCAGTACTTGTGTTTGGATCTTCTTTCCGGTAGATGCTTGTTGAGTTAGAAGCTTACAAAACCTCGTAGATCTCATAGGAGTAACTCACAAGACTTGAAAAATGTGTATTAGGATTTTTCTTTTATACCTAATAGTGTTTGACTCAAATCCTAAACATTTTGCGGGCTTTTGGGCTTGATTTAAATTCTGCAAAAATCGCAGTTCAATAGGTCGAAGGTCTTTTCTTGATCGGTCGAGCCAGACAGATTCACAATTCTTCTTTTTATAGATTGAATGTTCTTGAATCTTGACTTATATCAACTTGAGAAATGTCTAACACTATCCTAAGACATAAATATCTTATACTAGACATGTTATTGTACTCGGTTTGCCAACATATATTAAATTAGAACCTAAATATTTAGAACCTAACAGTTATGTTAGCAGGTGTCTTTATAAGACAATCGTTAATAAACAATTTTAAGAAAGTTTTGACACTATTTTTATGAAAATTGTAAAAAAAAAAAAAAATTGTCAAAAAGTTAATTACTTTTTTTCCCATAAAAAGTATCTAAAAATATTTACTAAAATGATGCTCTAGCTTAGAATATCTGTTAATTTGTTTCTTGGTTTAATCAAGTGTTATTGCTTAATTATAGGCTTTGAATGAACTTACCCTTACTATTTAGTGTGGTGCTGCAAGTTTGCATATTGAGATGGATCCTAAGATTGTAGTAAATTTGCAGCATAGAGACATCAGTACAACTTTGTTGATGGAACCCTATCTTTCTTATTACGAGAACATTGTTTGCAAGGTGGATAATGTGTATTGTGCGGCAAATCAATGTGCAAATACCTTACTAACACGGGTGCAAAATAATGTTAGGGCACCGAAACTTTCTGTTTTGATTTTGGATTATAGGATGCAGCTCAGTCAAGAATGGATTGTCTTTCCACGTCATGTCTTTCGTGAAGCAAATGGCGTGGCAAATGAACTAGCAAAGAGGGGATGGGAGCATCAACGCAGTGTCAGAGAATATAATGAATGTCCAAATTTTGTTTATGTAAAATATGTGTGTGATATTTTGTAATTAGGCACTCCTCGCGAGTGCCCAATGAACAATACTTGTAATAGTGCTATTACAAGTACGTAGGACGGTATACCAACCAAATCTATCATTTTCTATTCACCTTCTCATTCATAAATCTGCACCTGCTGCACCTTAATAGAATCACCACTTCATTTATTAAGAAATTTCCATCATCAATTGCAACCATCCAATCCCATTAATTTTTCTAGTCTCATTCCATTTTTTATTGATGTCACCTTAATATGCATTCCAAATCCCTTTATCAGGGCATCCCATGCATCCCACTGATATTCATTTTTACCATCTGGAATACTTGCTTGGCTCAAAATAAGTTTATTTTCCAGCAAAATGACATGCGTATAGCCATACAAATTGTAAACTCTTCTATTCAGAGTGCTTTTGAATTCTTTTGTTATGCATATTGTAATAATTTATGTCCAGTTAAAACCCTAAGATCATGGATCTCATGGATTCCATCCTTGTTGGGTTGTACTAATATAAAACCCTAATGTTAATACTGGCATCAAGGATAAGAGGTATCTCTAGAGAGTAGAGACCATTTAAGCAACTGGTTAGTTTACTATTCTATGAAAATTGTTTACACATCCAGTTGCATGGCAGAGTTATGGATTGTCAGAGGGCCTACAACTTGCTTGCTATATGGGATATTCATCTATTATTATAGAAGTTGATTCTACTATTGTTTACATATTTCTAATCACGCATTGTAGACATTAATTTTATTTTTAAAACGCAGCCAAAATTGTACCTATAGCCACGGTTAAGAAAACGCGGCTATAGACCCGCAAGAGCTGTTGTTGCACAGTATAAGCCACATTTGTAAACGCGGCTATAGTCTACAGCCATGTTTTTAGGGTCTATAGTCGCATTTTAGAAACGCGGCTATAGCCCTTGTTTCTTGTAGTGCAAGCTATACCAGTTATGTCCTTGACCCTAATGAAATAATGGTAACCTATTTTTTGGAATGGAAAAATCATTCTTGGTGAAACTAGAATAACCATGACTCAAGAGAACTAAATTTAAAAATTAGAAAAAAAGAAAAAAAGAAGGTGGTAAGCATGTATGCATGACCGATGGTGAATACGCAACTAGTGGTGAAAACCCTAAAAGCCATTTTTCAAAATCAAAATATCAAGGCTTCAAACATGGTTTGGACACAGCTTGTACATGGTTTTTGGGGGTGTGTTGGGGAAATGGCACCCTTTTGAGAGTGAAAATACACTTTTTTTACTTCTCTCTTATATATTTTTAAATCCCTTTCTTTAATATAGAGCTTTTGAAAGAATCCATATTTAATATACTATCAGAGAAGAAAATTAATACTGAGTTCGATCTGTCTTCACTCTATTTCTCATTTAAAATACTAAAAATCTCATGTCTATTTTTACAATACCCCTCTAAACCTCTTATGCTTTCTTGGCTTTATCTCCCTTAAGCCAACCACTTGTTCTCCCATACTTTCCTTTTAATAAATCCATGCATAAGGATCACTAGTTTGAAGCTATTCCCCCCCAAGCTTGGTTTACATAGCAAAATTCAAGTCCCTGAACCGTCGGAAACCCAACCCGCATTCAGCTTAGGTTGATATAGAGGAATTCCCAAGCTTTCCAAGCCTTGAATCTATCTACCTTCCTTCTTCATTGGGCACCCCCAAAATCGCCTTATTAACACATAATTGTTGTGGGATCATAAAAAGTGGACGCGGTATATGTAGGCATCACCATTGCAACTGGTTTTATAATTGCGGATCTGCTAGCCCAAGAGAAGCTTTTTGCTCTCCATCCAGTTAATTTAGCTTCTAGTTTTTCCATGAGAAAGTCATCCATTTCTTCTAGAGATAGGAACATAGGGTACCCTATGTTGGGATGAGCCAATTTTGAGACAAAGAATCCATACTTATTCTCGTTAACCAATTGACCAGACCAGGAACAGTATTTTCTCAAACATCCCATCATTGCTTCAATTTCCTAGTTCATGCCTCTACAGAATATGTTGTATATATAAGTATATACATGGATAGGTTGTAATAATGATATAAGGTTGGAGAGTATTCATTTGTAAAATGAATAAAGTGAAAATTCGAATTCTGGAATTTTCTTTGTGAAAATTCAAGTTTCTGGAATTTCGATCGATCGAAACTTCTGTTCAATCGATCGAAATTTTGAAGGAAATAATCCTAGAGTTTCTGCAAGATTCGATCAGTATTCAATTCTTGGTTGATCGATTGAAAAAGAGCATTCAATTGATCGAAAGTAACTCTCGATCGATCAAAAATCGCAGAACGGAATTTTCTGTAGAATCTTCAAGTGACTGTTCTGAAAGTTTGAGAACGTTTCAAGCTTTGTGAACGGTTTTAATGAAAATTTTAACTCTCCATACGTACCTTTTGAAGGGTTATAACCCTATGGGTATAAATAGAGATTTGTATTCACTTGAAATCCTGTGGGTATTCTCCAAAATTGCTATTTGTAGAATCCAATAAACTTGGTTGTATCCTGGGGACAAGTTTGTAGAAACCTTTTAGCAACTTGCGTATGGGGACAAATATTGTCTAAGGATAACATTCAATTGTGCCTCCAAGTCAATCACTAATTTCTATATACTTGATGTGTTCATTTGTTCTCTCATTGTTACTCCTTAATTTGGTAAAATCTCCAACAGAATAGAATGAGATCATCAACATAACAAAAAATCTTATTACGCACTCTATATTGTACATTCCGTATACACTCTTTTTTGAAATTGTGTTTTTAAAATACTATATTAGTCCATATAGGAGTGTGTGTATGATGAGTGTATAAAACCAAGTATATGACTATTATTACTTTTTTTTTTAATTTGTAAAAAAAAAAAAAAAATGTTAATTGGAGTCACATCATTTTTCACATAAATCACTCTTAATGACACTTTTATTAGCAGCATTTGTATCAGTGTAGCTATTTTAATATTTCAACAAATATATAGCTAAAGACCCACAAAAAATACCCGCATCAATCTTATCAAACTAGTCCAAAAATCTTAACAATGAATAGTACCACGCCACAAGTAGCATGGTACTACTTCTCATCAGTGATAAAAAAAATATCATATTTTAATTCTTTTTCACTCAACTCTCTCTCTCACTTCTAGTCTTCTGTCCTCTTGCTCTCATAGCATCCCACGGGTCGGAGCAGATCAAAGTAAATCTGCTAGGTTACAGCTACCAGTGGTGGTCTGAGATCAGAGAGCGACGGTGTTGGGGTTTTCGACATCGAATGGAAACTCGACTGATGTGAGTTTTCTTAATTATATGAGTTTTGTGGTTGTGAGGGGGGTTTTTGACGTGGATTTTATTGGGTTTCTAATGGTGGTGCCGTGGTGGTGGTGTTGTGTGGTTGGGTTTAGGTTTGTTTGGTTTTCCTATTGAGTTTTTTTTTGTGTGTGTGTGTGGGGGGGGGGGGGTTGATGTGGGGTTTTGTTGTGGGTTTTGTTGGCTTTGGGTTTGTAGGGTTTTTTATGGTGGTGATGTGGTGGTGCCATGGTGGTTGTTCTGTGGTGCTTAGGTTTGGGTTTGTTCAGTTTTCTTATGGAATTTTTTATGTGGGTTTTGTGATTGTGATGGGGTTTTTGATGTGGGTTTTGTTGGGTTTCTGATGATGGTGTTGTGTTGATGATGGTATATTGCCATACTGGTATATGCTAAGAGGAGAGAGGAGAGAGAGAATAAATATTTAAATGAAGTAAAAAAATAGAGTATTGAGTCTAATGTAGTCTATAAAAAAATATAAATAGCTAAACTAGAAAATGTAGAGTTTTTTGGATTAGTTTAACTAAAAATCTGAGAAGGCTAATGTAAATGCTCTTATGTGTTAGTCATAACAATAAACAAAGCTATATTAACCATTATGAAAAAAATTTGGATCACTTAATTTATTGATTTAAATCCTCTCTCTCTCTCTCTCTTGATATGTTTTAGATTTGTATATAATCTTTTCAAAAAATCAATCAACCAATATTAATATATATATATATTTATATTTATATAAGCAGAGAGATTGTATATGAGAACATTAGGTTCTGTCATGTGATACATTTCTTGAGATTTTATTTATTTAGACTTACACCTCAACTAAGTTTGCATTTATATCAAAGTATTAGTTTATTGAATTAGCCAATGGAGTAAATGCATATATTAATTATCTATATTTGTGTATTGATTATTTATATTAGAGGAATTTATATGATTATTTTTATAAGTTTTATGTAAGAAATTATTTTCAAAAACAACAACAACAATAATAATGATTTAGAATTTAACATTATTCTTCATGTTTAGTTGTTTTGACAACAATTGACACAAAAGCCATCAAAAATTAAATATTTGTGAATTCACTAAAATTAGTTTTAACCATTTAGATTTCTTAAATTTTTTTAGTGACATGTAATATATATATATATATATATATATATATTCTATGTATTTAAAAAGATTACTAATAATAGGATAGATACATTTATTTTGTTATATTAATTATTTAAGTATAATGAATTTTTTCTGTAAAAAAAAGTATAATGAAATTTTGATGTCATTTTTTAAAGATTTATATGAGAAAAAAATTTATTTGAAATATAATATTCTTGCTCAAATTTAGTTACTATTGCAACATTTGAAAAAAAAAAAAAATTTAATAACACACAATCAGGAATTTAAAAAAAAAAAATTTGAACGATATTTGCATTTTATTTTATCAAAACGGTATTTGCATTCTTTGATAGGCATAGTCATAATAGCATACTATTTATATCAATCACTATATCATGCAATTTTCAAATTTGTAAACAACTATTACATGACCAAATCACTATACTACTTTTATTGTTATGCTATTTTATCTATAAAATAGAATATTAAGAATTACATTTTTTATAAAAAAAATTATTAAAATATTAGAGGAAACTACAAAATACACAACCATCTTTAGTGACCAAAGGTTATTTCACTTAGCTTCTTCTTTTGAAAGAGATTTAAAATGCTCTTATCTTAGCATTCCATTTAGCTTTACTTGAGAATTTTATTTTAAATAATGCCTTTATTATTTTGAGTGCTTTAAATTAATATGAATCATTTGGATGGGTAGGTAAACTCTTCAACTTTCTAAATAAGAACTAACTAATTAAAGCAAAACAACACAAGTCATCTTCAATGAATTGGATAATCTGGCTATTTGTCTCCACACATTTGTCTTATTTATATATTTATCTTCAATCAACCATTGTTGTCATTAAAAGCCAAAACTCCAACATAATATTTTTTTTTTTTCCGTAGTCATTGCTTTTCTCAAAATTCGCTCCCATGATATTTCTTCCTTTTCTTAGCTTTTTTTTTTTTGAGAAACTCTTCCTTTTCTTAGCTTACTGCTAAAGAAAATATATAAAATTTAATTGTAGTATGGGGTTGTTATGTCACTCTTGATATGCGCATAGAACTTCTTAGTGGTCAATGAATTTTTTTTTTTGTTTAAGTTGGATCAAAGTAAATTGTTAATTTAGTAATTTGTGTCTTTTTTTTTTTTTTTTGGTTTGTTGTCTAAGTAGACTAAGTCAATGTTGAGAATAAAGAAGAAGGTCTTGCACATCAGAGCAAGCTTCAAGCTAAAACACTTGCACAGCAGAGTAGACCTAAGCTTAATGCAGAGTATGGATGCACAGGTCAAGCCTCACAGGTAGCTTGGGCTAGCGAAGACTTAATGGATTTGATTGAAGCTGTCCATTTCATGAACAGTTCATAAATCCCTGGTGATCCCGAGTAGTTAGTTAAGTGATTAGGATCACCAAGCTACACGTGTACATAAAAGTTAGTTACAACTCTTTTTCCCTCCAAATTCCCATTAAATCAGGCAGGTTGTTATTCTGTTTTTCCTTCTTAGAGCTTGTATATATAGGTGTAATGTTATGTATCAAAACTCAGTTGCTTGTATTTCTCTCTTCCATTCAATAAAATCTGAGTTCTAAATTAGAGAGTGTTCTAGAAATTTACATAGTATCAGAGCTCTGAAGTTTCGAAGCTTCATCAATGGCGACCACTGAAGCAACAAATCCCTCTTATTCTTCGAATAATCAATCTACACAACCTATTTCTGATTCCAGCAACAATCCAATTCCTTCCAATTCTTATTTTCTCAGCTTCAGTGAGAATCCAGGAAGCATTTTGGTCACTCAACCATTACTAGGGTTGAAGAATTACCATTCTTGGGCTAGAGTTATGGTGTTGGCTCTCACTGCCAAGAAGAAAATTGGATTTGTGAATGGAAAAATACCTATTCCAGATCTTGATTCACCACTGTACAAGGACTGGCAGAGCTGCAACACTATGGTTCTCTCATGGATGATCAATTCCATGCACATAGATGTTTCTAGCAGCATCATGTATTGTGAAACTACGAGGGAAATGTGGATTGAACTGAAAAATCTGTTTTCTCAAGGTAATGGTCCCAAGATCTACAATTTGCAGAGGGAGATTTCTCATATCTCTCAAAATCAGATGTCAGTGACTGATTACTTCACTAAGTTTAAGAATTGTGGGATCAATTACTCAACTTTGAGCCTCTGCCAGAATGTTCTTGTGGAGCTATGAAGATTTTGAGTGCAAGTCATGATAAAGCCTATGTCATGAGGTTTCTAATGGGATTGAATGAGAATTTTGACACTCTTCGAAGTCAAATTCTCATGACAGAGCCCTTTCCCTCAATTAGCAAGGTTTATTCTCTTGTTCTTCAAGAAGAGTCACACAAGAGCATTGGTCATAGAGGTTCTTTCTCTTCACAATCAGATACAGTGGCAATGTATGCCAATTCTAAGGGAAATTTTGGTAATTCCAATTGGAATAAGGGCAACAACAAGAAGGAGAGGCCTTTTTGCACTCATTGTAATATGCTTGGGCATACAGTGGAGAAATGCTTTAAATTGCATGGCTATCCTCCTAGATACAAGCCTAAGGCAAGTCCAATGCCAATGCAAATCAAGTATCTTCTGATATAAGCATAGTCACAAAAGGTGGTTCCATTTTATCCAATCAATGTCCTATTAACACAAAAAACTTCAATATGGTATAATCTCAATAATTCATAATATGAACTTAAATAAATAATTAATGTCTATATTCTTATTTATTGAAAAAATATTTTTAATTATATTTAATATAATTAAAATTAATTCCTCAAAAACTAAACCACAGTAGCACACAATAAGTAATGTACATGGATAATTTTCTACAAAATATTTTTAAATAAATCTATTGTATATTTGTGCATTACAGTACATCAACTAGTTTAAATAAAGACACATTCATAATAAAGATTTGGAGCATGCCAAAGCTGCTAGCTTGGGCTTGGCTACTGCAACAAAGCTGGTTTATGCAATTTGAGAGCCGTGGGACCTCCACATATCTTACGGAACAAGACTTAAAAGAAAACTTTTTGTGTAAATCCGAGTCACCAAATTGTAGTATAATTAAATTGAGCGGTCCAAATTTTATTATAATTACTCGAATTGTGTACCAATTGGGATCATAAGTATATTAGAGGTCAATATGAATGGAAGGGAATCCAAAAAACAAGAGGGATAAGAGTTACAAGATATTACTGATGGGCACCAAAAACTTTTAGATGAGTTACCCACAGGAGTTGTTGTACAAATTCTAAAATTTCTTCCAATGAAAGAGACAATTAGAACTAGTGTACTTTCGAAGGATTGGAAATATTTTTGGACCTATAATCCAAACTTGGACAAGGGTGTTCAAATAGTGCATTTTATGAATTTCGTGGATTGGGTTTTAATTAATAGTGGGGCAAGTAGCACAATCAAATTTAGCCTATCTTGTTCTTTCGAGTTTGATGCGGATAGATTTAATTATTTCATGGAATTCTGTGGCAATTAGGTGAAATGTAGAAGATCTGTGTATACTTCTTGATGGATATGTGCCGTCTAGGTTATTCAACTGCAGGACATTGAGAAGGTTATATCTTGTTTTCCCTTATCTTCGATCATCAATTTCCAAAGTCTCAAAACATTGACTTTTAGAGGCCAGATTTGATGATGATGAGTCAATGAACAAGCTTTCTGCTGGATTGACAGACCTTTGAGGAGTTGAATTTACTCCAATGCAATTTAATGAATCTACAGAAGGTGGAAATTTCTCCTCCCAAGCTCCTTTCACTAGTCTCGAAAAAATTTCTTATTCCAGTGATTTGTTCGATAAATATACATTAGAAAACTTAAATTCACTTATGGAAGTACAGATTGATGTTAGTCACTCTTAAAAGAACTTTTTTGGACATTTTTCACGGTAAAGAATCTCATATTGTCAAAAATTACTGTTCAAGTATTCTTACTTTTCTTTATATAATTTCCCGTTTGAATTAGAATTTTAATGTATGAAGATAATAGAGGTATTCTAAAAGATTTATTTGAGACTTTCTATAATGATTTTGATACTCTTCATAGATCTTGAATTGAATGTGGATTTAATGGATTTTGCTCGTGGAGCACCACTGTTGAGCATACTCCGAAATCACCTTTTGTGTCTAGTGTTCCTCCAACTATGATCGTGGTGGATTATACAAATAATCAAAACAAAGTTCTTCAGATCTTTGATGCCACCACCAACCTGTGAAATATTCAAAATTTTCAATTGAGGGGCCGTTTAGTAATGTTGTTTAATTTTTTTGGAAATAAATGTAGATGAAAAAATGTTGTAGAAATACGTATTGTGTTGTTTAAACAAGAAAAACTGTTGTTTAAATACTTCTACCAAACACTTCCTGAATCTTCATGGTTTTCTAATTATTTTCCCAACTTAAGGGCTTTAGTCATCAGCATCAATCATACATAGACATCTTGTATCAATGTCATACTTTGAAATTTTTGGTTATTTTTGTCTTGAATAAAAAGTGTGAATTAAAAGAAATGACAAAAACATATTTCCAGAGACAACACTAACAATTTTTTTTTTTTTTTTTTTTTCATGAGAAACTGGGTCGAGAAAATAACTCAATAAGTTAGATTGCCTAATTGCCCAAATTTCGAGAGAAGCTATTATGTGTAAATGTGACATGTGTAATCATATAAACTAGCTTATAACTCTGTGTATATACTTAAAAGATATACATTAAAATGTATAGTATAATTCTTACATATATAATTTAAATATTATTGATAGTCATTCTTATATTTTTTTTTTTAACTCTTTAAAAAGTCTTGTAAGAATATTATTAAGTAAAAAATGTAAATTGTCCATTTTTTATATTCATTAATTCTAGATTCTTTGATTTTTGTAAGTAATAACTCACTTGGATGGATATTTATGATGTGGTCCCACATATGACTCCAAAATTAAAAAATAAAACTCTCTCTAAAAATAAATAATTTAGGACACATGACACAAAGTTGGATTTCAATTGTAGAATCTAATTGGATTTTCTTTAAGTTTTACCTATTAATATATATAGATAAGGGTCATGTTAATGGGTGCTCTTAGGGCAATTGTTAATAAACTATATTAAGAAAATTTTGACATCACTTTTATGAAAAATCAAAAAGCTGCCAACAAAATTAATTATTTTATCATTTTCCCATAAAATATTTCTAAAAATAGCTCTTAAACCAATACCCTTAAAACATTTTTTAACATTTCCCTATAAATAAAACTGTAGTAAAAGAATTTACAAAATTAATAAATAATAAAGGATAAAGTTTAACTACAAAATTAGTTGTAATTTTAGATACCTTATTCAATATCTTTTTATTAGAGGTGAATTTTGACAAATCCATCATTGGATGACATCTCCTTCTTATATTCTTCATGCTTGCAAAATTTCTAGAAAATTAAATATTAATAGCTATGTTATCAATAAATTGTTCAAATTGCAGGTTTTGGTAGTTTAAAATTATGCATAAAATATAACCTTATAGATCATATAGTAAATAATATCCGATTGACACAAAATTTTGACATGAATATTAAGAGCATAAAGAACATGCAATTCAACAGTTAGATTTTCAAAATATGTAGTAATGTTTATTTTATTAAATAAGATTGTAACCTTAGGCTACAATTAATTTTATAGGTAAACTTTGTATAATAATAAAACAGAGTGAGTATGTGTGGGCTAAGTTTTAGCCTGTGGCACAAAAATTATTATCCTGCGCTTTATGATGGGTTCGTCCAACCCCACATAAGCAGAAGCATGTCATAGAATTAGAACCTTTTAACTACCAAGAGCATCCATGTTGGTGGAGCCATAATTTTAGCTATTTAGCTCCACCAAAAACTACTTTATTTATTTTACCTTCTCACTTTACAAAACACCCAACATCAGTGGTTTTATTTTAATTTTCAACACAATAAAATAACACTAGCCTCTGAGCATGCGCTCACGCGCGTGCTCAGAGGCTTTTCTATTTTTTTGGGTAAAGATTAATAATTTGCATTTATTATAATTTGAGATTTGTACTTTTTTCAATAAAAAAAAAAAAAAAAAAACCTAAGGGTGTAATGAAATTTAAAAAAAAAAAAATTGAAAAAAAAGGAGGACAGAAGAAACAAATACATCGTGATGAAGTAAAAAAAAAAAAAAAAAATGTAGGGTGAGTTTTATAGATCGGAGGAGTTTTAAAACTAACAAAAGAGTAATCCTATTTTGTAGGGAGTTGGTGAGTAAAAGTAGAAATTTAAATTAACGTAAAAGTAGGAGTTTATTAGAAGCAGGAAGACATTTCAACGTATAAGTAGGAATTTATTATTTTTGTCAATTTACTATTTTAACCCCATTTTTAAGTTTTAGGTAGGGGTATTTTTGACAGTAAAAAAAGTAATAACTAACTTATTTTTTCCAATTTACTATTTTAACCTCATTTTTAAGTTGTTGGTTAATTAATTTAAGGATATTTTTGACAGAAAAAAAAGCAATAACTAACTTTTTGAATCCTCTTAATATATACAAATAAACAACACATTAAAATAATATACCCACTACAATAAAATAATATATCTACTTCAATAAACATCCAACACAATCACAACCACATTTATCAACAAAAAAAAAAAAAAAAAAATCACAACCACAGGTCAGCCACCACTTCACACAGCCCACCACCACAACCACAACCACCAAAATCAGCCTACAACTACCCAAGAAAATCAACCCACAACCACAAAAATAAAACCCATGGCAACCCACACCCACGATATGACCCAAAACCGATGACCCACCACACAAACCCCACGGCAAGACCCATGAACACCACGGCACAAACCCACACCCACGACATGACCCGAAACCAATGACTCACCATACCCATGGCATGGCCACGACGCCGGTGACCCACCACACCACACCACACCCACACGGCAAAAGAAAAGACCCTCACACAGCAGAGAAAAAATTGAGAAGAAAGAGAAAATTTGAGAAGGAAAAGAAAAGAATTTGAGTGAAAAATTTGAGAGGAAAGAGAGAGTTTTGAGAAAAGAAAAGAGCAAGAAAATGAAAGAGTAGAGAAAATAAGAGAGACGGATGAACAGAGACGAAAGAAAAGGAAGAGAAAAAATAAAGAAAAGAAATCAATAAAATAATTAAAGTAGTGTGAACGCAGAATAAAAAAATATTTATTTTTTTACCGAGTTACTGTGCACAGCCCTCTTTAGCTGCGCACTGTAGCAAAGAAGCCAAAAATTTTGGCTATAACTCCTCCAATGAAGCCTCATTTTTGCATTTAATGGTGCTAAAAATAATAATATAGCTTTTTAGCAACATCAATGCTAGTGTTCTAAGTCCCATTTGTATACTCAAACGTTTTGGTGACTATATAATATTCCATTGCCTGGATGCTTTGATCCGAATATGCTTACTTCCAATAATAATATTAGATCATGCTATTTGCTGATTCTCATTGGTTACGTGGTCAACTTTTTTATGAGTGCGCTGAATGATAATATTTTAGTCACCTACAAAGGTTGGTGACTTGGAAGTTCTTGAATACTTTCCGGGAAAGGAAGTTCAGCAGCCAATGTCGAATAAATTGACCTAAACACTTGCTTGTCGCATGTTTATCACGGCAACAAGTAAGTTTTGTTTTTTCTAGATAATTTTTTTTTTTGAGAAAGTTCTAGATAAATTTTGAGTTGCTGTCATGCATTAACTTTTTTTTTTTTTTTTTTTTTAAGTATGTTAAGTTAGGATATTTGTGCATTAGATACGATCTTTTATATTTGTTTAGTTCTGCATAACGTGAATCTAGTCCTAACATTATATGCAAAAAATTAAAATAAATTACATCGTGTTCTAAAAGACATGGAAATATATGTATATATATATATATATATATATATTTATATCGAGTTCGGGTGGGTTTTTGTTCCACTCGCCAACTGACCCAAAGGGTTTGGGTTCATAAATAGCCAACTTGTTGCTGACCATTGACACTTGACTGTTCAAATAGCTAGTACCCTTTGATGAGTGGTTTGGTTTCTTGGGTGTGACATGGTAGCAATAAGGAGTAGACTGTGGCATCACAATGATTGGGGAGAATAGAGATTTAGAAATCTTCATTCCCCTTCACCATAAATAGGTGGCCGTTCGGGTTATTTATTAGATGAGTCAGTGTGTCGACTTGATACCATTAAGTTTTGAAGCTTTCAACTCACTATCAATCACTACAAGTGTCAAAATCAATTAAAACTCGACAAATCAACCTGGGTCGAGCTGATAGGTCTATTTAAGTAGGTGTTTGAATATTTCTAGTTTGCATGATCAAATTAGAGATACATTGATTCTCAAAAAAAAAAAAAAAAATTAGAGATACGTCTTGTACAAATAATGGGGAATTATCTGATCTTGCTGTGCAATTTAATTGACAGCAAACCACCATCACTAATTTGACCTGGCATTAACTTAGGATCATGTTCAAAAATCACACATATATCATCCAATAAACCACCAATTTTCATTTTCTTCTTCAAAATTCAAATAATTTACTCAAGCACTCGCATATATCCAACACACTTCCAGAAAAATAGCAACAATTGATTGAAAAAAAAGTGACAAAAGGAGTCTATCATGTGAGGTTTACTTCTAGAGAGGTATACGTATTCCACCAAGTCAAATCCATGTGCTTACTATTCTGCATTCTGCAATAACACCATCAAATATGCAGACAACTCCTCATTAAATTCCAACTAGATAGAACCTACACCCAGTCCCACAATTGTCGGTATGCAGACTCTAGTGCATTCCTTTAACCACATGCCATAATATGACATAAATAATGGACACAAACATTTTTTTATATATATAATTTTTTCCCAATTTTTTAAAATGGAAAATTGTTATTGATTTTTACATGATTCCTACTCTATTGCTTATGATTATTGAATTTTACATGAATTTTAAAAAATTCGAGTAAAACAGGTATATACTTTTGTCTTAGGCAAATCATGATTCATTCCATTCATTAAAAACAAACAAGTTCAAAAGCCACCAGTGTCTTTCTTGAGAGAGTGGTTGCTTGGTATTACATATATTTGCATTAGACACACAACGACTGGCCGTTGAGTTCATTTCCTAGTAGAACTCTCTCAACAAAATCAAACACACTCTCTCTCTCTCTCTGAAACTCTATCAACCATGGAAGACCCATCATCAAAAGACGACAGCCCACGAGTTCTCGAAGTCTTAGAAGCTCTAAAACAAGCCTCGCATGAGTTACAAGCCCACCCGAGTCCCAACTCGGACGAGTTCAACTCGTCTTCCGCCATTAACGCTCTCCTGGAGCTTGAAACCGAGTCCGACACAATTCTCTCCAAAGACCCAAATCTATCTACCCTCTCTCAACACCTTTCCAACCTCAAAGCCCTCGTCGAGACCCTCAAGAATTCACACCGCCACCACAGCATCCGATCGTTCTTAACTCGCCGAGTCTCAACTCACTCCATCTCCCGAGTCGCCGGTTCCATTGAGTCTGAAATCCAAGCCTGGATCGACCGCGAGAGCATCGAGACCTTGACACGTGTACTACGCGAGCAACCAAAATTCAACAACGAGGACGAGTTGATCAAGCTCTTGACTCAGCTCGAGAACCGAGTCTCCGAAGGTTTCAACCGCGAGTTACAAGATTTAGTCCTAAAGTCCAAGCTTTTCTCGTACCTCGAAACAATTCTATGTGAGCCAAATTGCTCAAAGCGAATACGAGAACATTGCGCTTTTGCTATAGGCGCATTGATAAGGTTTAACAAAGATGTGTTCGTGGGACAAGTACTTATGGGTCCAACAAATGGTTCCTTAGTGACAATGGGTTCCTCGGCTTCAATAAAAGTACTCTGTTCTTTGATAAGGTCTATAAAATCTCCACTTGTGGACGAAATTGAGTCACTTGGGAACATACCCAAAATCATAATGTTTTTAGATTCTCAAGACTTGGAAATAAAAGTTTTAGCCATGGATTGTGTGTTAGAAATTGGATATTTTGGGCGCAAAGAAGCAATTGAAGCAATGCTTAAAGAGGGTTTGATAAAGAAGCTAGTGGAGCTACAAAGGTCAGAATTGGGTGGGGATTTGATTGATATGGGGAGGAACGGTGGGAAAAATGATAATGTGAAATTTGAGAATAATGAAGGGGTTGGTGATGGTATTGGGGTTGAAGGGAAAAGGGACAGTAGGGAAAAGAGGTTCTTGGAAATGCATCCATTTGCAAGGTGTGTGGCAAGATTTGCAGTGCAGTTGGAAGTAGGAGAGGGGCTGAGGCAAAGAGAAAGGAGAGCTTTTAAGCAGGAGATTTTGGTAAGAGTGAGAGAAGCTTGTGTGTCTGATGCTGAAGCTGCTACCATTGTTGCTGAGGTTTTGTGGGGGTCTTCACCTTGAAACTTTTGATTCAATTTGTTTATAGTAGTTACTAGTTTTTTTTTTTTTTACTTGTAATTATGTGAGTATTATTTTTAAGGTTGTAAAGAAATTGATGATTAAGTTGAATTGTTGATTTAATTATGCCTATCACCTATGTTGAAATATCATGAGTGTGTGTGTTTGGAGGGGTTTAATGGATTAGATGGTAGTGAGTGTCTATGTGTTTGTGGTTCGTTTGTTGGGAGGTTATAGGCAGAGTTTGGTGGATGCAGAGATAAATATTATACATAAATATTAAAATACTATTATATAATTCATTAAAAAGAGGTTTTTTTTTTTGTTTTTTTCATTTTTTTTATTTTTTTGGATAAAGAAAGGGAGAAAAGTTGAAAAAATAAAAATGGCGACTGAGGATTTTTATTTAGGGGGGAATCTTTTCTTGGTATATGCTGTTGGGCTAAAGCATATGATAATGATATGTTAATAATTATGGTATGACTTTTTTTTTGGATTACCAATATTATGGTATGGGAAAATTACTAGGTATTTTTGGAGTACTATAAATGCGTAGTCCTCTCTCTCACATGAATGGTGAGTCCCACCATGAATTTAATTAGTGGGACCCATCATTCATGTGAGAGGAGGGAATACACAATAATTTTCCTTATGGTATGACCAAAGTCACCTAACGAGAGAGAGAGAGAGAGAGAGAGAGGCCCAAGCAATCATAAGACTTAAACAACGGAGGAGTTCTTACTTTGGAATATAAAAGAGGATTAGGCCACTAATAAAGAGGAAGTCGTCGACTAAACAAATTTGACATTTGTTGATTTGGTATGTTGTTAGTAGAAGGTAAAAAAGTAATGTAAGTGAATTTTTTGATAAGAACCATCTATAAGCTTGCCATATCAGTCGATGTCAAAAAATATTATCAAACTTTTTGTATATGTAGAATTGCTCACTAAAAAAATGTGAATATTTTAAAAATGACAACTTATTTATATAAATAATTTGCAAAATAACATTTTGTTTGAGAAAAAAGAGTTTAACATTTTAGGAAAATTAATTAACATTCTAGAGGTGAATCTAACTTATTATAAATCTAATTGTATGAGTCTTGTTCTTCAAATACTAAATAATTATTCAAAACTCTGACACTTCATTGCAACTTGTAGTTTCAAACCAAATAAAGAAACAGAAATGGCAGAGAGAATAAAGATATGTTAAGAGTGAATTTTTTTTAAAGGCACAAGAAGAAAATAACAAAAATTAATTTAAGGAAAAAGTTAACAGATACCTCCAAGGCATAGTTATTAAATCTGAACCGGATGTTGACCTGATTTATGAACCGAGTCACTGGTTCAACCAGTGGATCAATGGTCAAACCACGAGATCAAATAAAAATATTTTTAAAATGAAATATATATAAACAAAAGAAGAGAATTTTTTTTTAAAGACTTAAACTTAAAGCAATAAACAAATAAAGCCCAAAAAATATAAACAAAAGAAGAGAAAAAAAGGTTTAAGCAATAAGTTATATAGCATATACTCATATACTCAAACCCACGTGCTAACTAGCTTCGTGAAATTGAGAAGTGCATTTATTTATTTAGGTTTTTGCTTATTTAAACTACCATATTATCACATATTAAATAATAAAGAAGTCAATGAAATTGACATTTTTAATATAATTTTAGACAATTCACAAACCCAGTTAGGTTAATAAAACCCAGCTGGGTCACACGGTTTGCTTATAACCCGCCGGTTTTATCGGTTTTGACCAGATTTTATACACATCCGATCCAATTGATGACCTGAACCAGTTTATGTGCTGGGTCACCGGATTACTGGTCCGACCGGCCAGATCGGGTCCGGTTTAATTACACTGCTTAAGGGTATTGGTTTAGAAAATATTTTTAGAAACACTTTATGAGAAAAGAAAAAAGTAACTTATTTTTTTGGAGTCCAAATTTGGGAAGAATGGGGTGTAAAAACCATGTTTTACACCATCTAATAAAATATTGTTACATCAACATTTTATTTAAAATTAAATACATTCTGCTACACCTAATAACATTAAGAATGGCAACGGGTCGGGTTCGAGCCGGATTTCTTTATGCCCGAACCCAACCCGCGGGTCTATACCTATTACCCGAACCCGGCCCGTTTAATAAACGGGTTTTTTTATTTGCACCCAGACCCGCCTTACCGGGCCCGCGGGCCCCGTCCCATAATGCTTGGCCCAGAATCACAATCCTAAACTCACAAACACAAAAATCGCAAAATCACAAACACAAATCATAGAAATCATTGAATATACATGTAATGAACCCAAAAATTAAATAAAAATAATTACAACATTTTCTTGGCTGTTTTCTTGCCATCCAACAAATCAATCCATACCCAAAATCCAACAAATCTCATAAATTTTGTAAACCCAGAAGGAAAAGTAGCAAATCTAAAAAACCCACCAACAAAACACAAAAAAAAAAACCTAACAAATTGTCAGATCGACGATTGCTGTTGGCGGAGCGGTGTGGGATCGGCGATAGTGAGAGTTTTGACTTGTCGGTAGCGAGGACTTGAGATGATTCGTCGGTGAAGAATGATTTTTCTTGGATCTCGTTTTCTGGGCTTGGTTGGCGCTGTGGTGGTGAGAAGAGAGGAGAGTGAGTGAGGCTTGGTTGTGATTGTGGTGACTGGTGGTCAGAGGAGAAGAGAGTGAGTGAGAGTGAGAATGGGAGAGGAGAGTGAGAGAGAGGGAGAGGAAAGTGGGCGGCTGGGCTGAAATGAAATGTTAGGGTTTATAAGTATAAATAAGTATAAATATATAGTAGGGTTTTTGGTAATTTTAGTATTAAGCGGGTCGGGTCCGGATCCGGGTTCGGACCAGGTTTTGCAAAAACCCGAACCCGACCTGAACTCGTTTCGGGTTTTATTTTAAAAACCCAGACCCGACCCTATTATTTATCGAATCGGGTAAAACTTGAACCATTAGGGTCGGGCCGGACCGGGTACCCGCGGGTCGGATAACAATTGTCATCCCTAAATAACATCTCAATAAACTCTCAATTTGGTTGAATTTATATATGGATATT
This sequence comes from Notholithocarpus densiflorus, assembly GCA_030021035.2. Lineage (NCBI taxonomy): Eukaryota > Viridiplantae > Streptophyta > Magnoliopsida > Fagales > Fagaceae > Notholithocarpus > Notholithocarpus densiflorus. The sequence goes on from JARYZH020000003.1 coordinate 4,988,408, forward strand.
AGAATTAATTAAGTGTGGTTATATTTATTCTTAAATATGTGATAAAATGATATGATATATTGAAATTAAATGGGTAAACATAAGTTTTACATCACATCCTTATAGAATTTAATCATTTTTTTTTTTTACCCTTTTTTATATTTCTCATAAAAGTGGTATTAAAATTTTTCTAAAATGGTCAATTAACAAATGTCCTAAAGGCATCGGACCCTTAATTCAAATACTAGAAAAGTGTGGGGCAATCATTATTCTATCAAATTTCAAACTTCTCGAACCCTAAAACATCTCTAGGTTTTGGAGTTATATGGAAGCCATCGCACTTATCGAAGTAGAGAATTGGAAGATCGGTGGAAAGAATGGTCACTAGAACTAGAAGGAGGGGGCAGCAAATTTGCAATAGAAGGCACAACTCGCAATATATTGATTGAGCAAGAGAATTAACGAATTTCAACATATGAGACACTTTCCAAAAAGAAAAGAGTGTGAAACAAAACTAATCAAAACTTAAAAAATAGGAGCAATAGACAAGTGTGGAATTTTTAAAGAATAGCTAATCGAATCCCGGGGGTGGAGAAGTCCAGACATCCAAGCTCTTATAATTACACTTACAACTTCCCAAGAAATTTTATGTACCAAGTAGACTTAATGGATATCCCTAGCAATTGTAACGGGTCAATGGTTTATTTGATTTTCGATTTTCAAATGTACTCCTGCTCCTTAGTCAGTCACTATCACCCATTTTTGGCATTAGAGCCACAGGCATCCACTTTTAGCAAACGTTCCTAGAAATTACAATCTATGAAAATGAAATTCAAGTAATTACAATTTTTAGTTTTCCCCACTTTAAAATTTGGTTAATTTTTTCACATATCAGATCTTTACCTATATAGCACAACTGCACAAGCGTGGTCCATAAAGTATTGTACATTTTTTTTCCAATCCATACCAAAAGACAAACTCGGAAAAGAAGCAAAAGACAGAATTATGTTGATGTGGAAACATAGAACCTTGCCAACCAACCAATTCTAAAGCTAATATTTGATTATTTGTGCTGGTCCCCCTCATGATGTTTAAAACTTTACATTGGTTTGGTGACCTACGTATTATGATTAGGTTGGAAATTATTTGGGCATACTAGGGAGGAGGCCGCTTAGGATCCAGGTGGCTTACACAAGTTTAAGTACGCGAACGTCTTTGACAAGTTAGAGTGAGAGACTAATAAGAGACTTGAGACATTATCATGGTGGAGATTGATTGAAATAGTTTTCTTGACCAGCCAACTATGGCCTAGGGGTCTAGATTAGAGAGAGACACATCTCCATCTAAAAAATTACTAAAATGATTGCTTATTCAATGTTATTCACTTGTTGGTTTAATTTATGGTCCATATAGGCCACGACCGATAAAAGCTACACAAACAAGAGATTGTCCACTAGGCCACAATTCCTCGCAATTGATGAAGACATGGAAAAGGTCTTCGTTCCAAGTTTCAAGTTCCAACTTAGTGAGAGTGATGTGAAGTGAACAGGCAAGTGAAGTAGAGTCACTGCATATAAACTTGCTCAGGTTTTTATCAAAAAAAGACCATACTCAAGTTTGATGGTGAAGGATTTTCTCTCTTTATTGTTAAAAACAAGAACAAATACCAGAAAAATAAATCCTGATCTGATCATACCTCAGAAGAACGTGGTCAATTTTATATGGAGCTTTATTGTTCCTTCTCTTTTGATTAGTGCACAAAGTTTAGAAAGTACCAATGCCAAATGCTACGCTTGAAAAGCTGGAACATGGCATATGGCAAAGCCGTCCTGAAAACCGGTGACTATAAGTTAGTTATTTGAAGCCACGCTCAGATTCCAACTATTGCATGTTAGGTTAAAGAACTTCTGAAATCCATTTCACTGCACTAATACAAAAGTCAATAAGAATTAAGAGCAAGCATAGCTTCCATCCCTAGCCCTGGCTAATTAATACTAGCATCATAGATTCATAGTCAAAGGCTTCCACCCCTATCCCTGGCTAATTAGTACTAACATCATAGTCAAAGATGGACAGAGAAAAAGTCTTGACATATTGAAAATGATCATCAGGTTTGATAAACATAACTAACAAAGCATCATGAAGCTCAACAACATTTATTTCTAATTTTTCGATTTAGAAAAAAAACATATATATTGGTTTTTTTTTTTTTTTTTTTCCGAGGAGGTTGCGAGTGTAGCTAGAGAATCTGCATGCGAATTGCTACTTCTTGGGATGTGCAGCAGACTGAATGACTCAAATTTTAATCGCAACTGTGTAACTTGACTTAAATACTTCTGCATTCTTTCGTCCCTTGCTTCCAGTTCGCCCATTACCTGACCGACGACTAATTTGGAGTCTGAAAACATTTTTACTTCCTTTCCCCCCAGTTTTTGAACCATACTCATCCCTTCCAATAAAGCTTCGTACTCGGCCTCATTATTGGTGGCAAAGAAATCCAACCTCAGCGATTTCTCTATTGTTAGTTGCTCAGGAGATATTAGAACCAACCCCAATCCAGAACCTCTTTGGTTCGCTGCACCGTCAACATAGACTCTCCAGCATAGGGGTTCCTGGAGCGAGATCACGACAACCGATTTTTCATCCATGTGCTGCGATGCTGGAACATTTTCTAACGAGGCTTCAGCGAATTCAGCCACCAGGTCTGCTAGGATCTGGCCTTTGACAGAAGTGCGAGGCATGTACTTGATATCAAAAGCCCCTAGAATAGTTCCCCATTTAGCTATCCTGCCGGTATAGTCAGCACTTCGGAGTACGGCCCTAATCGGGAGTTGAGTTAAGACGATGACAGAGTGTGCCTGAAAATAGTGGGGGAGTTTCCGCTTACCATGGACTACAGCCAGGATGGCCTTTTCCAATGGTAGATAACGCACATCGGCTTCATGCAAGACTCACAGCATGGGGAGCAACGGCTATGTAGGCGAATAGGACCTCATCCTCCTGAGGACTGGACATGATTGGAGGCCGAGAGAGATATTCCTTAAGCTGCTGAAAAGCCTTAGAGCACTCCTCAGACCATTCAAATCCCTTCCACTTTTTCATCAAGAGGAAGAATGGCCGGCATCTGTCTGCTGAACGAGAAATAAAACGATTCAAAGCGGCAATCATTCCAGTAAGTTTCTGAACCTCTTTAGGATTACGAGGAGGGTGTAAGTTGTTAATAGCCCTAATTTGATCGGGATTGACTTCGATTCCTCTGTGTGTTACCATGTATCCCAGGAATTTGCCCGATCCCACCCCAAACGTGCACTTGGATGCATTTAGGCGCAACTTGTGCTTCCTCAAGATTTCGAAAATGCTTCCGAGGTCATCAACATGCTCGGACACCGCCTTGCTTTTGACCACCATATCGTCTATGTAGACCTCAATGCTCTTTCCTAACTGAAGCTCAAACATTCTCGTCATCATCCTCTGATAGGTTGATCCTGCGTTTTTTAGACCAAACGGCATCACCTTGTAATGGTAGTTTCCGATGGGGGTGACAAATGCAGTCCTCTCCTGGTCTTCCAAGGCTAAAGGTATTTGGTGATATCCTTGGAAGGCGTCCAAGAAGCTCATTCGAGGGTGTCCCACCGTCGCGTCCACCAGCTGATCTATTCGTGGCATGGGGAATGGATCCTTCGGACAAGCCTTATTTAGATCAGTAAAGTCTACGCACACTCGCCACTTGCCACTCTTTTTCTTTACCACCACCGTGTTGGCCAGCCATTCAGGGTAGAACACTTCCTTGATAGCTCCTGCTTGCTTAAGCTTGCTCACCTCTTCTTTAACGGCATCGGCATGCTCCTTGGACGGGCGCCGAGGTGGTTGCTTTTTCGGAGTAATGGATGGATTAACATTCAAATGGTGACATATAAAGGTGGGGTCCACCCCTGGTGCCTCGTAAGCGCTCCAGACGAATACATCGACGTTCCTCTTAAGGAATTCTATTAACTCTTCCCTCTCGCGAGGCGGCAACTGGGACCCCACTTGGAAGTACTTCTCCGGATCATTCCCTATAATGATCCTCTCTAAATCATCACATATCGCCTCCTCGGGGATCTCCTTGATAGGCGAATCGAGAGATTTTAATTGCTATGAACTTGCCTCCGCGGCCATCAGCGATTCAGCTTCAGGTTGGTGTGATATGGCCGCTACCAGGCATTGTCTAGCCATGTTCTGGTTTCCGACGATCTCTTTGACCTGACCCTCGGAAGGGTATTTCACCTTTTGATGCAAAGTGGAGGAGACAGCCCCCAGTGTGTGAAGCCAAGGTCTACCCACGATAGCGGTATATGGAGAATAAACATCCACCACGATAAAGTCGACCTCCACTACCTCAAGACCGGCTTGCACAGGTAGCCTGATCTGACCCTTTGGCATAACGGTCCTTCCCTCGAAGCTGACCAGGGGGGAATCATAGGCAGTTAGGTCCTCGGACCTTAGCCCCAGACCTCTAAACAGGTCAGGATACATTACCTCCACGGCACTCCCTTGGTCCACCAGCACCCTCTTCACATCATACCCTCCTATCCTGAGCGTGATCACCAAGGCATCATCGTGAGGTTGGATAGTTCCGACCTTATCTTCCTCCGAAAAACCCAGAACTGGTTCTATTTCCATCTTGATTCTTTTTGGCTCGTGCTTACTGTCATTGGCGAACGACTGAGCCACAGACATCACTCTGTACGGACAGGACCCTGTTCTTCCGGGGGCAGCAAAAATGACGTTTATCGTTCCCAGGGGTGGGCCCGAGGACGCCCCTCTTCTGGAATCAAACCCAGTCTGCCCTGCTTGACTGCTGGGATGCAACAGGTCCTTCAATCTTCCTTCTCGGACCAGCTGATCTAAGTGGTCCCACAAGTTCCTGCAGTCCTCGGTTGTATGTCCTTGGTCTTGGTGATATTGACAATAGAGGCTTTGGTTGCGCCTCATCGCATTCCCCGCCATTTTGTTCGGCCATTTAAAGAATGGCTCGTTCTTAATTTTTTCCAAGACCTTACTGACTGGCTCTCGGAATACCGCGTTGACAGCTTGGGCGTTGGAGGAATCTGACTGCCCGACAAAGTCTCTCCGTGGCCGATTGTTACTAAATCGGTCCGACCTGAAATCCCTACGCTCCTGAGGGTTAATCTTTGTTTTACCCTTTCCTTGCTGCTGGTCCTCTTCAACCCTTTTGTATTTGCTTATTCGATCCATAAGCTGACGCACACTGGTGACCGGTTTACCAGTGAGAGACTTCCTTAATCCATGCTCAGTAGGCAAGCCGCCCTTAAAAGTGCTGATGGCCACGTCCTCAAAATCACCATCTATTTCGTTATACGTCTCCCAATATCTGTCCGAGTACGTTTTCAGGATTTCCCCCTCCCGCATGGACAAAGACAGTAAAGAATCCAAAGGGCGAGGCACCCTACTGCATGTGATAAAACGAGAACCAAAAGCCTGCGTAAGCTCCTTAAAGGAACTTATGGAGTTAGGTCTCAACCCATCGAACCACCTCATGGCCACGGGCCCCAAACTGGAAGGAAAGACTTTACACATCAAGGCCTCGTCCTTAGAATAGACGGCCATCTTCTGGTTGAATTGGCTCACGTGCTCTACTGGATCCGTTCAGCCGTAATAAGTGGTGAAAGTGGGTTGATGGAATCGCCGAGGAAGCTCTGCCCTTTCGATGCGATGCGTAAAGGGGGACCTAGAAATTTGATTCAACGCCTTGTTCATGGCGTCATTCTCCAGCCCCTTCAGAGGTGGACTCTTACGCTTTCGCTTATGAACGTTTTCCCCGTGATAGGGGAAAGGCTCGCTCGACGGTGTCCTAGGGTCGCGTTTGTACGTAACATCATCTTCATCATTTGAGAAAACACCAGAACTAGAAGGGGCTCGTCGTCGATGCGCATGGCGTAGCTCCCGCTTCAAATCATCGATCTCCCTTTGCATGGCTCTGTTACTTCGTTCCTGAGGAAAGTGATTCCCCATTTGCGGATGACTTCCGCTAGTTTGTGTGGTATGTGGGCTACCCTCCCTATCTCTCCTACGCTCAAGATTATGGAAGGCGTCTTGTTGATGGGAGCCCCTGGATTCCTGTGGGTGGGGACCTGATCCTACCATGGTGAAACGTCGCGCTCACTATCATACAAATTCTTCCCACAGACGGCGCCAATTGTAGTGTAACGAATTAGTACACCCCAGTCCAAAGCGCGCAAGACCCGGGCCCAATAAGTCCACTGCAACATGTATTTGTAGAGAGTGGGCTTAAGAATTAGATTCGAATGGTGAGGGCTTCGTTTTTCCTATTCTCAAAGACAAACTAAGAAGCAGTTTAGAAGGCCCAAAGCACACCAAAATAACTTGGAATAATTCTGTTTTATATAGGTCCGAGGAGGAACCCTTGTGTTGTGTTGTTCACGTTACAAATCTTCCTTTCTCCTTCTGTTTTTCTCTCTCTTCCCTTTTTCCAAAATCCGTCCTCCTCCAATGGAGGAGGAATGGCATTATATAATCATCTTCTAAGCATCCTATCCTTACACTTGTCATTCATCTAAGGTGCCCCTTGATACTTATCCCACCAGATTTTTTCTTTGGCCTCCCTGTGAGAGGTCATAGTCTTGGTAGCACTGTTCAGAGGTCTTCTCCACATAAATGCGGCCAGAAAAGTAGTTGCAGGGTATTTAATGTGGTGGTAGCAGCTTTTCTTTAGATATTTTCGGGGATCTTTTCCTTCCCAGTAAGCTCACCGAGTTTGTTTCTGTCATAGGGGATTCCAGGAAGATTACTTTAGCCACTGGGATTCTTCCTTGAACCGAAAACTTTATATCCGAGGACTATACCCTCCTCGGACGGAATCGCCGGTCCTATGTGCGAATCTTTCGAAAGTAGAATGCTTTGATAGCTGCCACATTGCTCGGCCCATGAGACCTCCTCGGACAGAGCCCACGGCCCAAGATGCGTGAATCTTGGTTATTTGTCCCCACAATTATTATTATTATTATTATTATTATTACATATAGATTTTGTGGCCAATCATATCAAAAGCCTACACCATTATATATATATACAAAAATTTATAATTTAAGAAGAATGAGGACGGCAATGCAAAACCTTGATAATCCTTTATTTCTAGTTCTTTCTACCTCTCCAATTGACCATACTTGAGAGGTTGTTTACTACCAAACACTTATGTATTGGAGTTTCATTTAGACCATAGAGAAATATTTAAAAAGCCTTAAAGAGTGACCGAAAATTGGTTTTATAGTTTGCAGATCGACTTGCAATATCAAGTAACATTGAAGGAACAAGGAAAAGTCTTATCTGCTAGCAATAATGGGGAACTCAAATACTTAGTTTGACCCCATGCACAGAAAGTCGCATGAGTAACTTATGTACTGCAACAAGCTTCGGCAATAAACTTGTTGAGTTGAGCTTTGCCTTGAAGTGTTTTTATCTATTCGGTTTCCACTCCGTGAGCAAATTATTGTCTCTTTATGTGTGAGTTGTTCATGTGATGTGTTTCTTGTGCTTGATTATCCAAGATTAATATTGTGCTTAAGTTAATTAACTGCCTGAACCTAATCTTGAATCATTAATTGATTAAAATTAGTAATAAGTCGTATTAGAGGCCTAAAATGCATTTTTTACCAACAATTTAAACTTTTGGCTTGGTAACTTATCACAACATTAAAGACTATAGAGTATAGATATATTTTCACATACACAATTGTGAGGGGACGAGGATCCGAGAATACAAATAGAGGGATTAGAAACAAAGCCGAGGAGACAAACCTAGGTGAGCACCAGTAGAATGTCCTCGGAAAAATACAAGTAACCTTATGTAAGTGCAAAAAAGACAACATTGGATGAGGACTCCGAGGATGCCAACCTGACCTCTAAAAGCCGAGAACCAAGGCTAAAGGTTGTCGGGCACAAATCGAGGGCGAAGAGAAAAATTTGTCACTAAGCGGGGAAGAAAGGAAAGAGGATGGATAAAGCAACCATCACCTCTGCATTTAATACACTGCAACCACTTAGCTGGCCGCATTAATGAGGAAATGACATTTGAACAGTGTCCACCTAGCTCATACGTCAGTGTAGAAACCTTCTAGTAAGGCCTTGATGAGACAAGTATCAATGAAATCCAATCCTGACCTTTCAAATGTAGGGCTCAGATACATCTTGGCTGAATATATAAAGCCAAGAAGCCCCTGGATCAAAAGGAGGGGCGGGAGACTTAAAACTACTTGTAACCTCTATCTCGAACTAAACCCGAGGACCCCTATATATGCATTTCAAGACTGTTCCTTATAAAAGACTTTCTGTCTATGTGTGGAATTAATTCTAGCACACCAACTTAAGTATTTTCATCTTGTTAAGGGCATTTAAGGTTGATTGGGCATCCCATCTCTCAAAAATTAATTGTGTGAGCAAAAGCAGCAAGTTTGTACCTGCCATAAACCTTACTCACTTTTTGCCCACCACAACAATAAAATAATATAATAAGTGAGGAAACAAAAAAATATGATACTTTCTATATAAAATTATTATTATATCCTTATAATTAATAAACCGTCATCAAATAATTTAATGTAATCTTAAAAGCACAAGAATTGAGTAAATTATTGTTATATTCTTCTCAACTGTTTCAGTTTATTACTACTCTATGACTAACATTCCACCTTGTTAGAATGTCTTCAAAATCCTACTTATGATTGATTACTTCATAATTCAACGAAAATATTTGAGATTCAAATTCGCACTCTTCCATTGTAACTATCAAATTATAAATAAATAAATAAAATAATTTATAATTGAGCAATGTTATCCATTAGATATTTTCAACATTGCAATATATTCTCAGTTATGAGAATTAAATAATTGGTTTAATGCGCATGTAGTGGAATAGCTTATTATTTGCTCAACTTTGAATCCTCAAGAGACACATAAAACTTCTTAAATTGATGATATTTATTTCTTAGTAAATAGTATCAAAACTATGTTTCACAACAAAATAGAAAGATTATATTCTAAATATCTCTTTGATTGTATACATTAAACAAAATATCATTTTGATTACTCTCTATTCATAAACTACTTATGTGTAGATTGAATCATCCTTTCTTTTTTCTTCCCATTCTTTTCCTTCCAACTTCGATTCTATTCTCCTTTTATTTTGCACTTAGGGTCTGTTTAGATACTACTTATTTTGCTGAAACTGAAAACTTATTGCTGAAAGTACTATAAATAAAAGTAAAAATTTACTGAAATAGTACAGTGAGACCTATGAAATATATCAAAAAGTGCAGTAGGGCTCATGAATAGTAGCAAAAATAAGCTGAATAGTGAAATAATTTTTATTTTTCATTAGTATCCAAACGGAGGCTTAGTCAAACAATAATGTTAGGAATTATGAATTAATTTTTAAAAAAGTTTAAGACCACACGCTTTAACAGACCATAGATCCATAACAAGTAGTGATTGGATTCAATTGCACGTTAACAAATATGCAAATATATGTTAGTAAAAGAACAGTTAATTCAATTATTTGCTAGCTAGTGGAGCTGCACGTATACAAGATACATATAATAGATTATAAAATAGTCTTCTAGATGAGGACTAATTCAAATATGTGATGATTCAGTTCACACACCAACCGATAGAAAATATCGCAGTTCACGCGTAGCGTGCGAATAAGATCTTATCTTGTGTTCAAATTTATGTCCAACGCCACGGTCTACCAAGTTTGAAAATTTTTTTTTTTTTTTGAGAAACAAACCATTCAAGGTTTGAAAATATTGGTTAGAATAGATAGCATATATAGAATGGCATTGTGGAAGTCTAGAAAGCACATGACATCACCCACCTCTTCTAGACGAGAACTATAACTAACTAATATTCGTCGTACATACATGTCACTGTGTGTCTGTGGGGTACGGACGTGGTCCCCCATTTTGAATTTTTAACGTTAGTATTTAACCAAATCTACAAAAGGACAAAAGTAGTAGTTACGCATCAACTCACTTACTCTGAAATCTCACGCATACTGGCTAGCTATTACTTAAGCATAAACTTTTTTTTTTTTTTTTTTTTCACCGATCACACTCTATCAAGTTATATTTATGAAAAAAAGTTGTGAAAAGTTTTATGATTCTAGACTTTTTCCTACAAAGGAAATAAACTAAACCAAACAAATTTTCATATATCTTTATATTAAGTGTGAATTTTGAAAATATAACCGTTAAATTTTATCTTCTTGCTTGCAAAATTTCATGAAGATCAATTATTAATTTCTATATCATTAAACAAATGTTAAAATTTCAACTTTTTGTAATTTAAAAATATGTATAAAAAAAAGTTTATTGATCAAATAGTAAATAACATCCGATTTGAATGAAATTTGATATATATATTAAGAACATAAGAAACATGAAACTCAATTGTTAGATTTTCAAAATTCACACTCAAAAAATAAATATATGAGAAGTTTAAACTTTAAAGAATTTTTCTCCAGATTAGTTTGAAGAGAAACTTTGTTAAACTATCCCCATAAGCTGTCATATCATATATAACATTAGTATGTATTTTTCTTTTCTTAAATTTTTAAACATGGGTGTTTGGATTTAAGTATAACAATAGTAATCTTATTAAGATGTTATAAAATAGTGTAAGGGCCAAATTCTGTTCAATCAATCTTAAAAAATACCTACTACATCAGCTTATGCGTCAATTTTGCAAAATGCATTTTTGCTATAGTATTTGTGTAAATATACACAAACATGGTTGTTTGTTTGTTTCAATTTTTTATTCTTTATTTATGTTTCCCCGAAAATGAAGGAAAAGAGTGGATAGTATATGTGTGAAAAATAAAAAAATAATAATTTAAAATTGATCTTTTAATGAAGTATAGTTTAGAATAGATAATCTAATGTTGGTGTTTTGAAAAGTGGTTAAGTAAAATAAACAAAAAGATTATTATGCTAAAATATATAAGAAATTTTGCACATGTGAATGGTCTAATCCTTGTTTTATAATTTCAATATTAAAAAATTAAAAAAAAAAAAAAAAAGCCTAATGTTATAATTTCCATATTTGTTTTAATGTTGAACAATTTATGAAGCAAGCTATTCATGAACAATTTGGAATTAACTTGGAAAAAAAACTTATATATATTGGCTTTTAGCCTAATTCAAGCTTAAGTTTAAACTCAATTCTTAAATAAGCTAAGCTCAAACATAACAACATTCTCAGTCATTGTACTTCCCAATCAAATTCGTCATAACACTCCTAGACATGATCCACACAGGTTTAAGTGCCTAAAGAGCATATCTACCAAAGCAAATACAATTACCTCGATAAGATATTCCTTTCATTCTTCCTTTATGTTGTTTACAAATTCTAGTTCTTTTGGGGTTATAGTTGATGGTTCTTTTCAATTCCATCTCTACTACAGAACTGGACATGAGAGTTTCTTCTCATCCAGGTCCTTGCAATTGAAAAATAACAAATATAACATTGTATACATGTATTTAATGAATAATATATTGAATTGTTGGAGTCTTTGAGATTTTATCTTATATCTAATCTATTAGAAATTTGTATATCTTTTTTTGATAGTTTATATAATAATAATAATAAACTAAACATGTATTCTATTTCTATTTATTTATAGTTATAGATAATTATTTTATAGGTTAGTTAGAGATAGTGTTATAGATAATAGATAATAGAATTTCATTTCGTTATAACGAGTATTTATTTTGTTTTAGAGCTGGTTATCCAGTTACAAAAGAAATCTCATAGACTTTCGTTTTTGCGCCTCTCTGAAAGGTGTAAATTTCGGAGGGATTTTTTATAATTTGGATATGTTATTTGGAGGTCAATCCATTAGGAATGGGGCTACATCTATTTATTTCAACAACAAAAAAAGTCCTAAGATTTTTAAAGTACATAATAAAATGAATGTGTTAGTGTACCAAAAGTCAAAATTAAAGTTTAGTGCAAGTTGAGGTCCAAGTAAACATTTTTTGTTTTTTTTTTTTTTGAGATAAACATTTTTGATATCTGTAGTCTGTAGAATAAGATAGAAATAATTTGAGACTTCTCTAAGCAATTCATACAAACAATCGATTATGCTTTTTGAGTTATAGATTTCAGCTGGTTCTGTTTGGGTCTATATTCATTTTTTAGCATAATCTTCAGTTTGGGCCTTGACAATATATTACTTTTACTTCGTATTTGACCCAAGACTGTTACCATTTTCTGCTGCTCACCCTATTGGGCCGAATAGGAATCCTCTTTCGGAAAGTCCATTTAGCACGTAGTCTGGGGCCATAAAAATTGAACAAAACAAAAGCCACATAGAAATGGACCAAAAGAGACATTCTCATCTAAAAGGTCAAGTTGCATTACACATCTAACCAAGAAACTTCAAAGTACCCTTATCGACACGATAACCATATAAAAAATGATATTATTTTCACATTGTTTAGTGTCCAACAGAGTATTATTTTCATTGAGGTTGCTTTTATCACTTTGCCAACTGTGGTATTTTGATGAGCTTAGCTTTTCGATCCAGGTTCAAGATGGAGAGTCAAGCCCACTACTTGCGTTAGTTTATATAATAATGAAAGCTAACAATATGTCTTAGAAGCTGCACACATAAAAGGAGCCTACAAATGAAGGAGTAAATACAAATTCAACTATTTAGCAACACAAAAAAAATAAAAACCCAAATTCAACTATCAACTGTAATTAACATTGATTCTCAACACACACAAAACTGTAAATTACAAGAATGTCTCATAAAGAGGGATAAATTTAGAGAGTGAGAGAGAGAGAGAGAGACAGCCATGCCCATGCTGCTATTGCTAAGCACATAGAAAATTTATGCTGGCATTTGTTGTATGCGACACATGTACTTGCTCTTATGAGGAGTAACAATGTTCCCTTTTGGTAAGTGAAACTTGAGTTAATTCCTCATATTTTTTTATAACTTTTCTAATGGATCAAAGATTATTAATATGATAGGCAAGAACTTATGGTTTGTTGCGTGTTTGTTAAGAACAGTAAATGTCTAACAAAAGAAATTATTCAGTCATATGGGAGAAGTCTTCCTTCCTTTCACAACGAGCTTCATTCATTACTTTAATAAAAGTTATTAATATGATCTAATACAAGAACAATCAAATTTACCTTTTGACAAGTCATTCTGGGACTACAATGAGAAGTGAATAAGAAGGCTTTAGCCTAGCTAGTAAACAATAGAATTAAAATCAAGAGGCATTCCTATTCTTTTATTTTTAAGAAGTTTACATATAAATCAGAAGCAGTTCATTTCAGCTTCATTTCATTACACAAAAGTAGAGGTGCAGAGGCTTACAAGGGCTATAGGGCAAGGCAAGAGATGAGAACAGGTGCTTTCAAAATTACAATTACTAGCCCATTAAGTTATTAATTTATGCTTACATAAACAAGGAAGACATTGAAGAGCCCATGATAGTAAAGTATCCAATAAACATTCTGTTTATAACAGGATACAATACAATAAAGCCATTGACTGACTTACCATGCTATGATGTTTACAAACCAACAATAACTCTATCTCGTATATATATTTATATATGTATGTATATTTCCAAAAATAAATGGACAAATATATGAATGTATTTTACACATAATTTTTCCTTATTCTAAGAATTTAAACATGTGGAGCTCTTCGTCATCATCCACATTCTAGAATGATTCCCTGGGCCCGACTCATGGAAAAACTTTTTAAGGTTCAACAAGAGTACAATACTTCCAAATCCCATCACCTCTTAGAGTCCACAAAACCTACCTCAGTTTTCTCCTTTCCAGAACTGTCTTCTTCTTCTACCCCCACCTAAACGTCTCTCAATCATTCATGCCTACCCATATGAATATACTATATATTATCATTATCAAATACCAAATAGGTCAACCTCTCCAATATTGCAGCTGTAACGCACTCTTGCTCTCCAACAATGCACCTTAGGTCCACTGCCACCTTTCACCTCTATATTTCTGCCACTTGTACAGATGCAGAGCCGGTGCCATATTATAATTTAAATCTATTATTGACTAGAACTAGAAATCTAGAATACCATTTTGATGGGTTACTTGAATAAAAAAAGAAAATAATATATGCTTTTCAATTTTCATTCTTTCCCATTTTCTAACGAGGACTGTACAATACTTCTTTTTTTTCTTTTTCTTTTTCTTTTTCTTCTCCTTTCTAGCTTATCACAAAAATTCTTTAAGTAGATGGAAGTGTTAGAGATAGGTCTGAATGGTGAAGTGAGAGAGTGTAGACATTGGGTATATACGCAATCCCACTGTTTTAGAAATGCTCCTTGTGGAATTCAAATTTGGTTGGACCTTTGTGGTTGAACTCATAGCAGAGCTTGCTAAGTTCTTTAGCCAAAACTGGTGCCCCACAGTAGAATACCCCTGATCAAAGTTACCAAAACCACAATGATAACATTAGAAGAAAGCTAAATTTGCTAGTAATATCTTTTGGCCTATTGGAGATTTATCTCACCTATTCTTGCAGAACAGTGCTTGGAACATATTTTGGAGAAAACTTTCTTCCAATTAGGCCTGGCAAAATGAGTTCTTACCTGATAATGAAAGGAATGGAAAACAATTAGTAACACATTAAGGTTTTCAGCGAAAAGGGCCTTGTATTTGTCAAATACCCCATCCCACTTCTTGTATTTTTGTTTATTTATTTTTGGTTAAAGTCGTTGGTTGCTACTAACAATTCTAAAAGAAAAGTGGTCTGGTCCAAAGCCACATAGTTCAAGAAACAGTTAAAAAATATTTGATTGCATGAATGAGGTCTAGAAAAGTATTGAGTATGAGAATGATAATCATCAAAGAGCTTACCCTAGTTCCAGAAACAATATCAACTCCATTCTTGGCATGGTTGAGTGCTTGCACCATGGTAATGAGAGCCGATCGGGCATCTCCTTCCTCATACACACTGGTCAGGTAGTTATGCATTTCAATGACACCCTAATTTCCAAATTGACAAGTTAAAGTTATCAAACTTGGGAAATTTTCAACAAAGGAAATGAAATGATGCCAAGGAGCATTCTTTTTTACCCTTTGATCCCGATCAGCAACTTCATTCATGACCCCTTTAAACCAATCAAACGAGCCCTGCTCCCTAGTTACCCAGTAGAAGTAAGCATTAGTGGTCTTCAGAGGCTTTTTCCGCTTTGGACAGACCCTATTATTCATTGAAGAATCTGTACTTCCAACACTTAGATCTGATTCCCTATTGCCATCTGAGACAGAATCCTGTTGAGAAGGAAACAGAATTTTTATTTTGCATGATAAAATACATAGTTTTATCCCAAGTCCTGGTAATAAGTCTATGAAAATTAGAACAGGTTAACAAGTACTGATACTATTGCAGGTTAAATAGTGAAGGTCTATAAAAGTCATATAGCAAAAACAGAACAAGTTACTTACTGCCTCCTCCTCCATTTTGATAATGTTGTTGAGCAAATCTTTTAAAATGCTGATAAAAGGTGTTGCCCCAATTCCAAGCCCAACAAGTAGCAGGACATCATACTTCCTGTAGTCTTGTGCAGGGGCACCGTAAGGCCCGTCTATTAAGAGCTTAGGCAAACTGTAATCTCCAAAAGGAATTTTACATATTACATAACATGAAAAATAATTTTAAAAAAAATGCTAAACCAGGGAAGACATTAGACAGGTGCACAAAATTATACCTTCTTCTGGTTGTTTCATCAGCCCTTAGAAGCCCACTCTTTCCAGACACAGAAGGCTCACAGGCTTCAGAGAATACCCTTCTAAGCTCTTGTGTCCAATCACCTAGCTGCCGGATGTGAATGCTAAGGTAGTCATCTCCAGGAGCAGAGGTAATGGAAAATGGATGCCTGGGATGCATAAATTGAACCATAAAAATGATCAATTGGGTAGCCACATTTTTACATGGTGCTGGTGGTGACCAGATTGAGTATTGTATGATTCAGACATTCTCATCAGAACTTTTTTATTTTCAAAAACTATTCAGCATTCAGCATATATTCTCGCTCGCAAAGCATTGAAATTATGACTAGAACATTGTCACTTTATAGTATAACATTGGCAAGCGTCTAAATAATTGTTAGAAAATTGTAAATTTAATCATTTAACTATTATTATAATAAAATTTTGGATAGCCTAATTCTCGGATTTCACCTAGGGATAGCTTTGCTTAAACAAAGCCATTGCTTGGTGCAGTTGCTGTAAATTACCGAAAAAGTGAAAATTTCCCAAAATATAGTGATTTCAGGGAATGCTACGGTGACTTACCACTCAAACGGAGAAACTGCAGGGCATTGGACAAACATGTATTGTCCACTCTTGTAATTGAACTGGGGTGGCTTAGACATTTGCAACGCAAGAACATTTCCAGGATAGATGGCAACCTAAGAAAATCAAGGTTAGAAAAAAACAGCCTTGAATTAAGAGGAGAAAAAACAACTTGTGAGCATGCAATCCATTGTGGAATACACCATGCATTCAAATAAATGTAAGAGGTTCTCATTGTTAGAATAAGAGTTAAATCATTAAATTCTTCATTTCTTAATAGTTTAAAACTTTGAAACAATTGATAATTTATGACTCACTTTTAGAAGATGGACAGTGTAGGAGCCTGACCGAAAGAACCTTAAGGTTCTTTCTCCTGCATACATTAAAACCGGAATGGAAAGATACATCCATGTCTGCATGCATGAACTCAATACATTAGCTAGCTCTTCTAAGCAGAAAAATAACTATTGTTGAAAATATAAATATGATCACTTGAAATATCAAAAGTATACCGTCTTAAGGTACCACTTGTGCACAAGATATACGAATTGTCCGTGGAGGATGAGCAAGACATAGACAATGACAAATAGGTGGTGTGAATACCAGAAGGCATTGAAACCAGTGAGCTTATCAAAGGGCTTGGGCAGCTTAACAAGACTCCGCCTAAACCATCGTGTTGCAAGTGTAAACGCAACTGTCATGAGAATCACCATTAGGATTCCAGTCACACCGTCTACTCCTTCAGCCAGCTTTGCGTAACTGGGTCTGTATTTACCGAAGTCAACACTTAAATATTTCTCATATTCTCCCTCAGGCGAGTGAGAAAGTTTAGGGAAATCACATGCAAGGTGGTTCCCGGCATGGAGAATGACACCAACTACAATGGCTCCTGCGATTGTCTGCAAAGAGAGGTTAACAAAAAGAAAAATGAAAACATATTTAGAGGCAGCACATACATCAAGTCATCAAGTATTCTAATAAGGTATTCACTTTAGTTATTAGATGAGACTTTCACAATATTGAATTCACGACATCTATAGATCAACTTTGTCATTCTTGCAGTAAAGAGTCACATTGCGATGAGTCATGCTACTTGAAGACAGCTTAGCCAAACCTTTGAAGATGAAAAAGACATCTAAGTTACAATATGATCTGTATGTGTTATCCTTCCAATTCATTAAACCCAGACATGGCAAAATCAGTGCATCAGTAGCTACACATATGGTAGAAACTTAAAGTTCATACCTTTTAGGACCCAAGGGAAGAATAACAGCATGCAATATCACATTGCTCAAACTTTAAGCCGTTTTTACTTAGTATATTGATAAAATGGCATGCTTTAAACATTGGAAACATTTCTGTATATAATCCTGTTCCAGTGGCAGTAAGTCATAAGGGCCTATGCTAGAGAAAGAGCCATACTTATTTCCTTGGGGTGCTTAATTACTATTATGTAAACACAATAGCTGATCAATCCGAACTATTAGAATCATAACCCATAACATATAGATAGGCACCTTTTTCTAGGACCTGAGATGCATAAAACATGAACTAACTACTACAAAAACATAAGGTTGATGATCTCTCCCCCAATATTTGGTCCAAACCTTCCAAAGAGCACTTATTTCGACTCTTCTTTTTCGGTTCTATATGGTAATTTGATTTTAGCTTGCGTGGTAAGATCGCTTGAATTAATCTATTAGCCGCAAAAATAAATAATATATCATCAATCATGTTAATCTCTTACTTCCCAGATACCAGTAAGGGTTTTTTTCCCCTAAGATAGAATTTGATAAAAAAAATAATAATAACAATTGAGTTAATTAGAACCCATAGTTCCATATTTTACCCAATTTCGCTTCTCTAATTTTTTATTATAAGACTCTCCTGAAGTGAGATGAACCGTCCATCTATATCACATATTCTATGAAAATAAAAAATAATGGTATAAAGAATAGGCCTGCTAAAAGAGGAAGGGAGCAAAGGAGCAAACTTGAAAAATACAGTCAATGTTCATCTTCTATATATTGTAGATATGTATGGGACCTTTTCAACTTGACACTCCTAGAGAATGCCCTATGAAACCTTTTGTTTCTAGACACCCACCTAGGGTGGTAGAAGGACAAAGCTTTTGTATTAGTATTTTATTATGATAAATGATTCCCATCTTTCTACCAAAATAAATAAATAAATAAAGACTATGTTTTGTTTGCTTGCTTAGCACAATTAGCTTCCCATGGTTTGTAAATAAAGTCAATGTTTTGAGTTTGACGACTTAAATCTAAATTGATTTCACCATGGCTGATTTATTGTCATTTTTGCAACAGTAAATTGAGGGAATCTACTCCTTTATGTTTGTCTATACATATGTATATTAAAAAAAAAAAATTTGCTTACCTATAAAAAGTAAAATAAAGGTACAGACGTATAGCCGTATGTGTGGTTGTCAATTTTTGCTGCGTCTATAAGCAAATGTACCCATAGAGATGTGATCATCAATGTAGTAGTAATAATAGTAAAAAAGTATTAAAAAAAAAAAAAGTAAAATTTTTAGTAATAATGAATAGAAAACTTTTCATCATGCTGACTTGAAACACAAGTCTCGGAGATGGGACTTAATTAATTAAAAGTCTCGGATATGGGTCCTAAATAGTTAAGGTATAAATTAAGCAATGACAAATTCAAGAAGCATTAATGGGTTTGATGTGTACCTTGTGAAAATTGATATTGTCGTCAAAAGGTATGAAGTAAGCCAACTTGGTAGACCTGAGCCAAGTGATTGTGTTTCTACACACGGGGAAGAGAATTAAAGCCATGTTGAACTTAAGGGTCTCGGCTGCACCTTTAGCCGTAGGGAGACAATAATGCATGACGTGGAAGGCACTTCTATTTTTGTACTGAATGAATTTCCATGTAAACAGCCCAATCATGATGCAAATCCACAATGCCAAAACCCAAAGTCTCCTCCAATTCTCTTGCAAATAATATACGAATTTTGTGCTCCACCGTCTTATTGGGCTTTTCTTTCTCAGCCCTTGTAAATTCTGGCTCAATGCCTGACTTGTGTAGCTCAATGCTTGACTGTAGTTTAGGTATGTGTCCTTTTGTAACAATAGTGTCTCCAATTGCCATAGCTGCACGTCATCATCAACCACAATGTAACAAACTTACAAAAGTCATCAAGGGTTGAACCATGTGGGGAGCACAATGACCTTGGACACGTCAGCTATTTAATTTACACTATCATTGATCGAGAATAGTTGCTAGTATACAAAGTATACGACACACTTGGAAACGTATATGATGTGGGATTGTTATGTGGAAGTACTGTAATCCCACATGGAAACGCTATGCCACATAATAAAAAATTTGGGGTTCCAAAACTACAAAGGTCACTATAATTAAAAATCTATAATACCTTGTTTTATTAATATGGTACCCACCTTTACTCATATAATTGTGCTTAACTAACTATTACAATTAACGACTTGTCACATGCTCTAATTTTTCTTCTAAAAAACAAAAAGAGATGGCGTTTTAAAATTGGAATGGTCACCAAAGTTAGATTTCTATTTTTGTAATTAGTAGTCAGTGACCGAACTTGATTTTGAAATGAAGAAAAAGTCCAAAAGAAGAGTGACAAGTATAAAAGCTTAATTGGCGTGTTTTATGAAAAAGCAACGTGGTCACTAGTCACCGACAATTGATAATGTAAATTAGTGGTGATGGCGGGGGCAATAATTCAATTATTTACCGTAATTATCATTGACAGATAGATGATAGATAGATCACTAGTTTTTTTTTTTTTTTTTTTTCCTCCTTTTTAGCTGAAAAGATTGATCAGAAGTTAAAAAGTTTTATATATCGATGTCGCATAAATAATAACCTTGGACTATATGTGCCTTCAAATTAACACTACTTATGTGTTTAGCTTTTATCAAATGGACCAATCGAGCCAACAGACACCCATCTCAATCATCTTAATTAATATTTTAACTACATATTTTTATATTGTAAAAGATAATAGAAGGGCAAGTTAATTGCCCAGTGATGTAATGATAAACAAAGACGAAAAAAAAAATTGCAACAAACTTTTTCTATTTCAAAATGTTCCCCGAATAAGATAAATTTATTCCATTACCAATGTAATCCAGTCGTTTTCATATAGTACTATTTGTTCACGTTTGATTTTTTTTTTTTTTTTTTTTCCTCGGTGCATGGTTGAACAACATGGTAATTTAATTATTGAAAATACTGGTGATTTGTCGCCTAACAATTGACTGGGAAAAAAAAAAGTCAAACTCAAATACTAGACTCTATATTTTCTAAAGACTTAAAATTCTTGGTCAATTTTAGCCTGATATGATATATAAATCCAAAAAATTAACGTGACAATGAAACTTTAACAGTTACAACAAGAGAAATATGGGGTTCACTTTATTTAGTTGTGTAATAGATTGTAGATAATATAAAGTAATTACCCACCTCAATGTAGCCAAGTCTTTCAGGATCCAACTCTTCCATGATAAGAGCTGCATATTCCTCCGCTTGTTCCTTCAATCTTGATAACTTGTTCGCAGAGGCACTTAGCATGATAATCTACGCATTTAAAAAAATAAAAATAAAAAACAAATTGAAATTTGAAATTTGAAATTTGAAAATAAAAACATCATCAAAAAATAAAACATAATTTCTATCCAAAAATAAATAAGTAAATGACAAAAAAGCCCCCACCAACTACAATGAAAATGACTCTAATTACTTGAGAGAGTGACTTGTAAACAATTTACTAATTAGAGAATTCGAGACGCCATCTGTACCCAACTCCTCAAGCACTCTCGTAGACAAAAAAAATAAAAAATAAAAATAGTTCACTAACTCTTGAAAAAGCCATCTAAATATAGATAGGATGCTTTTAGAAGATGCGAAACGTCATGAACCACCAAATAGAAATAAGAAAAGAAAACCCATTAATTAATTAATTAATTTCTAATTTATTGAGAGGGGGAGTTGTTAGTTTTTGAAAATTTCATGGATATAAGGTCACCGAATCTTGCCTAACGTTGATTTTAATAACCAAAATGATCACACCCTGTACCTGCACAAATCATACCTAATAAGCAAAGAAGAAGAAGCTTAAGCAAGACTATAAGAGCCACTTTTGTTTCTAATATTACTTAAAGGCAGCGTACCAGCCTTTTTTTTAATTCTTTTTTAAATTTCTTGAATCTGAACGTGGTTGACTGATTCATGCATTCAAGAAAAAAAAATCAAATTAAAAATTAAGGAGTTCATGCAAACCATTTTTAAAATATATATATATATACTTTAATTATGTAATTTGGTAAAGGAAAATTATAGTTTAATAACTGGTTAGGTAGAGAAAGAGAGAGATAAGAGAAACTTATATACATACCTCTTTTACTTCTTCTTCACCGATTCTACCATCTTCATTCTTGTCAACCCTGAATGGTTAATTAAAACGAGAATCATGTTTAAAAATTATTAAAAAAGTATAATAACTTCTCTTTATTGTAATTTTGACAAGTGTGAATTGACTGTTTTGTCCTTCTCAATTCACGTACTGTGTCTGTGTGTTGTTTATTATTAACGAATGATAAGACGAAAAAAAAAAAACTCTGGCATGGCCAAAGTTGAGGAGAGAAAGTGCGATCTTTAATAATGGAGTACGAAAAGTTTAAAACTAATTAATGATTAATTAAAAGCAAAACCTTGAAACTAATCATTTTAATTAATGCGTACATATCGAAGAAGATCTGGAGTCTTGAATCGAAGCTTAGATCTGTGATTTGCGACCAAAACTCGTACAGTTCGTCTCTGCTAATTTTGTCGACTTTTAATCTTCTTCTTCGTCCCAAAGCATCGAATAGCTCCAAAGCAAACTCCTTCGAATCTCTCATTCCTTTTCAAAAAATAAATAAATAAATAACAGAAAAATGTAAAGATAAAAAAAGTTGTTGCAAAAAAGGTTACGGAGTGAGTTTATTGAGTTTTTGGTTGAACACCTATGCATTGTGCGAAATCGGCGCGGTAGAGAAAGCCGTCTTTGGCGAGATCGTTGAAATTGGTTTGGACTTGGTTCCAACCGTCAACGCCATTGGTATTGGTCTTGGTGCTGATGAATCTGAGTCCACGAAGTGCTTTGTGAGCGCCTGATCGAGTGCGATCGAGTTGAGCTCGTTCTCTCCTAAGTGCCCGAGCTGCCATAGCCGATGCGAAACCGCTTTCACCTCCGCCTCCAGGACCTCCGCTAGCCGCCACCGCAGCCGCCACCGCCGTAACGTCCGAAGCGGCGAGCGGAGTTTTCGACGTGCCGTGTCCATGGCTCCAAGAGAACCTTTTCAACTCCGCCTTCAGCTCTTGCGAAAACAGCTTCAACTCCTGCGAGAATTGCCGCAACTTACTCGACGAGGACGAGCTCCTCCTGATCGAATTAGACCTCGACGCCGGCGCCGACGCTGAAACCGCCGGAGCTTGATCCCGACCGCCTGAACCAGAAACTCCGCCTTCTATATTGATCACCGTCGTCGGCGTCGCAGGCTCCACACTCCGAAGCACAATAGTGTTGTCATCTTGAAGATCAAGCGTCACTTCAACGAACTCCTCAACGGAATTGTAACCGCTTCCCGGCGAAGTTCCGGCACTACTCACCGCCGTTTTGTTCGGAACAGTGTCCGAGGCCCAACGCCTCTCGTGCTTCGGATTCAGCTTCATTGATTCCAAAATGCACTCTCTCTTTCTCTCTCACTCTAAAAAATAAAAACCATAAAACCTATATATATACTTTAATAATAATAATAGAGTATGTATTGGTGACTCGGTGTATGAGTTAGAGAGAGAATGAGTCAGAGAATTTGAGAGAAAGAGGTTGGAGTGAGTGAATGAATGAAGTGAGAGATAAAGTTAAATTTTTTAAAAGCAGTGAATGAATGGAGAGTCGATGAACGCGTTGGGAGACTATGGGAAAAGACATGTAACGCGTTACGCAGTAATGTAAAAGAAAGAAAAAAAAAATCAGAGAAATGAGAGAGAGAGAGAGAGAAAAAAAGAGAGTGAGATAGCAAGAAAAAAGACAAAGGTTTATATCATACGATAGGGGACCTCAAATACATATATGTATATGCTATATATACACACTATGATTTATGAAATGGTGACCACTAGAAGGAAAGAAAAGAGCTTTCTCTATCTCTTGCTTGACTGTCTTTTTGTGTTATTTTTATTTTTGTGTTTTGGTGCTTTATGTTGCGTGGCAAAACGCGGTTGGAGTGGGTTTTAAAGAACAAGTGGTGGATGGTATGTAAAGAGCTAGGCTAGGGAGAGGAAGAGAGAGATGGGGAAATAAATAATGATAATGATCAAGGGAAGGGAGGGTGGGGATCAGTGAAGGAAAGGGATATATGTGTATCACATCTGTGTTTTGGGGGCTGAGGTGGAGTGTAGTTGTGGGACCCTGCTGGCTTTCGGGGTATCCCGAGTCGGTGGTAGGATCGCCCGAGTCAACTCCTTTAACAGAGTTCATTTAGTCTTCGAATTTATTACAATGGTCACCAACTAGGATGCTTTCTTCTTTTAAATGAAGGTCATCAACTAGGGAGTATTAAATTCTTTGCCAAATTGTAAAAAGATTAAATATAAATAACCACCACACAATGTGGCTTGATGGTAAGAATTTTTGTTTCACACAGAAGCAGCTTGGTGGTTTAAGCTGCATCAATAAATTTATTGTACCTACAACAATAACTTCATTAAAGCTCAGTGGTACACAAAATATTACATTATTCTCTTTTTATTCAGCAAGAAAAAAGAAATAACCAAAACAAGTATAAATAAATAAAACTTTGAGGAAGAGACTTTTGTTAAACCTTAAAGCCTTGTACCTCAAAGGTTGGCACTTCCTAATGTTTTCGTTACGAAAACATATAGAGTTCAATTCCTTTCATCCCATGTATTGAATTAAAAATAACAAAATTAAAAAAAATAAATGAAAAAATGAAAGAAAGAAAGAAGAGAACTACACAAAAACTCTTACAATTATTATTATTATTTTTTTTTTTTTTTTGTAACCATCATGTGAGAGGGATATTTCATTCACCGATTGTATAAAATACAACTTTTTTACCTGAGAATCTTAAGTGTTTCATCAATAGTCAAGATCCATGTTACTTTCTTTCTTTCTTTCTTTTTTCTTTTTTTTTTTGAGAATCAAGATCCATGTTACTTGATTGGCACTTTTGTTGTTTTCATCGGAAACGTCTTGAATTCAACTCTTCCAAATTATAACTATTAAATTATAGGGGAAAAAAAACTTTAAAGTTCATTGAAACTAATACAACTACTTTAACCTTTTAAGTTAAATGTTAGTGAGATTATACATTTTCAAAGTTCCAATATGGAATGTCAATGATAACATTTATTTCAACATTTATTATTTTCCAACTTCTAAATTAAATATGAGTGAGATTATGTTAGGACATATGTGAATCATGTTAGAAACATATATCAATATAGAATTGGCTAATCCTTTAACAAAACGCACTTTACTTGTAATTTGGTAGATCTAAAATGTGTTTAATACTTTAAGAAACGGGGTTTTAAGTTCAAATGTTAAAGCCATACAAGTTTGTTCAAGAATCAAGTGAAGAAGTGCTGGATTTTAAAACTTGACAGCTAATATCTATCGAGGTTTAAAAGGTTGTTTAAGCCCGATACTCGACAGCTGCTCTATCAAGGTTTAAGAAAATCAAATTTTCAGTTCTGATTTTCATCCAATCCGTGTATAGATGTTTGGGCTTTCTTTTCTCACAACCCTAAACATATATAAGGATTGTTTTAAGGGCCGTCACAGCTGATGCACCTCAATGCAAAAGTTTTTCACAAGCATATTGTGAACCGGAGACATATGCTCTAGTTCGTCTCTTTCTTCAAGAAGCTGCTATGTTTGTACACCATAGGGTTTTGTAATCAAGGAGGTTCATGATCTTCATCATGTGATGAACTAAAGAACTTTGCGGCCAACATCTTTCTCAAGTTGGTGTGTAAGTCGCGTACTGGGATCCGCGTATCGAATTGATTAGTCACATACTGAGAGTCGTGCATTGAAAGGAGAGACTGTCACTACAGAACAAGTCCAACTGGGTATTGAGGTAAAGATTCAACTGTAGGTTGGTATAAGGTACTGAAATTCTTTTACTTGTAACCGCTTGTTCTAATAATAGTGAATTCTCGGGAGTGGTAACCTTAAAATCACCCGGTGGAATTTTTGCAATATAGGTTTTCCCCATTCATAAACAAATCACCGTGTCAATTTATTTTCCGCTGCATTTTAACTTAGTTGGTGATTTGTTTGTGCTACCACGCTTATTGCATGCTAATTGAATTAATTAATTAACTTGGCTAATTAATTGGTTAATTCATCACAAGGGGTCAATACATTCTTGGCCTATCAGATTATATATTTCAAAGTTCCAATATCGAATATTCCATTATGAAATTTATTTTAACATTAATTGTCATCTATAACTTTTAAATTAAAATGAGTGAGATTATATATTTTCAAAAAAAATTATTAAGTGCTCCGGGAGCACAATAAATTGTGCTTCCCCCTCTAGCAAAAATCGTTCTACTATTATATGAGAGGGGAAAGCACAGTTTATTGTGCTCCCGGAGCACTAAATAATTGCTCATTTTCAAAGTTCTAATATGGAATATTTTATTATGACATTAATTTTAACATTAATTCATTTATAATTTTCATAAATTTATATTTTTTTTAAAATCAGAAATTTTGAACTTTGGATTTTTAGCTCTAATATCTTGCTTTAAATATTTAGAGAATTGTGTAATCTCAAATATATATTTTATTAGTATTATGTTCATGATTGCACAACTTAATAAAGAACCAAATATAAAATAAATAAATATTCTAATAATATAATTAAATTTAAATAATAAAATAGATAATAAAAATAAAAGAAAAAGTTACATGACATGCAAATCATATAAGTTAAATTTTTTATTAAAAATAAAATATTATAAGAGATTGTAAAACATTAAAAATAAATTAAGAAAATTTATTTAAATATCTTGAAATTTGTAATACTTGAGTTTTAGATGGAATAGTATTTTAAAATTTTTAGAACTTGGGTTAAAATTTTTAGAACTTGGGTAATAGAATTTCACTTATAGAAAATTGTGTTAATAATTCTAATGTACATATAGTAAGTTGAATGGTGAAATTATAATTCAAGCATGACGTGTAGGACCAATGCGAGGCTCCCATGTCACTTAAATTTTCCTAATTCTCATTATTTTTGGGTTCAAAAATATATGCAGAAATCACCAACTCACTCACGTATTCATTTCACATTGTGCCCGATCCGTCATCCACCTAACTTAGTCACTTTAAATTTATATTTGAGGAATCTTCACAAGCTTATTTGCCAAACTAGAAGTATGACCAAGCCTCTACCTTTAGTTTGAAGGATAATGTTAAAGTTATGAGTTTATGGCTTAGTATGTGTAATTAATAGCTCCAGAGGCTCAATATATTATAAAGCCCAACAAGGGCTAACCCTAGTCTCTATACATATACTCTACTTAAGGTTCTTTGTAAGACACTTGGTCATATAATAAATATGTATCCATTATGGATTCCTCTATGAACATAAAGCCATAAATTCAAACCACATAATTTGTGTGTCCTCTCTCTCTCTCTCTTTTGCTTCAACCCATTTTCTACAATCTTTACATTAATTTTATATTTTATCTCCTTTATATTCAAAAGATAAATTTTGGATTTTAGTAAATAAAATGCTAGAAATCTTGTTAAATAATTTTATTATAAATTATCCTAATGGAAGATGGTGTAAACACAAACACAAAATTCTCATATTGAAAATCAAACAATTGGAAAATGTTTCACAAATATAAATTTGTATTTATAGAATGAGTGAGTACAATTCTTTATTTTGATTCTTTTAGAAAAGATTAATCATTTTATTCTATCTTCTCGAAGTCTTAACTCGAACAAGAAATCTTATTCACTTTGGTTGGAAGACAAAACGAAAAATCTTCACAACCAATCTATAGCTATAGTCTGAATTTGTTATTCTT